>OY744516.1:123485355-123502855 GCA_963556195.1 Sepiola atlantica | reverse complement strand
TTTTTTTAAACTTTATAGAAATGAAGAAATGTTTTTAAATTATTTTTTTATTAGCATTTTAAATATTTACAATAATTAAATACAAAAAAAAAATAGAACCGTTAAAAAACGAAGTAGTCTTGAAGAACACAACCGCGCTGACAGTTTTATTTACTTGTTAGAACGTAAAGAGACGAAATTTATTTTTTTAAATAAGTAGGGTTTTTAAGAACATCATCGCGCTGATGGTTGATTATTACTTGACCTCATATTGGAAATGTTATTTTAAACTTATATATCTCTACCTGGGCAACGTCGGATGAATACAGCTAGTATATATATATATATATATATATATATATATATATATATATATATATATATATATATATATATATATATATAGAGAGAGAGAGAGAGAGAGAGAGAGAGAGAGAGAGAGAAATTAATAAATATAAATAATAATAAATTAATCTTGTATTTCTAATGGCTTATATTTCAATTTTATTAACTAACCCTGCAATACTTTGAGATATTGAACGACCAACCCATATTTTATCAAGACTAGCGAGCCAACGCTCTTTTCGTTCGACACCGGAATTTGAATCATAACCGCCAACAACAGAGCGGAGACATCGCACCAAAGACGTTTATCAAGCAACAAAGAAATAAGTTTGTTTATTCTTGTTTTTTGATGAAAAAAAATGACTCAGTACTGGTCACCCCTGATGATGGAATTTTATTCCGAAATTAATAGGATTAATGTAAAAAAAAAAAATAATAATAATAAATTAATCTTGTATTGCTAATGGCTTATATGTCAATTTTATTAACTAACCTTGCAATACTTTGAAATTGAACGACCAACCCATATATATATATATATATATATATATATATATATATATATATGTATATATATGAGAGAGAAAATGTGTGTGTGTTTCTTTGACTTTTATAGGAATCAATATGGTAGATATTAAAAGATTCCCTTGAGGAGCAATGGAGATAAAATTGTACGAGGAAGCTAATAACGTGATTAAAATTGAGTATTTGGGTAAGTTGGAAGGCCGCGGTCCGCATACGGACATCGTAATAGGAATGAATAAAAACTGAATCCGCATTTCGGAGGAATCCGAAACGAAATAATGTGATATATAATCTGTAGATATATAAAGTCAGGTACATACATAAGTTTGAAATGGATTTTTCGTTGCTCTCTGACGATTAAGTCTAAAATAGAGGTTGGGTTGTTCTGTCACGCTTAAGTTTAATATAACATTTTCGTTAGTCTGTCACCATTATTTGAAATAGTTTTTTCGTTTGTCTGTCACGCATTAGTTTGAACTAGCACTTTCGTTGGTATGAGACGCTTAAGTCTTAAATAACATTTTCCTTGGTGTGTCACGCTTTAGTTAAACATTAAATTTTCGTTGCCCTGTGACGCTTAATGCTAAAATAGAATTTCTGATTGTTTGTCACGCTTACGTTTGAAATAACATTTTCATAGGTCTTTCACGATTATAGCATTTTGTTTCATTCGTCTGAGACGCTTAAGTCTAAAATAGAATTTTTGTTGATCTGTCACAATTATGTTTGATATAGCATTTCTGTCGATCAGTCACGTTTAATTTTGAAATAACATTTTCATTGGTCTGCCACGCTTAAGTTTGAAATAGCATTTTCATTTGTCTGTCAAGCTTCAGTTTTAAATAACATATACGTTGGTCTGCCACGCTTAAGTTTGAAATAGCATTTTCGTTTGTCTGTCAAGCTTCAGTTTTAAATAACATATACGTTGGTCTGCCACGCTTAAGTTTGAAATAGCATTTTCGTTTGTCTGTCAAGCTTCAGTTTTAAATAACATATACGTTGGTCTGCCACGCTTGACATTTTATTTTCATCACTAAAGGCGCAGATTGATTGGACACACTTTACGAATATCCATTCATGCTTCAGCTTATTGTTTTTCGAGAAATCTTGTTTCGTTTGTAATGTCAAATTAATTTTGAGTAATTGATAAATTTAATTAAATTAATTGTATTTTTTTCTAAATGTGGACAAATGTCATTAATCAACTTATTTATCGGGGAAAAAACATTAAATTAATAAGAGCTAAACTCAAAACCTCGTTATAACCATGGAAACAAAAACAAGAAAAATGATTCGTTTTAAAATTTAAAAGAAATGTCATAAAATTGAATAATACTCCTGATTAAGGCCTGAGGATACATCGGTCGAAACGTAGCATAGATATCAATGTTGGTGAGAACAATAATCCAAAGAAAAACTATATCAATAACGATGACATCTCACATCAAATGTAAGCTCCTAGGACTGACTTTCACTCCGTACCTAAAATTGAAGTCTTACATCAAATCTGTTGGTAAGGTTGCTGGAAAAAATGGTGGAAACATTTTCCTCTTCAGGAGGTACCTGGCTCTTGATGCAATCCTCTACTTGTATAAGAGTCAGATTCGTCCTGGGTGGTGACGCTCAAAGTACTCTGTTCTTGTTTCGACAGAGTGCAAAACCGACATACAAACATAATGGGGAGTGTTTTCTTCTCCTCCCTATAGCAGAAGAGATGTTGCTAGTCTTTCCTTGCCATATCGTTAGTTTTAAGTTAGGTTATTAATTACTGAGCTTCAATCTCTGACACCCCTCCTTGTAAAACCTTCACATCAAGTACCCGTCTAGCTACCACTACTGCAAAAAACTTTCCTTTCTTCCTCTGTGTACCGAGAACCAAACTGAACTTCCATGAATGGAACTTTTCTCCATTAACTTCTCAGCTATGGAACACAATGCCACTGGAGTGCTTTCCTGCTTACTAAAACATAATCGTCTTCAAATCCAATATCAACAAATACTTGGTGGGCCGTCCTCTTAAATAAGCAAATCCTGCCTTCTTTACTTATTGTTTCCAATCCTCTCATCATATTGTTCTACATCCAATTGACAATCTAATTAACCATTATCCTCGAGTGGTATTTGGACCTTGATAAGTGGTGACTCATTTCTATATAAAACTTGACTTATCCGCTCAGTTCAACAGTCTTTTATTAACGATCTCATGGGTGGAATTTGTGGGGAGTCACCCTGTATATCACATGCGTAATGTCTATTGCGAGGACTCCTAACACAAATATCGCGAGAACTCCTTACACAAATATCGCGAGAACTCCTAACACAAATATCGCGAGAACTCCTAACACAAATATCGTGAGAACTCTTAACACAAATATCGCGAGAACTCCTAACACAAATATCGTGAGAACTCCTAACACAAATATCGCGAGGACTCCTAACACAAATATCGCAGGACTCCTAACACAAATATCGCGAGAACTCCTAACACAAATATTGCGAGAACTCCTAACACAAATATCGCGAGGACTCCTAACAGAAATATCGCGAGGACTCCTAACACAAATAGCTATCACCTTTTGAATGGATATAGAAAAGAAGGCAACTATCTAGAAATAAATTTACTGTATTTCTAAAAAGTACATAAAAGTCAGTTTTGTTTTAATAGATTTTAAACATTATACTAGACAAATAGTCGGCCTCGTTGATGATATATTGATGTTGTAATGCCTGGAAATTCTTCACGACACTCCGTGTCATCTAGGGTGGAATTTCGTCGATTCTCTCTCCGATCCATTACTTCTAATCCTAAAGAGTTCGGGGACGATGTCAAAAAAACTTTTTGTTTAGTTACCATCACATGAAATAGTCGTAAGGGGTAACATCTAGTGAAGTTGCCAGTCACCTTATGTCTTCTTTTACCCCTTAACCTTTTAGGAGCTCTGTAAGCCAGTGGGAATCTAGAAGCTTATTAAATCCTAAATCACTAATGTCACGAGAATGTCATTTGTCACACACGTAGAGCATTCGTAGACAAACACAATTTTCTGTGAAAAAACTTTTATTGACATCAATATTTACTATGACGTCATCATGTGTACTCAGGTGCCTTAAAATGTAGATTTCTCATCACATTGGGGTCACCACTGGGGAGTTTTGTGGATACTTGGGCGGCATCCCTTCGTATAAATGCTATCGTGGAAGCAAAAACATAAAATAAAGGAACAAAACAAAGGCGCTATTTTTGAAATGCCATCTATTTAATGCGAACTTAATAAGGTCCGCCTCCAGTTGGGTTGTGTGCGTAGAAATGCATACATATGTCTAATATAGTTTCAAAAGAGTGTACGCAGATGTGTGTGAAGAAGTTGAGAGAATGTGTCTCACATACCTTGGATTTTGTGCGCGCGTTAAACATATGTGTGTCGGGAGAGGCGAGAACGAAAGAAGAGTGAGACTATTTTTGTTTTTCGGCTTTTATAGTCCATATCTTAGCGACCCCGCGCGTGGTACAAAAGGAAATAATTAGGTCTATGCACTCTCTAGTGATGTGTATGTGTATGTCTATGATAGTGTGGAAAGTATATGTAATATTACATCACTACAGAAACTTTGCCGTCATATAGGTATTGCATTGACAACAAAAATGATATTTTCAAAAATATACGCTGACTTTGTAACATCATGGGGATTTTTTTTCTTATGGAATTTACTCCAGACAAGGCATGAAACAACTTTTTAAAAGGGGATCATAATAAAAAGAGAGAGAGGAATGTAGAATCACTTCAAAACAAACCAAGCCTGAAATAAACTCCAACACTAGTGTAGCGTCCCCTGAACACCAAGCATGCTAGCCAAGAAGTAAGCCCTTCAAGCGCCCAATATAGAAAGAAAGATTACAAGTCTGGGTGACAGAAACGTCTACCCATATACTGGTTTAGTTGTTGACCAGAAATCGGAGTGTTATCGCAAAACCAACACAATTTACTTTTAGTATGCCTTATACTCGCATATATATAACAATAATAAATATTAAAAAGGAACTTATCTCAAGACCCCACTAAAGCTTCAAATTAAATCCGATCGTCAGAAATGTTTTCTATCCTATCCGTCTGTATACAGCTGAATGTGAACTAAAACTAGCCAGAATTTGAATTTGAGTGTTAGATATTCAAACGCTTACGTTTCAAAATTAGTTGACATTGAATATCACCTCACAAAATGGATACTGTTAAACTACATTGTCTCTCTTTTTGTTTTTCTTTTATTTATTTATTAGTATACCTTATAATATACTCGCATATATGTAACAGTTGTAAATATCTAAAAAGGAACTTATCTCAACACCTCATTGCAGCTTCATAGTTAATCCGATCGTCAGATGTGTATTTCTATCCCACACGTCTATATACACCCGAATGCGAGCTCAAACCATGCACCTGTTTTTTGATACGTTAAAGATTTCTGTCAGTGCGTTTATTTATGAATATCACGCTTTTATAGTAATGGATGACCTAAATAAACTGTAATTACCCCCCACGTGTTCTGAACACTAGTCCGTTCTATTCATACTAAACCAGCAGTGACATTGGGATTAGAGGCGTAGAATATAAAATATAGATTGAAGCTGAGACAGGCGTCTATCAATGCGTTGCATAACAAATCAGAAAAAAAACAAAACAGTGATTATAGAAAAGAAACTAGCAGAAGGAAGGAAGAGAAAAACTGCGAAAACGAACGAGTGAAAAAGACGAGGATAGGATATTGAGTGTATACTATATGACATTGTCACTGTTGGTTTTATATTATTAGACTGGGATAATTTTCAGGAGAGCTTGAAAATACACAAAATTATAGGTTACTAGCAGAGGTACTCAGCGTATCCCGGAAATGATAGTTCCCCTTATAATGAAGGCAAGAAACAATACAATTAGTTTCTCGAAGGTGAATCAGTATACCTAATGTTATGACATACAAGTAAATATAAACATACATAATTATTAGATGAAGAAGTCAAATTCACAAACACCAACCTCTAAACAGCTTCATTACTGGATGAAGTTTAAATTCTCTTAAAAGTGTTTTACCAAAAAAAATAGAATCTTTATTTTTTTTATATCAATGTGTCACCGCCACTCGAGGATAAGAGTTAATGAGATTGTCAGTTGGCGATGAACAATACCTTGGGACGATTTGAAACGATGGGTTAAATGGTGAATATATTTTCAGCAGGCGGCTTGACATGAATTTTTTAACATTGGACTTGAAAACGACCATGTTGTAGTTAGTTATGAAGTAGCTCCATGGTATTTTATACCACCGATGGGCTGTTTTTTGGGAACAAAACTTTGTTCTTTGAAGTTTTGTTCAGTTTTAGGTACACAAAAGAAAGGAAAAGTCTTTACAACGGTTGTAGGCAGACGAGCTTTTGCTGTGAATATTTTACAAGCGGAACCAAAGATTTGATCTCAGTCGATTATCTACCATAAAATAACGATAGAGTAGAGAAAGACTAGCAACGTCTTTTCTGTGAGAAAGGGCTATATTGGAAGAGAAGAGATTACCCAATCTTAATGAAATTTGCAGCATTTATTCAATAAATTATATATGTTACTAGCTACCCCTCCCCGGTGACGCCCGGGAATTAAGTGAGTGTTGTTTTAATAAAACATGAAGAAAGCAAAGTAAATTGAAGCTAGAAAATAGAATTTAACGAAGTAGTTAATTAAAAAGAAGTGAATATAATTTAATAAATAAATTATTTTTGTAAATAAGTTATTTGTTGTAAGTAGGATTTTTATTTGACGAACCAATTCGAACCAATTCATTAAAATGGCTTACTTGATTTCTAAGAAACCGAAATGCATTCTAGTGGATTTAATTTTATTATTCGAGCCGATCTAAGAAATAGCGTCATTACAAACCACAAGCCGCTCATGTCAATTAATGCAATTAATGCAAACAACAATGTAATTAGTTTTCTAAATTAATCAATGTATCGAATATTATGACACATAAGTAAATGTGAAAAATAAATAATTAAATAGTTCTTTTAAACGAATGTAAGTTTTTATCAAAAAGCTAACATAAATTAAATATATTTTTTTTGTTGTTTTAGCCAAGGTGTGTCAGTACGATTTTGACTTATGTCAAAGCAATAACGAAGACACATGAGTAGAGAAGAGTAAGGATGAGAAGAAGGGTGAGGAAAGAAGGAAAAAGAAGTGAGAAGGCAAAGGGGGATGGGGCAGCAATCAAGGATGCAGTGAGAATAAGACGGTGAAGAGGAATAACGTGTTCCTTCTGATGAATCTTTCAGACACTTACAGCTTGCAGTTCATATAAATCCCTATTTTGTTTATCTAACGAATTCGCAAATGAAAAAGAAAACTTTACTTTTCAGCTAATCATCTAATAAAACCGTTTTTAAAAACTGTAGAAACATTTATTATTATTTACTCATCAAGAGCTCTCATGCAAATCATTATTAGTGATTGCTCACTGACAGTGACTAGTTGTTTTCTGGAGTCTGAGATACAAGTCTTCCCAGGATTTTCAGCACTCTCCGCCTCTTTTGATAAACGTTGCAAATCATTGTGCGTTATTGCAACAGTTTAATCTTTTCACTGATAAAGACCGTTGGTTTTCTCAAGAATTTGTAGTGGCATTAAGTCTGTGAAGCCGGGGGTGGGGGGGGTCACTTCGTGTAGTATTCTGGGTAACTTGGCACTAAGTGTAATCTGATACCACGAGGACCGAATGCGGTCCGACGGGTTGCTCTTCCAATCGTTCTAAAGATCCGCAAAACTTTGGTATTTACGCAGCTAGACGGGAACTTTTGTAGGTGGTAAGCGTTGACTTAATCCGAAGACGGGTTCTTTTATTATGCGGTGTCCAGCCGGCTAGAGCAAGCGAGCTGGAATAAATGTTTACATACATTTTTGTACTTTATTATACTCAACTAACACTGTGACTCCATTCCTTAACTAAATGATAAAATCAGACTAAGAGCTTAATTCTCCATCCTTCCGTGTTTCTGCCCATGCTCGTACTGATTTGTCGCTTAACCCTTTGGGAGTTTACATAGTAAAACCACACTTCAATAGGAGCCTTGTTTATGACACCCATTCTCGCTAGATGTAAGTGTGAACTCTTGACACCCGCGCACGGGTATACACCCTGAGGTATTTTAAACAATATCCAAGTGTCAGTCGCCAAATAACACCAATCATGGTGTCACAAGCCTTCCCGAAGGTTCCAGTACTCTCTGCACTCTTCGGTGGAGATCTGCGTGGTGTTTTCTCGGATCGGTCTTGCTATCCTCGTTGATCCTTCACGATATTATTATTATTATTATTATTATTATTATTATTATTATTATTATTATTAAGCACATAATCTGATGAAATGAAAGAGATGCATATCCAACTTGCCTTTCTAAGAAAAACATTTCCCCCGGCTGCAGATCAGTTTTATTTACTGTCTGTCTCGCAACCTACAGCATTTATAGGCCATACAATCATTTGTAAACTAAATCCGATTCAGTTTGAAATAGATTACAAACAGCGCAAATCTCATATCGGCCATTTTTCTTTTGTTTGTTTGTTGATTGTTTGTTCAGAGAAAGTTGCCTCTGATTTCATACAGCCGAAAGCTACTTGGCGGCCGCGTGTTGCGGACAATTGCATTGGTCAGGGACTTAGTTTTTCTTGCAAGGTTTAAACAATGAAAAACATAAAAGCGTTGAAACGGAATCAATAATATCTAATCAACTATGAACACTGTTTACTTATGAAGGTTCTGGGGGAGGGGAATTACATTAAACAAGAGTTACCTTAAAGAAAAGTTTTCCAAAAAAATTACTTTGATATGACATTAATTTAGCGATATTAATCACGATGGTTATCGATACGAGACGTAGTTGAATATCTCAATGAAGAAAAAAAATCGCATTCTTCTTTTCAAGCATTAACGTCCACTAATTGTATTCCTGCCTTTGTCCCGCATGTTTTCCTTGTATGCGCTACTATATGATTCGTTTCCGACAGAGGGAACGCCTATAAGTCCTTTCATGCAAACTCGAGACAAGAACCGAAGCCGAAGTCAAGTATACTAATTTTTAGACGTGAAAAACGCTTATAACTCAGAAAGTACTTTTTTCAAATCCCTGATTCATTCTGATTAATCTTTGGGTTCTAGCATCCAGTTTATCAATTTCATGCCCACTCCCACTTGTTTACCCTGGTCAGCTCCTCTGTCTATCTTCCTTCTTGTCGCCTTTCCCCCTCCCCCACCGCCTTCTCCATACTAGCTCATTAGGTGTGAAAGTAAAAAAGAGAAAGAAAATATGTATATATATATGTATATATATATATATATATATATATATATATATATATATATATATATATATGTATATATATGTGATAGTAAAAGAGAGAAAGAAAATAAATACAAATATAAACAGAAGAATAAGAAACATAGAAGAATGTGTCACCCACTCGTCATATTTCAACTTCACTTAATGTCTTCTCATATGGTCCAATCAGATCATCCTTCCCTCATCCCATGTATGTGCCTTCAAAATAAAATTATTTCCATATCTTCATTTCTGAAGACGTTCTCCAACAGAACGAAACCGGTCAAAATCTATTGTTTTTGTTTTTCTCCTGCACTTTAACTTGTTTTCCGTTTGTCATTTTTCACACATTTTGTCCACCACGACATTTCTTTTTCATGAATTATCGTGTACCTTACCCGATATATAAATATATATATATATATATATATATATATATATATATATATAGAGAGAGAGAGAGAGAGAGAGAGAGAGAGAGAGAGAGAGATAGATAGATAGATAGATAGATAGATAAAATGTAAAAAAGAAGTAAAATGCCTTCAAAAACAGTTGTTAGATGCGTAGGTTATTTTATTAAAATCAAAACAAATATTTTCATTTTGACTTTTTTTTACTAATATTTCACTCGATATAACGAGCATCATCAGAGTGTTAAAAAATACAAGGTATTTCCCTTATTAGTTTTTATGGATCCTAAGAATCCTTCTTGATGGTGATTAAAGATTGGTGTTCGGATGTTGTGTGGACTAACGGTGAAAATGTCTCTTTTTAAAATCTGAACTTAAAAACGCGAATGGCTCGCAAGTAGATATAAATTTGGGGAAGTTCATTTTTTTAAGCATCAATGAAATTTTAAACGTAAAGAAACAGGCAAAATGCCTTCCAAAACCATTTGTTTGATGCGTATATTATTTTATTAAAATTTGTAAAAAATTTCATTTTGCCTTTTATTTACTAATATTTCACTGGATCGAGCATCATTAGAGCTTTAAACAAATATTAAGTATTTACCATATATATATATATATATATATATATATATATATGTATGTATGTAAATTGGGATATTATTTCAGGTCTCTAATCCATAAAATAGAATCGAGTCGAAAAAAGTGGCAGTATGAACGAGAGGCCATTACCCCCCCCCCCCCCAACTCCTCAGTTTGTAAACCTCTCTCTTTCTCTCTCTCTCTCTCTCTCTCTCTCTATATATATATATATATATATATATATATATATATATATATATTACTTGTTTAATAATCCCGTTTGAGGTTAAATGAAAAAAATAAGAATAGGTAGCTTGAATACGAGTTAAAAAAATATATAACCACCCATAGAAGGATACGCCCCCTCCCTCCGTCTTATTGTTACTTATGAGAGGGAACCCATCTTCAATTTTATGTTATGTTTTGGAGGTGACGTGTAAATATTTTTTATTAATAGCTGCGGGGCTCTGAAATACCTGAATAATACACGGGCGCAGAATTACCTCTCTTGGTCTGATGGATCCATAGACCTTGGTAGTTTATACATCTAAGAGAAGGAAACCCCTGATATAGAAACTGTGCTACTGACTACTTACGTCTTGGCAGCAAACCATTCGGGATGGAGGCCTCATTAGTCCTGATCGACAACTTTCCTAGAGCTGGAGTCTCGAACAAAATATCCGGATTGCAAACCTAAAATTGCTTAAGGAGTAAATGGGATGTGCCTATCACTCTGCCTTTGCACCTATTCTTTGTTTATTAGCCATGTGCAGAGATACTAGCACATGAACACCTCAAAGACACCCAGTGCTTGGCTTTGTTTCCTGACTAAGACAATGAACGTCGTCTCTCTTTTTCTCTATCTCGGAAACTTGGGGAAACATGTTGTCACTATGTCTCACATGACTAGTCTGGGTCGCTCTTGTTCCGACAGATTGAGGATATAGGTTAGACAGCTTGTATGGCTGCTGTTTCCGACTGGTAGTGCAGGAACCCTAACTAACTCTTAAGTAGCGCTAAGAGCAGCTGCTCCATCAACAGTTGTATCATATCGTGGGTAACTGTACGTGCCATGTTGCGCATGGAAAGAGACCCTACAGTTATCCTCGGTGGGCTTTTAGGATGCCACAACCCCTCATGGATCAAGTCCCGACTAATGGTCTGATTGTGTGATCTTATTGGCACTAAACAAGTACCCATTTGCCATCTTCACTAAAACCAAAATGACAATATAAAGATAAAGAAACAAACCTAAACCAGACACCCACCAAAAAACATATTTGCCTCTGCACTAGAGGCCAGCATTCATAAACATCTTGGGGCTTAGAACCAACATCAATAACGTAGAAACCTTTTTCCTAGTAAACTCCCCGGATATCCTAACACTAAGTCACGCCATTTTGACATGATGAATACCTACCAATTTACCGTAAAGACTCTGATAAACATATGCACGGGTTACGAGTTAATGTACGGAACGCCCTCCCCTTGACTAGAGAACATAGGTTAGAATCAGATGATCAAGCCTACATGTGCTTTAGATTAACCTTACAGCACAACGTTAGTCACTTATATTTTTTATACTGTTCTTTTTCGTCCCAGGACTGTACCCTGCTTAACTCTGTCTCTGAAAGCATAGATACAGCACTTTCACTTAACTCGAGTGACCAAATACATGTATTTCGGGATTTCAATGTACTTCAGCGTGACTGGCTTGGCTATACAAACGCAGCTGGTAACTCCATGTATAGTTTCTCCATGGCACGCTCCCTCTCACAGACTATCACTTTCCCAACCCGCCTCTCTGATCGTGTGGACCAGCAAGCCCCACTTTTTGACCTGTTATTTACCTCACAGACCAAGGCTTGTGCGATGAATGCCCATAGCTCGCTCGGGAATGCTGATCACCTTGTGGTAATGATTGATTACCCTAGAATCTCGGCCCAACGCTGATGAGC
The DNA here is from genome assembly GCA_963556195.1 of Sepiola atlantica. Taxonomy (NCBI): domain Eukaryota; kingdom Metazoa; phylum Mollusca; class Cephalopoda; order Sepiida; family Sepiolidae; genus Sepiola; species Sepiola atlantica. The sequence continues at coordinate 123,490,697 of OY744516.1, read as the reverse complement.
CATTGCTCGAAACGATAAGATTCTACAAGCAGGCTTATTGGGAATCCATCAGAGATCACATCATATACGCCCATGGAGTTAAACTTTTTCTGTCCCTGCTGATCAGTGCGCAAATGAGTTAACTGAATTGGTCAAAGCAGGCATTGAAGCACATTTCTCCGTGCGAAAATTCTACAGAAACCCCTACTCTCCACACCTCGAACTGTGCAGGTGCTATTGCCCAGAAGCAGCAAGCACACCAACAATTCAACCGCTATAAGTCAACTACAAATTGACAGAAACTTATCGCATCAAAGTATCATCTTGAGACTGTATTGGATGAAGCAAAGAGAAGATATGAAGAGATTACGAAAAAACGCATTCAGACACAGAAACTAGGTACTCGAAATTTCTGGAAAATCTTCAATAGTGTGGTGAACAATGGGCAATCGACAATTCCCCCGCTATCCAACCATAATGATATCGTTTGCACGGCAACTTATCAGGCTGAACCACTTGCCCAGTGTTTTTCCTTAAACTCCACTTTGGACTCCGCAAACTACTCCCTCCTAAATTTCCCATTGCGGACTGAAACAATACTTGATGACCTGACAATCACCCCATCTTATGTCCTAGGCATCATAAAAATATTGACACCTCCAAAGCATGTAGGCCTGATCTTATACCAGTAATAGTAATAAAGAAATGCTCTACTGAACTGGCCCCTGTTCTCTCCAAACTCTACAACAAATGTCTTGCCGAATCTTGCTTACCTGATAGCTGGAAAATTGCCTCTGTGGTAGCAGTCTTCAAGAATTTTGGAAATAGAACTGACACCCAGAATTATCGCTTCATCAGTCTACTCCCGCTTTTCGCTAAAATTTATGAATACTTAATCAATCTCGCGATAGTCCGTTACCTCGTTAAATTTATTTCTGGCCATCAGTATGTATTTAGGCAAGTACAATCTACTGCGGATATCTTAACGGTTATCTCTGAACGCATATACCATACACTGGACAAGGCAGGTGGAGCTAGAACGGAAGTGCTTGATATTTCCAAAGCTTTTGACAGGCTCTGGCATAAAGGTATTCTCCTAAAAATTCACTCATATGGCATTACTGGACTAATATTTAATACAATTAGATTCTTCCTATCTAAAAAAAAAAAAGATACAGGTTTCCTCGATGGCTCTCCATCCAAAATAACATAACATGAGTGTAGGTGTATCTCAGGGATCGATCCTTGGACCTTTATTTTTCCTGATTTTCATAAACGACCTTCCCGATCACATTGTGTCTGAGATGGGTATATTTGCTGAGTACACCACCCTATACTCTCGTCATGTGAGTAAAACAGAGGCGTGCATATCCAAGGCAATGGCTGAATCCTTAGAAAGTAACCTCCACTCTGTAGTGGAATGGGGTCATAAATAACATTTAATGCGGCTCAGACAAATCTCTTTTCCTTCAACAATTATAAGAAACCTCTTCAACCACCAATTGACATGGCAAATAACACCCTACCTTAGAGTCAAACGTTCAAACTCCCCAGCTTAACATTCACATGTGACATGAATTAGAACAAATACATAGAAGACATTGTTAATGCTGCTGCAAAGAAATTGGGCTCCCTCTACCGTGCTAGAAAACTTCTCACACCTGACAGTATGCGCGGAGTATTGTTGTCACATATGTGCTGGTGCACCATCAACTAGTATCACCCTCTTAGACAGGGTCCAAAAAAGAGTCGTTAATCTAATAGCTCCCTTACTATCCACCAAGCTTCAGTTACTGCCCTATCACCGTAATGTTGCATTCTTATGCTTGTTTTACAAGTACTTCAATTGAATGTGCTCTGATGAACTTGCTCTTGTATCACGCCGACGTAAATACACTCGACCAACCCGACAATCAGCTAAATCCCATCCATTCACTTCGGAGGTCTCCAGATGCCGAGAGGGCCTTCTACTCAAATAGCCTTTTTCCTCATGCTGCCGGCCTTTAGAACTCCCTCCCTGATTCCTGTTTCCCCGACTGTACCGACATGCAGATATTTAAAACTAATGTGAACAAACATCTCGTTGGACAACTCTGAATTTAGGATAAACCCCAAAACTGTCACCCTTATTCTCAGTAGCCTTTTATGTCTACAGTGGCAACTTGTCTTGTTTGGGGTGAAATAAGTTTTTAAAAAAAGATACATAGATGACATTTATTCAACTTGATCTTTGTTCTAAATCACCGCCCAGTGGTGGGATCCATAGAGAGAGCGATCGAAATCACTAATTAATTATATTTTGTCAACCCATATCATTTTACACGTCCACGCGCTGCATGCTCCCAAACGGACTCTCCTCTTTTCTATCACTCTCCCACTTTGTGTCATGCGACATCATATCCGTTTCTATTATATTTCCAGTCTAGCAATCCTGACCTCAAGCTTATGAATTTGACCCCTGTTGACCTTTCATATTCTATCATTCTCAACTAACTGCTGTATATACTAGTGTGTCCACTCACCCAATAACATTATCACCCGATACCGAAGATGTTCTTTATATTTGTTAAATTAAATCTTTCAAGTTTCTGTAATTCTTTACGATATAGGGCCATCTTTCTACAGACATACAGAAAAGTTGAATAACATTTATATAGTACTGCGAGGCACACTGGCGTTGCCAGGTAATAATGACGACCGCTGTGTTGTCTTTATCCCAGCCCTAAACTCCATATTATTATTTTCAATTTTTATGTCATAAGTAAAATCAAATAACGTAAAACGTCGTCTTTGCTATTTATAGATGTTCAACGCAGCCGCAGATCCCGCGATATAAATGTAAAAATAGATTATACAAAAATTAATACAACGATTGGATTGGATCATTTGGATTATTCGGACTACTACTCCTATCTTAGATGTTATTCTCACAACGTTTTGGCTGAGTCGTAGACGATGAAACACGTGTCCGTAGATAATTATATATATATATATATATATATATATATATATATATATATATATATATATATATATATATATATATATATATATATATATATATATATATTCACTTTTTATAATGAATTTTTCTAATCTTTATATTCTTTGTGAGCTTCGACTGTTAATAAACAGATAGGGTGACTATTATTAATACAATTACGAATTATGACGAGTCATGACTGACGAAACGAGAGCAAACGTATATTATGTATATATACTCAGATTTAATAGCCACAAACTTAGTACCGGACATAAACCACCCTACTACCAAATAGTCAAACGTTTCAACCAAACACACAATAAACTTGATAACATCTATTATCAAATACATATTAATAAACACCAAATCTTCGTTTATATATGCACGCTAACAAAGAAAATGAAAACGTATATAAGAACTAAACACACACAAATCAGGTCTGAACTATGACGTTAATGTTTTTAATGTGTTGTATAAGTTTTTGTTTTGTTTTTACAGACTGAGAAAAATCTACTTGTGACATGAATATTTGTTAATTAAAAGCTCGTTTGTACTTAACGGTAACTAGAACAAGAGTGTCGCGCGTACGTTGGTATTAACAAAAAGGAGAGATTGTCTTTGCCGTTTAAAAGAACGATTTCAAGCGGTACCAAAGAGCACTTGACATAAAAGTTGTACGAAATTAAATTGTGTATTATTTGATTTGTTCGGGCTACTGTTCTCATCTTCGATGTCATGGGACGAAGTAAAAATTATAGCTAGAGAAGAACGGGGGAGAGTAAGACGACTTAAAGAAGCAGCAATAATGACCTCCTAAGTAGATTTAGTATAGAATTTAATACAATACTGGAACCATTAATTATAAATAATAAATCAGAATACCATTACACACATACACATGTATGTGTATATATATATATATATATATATATATATATATATATATATATATATATATATATATCTGCATACGTATGCGTTTCATCCTTTCGGGAATCATCAGTGTAGAGATAATTATTCATACCGGACTCGAACCCGGAATACGAGTCATGTTTTAAACTCAAATTCCAACGTCTTAGCCCACGTGGCCACTATCAAACACCCGGTAAATTAGCAAGAGATTAAACCTATTACATGCAGCCGTCGTCTAAGTGTTCGACTGCTGTAAGAACATGCACGATGACGGCTGTGCTGTTACTACTCACTACAGAGCCCAGCTTAGATTAGGTGCGACAAATAATTACAACTATTTTTAATATATATATATATATATATATATATATATATATATATATATATATATATATAGTAATTAGTCGTAATATATAGTGATAATTCGAAAGACTAGACAGCTAAAACAAGAATAGGTTTAAGATTCCTCCTAAAATGCATACCAGCATTGTCTGCAACACCCTGTGGCGTAACGGATATGTGCTAAGTAATAATTGGTTTTAAGTGACAGTCTTCTGTAGGTTGAAGGTTCAATCTTCAGTGCGGGCGATATTAAGAATACAATTACAAATTACTTAAGACTTCTACCCGAAACGAGAGCAAAAACGTGGATTAAATAAAGAGTGCCGTTCAAAAATTATGTATAGATTCCCGAGTTCGATATAAAGATAACAAGAGGTTCGTCAAAAATATTAAAACAAAAATTAAAATAATACCAATAATTTACATATATTTATGTTTTCCATAAAGCTATTGTTTTATTTGTCAAATCTTTCAAATGTATCATTTTGTGACGAAACCCACTTCATATATATATATATATATATATATATATATATATATATATATATATATATATATATATATATATGTGAATATATATATGTATATGTATATAAATATATATATATAAATATATATATATATATGTGAATATATATATATGTATATGTATATAAATATATATATAAATATATATATATGTAAATATATATATGTATATGTATATAAATATATATATATAATTATATATATATATAAATATATATATATAAATATATATATATATGTATATATATATAAATATATATATATAAATATATATATATATATATTTATATAAATATATATATATGAACATATATATATATAAATATATATATATAAATATATGTATATAAATACATATATAAATATATATATGTATATATATATATGTATATAAATATATATATATGTATATATATGTATATAAATATATATATATGTATATAAATATATATATATGTATATATATATAAATATATATATGTATATAAATATAAATATATATATGTATATGAATATATATATATATATGTATATAAATATATATGTATATAAATATATATGTATATAAATATATATATGTATATGAATATATATATAT
>OY744516.1:123420355-123480355 GCA_963556195.1 Sepiola atlantica | reverse complement strand
AATAATTTTGTTTCCCAAAAAAAACACGGACCAATAATTTACCTAAATTGCCGACGAAGCAGATTTTGTTTTAATCTTCTATTTATTATTAAAACTATTTCGGTCAAATGTAGAAGGAATTTTCGTTCTTACTTTATATATAATATGAAAGGTAATTTCGTATGAATCAGCCGTGCCAGTTTGAATCTGGCAATATAAGGCCGCACGTGTCAGCGAATCAAACCAAACATCCAATCATGTGTACGTCGAGGCTGCGATTTTGATTCTCTACGGTAGATTTCAGATTCAATGTTGATCAGAATGTTTGACCCGCTTAAACCTGGTGTTTGCATTGGTCCCTCACTACCACACCCTGATTAAGTTCGGGAGTTACCAACTGAAAGTTATTCATAATGAAAGTGGTGGCTATAACATCCACGGGACACGAACGGGACACGCCGAGTCGTTGGAACGCACCGGTATCCCCTTCATTGCCGCCACTTCCCCGCAAAATAGTCTCTTTAGAAGATTTTCCATCCGTCAAATTGCTAGTAAATATGCTGTGAACATTTACCAAAAGATGATCGTTAACATGCAAAATCATTTTAAACATGGCAGTACAATTATACATCCGGTTAACCCCTTATAAGGGCTGTAAGAGATATAGAGTATAAACAAATTAGTTGTGCCTACATAATCTTTGATTCGGTTTGGCTTGTTTTGTTTTACGGCATATCCACATTTTTCGGATCATTTAATGCCGAATACTCTAATTTCGGTAAAAGTTTTTATTCTTCGATATTTTAATATCTTCAAATATTTATTCGTACATCTAAAGAAGATGTACGATTTGTCTATGAATGATTTTAGGTATATATTTTGTAAAAAAAAACGTCTATTAAAGATAGGTTATATTAAACCCGGAGATGGAAATTTTACAGGTACTGCTACTCTCCGTAAAGATGTTCCTGGAAACTAAGAGGCGACTCCACACATCCCCAAACTCACAAATCGGGGTCTCGCCACCGTGTACATACCCGAGACAGGTGGGGGTAGTTGATAGAGTTTAGTGTGAGTAAAAACAGTAAAGGTAGAAAGACGTGTAAAAGATGGATTTAAGGGGAAGGGCGAATATCTTACCCATGAGTGTCCGAGAGAGGTGGTATTTACTTCCTTCGTACCGCAGGAAGATGTGGCACAAGGCCAGAAGTTGGTGAAAATCAAGCCAGCGCTCTTAAAGAAGGGGCACTCTGGCAGCCTAAAAATAGCCTGGGCGGCCCCGCCGGCATTTCCCGGTCGGGGCACCTCAAGCAGATAGCAATAAACTAACTCCACTCCAAATATGGGAGGCAAAGCCTAGGAGAGTTTACCTCCTAGGACTATCCAGGACCAATACCTCAGCTCAACAGATAAAAGGCCGCCGAAATGGCCCAGTTTCTGCCGGACTGATTGTCGATGACTGATCCAGTCAAGAGTCTCTGGCCAACTGAGATTCGGGATTACATAAACCTTCAATCCGAAATCTGCAACTGAAATAAGAACAATAGAAAGAAAGAGATAATTAGCTTCCCTAACTTTATGTTCTTAGTGGAAAATGTCAGTTTGAACGTCGAACAGAAAGCCTATTTTTTCGTTTCTAAGAATATTTTTGTTGCGAATATAGCTTTTCTATTCTAAAAACCAAATTTATTAAAAGGGCATTGCAGCTTGCTTGAAGCATTGTGCATAGTTTGTAGAAAATTCTGGGAATCAAACGCCGTAACAATGAAATATCAGATTTGAAGACACTGTTTGATATAAGACTATACGATATAAAAGTCGATAAAACATCAATATTAATGAATTCAATCATTTTCGATTTAATATTTGTCTAACTTATTGCATCGAATCAAAGATAGTACAGTGTCCAATGTTGATCCGATGTAATACATTAGATCAATATTAAATCGAAAATTGGATATTATTGAATTCAATATTTTCGTATTTATAGCTTTACTATTCTTCAGTATGCTATCCAAGGAACAAATCCATATCTTCAAAAAGATATCATACACATGGAGCGTATTCAACTGTTGGCAACAAGGATAGTAACGGGATTCTACACGCTTACCTACAAAGAACGGCTTAAAAGACGAAATCTGTCCTCACTTGACGTGATCTGATTCTTAAATACAGCATCATCAACGGGGATTAAAATCTATCTTTATAGAAGTGTGTCATCCCAACACTTAGTCGCAGTCTTCGCGCTCACCGGCAGAAGATGTACCATCGCCGCTTTTGTCTCAACAGAAGAAAGGCGGCATTTTTTGTCTGTGTTTCTGCCAAGTCGTGATGATGCCTACCATATCCAAGTTTAAAATCGCCTTGGACAAACATTCATACGGTATATAGATACAATATCTTCTAACTGTCCTTTTACATGGTTTGCTGCACTTTACTATTTTTTGCTAATAGAATTGATTGATTGATTGATTGATTGATTGGTTGATTGACCTTCAATGCTTTTATATCGAACAGTTTCTTCAACTTGGTATCGCATTTGTCACTGGCTTCGATACACAAATTTCTCTGACATTAATTACTGTATTGTTCCTTATGCCAGTGTAAATCTAGCAATATAGGGCGCACATTTACGCAATCATTTACGCCATCATGTGTACGTCGACGCTGTAATTTTGGTTCAAATGTCGGTTAGTATTTACTTGAAAATCTTATTTGCTTTCATCGTTAAAATGACGAATGGTTTTTTTCTTTTAGTCTTCAGATATAATCGGTCAACATTTCATTTTAAAGTTTCAGAAACGATTTACATTTCTCGTCGACAACATTCATTGATTAGGCATAAATAATGTTTTTATTATCGAAATATTTTCTCAACTTTATAAAAGTGTCATCAGATATACAGGGTGATTCATAAGTCACTTAGCTATTTATTTTTGAAATTCTAAAGTTAAAAAAGTACGGTAATACAAAACAGAAAGTTTATTCAACAAATTCATTTATGGGAGTTTAAAATTACAGCAAATTTTCAAAATTTCCACCTTCGTTCTGCATGCATAGCTCCATTCTTTTTTGCAAGGAATTTACGACTCTTTGTAGCATATTTGATTGATTATGGTGTTGTGCGAAGGAGGCTTTCTGTTCACATCACGTTTCCATTGCCTAACAAATAGCAGTAATTAGAGAGTAAGATAACAATTATCAAAAGTTCATAGTATGTTTGTGCTTCATATGGTAATCATTTTAAATAGCAAAGTGAAGTGATTTATGAATCACCCTGTATATTTATAATTTAATATTTAATGGACAATTAAATAAAGAAAAATGTCCACATGCCCCTGTGAATCTGGTTATATGAGATGCATGCGCTAACGATCGCATGGGTGAATAAAATAGCATATCTCATCATGTGTACGTTGATGCTGCAATTTTAATCGTCAACGTCAAAGTTGGGATTAAACATTTGATCAGGAAGTACGAGTGGTGCAATGGATACACACTCAGCCGAATTCAAATCCATTTCATTCACTTACACTACAATACCACTGCGACTTGAACACTACATAAGGATTAAACGACAGTTGTTGTTTACTCAATCGAATAAGCATTGTGCTTCAACTTTAAATGACCTAAAAAGGGTTGATGTGTCGTATAACAGAAGAAAAAACGAAAGCAAATGTTCGGGAGCATTTACTTTAAAATTATGTTGATTTAGTTAAAATGATAACATATAAATGCTTTAAAATGTTAAGTTATACTCGATCAACTTTTAGTTTAAAAGCTTTAGAAGCAATGCACATTTCTTTTTCTTTTTACTTTCATTGGCTCCAAAGAAGGTATATTAACACTAATTCGTAAGAGGACTACTATGATAGGGTCGAGATTTATCAAGACGCAACCTGGATGAGGAGTTAGCTCGCAAGATGTTTGTTCACATTGCATTTAAATTTATGCATTTGTGTACGGTCGGGGAAACAGTGAGCAGGAAGAGAATTCCAAAGACAGGTATTCGATGAAATAAGTTATCAGAGTAGAAAAACAACTTTTACCGACAAACTTTGTTATGTAGATAGAAATAATTTTTTTTTATCCTGAAAAATCTCTCGGGGGCATTATGCAGATTTAATCGGAAGTATAATTTCATGTTCATATATAATATATAAAGTAAAGTCAGTCTCTTTATGGTTTCTTTGTCATCGATAGCTTTCTTCCTACGAAATCAATATCTGATTCTGGTACGTCAGTTTTCCTTGTGGATCGTTGCAGCGTGTGGTTAAGAAGAATGAAATGTAATCCGATTTAATTCCTTCCAGAAAACATTTTGTCCCGCTCAGAATTATTTTCAAATATCTACTATTTTTAAAATGGAACGCAACTCTGTATTCATCCATACAGGGTTACTTTTTTTGTGGAACAAACACGTGATATTTTGTAGAAAAAAAAGTCATCGTTTAACAAAAGATAAATACACTACTGGAAAACACTGGGTAAGTACAGCTAAGTCTATATAAATTCTAAATATATTTATCTGATGAATTATAGTTGAAAGATATAATTTTGTGAGTTAAATGTACTTTATTAGATACTGGCGGGAATACCTGTCTCATGAAGGGTTTATAATACTTAGACACTCTTGGACCCTTTAATATATTCAAAGGGGAGTCAAAGACTCAAATAATTCAAAGCAATTAAGAAATAAACTGCTATGATAAAAACTGTGTTAAAGTAAAACTTAAAAGTGATAGGTTAGAAATGTTTTAATTTTGTGAAGATAATCCCCCATTACAGAGTTTTAAAATCATCAAAATGTATTCAAATGCCATTAAATATCATTAAAACTAGAGATAAAAATATATTCAGTGGGATTTTCATGTTTGAACAAGGCTCCTTATGTGCTTATAAAACTCTTAATTCTATGGAATTAAACCCTGATTTAAGGGTTTTAAAATTATCAAAATGTGTTCAAATTTAAAGAAGCTATATAATTCTATGTAATTTATCTGTGGGGTAAGTCTCATTAAAACGAAAGGTAAAAAAATGTTCAGCACGGTTTGTTAGTTCTATCAAAGGCCCTAATTCTATTAAGTTAAGCCCCCATTGAATGATCTTGTTTAAATTTAGACAATCTATGCAATTCTATGTTATTTACTTATGGTTTAAATCTCATTAAAACCAAAGGTAAAAAGATGTTTCGCAGGGTTTTCATGTTCTAACGAGTTCCCTAATGGGCTTGTGTATAACTTTTAGTTCTCTGCAATGAAGACCCCGTTGAAAAGTGTCGAAGTGATCAAAATGTGTTCAAATTTTGAGAATTAATATAATTCCGTGTTATTTGTGGCTTAAATGTCATTAAAACTAGAGGTCAAAATATGTTCAGCGTGGTTTTCAAGTTCTATTAAGGATTATGGAATTAAGCCCTTTTGAGTTTATTAAAATGATAAAAGTTTGTTCAAAGAATCTATTAATTCTATATTATTTACATGTGATTTTATACATCATTAAAACTAGAAGTACAAAAATGTTCAGCAGAGTGTTAATATTCTATCGAGGGCCTTTATGGGGTTGGAAAAATTTAATTATATGGATTTGAGCTCAAATTGAAAGGTCTCAAAATGATCAAAATGTATTCAAATGTCGAGAATCTATATAATTCCATGTTATTTACCTATAGTTTAAGTCTATTTAAAACCCGAGGCAGGGTTCTCATTTTCTATCGAGGATCCTTATGGACATAGAAAAGTTTTGATTCTACGGAGACGAGGCCCCATTAAAAGATCTCAAAATGAACAAAAGTTTAAATTATTTAGAGTTAAGCCCCCATTGAAGTGGTTTAAACTGATTAAACGAACATTTTTATGTTCTAAAATGTTGGGAATATGAACATTTTTTGTGTGAATTAAAATCGCATTAGAATCTGAGGTGAACAAAATTCTATGGAGACCTCCATGCTACGCTAGGCGACACATTTATAAGAAATTAAGGTAAATATGAACCTTATACGTATGTAATAATTCGTATGAAATTCTGGGACCCCTGTTTAATATTCCTAAAAGTACTTAATGGGTACAAACAGAGAGATGATAAGTATAACCACTCCATAGAGCAAGCTGTGTAAATAGGAGAGCATTTGTAAAAGATTTCACAATAGACTAACATATTTCGCTATAATTTTTCTTGTTTTAATATTTAATCCCGTTCGGCAGTTTGTTAATATGTAGACATTTTTATATAGTCATGTTATTCTTAAATAGACACCATAAAAGAAAAATCAGCTAAGTGTATAAACACGTATTTTTTATAAGAATAAGCGTTCCTTTTACAATAGTAAAAGTATTGAAATGGCAGACACATACACAAACACAGATTCCTATAGATTAATATTTTTTACTTAAAGCATTCTGCATTGTGTTGGATTTACAATCAAAATAACATTCCCTAAAAGTTTTTTCAGATATTTATTCTAATTGACATACAGGTCTATATTATCGGATGACATCACAAAAATTCCACCCATGGTATCGTTAATAAAATTCACAATCTTTTCTGCAATTTAACTATAATTAGTACACATAAACTTAACTCTGTGCAATACTTGTCCATCAAGTTTCAGTAATAAATGTCCAACAGTCTTTGTTTTATCGTCTTTCAATGATAGGCACACCTGGATATGACGTGTAACATTGTCAATTACTCTGATACACTCCTCTCTTGGCACTGTTCTGTTCTTGGCTGTGATGGCCCTCTTAAGGTCAGGTATAGCTTGAGGGTTGTTTTCATATACATTATCATTGACATAACCCCACAGATAAAGAAAACAGGATGGTTAAAGTCATGTGAGTCTGACACAAATTTAGAATTACACTACCTACTGATGAGATGATCAGCAAAGTGCCCCTGCATATGATTGAACGGCGATAAAACAAAGATGATTGGTCATTTATGATGGAAACTTGTTGGGCAAGTCAGGCGTTGATGAAGTTTATTTGTACCAAATATGGTTGGATTGCAGAAAAGAATTTGAACTTTAATGAGTCATGGTTTTAGTGGGAGGGGAATGGTCACCCCGTATTTCCACATTTTCTTGGTGGCCGTGATGAAATTGGGGGGGGGGCGCAGTTTTATAATTCTATTTTGCAATCATTTCCTGACGTATTCCTAAATGATTATTTTAAAAGATTCAAAAAATATTACAGATGAAAATGATGTTTTTCCCGATATTTATTTGTTTTGTTTTAAAACATCATCATCAGCCTTATCATCATTATCATCATCATAATCATCATCGAAATTGTCAAGTCAATGTTTTTCTATCACACATGTTAATATCTGTTCAGATAATTTTAGATTGAAATGTTCGTTTTAATTATTATTTTTCTTTCGTTTTTCGGTAGGCGTATACGCTCCCCATCCCGCTCCTCTGATTTTTTTCTTTTAATATATAAAAGTATGTTGGCCAGATTTTCACAGTTCTATCTAAATAGCATTTAAGCTGACACATCAAACTTTGATTCTGATTAGCCAATTTTTATTTGTGATTTTTTGTACTACGTTGCTTGCAATAGACTAACATACTTCGCTCTAATTTATCTTTAAAAAAATACTTAACGGGTTCGGTAGTTTGGTAATATGTAGACATTCTTAAATAATCAACTTATTTTTAAATAGTCGCCATGAAATGAAAAATCAGGAAAGAAATTAACTCTTATTGTTTTAGTAGGAGTTAGCGTTTCTCATTTGTTTTTACTTTTTCGTTCCAGATTCACTTACAATTACATTTGTTCATTCTTTTCTTTATAATTAAAAGCAAAGGTGCATTTGTAATTTAGACATTGATGCATTATTGATCTATTAATTCTTTTATTTACGTCATGTTTCTTTCCTATTAAATCAAAAACAGGTTTACCAATAATTTAGATACTGAACCTAACAAAAAAGGCGTGGTTATAGAACATAGAAGAATTTACAAAATAAATTTGAACATAATAGATCCCGGGCAATGCTGAGTCGGGACTGCTAGTATTTAATATTTTTGAAATAAATATTCGGATCACTATCGATTAAGTACCACATTCTGTATGTATAAAATGTTACTTGTGAAAAATCTACTTGTTCAATATTTAGTTTCTGTGTCAACTGAACGTAACATGCTGTAGTTGATAATTCACGAGGACATCTTTACGATCCTCTAAAAATGTTATTGAATTTTTTCAAGAATCTTCATATTATTATACCTATTAAACATTAAATTCTCAGATTATTTTAAAAGATAATTGAAGAATTACCGTTTAACTTTAAGCGGGGGTTCAGATTGCTATAAGTTTAACGTAAAATGACCACCCTTGCGCGAAATTATAAAAAAAAGCGTTTGTAAACGATATTTATAAGTTAACGAACAGTTGAATAAAGTGGAGCTTACATAGAAAACAGAAAACTTTTGCGAAAATTTGAAATTTATATTTATAAAAATTAATGTTTAATCAATAATATTCCGAAGATTTTTTTTTTTAAAGTGAAATAATGTTTAGCTTGAGAAGAGCATCATGTATGTCCGCCATTTTTTAAAAGAAAACTCCATCTTTTTTTATTGTCCATGAGCAAGGGAAAAGCTTTAACAAAGTTAAATGACTTACCTTTTGGTCACTGTCTGTCCGTTATTCCGTTAGTCTGTCATTCCGTTAGTCTGTCATTCCGTTAGTTCGTTATTCCATTAGTCTTCTGACTTTCTCAAAATTGTTTTATCCACAAAATTTGGCATGAAGTTCTCAGACCATTAACGCAAAAAAAAACTGACCGAGCCAGATTTTGCGGGAAAACACTGGTTTGTCCCCTACTGAGGGTAAATTGAATTATCTTTTTATTTTATTCTTTTTATTTGTTTTTGTTTGTTTGTTTTTGCAAATATAGAAAGTGTTCTGCATTAGGGTTTGCTCAAAAGCAACCAAAAGTTATAATTAATGGTTAGTAGAATGAAATGTGACCCGTTGGATAACCGATTGGGCTCGGGTTAGATTGTTTGAATAAGTAAAAACTGAGTTTGCAAAGCCAGTTAAATGTTTTTTAATTGAAAGACAAAATCCAAAATCAGTCTCTTTCTGTTAAATAATAGTATTACTTGCGGTGGTATTCCATATTAATACTAATAGACTATTCCAATCTTTTTACTCCTTCTTTCTTTAAAACCTTCGGCTATTAATAAACAAAGAATGAAATGCGGACGCGAGAGTGATATATACCGTCGAACATAAGAGCGGAGGATCAAACAACATAGAGCGAGAGAGGGTGAGAGTGATAGACATACGCTTAGTAAGAGATGCGTCACGTGGTGAGTTAAGTGCAAATTACAGCTAATTAGAACAATTAAAATGGAAGTTTTTTCCTAAACATAACTCAATCCACAATTGAGGAATATTTCAATGTGTATTTTGTATGAATAAAATATAGAGAGAAAGAGAGAGGAGGTCGTGTCGTATATGCCCGCCTAATTTCATATACATATTTTTGTTTTTATCTTTGTCTTTCCCTCGTTTTTTCTTCTCTCTCTCTCTCTCTCTCTTTCTCTCTCTCTCTCTCTCTCTCTCCTTCAAACTGTTCATCTTACTCTTTTTCAAAATGAGCAACTTTAAAGCCATTTATAGAGTTATTGTTCTTTGATTTCTTGAATTTCTCGAATGAAAGAATATATTGTTCTGACGTCACAGTTACTAATTTCGTCCCTAGTGACCCCAAATGAATGAATAGTACAGTAAATTGTTTGAAGCCACATACTAAATCTGAATATGTAAAATGTATAAATGTATCTTTTGTATTTCAAACCGACAGAAAAAAGAACTTTCCTTTAAAAAATTAGATTACTCGGATTAGTTATTAACGTCTGTCAATAATCGAATCACTCGCACATGTGATATCAATATTTGTTATGTGGTTTTTTTTTACCAAACAAAATGACGGCCCTAAAAGGCTGTTCTACGGTTCTTTGATACGATACGAGCTCGTGTAAAAATTAATATTTCTTTTAAACCATGAGCACAAATAAACCATATTACTTGACGTTCGCTTTAAACTTAAATTCAAACCACAAATTATTTTCTAATTAACAATACAAATGCTTCAAAATTACTTTCAAATTTCAAAAGTCACATAAATCACACACGACGATTATTTTTAATCTATTAATAATTGATTAAAATGACTGTTTGTTTTTTTTACTATATCTCGCTTATAAATATGTATATGTTTCAAAACTATTTGTTATAATTGCACTAAATTTGGTATGAAGAGCCCTTAGGATGCTAGATGTGATAACATTAAGAATACTGAAAGTGAGTAGCTTAATTAGCCAGTTATAGTTAGTAAAAATATAACGTTGACTAACGAGTGTATTCATAAACTTTTGCAGTAAAATTATGTTAACTGTACGATGAAACTTGCTATAAATTAGTGTTCTTAACATTATTTTTACTAAAACCTGGTTTAAGTAAAAAATATGTTACCCATTTAACTCTGAATAGGAATTTACCAAGTACTATTTTTTTTTTTAAGGTTTTCAAATTTTACCAACTTTCGAATTGAATAAGTCGGGTGTCCATTTTTTAAAATAAACTGTCAAGGGCGATAACTCTTTCCGACTAAAAATCTTTTCGCCTATAAACTTTAACCTTAGCCAGAAATTACTTTATCGCCAATTTTTAGCCCCAATAATGAAAAAAAAACGTACACTTTATTATTGCAACCCAGGACTTAGGGTTAGTGGTAGATTAATGAAGAGCACCAATTATACTGATTCCACATTTGGTTTCGCGGCGGTAATATAGACTTTTAAAAACGTGGGGAGTTAAGTTCGTTATGCGTTCATAGTAAAAATGGACACTGATTTTATAGATAGTGTAACATTTTTCAAAACCCTGCCTGTATCTGTCAGTTAACAGAATGTGATGTCTTAAAAGAAACGTAATAATAATGTTAAAGAAGAAAGGGTTCATACCTATTGTTATCATTATTATTTTGTTGCTTTAATCGAACTATCCACCCCCTCCCTCTCTCTCTCTCTCTCTCTCTCTCTCTCTCTCTTCCTCTCTCTCTCCATCTTATACTTTTTTCTTCTTTTCAAAATGAGCTCTCTTTGTAAAACTACGATGCAACATAAAATAACTCCCACGCCGAATATTTTTTATTGCCATTTTCTTCGGTAATTCCTTGAAAAATTAGAAACTCTCTTCACTTTTCAGTGGGATAATTTTTCATATTTTTTAATACTAATAATGTGTCATCGCTTATCAAGGCCCGGACGCCACTCGAGGATAAGAGTTAATGCGATTTTCAGTTGGTGATGAATAACGCCTTGTGCGGATTGGAAACGATGGTTATAATTTGATTATTTAAGTGGGCGCTTCGACAAGAATTTGTTAAAACTGGACTTAAAAACGACCATATTGTATCTAGCTAGGAAGCAGCCCCATTGTGTTGTATTCAACATATGGGAAGTTCTTGGAAATATGTTTTGTTCATGAAAGTTCCGTTTACTTTTATGTACACAAAGGAACAAAGTAACATTATTGACAATGGTTGTAGCTAGACGAGTTTTTGCTGTGAATGTTTTAAAAGGGAGGACAGAGATTGGAGCTCAGTCGAGCACCTACCACGAATAAAATAACAAAATAACAGATTTTGAAATACAGCTAAGAAAATTATTTTTATTGTTTTTTTATTGATGAGTCACTACTTATCAAGGCCGAAGACCATTCGAGGATAAGGGTTCATGAGATGGATGATAGCTAGTTGAAAGGTGAAAAACCTCATGAGAAGATTGAATGGAATAAAAGTTTAGTTTTAAGCACAAAGCGAAAGAAATGAAAAATATATACAGTGGGTGTCGCTAGACGAGTTCTGTTATGAATGATTTGTAAACCCAAAATCTACTCAATCAGTATGAATGTCAGTTGTCCCCCATGGAGCTCATCTGCCCTTTGACAGCTCTTGTTTTTAGTGTTGCTGGGGGTTCAAACACCCTCCTTATCAGAGAAGCCAAGACCCATGTGATGGACAGTTTAGTTGTCGACGGCCCAAAACTTTGTTCATGGAAGTTCCATTTAGTTTTAGGTACACAGAGGAAGAAAAGAAAATTCTTTACAGTGGTTGTAGTTAGACGAGTTTTTGCTGTGAATGTCTTACTGTGGGCAGAGATTGGGTGGTACCCCGTAGACACCTACTATGTTTTTTTTTAAGTTTCATTCAGTCCGGATGTTACATATGGTGGGGAGTAGAGTTTTACAAATATTATTACGACTTGCTGCTTCTACTACTACTACTACTACTACTACTACTACTACTACTTAAAATGTGTTTATTAATTTGTACGTTTCTTTTTAAAAACCAACACCAAGTTGCCTTTATAAGTTTTATTTCTTCTTTAATTGTGTTCTTGATCTGCTTTCTTTTTTAATAATAAATGAATTCTTCAATTAGAATTTGCTATTTTCTTTCAAGTGTGCAGAAATTTCGGTTCAATTGCACAATAGGGACCCTATTTCGTTTTGAATTACGCACATTTTTGATAAAATTGATCGTTGGTCTTGAATTGTACTTCTTCTGCAATAAAATTCTAATCTACTTTTTAAAAGTTTTCAAAACCTAATTTTAATTCAATGTTTTAATCGGTTGTGGCCATTTTGTTTTAGTCATGTGTTGTTCTGCTCGTTTGGACCAAAGATGTTTTTACCGTTTTCACACACATAAATATATTGACTTAAAACATAAACTTTGAACATTCGTTCTGCACGAAAACAAGTTTTAAATTTCCTTATACACAAAAACCTATTGAGTAAAAGAAAATAAACTTAGAACATTCTTTTACAAAAATACGTTTAAAATTTCATTTTATAAAAAAAACTTTTTGACTAAAAAAATAAACTTTGAAAATTAATTTTACAAAACAATAAGTTTTAAATTTCATTTTATACTAAAAAACATTTTGGATAAAAGAAAATAAACTTAGAACATTTTTTACACAAAAATACGTTTTAAATTTTATTAAGAACAAACAAGTTTTGACTAAAAATTAAATGTGAGCAAGTTTTAAATGTTTTTATTAAAAACAAATAAACTTTGAATATTCTTTTTTATTTAAAAGTTTTAATTACACACAAAATAAACTTGACTAAAAAATAAAACATTATTTTTATGTCAAAAACAAGTTTTAAATTTTATTATACAAAAAACAATTGACTCAAAAAAAGTAACTTTGAACATTTGCTTTACACAAAAATACGTTTTAAATTTATTACATACAAAAGAGCTTTTGGACTCAAAAAAGTTTAATTTTTGCTCAAAAGAATATATTTAATTTTTTATTTTATTACACACAGAATTTTGACTAAAAACATAAACTTTAAGCATTCTTTCAGAAACAAGTTTTAAATTTTATTACAAAATGACTACAAAAAATAAACTTTAAGTTTTAAATTTTATCACCCACGAAAATTACTCTTTGACTAAAAATAAACTTTGAACATTCTTTATACTCAGAACACTTTTTACAATAATATTACATACAAAAAGTTTTATTACCTAAAAAAAATAAACTGTGAGAATTATTTATACATAATACGAAATTTTTAATTTATTAAAGAAGCAAATGCATAAAAAATAAACTTCAAGCATTCTATTTACACAAAAAAATGTTTTTAATTTTATGACACGCCAAAAATATCTGATTAACAAAATAAACTTTCAGCAGTCTTTTTACATAAAACAAGTTTTACATTTTATTACACGCAAAAAAAGATTTTGATTCCGAAAAATAAACTTCGAGAATTCCTTTTACGAGAAAACAAGTTTTAAATTTTACTATTTATCCTAAAAAATAAACTTTCAGCATTCCTTTTACACGAAAACAAGTTTTAAATTTTATTACACTCAAAAAAAGATTTTGATTCCAAAAAAGTAACTTTGAGCTTTCTTTTTACACGAAAACAAGTTTTAAATGTTATTGCACACTAAAAAATTGTTATTCTCAAAAACTAAACTTGGAACATTGTATTTACACAAAAACCAATTTTAAATTTTATTACACGCAAAAGAATGTTTGATTCCAAAGAATAAACTTTGAGCATTCTTTTTACACAAAATAACGTTTTAATATTTATTACACGCAAAAAAAAATTATTCCGAAAAATAAACTTTGAGCATTCTTTTTATACCAAAACCTATTTGAATATTTATTACACACAAAAAAAATTGATTCCAAAAAGTAAACGTTGAATATTCTTTTTACATAAAAAAAGTTTTTAAATTTATTACACATGAAAAATATTTGGATTCCAAAAGAATTAAGCATTCTTTTCACACAAAAACAAGTTTTAAATTTTATTGCACAGAAAATTTTTGACTAAAAAAATAAAATTTGAGCATTTTATTTTACATAAAACAAGTTTTAGAATTTATTATACGAAAAGAATTGATTCCAAAAAATACTTTGAGCATTCTTTTTACACAAAATAAAGTTTTAATATTTATTACACGCAAAACAAAATTTATTCTGAAAAATAAACTTTGACAATTCTTTTCATACAAACACTTATTTGAATATTTATTACACACAAAAAATTGATTCCAAAAAGTAAACGCTGAACATTCTTTTTACATAAAAAAGTTTTAAAATTTATTACACATGAAAAATATTTGGATTCCAAAAGAATTGAGCATTCTTTTCACACAAAAACAAGTTTTAAATTTTATTACACACGAAAAGAATTGATTAAAAAAAAACTTTGAGGATATTTTTTACATGAAACAAGTTTTAGTTTTTATTACACGAAAAGAATTGATTCCAAAAAACTAAACTTTGAGCATTCTTTTTACATAAAACAAATTTTAACGGAATGTAACAAATTTAAAAGTCGAAAAGGAGACGTCAAAGAATACTAGTCGATAATTAAGAATAACAAATTGTGGAAAAGAAAATGGGCGCGACGAGTAGAAATTTGGAATCAAAGTACAATTTTATATAGATTAAAAAGTAAATTAGAAGTTTATTTCTAGACCAAAAGTATCATTTTATTCCAATAATCTATTTTATCAGAGCGAAAGGGGCGAGATAATTTAACGGTATTTATTTTACAATTGAACCGAATTTTCAAACCATAATAAACTCAGACCGAAAAATGTTTTTGTTTAAAATTTTGTCATGATTACACGCACACACACACACACACACACATATATATATATATATATATATATATATATATATATATATATGTATATATATGTATATATATACATATATACATATATATATATGTATATATATATGTATATATATGTATATATATGTATATATATACATATATATATATATATATATGTATATATATATGTATATATATATGTATATATATGTATATATATATATACATATATACATATATATGTATATATATATGTATATATATATGTATATATATATGTATATATATGTATATATATATACATATATATATGTATATATATATACATATATATGTGTGTGTGTGTATGTATGTGTGTCAGTGTGTGTCTGTGTTATGCTGCTCTTTTGTTGATGCTAATGTTTACGCCGGCAATATCACAAAACAGCCAGGAGTATGATTACAACGCTAGTTAAAGGTTTACCGCAGAACCTGGGAGATTAGTTATTTGTACACTTTCGGCTTTCTACAAACGTCCAGCTTGTTAGTCAAGCTGTCTAAAACAATCCCCGCATAAGGTGGTCTTTCTACAGAGGCACAGGTGTAAATCTTGTTCGAGTCTTATTTTAACTTTATGGTATTCTTTGTTTATTCCCAGCCACGCGGACTAAATAGATCGGTTACTCAGTGATATTATATGCATAAACATACCATCAAGAAAAAATCAGCATAATACATTACATACCGTCGGAAATAAATTCCGATATTAAATATATATATATATATATATATATATATATATATATATATATATATATATATATATATATATATATATATATATATATATATATATATATATTAAATCTAAAACTTCGAATGTCATTTAGGTACTTTCTGCTTTGAATGGACGTGATATGAAAAAACAAAACAAATTTAGAGGTGCTTCAGGGATATACTCACTATATGTCTAATTTTTTAACCTTAATTAAAATAAAAATCAATGGTGTTGCTGTTTTGTATTGTAAATCAATCATAAAAGTTGTTACTAATTTTTTTTTAATTTAAAGTTATTTGTTAGGTTTATGTTATTTTCTGAATAATTTTTGAAAAAACAGAAAAACGCTTTTTCTTTGTTTATTTGTGTTAAAATAATTGCGTTTTTTTTTTTTTGTTCCTTATTTCGATTTGTCTGCTGAGTTACCTTTAAAAAAAAACAGAAAAACCATCAACACCAAAAACACAGTCATTAGAAAAGTAGGAACCATATTTCCCCCAAAGCACTCTCATTTTTTTCACATGATATGCGCAGATTCACTTCCGTTTCTTGTTTGTTTTTTCATCTTGGATCTATTCAGAGCAGGAAGTGACGTCATTTGTTTGCTTCACTTTTTCGTATGTCCAATGTTTTTGAAGAAGAAGAAAAAAAATGAATTCTTCAGTCAGGTTTCTGTCATGAAATTTCCATTGAAAAAAGTAAATGGAAAGATTAATAAATGTGGAAATATTTTCCCAGAAATTGCATGGATTAAACAAAAATAAAAATGTCTGTATCTATTATTATCCGTTTATTCTTTTGATTTTTTAAAACTTTTGCTTATTGCCGAGTCAAAACGGGTGTCTCTAATTTTTTCTCAATCCCCTAACATATTTTTACGGTTAAAACAACATTTTCTAAGCTAGGTAATTATACAACAGCACGAACTTTAGAACTTAATGTGAGAGGTAACAGTCCAGAATAGTTATCACACGAAGAACTCGCAAATAAAATAAACGACAACACATAATTTATGTAAAACGCATTAGAATGAAATTCTTAACCGATTCCAGCTAATGTTAACATGTGGAAAGATAGTTTTAAACGGTAAAATTACAGAAAAGTTAACTCGAAAACTCATAGATACAAAAATGGCGGAAATCGACATTTTTTTTTAGATTTGTAAGATTTTTGTTAACGGTAAAAAATCTTACAAATCAATTCCACCCGTTTAAACTAAACAGGTTCGATAGAAAGTTCACTATAATGCGTTTCACATTAATTATGTGTTTGTGTTTTTGTTTAAGAGTTCTTGAGAGTTAATTAACTATACTGTACTTTTGCCATATCAAATTGCCGTATTTCTCCTCACGTACGAGTCGTTTCTAACACTAAAATATTGTCTCAGTCCGCAAGTAATACGGGTTCCTTTCTATATTGGTGGATACACACACACACACACATATATATATATATATATATATATATATATATATATATATATATATATATATATATTACAGAAGAACAAATACCCCAATATATATATATATATATATACACTTACACTTTCAAATTAAATCAAATAAAATAATTATATTTCAGACAACCAACCACAAAGATCAATCAACTTGAAAACACTAGTAGCTCAATATTCAATTAAATAGAGCTGACTATATAGATATATTTTGACCATATAAATCATATTTCAAAACATGTTCTAAATTAAGAACATACACAAATGTAATTATAGTTCTTTACACCTGTTACAAGACAGTGTTTATTTTAAGTCATACAATCAAACATTGGACAATTTTAAACACTTCTTCGAAATAGAATTTTCATAGGTATCCCGCAATAAATACAAATCAATAAAAATATCCAAAATCTTTATAAATGACAATCCCACAGGATAAAAGATGGCTGAGACAGTGAAAGCGCGGTTTATAATTAAAACTCAAGAAAACCAAGCAATTTTGTCGTCTGTGCCCCCCCCCCCACCCTTTTAACTTGAAAACGTAAGATATTATGTTAATCTGAATTTCTGTAATATTATAATTAAATATTACGCCCATATTCGATTATAATTGAGCCCTCTATTTGATTTCTTTCCACCGAACGAAACCAACAATTTTTATATATATATATATATATATATATATATATATATATATATATATATATATATATATATATATATATAATTACAAATTACAAATAACACTATAGATTAATTCAATCATCCATCGATATCCGCGGCCTCGCAGAAATACTGAAATCCCGCCCGTTGGACTAAAGAATACCAAATGTATCTATTCTTTATAGCGAATGGTCTGAAAAGTGGTTATTTAATACATTCGTTAGAGAGCCGCCAAATGATCCAACAATAACTTTAAAACAATAATTTTATCAAATAAACGACGTAGTTTAAAAAATTAACGTCAAAAATTTCTATGTCAATGCCCGCTATATAAAGCTTATATAGAAATTTTCAGTGTCTTAATATTCAATAATAACACGCTAAGACAACTTCATGTTCGTACATACGTTATCACCCTTCATCCCTTTTTAAAAAGATGGGATCGCCCGATCGCTGGAGTTTCTTTTTTTTTTATCTCATCTGATGTCGCTGTGGTATTGAACCTGGACCTCTAACTAAAATACACTTTCTAGGCTTTCGGGTTATATACGATACAAAAGAATATTGCGAACAACTTTTTGTAGTGTTAAAATCAAAACAATCATTGAATTAAAAATAGTGACAAATAATAGTCAATTAATAAAATGTATTTTTTAAAACGAATATGCTAATTAGTTAAACTTTTGACTGATATCGAATATACATAAGCAGTATATAAAAAGTGCGTCTACTATGTTAAGTTGAATTAACTTGAAATAGGGCGTTTTGACTTCACCGTCAGTGCGAGAAATGGGTTCCAATTTCGCATTTATTTATTTAGATATAACTTCTAAATGAATAAATGCGAACGTTTTCCTTCATTTATCACACTTATATTACCAGCAAAATAGCTCATTGTTAATTAAATCACTAATCCAACATTTTATTTACCTCCCCAGAAGGTTAGGCACAATGCCAGTTTTATCTTACTCCCACAAGGTAAGAGATGACCCAAGGCCAGGTCGGGAAAGTGGGACTTGAAAAGCCAGCACCCGAGAAGGTGAGCACTCTGGCCATTAAAAATTGCCTAGGCAGCCCCGTCGGCATTCCCCGGTAGGGGCGCCTCAGGCAGTAAGCAATAAACTTACTCCTCCCCAAAGAGGGGAGGCAAAGCCTGGGAGGGTGGACCTCCTAGAACTGCACAGGACAGACCCATAGACCGGCGTAAATCAAGCCCCGAAGGCCAAGACGATACCAGTTTATGGGGTGTATCAATCAATGATACAACATGGTATTTTGAAATACCTTACATATAGTAGAAAGCAAAGACCCAAATGCACTATTTGTACGCCTAATTTGCATAACTATTTTAAACAGCTCATAATAAATTAATGTTTGGTGTTATTCATTTGTAACTTATTGTCCTATTTTCATATATATATATATATATATATATATATATATATATCCTCTCTCTCTTTATTAGCAGCTTTGAATTATATAGTATTAATATTTGTGGTTATATTCCCTATTGTTTATAATCAATCTTCTGCTTTATAGTTAGCTTTATTACCTTACTTTTGAGAGAGAGATAGACGGGGGCGAGAATGATAGACACTGTATAAAATAATATTCAATGAGAGAGGGTGAGAGTAATAGACAGAAACTTAGTAAGATATGCGTTATTTGGTAGTTAATATTACAAATTACGGCTAATTAGAACAATTAAAATGATTTTTTTTAAACATAGCTTATTCCCAACACCAAGGAATTATTTAACGTGATTACCCTTTTTATGGAAGTCGCTCCAGACAAGACAGGAAGCCACTTTATGAAAGAAGCTAGTCCTAATAATAAAAAGGTAGAATTATTTCAAGACAAACCAAGCCTGAAACAAAACATCACCAGCGTTCAATCCGCTGGACTCACAACAGGTTAGCCAAAAAGTAAGTCCGTCAAGAGCCCAATAGGGAAGAAATGGGTTACAAGGCTGGCTGGCAAAAAAGTCTAAGTTTATCTTAACCTGTCGTCATATCTTGCTATTTTGGGGGCGATCTATATAATAATATGCTACGGTATTTCATGTCCGTGCGTACGTTACCATCGTTCACATATATTTTTAAAGAAATAAAAAAAGCTAAAGTAAACAAATTTTGATTTTACTCATTTTTAAAATGAAGTTTTTTCCAAAATCAAATGATATAGTCCCGTCGACTAAAGCAGTACACTTTTAAATAAATATTTTTCAAAAAGTGACATTCGTTTTATTGATTTTAAAAATATTTAGCTGACAATAATTTTACGGTAAGAAAACAGAAAATATTTATTGTTTCAAAAGGAATTTACTTGCTACAGTTTTAAATGAATAAATAAATAAGTTTATATATTCGTTTAATTTATTCAATGACAATTACTTTTGCGGAAGAAGAAATAGTTATTTATTCTTAATAGTGTTGAGCCTGACAAACATTTATAATTTCAAAAGAAATATTATTAGTAGTAAGAGTAAATTATACAGATTTATGTAGAAAGCACCATGGAATTTCCACAGGATCCCGCTAGTTTTTATTATTATTCTAATACATAATTAATCTCACCGATATAAATATAGGAATTAAAAATGGAGAGTCGTATGAGTGAGCTGCTTGCTGGGATAGATGTATGTCAATTTATGTCAGCCATTTTTCTTTTTATATATTTCGTTAGAGTGTCGTACGATTTTGTCGCTTACCATTGGTCCACAGGCTGATATTTGATCAGTATCGGCTGGGTTGACTGCATGAAGTGATCTGACAGTTGCAAGACCCGAAACCCTTGATGATCCTAGGCTCACAATCATTATCATTATTCGTTTCGGGATAGTCTGGCAAAAGAAAACACGATAATGGTGTACTCAGTGATGAGAAAACCTTAGCGAAATGTCTTCGAGAATAGAATGCTCTTAACTTGGGGAGGGGCAAGCGAATCTTTTTCTTCATGTTGTATTCCAGGTGCCTTAATCTATTATAGTGATACGGTTTTGTGTTGAATATTGACTTGTTTATGTACTATTTTAGAAAAATATAAAACTGATATGATTGTAAATTTGAAACTATTAAGGAGCCGTTAAACGTCTGTATTTCTCACATAACTATGAATTGCTTGAACCTATTTAACGACACTTCATTATTTCATATTTTATTTAAAAGCATAATTCTCTACTGACATTTTCGTTCTTTGGTACGACAGGGGCGTGTGGCAAAATTAATATATTTATTTAGTTTAAGAACGCAAAATGGACCATGCTTAAAAAGCAATGATAGAAAGCGATTGGCCCGTTATGGACTTAAGTGATCCAAGGAAATTATTAAGATTCTCGTTCTTGCCTATAACCTCCAGTGATGGGTCAAAGGTGAAACAACAGAGGGCACGTGTCGTTCCTTGGAATTCTTCTACATTTCTCACACAATTCTATGATAATGAAAGGTTATCTTGAACTTTTCAGCTTTAAGATAGCTCCCATTGAAACAACATTATCTTAACCTAATTAGTTATAGTTTTATAACAGTCTGGTGCAATTAATAATTTAATAATCAAACAATACCATAATAATATAACCTAATTATTACGGTATTGTTTCGACATTAAATTATTAATTGAAACAAATTGATATAAACCTATAACTAATTAGGTTAAGATAATGTTGTTATCTTAAATCTAAAAGCTTTAATATAACAAATAACGAACTATAATACTTGACCGTTGCATTTAACAACTTATTCAAGCCACGAATTACTTTCTATTCGGCAGTGTAAAGACGTAAAATTGTCTTTCCAATAATATAGTCACGATAGTAAAATCATGTCAACCATTTTTAATCTACTGTCACTTATTATTCGAAAGTAAATAATATTTAAGAATATAAAGTCTCTTCTGGCTTAAATTAATCTTAGCGGCAAAATTAAAGTATCATGCTTCGTTCGGTGTTCAATCTTCGGCCGAGTCACACCAAAGACTCAAAAGAATGATACCTGATGCCTCCTTGCTAACCACTCAACATTATAAGTTTAGGATTAAGTGTAAATGGAGCAATCCAAAGAAAGGAATGGGGTCCGCATTTCAGTGTAGTAACCAATGAAAAGGGAGCTTTCAACTACGGTCGACCTACATTACTATTTTTTAATGGAAATCGCTCCAGGCAAGGCATGGAGCCACTTGATGTAAGGGGCTAAAAAAATACTACTTCCAGATGAAAAACTGGCCAACGATAAGTGTTAGATGGATAGATTTCGACCCAGAAAACAGAATGTGTCTTCCCCTTTGTCAGAAACATTGCTCATGGAATATGAGGACTAAAGGACAAAATAAGGGAAGCGAAAGTTGCGATGATACCAAAAGTAAATCCAATGTCAACTTTCTACTCTCCCAATATTATATTATAAAAATATACAGGAAACATTTCCGGCTAAGATACGTGCATCATTGGCCACCTCTTGGATCCGCCACAACAACAATAATTTTAGTAATTTCGCTGTCATTTAATTTTCTCCATAATTAACCATAAGAAAAGTAAACAATTATTATAAATGCTATTTAAAACTTGAGTGTCACAGACAGACGAAAAACCTATTTCATATTTAGGTGTTACAAACCGACAGACCGGTTGGCAGTACCTGTTACAGTCGTGTGTGGCGCATTTAAAAATGCTATTTGAAACTGAAGCGTAACAAACCAAGAGAAATGCTATTTCTACCTGAAGCGTGACATATCGAGGGAAATGCTATTTCTACCTGAAGCGTGACATATCGATGGAAATGCTGTTTCTACCTGAAGCGTGACATATCGAGAGAAATGCTATTTCTACCAGAAGCGTGACAGACAGAGAAAAATTATATTTCTACCTGAAGCGTGACATATCGAGGGAAATGCTGTTTACACCTGAAGCATACAGATCGAGAAAAATGCTATTTCTACTTGAACCATAATAGACGAAGGAAAATGGAATTTCTACCTGAAATAATGTAATTCTATTTCACTCTACACTGAATGGATTAATAGATTATTCAAACAACCCTACAAAATTAACACCAAGCGAAATTGGAAAAACCTTTCACTGGACGAAAGATAAATTGTTAAATATTCATTCATTTGGGGTACAGGAGAAAATGTTATTTTTCCCTGAAACATGACAAAGGGTAATGCTATTTCGATCTGAAACGTAATATCCTGAGGAAAATGCTATTTCTACCTGAAACGTGACAGACCGAGGGAAATTCTATTTCTACCTGAAGCGTGACAGACCGAGAAAATGCTATTTCTACATGAAACGTGGCAGACAAAAAATGCTATTTCTAGCTGAAACGTAACAGACAGAGAAACATGCTATTTCTAACTTAAACGTCACAGACAGAGAAACATGCTATTTCTAAGTTAAACGTCACAGACAGAGGAAAATACTATTTCTAACTTAAACGTAACAGACAGAGGAAAATGCTATTTCTAGCTGACACGTAACAGACAGAGAAACATGCTATTTCTAACTTAAACGTAACAGACAGAGGAAAATGCTATTTACACCTGTAACGTAACAGACCGAGGGGAATGCTATTTCTATCTGGAGCGTGACAGACCGAAGAAAATGCTATTTCTCCCTGAAACGTGACAGACCTAGGGAAAATGCTATTTATTTTGAAAGCAAAAGACCGAGGTAAATAGTATTTCTACCTGAAGCGTAACAGACAGAGAAATATGCTATTAAAAAATGAAGCGTGACAAACCATCTGATAGAGATGTATGGACGCAACTAAAAACGAGTGAGAAGATTTAATCTTCATCTAGTCACGCTTTATCTTTATTTTAGTTTGCCCTTTCTTATCCAATTAGAACTCAGCCGAAAACAAAACTCGAATTTCTATTTATGTAGTACGAGCATGCATCCCGGTGTTACCAGGCAGTGAATGAGGACCCATGTATACTCTTGCCCCTCTTGCTGATCAACTGTACTGCTACTTTTTTCTTTGTTTTTAAACTTATATAATTTACAATTGTAATTGATTCAGAAGAAATAACTTTAGAACTATTTATAAGTGTTAGATATGGCAGGTTAAGATAAACTTAGACTTTTGGTTTCTCGAATACAAGGACATATTTTCTTACTCCACGACCATTAATGTTGTCAACCCCAAAAGAATGAATGTTTTAAAATTTATATCTGGTCCAGTGAAAAGATTTGCCTATTTCGCTTGGTGTAAACTTAATAGGGTGGTTGTTCGAATTATCTGCTAATCCATTCAGTGTGGAGTGAAATAGAATTCCATTGTTAAGTTAATGGGGTTGTTTGAATAAGCATTGAATGATCCATTATTTTTAGAATGATGTGGAAGGAAATGAAATACGAGTTTTAAATCAAATGAAGGAAAAATATAAAACACGTCTGGAGTTTTCACATTTATTTCTGGAACGAAAGAAAAAGAATATATTCCCGCTTAAATACGGTAACGACAGCAACAAAAAATTCAGTGTACAGCCACTGCTGATACGTTTGCTATTAGCAAACGATAGATTACACATATACGCACACACACACCTATATATATATATATATATATATATATATATATATATATATATATATATATATATATATATAATACAATTATCTACGTACGAACCATCAGCGTGGCTTGACCTAGACTGGGACCCCAGAAACTGACGTCCGACGCCCTACAAATGAGCCAAGAACCCAGATCGTAGAAGTGGAAGAAACATATCGCACATATATGTCACTTCACTCATTTATATTGTTATCTTATTTGCGATACTGACAATTGAACGTATTTAACTATTTATACGGAAAAGCATTTACCCAAATGCTAGGTGGGAATAAATGTTCTCTCCGCCAATGTGAGGTCCGCATATAGGAGTATATATATATATATATATATATATATATATATATATATATATATATATATATATATATATATATATATGAGAGAGAGAGAGAGAGAGAGAGATATATTAATATTTCATGTATCAACATAAAATTTTATAAGGTAATATAATTTTTTATGTATCAATTTTCAGCATTTACTTGAACAGTGCTCGATACGTAAGTAGAGCTAGGTAGTAAGTTATGAAAATATATTTATGGCAATTAAGCTACACATAGGCTCCCACGTTTCATCCCCAGAGAGGGGGGAATCTTCAGGCTAAAATGCATTTTAGCCTGAAGATTCCTCCGGGGATGAAACGCAGGAGCCTCTGTGTAGCTTAATTGCCATAAATATATTTTCATAACTTACTATATATATATATATATATATATATATATATATATATATGTGTGTGTGTGTGTGTGTGTGTGTGTGTGTGTGTGTGTGTGTGTGTGTGTGTGTGTGTGTGTGTGACAGAGAGAGAGAGAGATAGGGAGAGAGAGAAAAGGATTAATATATGAACAACAACAAATAGAATTTAAGACCAGCAATCAATTCTATCCAAGATTTTGGCGAAAAACAAGAGAAATAAGTGAGATATTCTAACAGTTTCTATGCTACAACTGAACCTGTTTTTCTCTCTCGCAAAACGATTCATCAAAATATCCTAAAAATTCTTGAATGATTTTTATGGACTAATCTTCGAGAGAAAACCATTCATAATGCAATTTATATTAAGTATTTGTTTGTAAAAATAATAATAAAAAGAATTCCAATCATATTTTATTTTAATGGAACGCCCATTAATGTCTAGCGGTGTTTCTTTACAAGAACACCGCTATGAAAAAAACACTTTATTGTTTTTGTTAAATAGTACATGCTTTGGCGTAGGTATTAAAAAGAAAAAGCAGACAAAATTTAAGTTGTAGTAAAAAAAACACATGTTATTACTTACTCAAGAGGATGAAATCCATTCATGTCATTGAGTATTTGCACAAAAGGATCATTTTCCTTATGAGTCTGTCTCCAAATAAACTGACATAGATAGATATCAACCATTCCGCGATGCGTTACACAGTGGCATTTATTCTACATTTGTGTACATTCATACACTAACTCTACCACCTAACCCTACCTTAAACCTAATCCTAGCCGCATGTTTATACAGGACTCATAAAAGTAGGTCAAGGGCGTGTGCGCACACTGCACATTACTGGCAGAACATTGTTTTTATTTAATTTCATTTTTTTCGGGTTTTTTTGCAAAGCTTATTTATCGATTAGTGGCGGAGTTCTTTTACAAAAAGAAAACTTTAAAATATTAATAAACTCTTTTCATAACAAAAAGTGTTCTTTTTAAATTTTACTTAATACATAATGGCATTACAGGTGTCGACTATGACGTGTATCTGTATTAGACTACAATAGCACAACATGACGGTCACCATTTCGACGTGTGAATGCTTCGTGGACATAATTTTCAGGGCTTCTCTACTTTTGTAAATTACATATTAGAAATGAGGAAAAGTTCTTAAAAACAATTGAGAAAGGTGAAAATAACTTATTTAAAATTATTTATATTTTAATAAATTTATTTTTATAAATAAAATTGAATAATTTAATTTTAAACAAATATGCTAAAAATAGGTTCACGAAGCATTGAAACGTTAAAATAGTGATCGCTTTTCTGTTACTGTAGTTTAATACACTCACAAGCAAAATGGCCGCAAATCGTAAATGCTATCATCTAATCAGAAACATTTAAATTAAATAAATACTACTAGATATTTTTATCAAAATACGCCCAGATTCTAGGAATTTATGACGATTGAAATACCTATTCTAAAAATTGGACAATTAAAAAATCCTAAAGTGATTTTTAAATGGCGGGATAATTATAAATAAGTACCAGTTTTGTATTTCAATCGTATCTCGAAAGTGAAAATCTCGTTTTCTGTGGTCGACAAATCTTTATTCTCAGAGGAGGAGGGGGGGGGATTTCTTCCTTCCTTTTGTTTGTTTGTTTCATTTGGGGTTTCGTGTGTGTTTTGTCTTATCGCTAACATTGCGGCCTTTCTTCTTCCAGATCTTATACTTCCGTCCCTGTCCAATTTGCAACACTCTTCCTGCCTTATTATACCACCATCTTGTTTTGTGTTGCGGCTCCTCCTCTCCGAAAACCACCATTTACTCTTCCAGCCAGTCAGTCCAGCATTTCAACAGACCACCAGAAGGAGAGAGAGAGAGAGAGAGAGTGTGTGTGTGTGTGTGTTTGGTTGGTGTGTATGTGGGTGTGTGTGTGTGTGTGCGAAAGAAAAAGAGAGAGAGAGCGCATCCGATAGAGAAAGAGAGAAGTGGTACTTCTTGAAATCTCGCAATCGTACAAATAACAATTGATGGCAAGAACTGTAAATTATTATATTATCATTATTTTTTTTAATTGATGATGATGATGATGATGATGATGATGATGATGATGATGATGATGACCACGACGACGACGGCGTATTAATTTCATTTACAAATATAATTTATATGCAAACAGATGACTAACATAAGGTTCAATTAATTAAAGTTTACCGACTCCGTTCAAAGAAGCAACGTGTAGTATCCGTTCTAATCCTACATTTAATATTTTCTATCTTCGGTCAGCGACGGATAACCCTGTCTAGACAGGCAATTTTTATCTTTGTCCCAATCCAGAGTGCCCCCTTTTTGGGAAGCTTCATTTTACTCACATTAAAAACCGACCCTGTGTTTAACTCTTCTCGCATGGGTAGAGGGGGGATTAGGGACTCCGCTGAAAAGGGGTATTTGGTAAGTTTTTAGTTAACCGGTACGAACTACTTCCAATTAAAACACAGTTCTGCACTGAATTTGAAAAATAAATCTTCGGTTTCCTATCTATTAAGCGCCAATTTGTCATAATTGTTAGAGTGTTCGCTAATTGACCCGGAAACCAGGGTTCAATCCTTGGTAGAGTCATACCAAAGACGTAAAAATGTTACTTGATTCTCCCTTGCTAAACACTCAGCATTATAAGGCGAGGTTCAAGGGTAAGTGGGGTAATCCTGAGGAAGGAGTGGCGCTCTCCCTTACACCTCGCTGTAGTATCTAATGCAAAGGGAGCCTTCGAGTCGCCGTCGACTATAGTCGAACACTTTACTTTTTTTAAGCACCAAATATTCAGATTATAAACTGTAAATGAAAAAATACATGTTCAATTTATAGTAGAGCGGGTTGGGGCAGTTTTCCATGTAAATTTAACAAAAAGGGCCATACTCAGCCCTATTTGATTTTTCTACAGGTCTATTAAATATTGAACAATAAGTTTTCAACAAATTATTTTAATGACCTTAGAATTTGTTTTTTAAACCATCTATTTAAACAGCCTTATTTTTATTAGGCATTTTTATTCTATTATAATTGTATTTTTTTTTCCTTTTCAAGAAAATCATTCCATGATCAACCTTTGACCACCATCTTGAATATTTCGTGAAACACTTCTGCACTAGTAAACTAAAATTATAAGTTGGGGATTTACGAGCATATTTTCAATGATAATTATTTTAATATTTCATTGATTGTTCTTTAAAAACACCTTCAGGTATTTATTCATTCATTTTGTTGTTGTTGTTGTTGTTGGTGTTGTTGTTGTTTTAAATAAGTTTTGAAATATATTCAGATGGCATTTTCTTTCAAGAATGGCGATAAAAATGTCAGAATCAAGGCATGACTATTCGATATCAAAAGAAACCTTTAATTTTTCAAATGCCGATTTCAGGATTTTCAAATATACTTATTTAAGACCAAATACATTTTAGGACGCAACAATGAAAGATTTATGACAATAATGTGTCCAAAATGTGCTCGAAAATCCTTAAGAAAATGAGTCGTTAAACTTTACTGAAAAAGATGACCAATTTGAACTGTTTTATTTTATGCTTCGTCATTTGAAAGTAACCTTATAAAATGTTTGTATATAAACTGAACTAAACTGCTGCTTTAATGTTTTTGTTTTCGTTTGAATAAATTATTATCATTATTATTATCATTATTATTATTTCTGCCTATTCAAGAATAGATAGTACGATTATTTGATAGGATATGGACACGTTAAAAATGAATGTTTTCTTTTTGGTTTAGGAGCAGGGAAGAACCATCATGCTAGAAATTACTTTCTGGTTGATGTTTCACGATATAGTAAACGCGATTCAGTCATTTTAATTTTATATTCATAGATTTAAAATGGCTGACGTCCCTTTACTATCGTGACTCTTCGTGATTCGAAAATAGTTTTGAAGCCTTTAAACAGCCGAATAGAAAGTAATGCCTGGATTGAATTAAAGTTTAAAGGCGCAAGTCAAGTATTATAGTTCTATTTCGCTTCTAAACGAAAGGAAAACATTAATTTTCTCACGCGCCTCTGTCGCATCAAAGAACCGATATCACTGGATTATTTAGTTAGAGTCAGTATTTTATATGATAATAATTGTTACCGATTGTAATAAAAGATCGTTAATCAGTCGGAAATTATGGCACACAGACTCCAAAGTAAAAAGAAACCTTATTAGCTTTTTTTTTCTCTACATAAGCAAATTGGTACATTTTTGGATCAGATTAGATGTAATCATTTTTAAACTTTTTTGATTTTATCATTCGAGGCAAATTAACACAACGGAGGCCATTTTGGTTCCTACGTTATTTTTTCTCAGAAAAGACACACGTCTCAATCAGAAACAAACGATATTTGACCTTCAGAGAGAGTCAGTTTTATACCGAACTCACACACCCTCGATTTTGAACTATAATGATACAGTTTCAGGGTTTCATTTCTCTCTCTATCTTTCTCTCTCTCCCTCACACTCTCTCTCTCTCTCTCTCTCTCTCTCTCTCTCTCTTTCTGATTCTCTCTTTCACTATCCTTTATTTGTCTCTCTTGTTCCTCTTTCTCTCTCTCTCTCTCTCTCTCTTTCTCTGTGTGTGTGTTACTTTATCTCTCTATCTTTTATGCTCCATCTTTTGCTCTCTCTCTCTCTCTCTCTCTCTCTCTCTCTCTCTCTCTCTCTCTCTCTCTCCATATCTTGTTTTCTGTCTGAAAATTTAAATGAAACGAATTATTCCCAACTAAAATTGTATCCAACAGAAAAAAAGAAACATCTTTTTTGTGAGATCTATTCATTATTATCTAAATCTGGAATTGAAATTTTGCAATATGTTTGAACAATGTATACAACATCTTGTGGCCAGTTGTCGAATATTGATGTGTTTTTTTTTTACAATCAATTAAAACAACATTAATTAACTGATGATATGTTTTTATTCCATTGTACTGGATTCGTTTTGTTTGATAAGAACTACACAAACTTATATATTGTCATTTACACAATTTTATTTAGTTATTGTTGGTCATTCGCTAAAATATGTCTTTCTAAATGACACTGGGGTTTTAACAAAAGAAATGAAAACACATCTACATCACGAAACATCTATGAATTAACACATCTGAAAAGAACCAGTTTTTTATCGGAAAAATTTATGTTCGCATTGACTTCTATAGAAAGAAGCCTATGCAAGGCGTAGGTTTGTCATGTGCATGTTTTCAATAGATTCAAATGCACAACCATATGCATGTCTGTGTGTGTGCGTGTCTGTGTGTGTGCGTGTCTGTGCGTGCGTGCGTATCTTTAATGGTTCTTCAGAAATCAAAAGAAAACAAAAATTTGTTTTAAGCAAAAAGTAAACGAAAAAACACTTTTTATTAACAAAATTTTAACAAAACCTGTTTAAATTGTATTAGATATGTAAAATATAAAGCTGGAAGCGCTATTTGTTGATTTAAACATGTCTTTGACGCCATTACTCTGCCGTGGTGATCTACGACAAAATCATATTTTCGCAAGGCCATTCTAATCGGATGGCTTTTTTGGCTTATTTGATAATTTTTTTTAAAGATATTTAAACCACATTTTGCCTATTTTGTGACCTAAAAAAAAAGGTCATCCACCTATTTCTATATATTTAGAAAGTGTATTTGAAAGTCTGGTATTTCTTGACATAACAATGTCCCGCTAAATATTGTAAATGAGATTACAATATAATGTTATGCAAGCTTGTTATTGTGTCGAAATATAATATTCCAAGATTTGGTAAAAACGAACAAGTAGTTTGTTGTCTATTTGTTTTGTTTTTTAGAATCTCAATTTTTTTAACTTTAGAAGCGAAGATAATCGTGAGTTACCTTCCCTTGTCAGTATCTATTTTGCTTAGAAAGTATTTGGAATTTACTTGCCAATGATGACGAAAGCATGTCCTTAATTAACCCCTTACAATAACCATGCCCAGGATGGTAGTTGAGAATGCTACGATCTTGGTCGAGACCCTAAATTCGGCTTCTAAATTTGATTTCATGTAAGCAGATTCCAATGCCATATAAATGGCTGCCTTTTTACGGACTCATTTCCGAATGTATATATATATATATATATATATATATATATATAAGTAAATTTCGCGTACAACAAAATCGTAGGATAAATTTCAGAGGAAACATTTTTTAATCAAACTAAGAAAATTTTCTTAGTTTTTAATTTATCATTCTGACGTTTCCTCTTAGAGGGTCAGACGATAAGGAAAATTTTAGCAATTTTCTTTTTTACCACTCGCCCGTTTCATTGATTAAAAAATGTTTCCTCTGATATATATATATATATATATATGTGTGTGTGTGTGTGTGTGTGTGTGTGTGTGTGTGTGTGTGTGTGCGTACCAAATTTATAAATGCATTTGAGTAAAATGGACGGAATACTGTCTAAATTTTTCAACTAACATCTCGTCAGGAGAAAATCGTAAGTTTTAAATGAATGAAAAATATTATACTGACGAATTAATTCATCAATTCCGTGACACATTCAATTTCCCCTCCGTGCTCGTTCATTTCATCACGATAATCATTCATTTAAAACGAACAATTCTCTTCTAGCGAGATGTTAGATGGTATGCTTTAGAGAGCATTCCGTCCATTTTATCATATATATATATATATATATATATATATATATATATATATATATATATATATATAGATATAGATATAGATATATAATTATTTTTATGTATACAGACATATATATGTATATGTATGTATTGATAAAATTAATATGTTTTTCAAAAGTGCTCAATACAACGTAGAGCTTTGTAAATATTTATTATATAAACATTATTTAATTTGGCTTACGCAAATACAATTGGGTGTGAGTGACTTAACTCTCCGTCGAAGCTCAGAAATAAAAATGGGTATATAAGAAACAAAAACCGGAAGTCCGAAACAAAAACAAACCCGTTGTTCGAATTTATTTTTCATTATTATTTCTGGGCCTCGACAAAGTGTTAAGTCGTTGAAACGCAATTGAATTTGTGTAAGCCTATTTAAATGTTTATATAATAAATATTTATAAAGGTCTACTTAGTATTAAGCACTTTTCAAAAAATATTGGATTTAAGTTCATGTTTTCAATACATTTGAAATTGTTTAACATAAGCACACACAGACACACACACAGACACACACACACACACATATATATATATATATATATATATATATATATATATATATATATATATATATATATATATAGGGTGAGCCAAAAGTAGGTGGACAGTAAAAAACATTTATTTAGAGATCACTTATACGTACAATTACATGTAATAACACAATTATATTAATGAAAATTAAATGTTATTTATCAACGCAAGTGTTCAAACTGGTTTCCTTCTTGATTTACACAGCTTTGAAGTCTGCCTCTTACGCTTCGACAAAAAAATGTTTTTTACTGTCCACCTACTTTTGGCTTACCCTATATATATATATATATATATATATATATATATATATATATACAATTAGAGACGCACCAAAGTTCTTAAATAAAACCAAACTACTTGTTTATTGTTTTTTTGTTTTTCGCTTTTGTTTTTGTGTTTTCACTAAAACTTGGATTTATAATGGTCTAGACAATAACAAGTTTGCGTAACCTAATATCACGGTTTTTTTTGTTTTTTGTTTTTTTTTTAATTTTAGCAGAGGATTGATATGCCAAGAAGCACCAGTGAAATTTAACTTGAACACATGGAATGATTTTGGTTGTGAACAAAGACATTCACAAACAACATTTTCCTCCCTTCTTGGCCGCAGCAAAACAATCACGCTATCGACCATCGTATTGTCATTTTTATCATAGACCTACTTGCACCATCGAGTTATCTCCCCTGATTACATTTCTCTTCTTTCGACGTTTCAGACCGCCAAATCCGTAAGTGAACTATGGAACGTCGATCAGTTTTTGTGTCTACCAGTAACACATTGATTTCAACAATTAATGTTACTGATATAAAAAAAAAAAACTTTTATTAAAAATGAAAATAACTACAAACACTATATATATTCTCCGTTAAGTGGGGGATGTTCATAAACCTTAATTGATTGAATTTAATCAATCATTATATCATAATTTTGTGTAAATATGTAGATGCAATGTTACAGTTTACAAACTGTGAAACCGTTTTTGTTTGGTAAATTCTTTTTTTGTTATTGCTTAAGAAAAAAGATCAAGGGCGGCAGGGTAATTTTTTGATTGATGGAAAATGTAAGATATTCACGAGAGGAGAACAAAAAGAGAGTTATATTTGTAAAAGCTTAGTTCTAGGCAAAAATGATGAATAGATTGTTGTCCCTCACCCCCTACCCTTCATACTGACTATATATATATATACATATATATATTTATATATATATATATATATATATATTAAATTTAAAATTATGATAATACATATAATTTACATACGTTTGTTTTGCATAGGGCCATTTTTTATTGTCAAATGTGACGAAACTCATCATTTTTAGCCGAGAACCAAACTTATATATATATATATATATATATATATATATATATATATATATATATATATATATATATATATATATATATATAGTATTTGAAGAAGTTCTGTGTTTTTTAATAGGTCATTACTAAAGGTTTTACGCTCTTAGCGATCGTCAGACAGCTTAACCCCCGGTTTAAATTGCGATCATAGTTTTGCAAAAATATGATCGCAACTTAAACCGGATGTTGAGGCCATCTGACGATCGCTAAAAGCGAGAAACCTTTTTATAATGACCTATAAAAAAAACACGTAACTTCTTCAACTAGTACAAAGCTTGATCTGAGCAGGCATTGAGCAGTCTATATGAGTTATAAGTGCAAATTCAAAACGTCGAGCCGGTTTCAAAAGCTGCTAAACATAACTTGTAAATATATATATGTAAATATATATATATATATATATATATAAATATATATATATATATATATATATATATATATATATATATATATATATATATATATATATATATATATATATATAGTCAGAATCGACGGCAAGAGTGAATAAAATCTGTCTATAATGCCAAAAAACATCTGATTTGATTCAATGATTACAAATATTTCTTAGTAACCGACAAGAAAACGTTCAAGAAATGATTCTTATTTAAAAACATGGAGGAGTAGATAAAGGTTGTTTGTGATTTTCTCATATAATTACCATTATCGATTTGAATAGTACAATTCGGAAATTATTATTTTCATTCTGGATGAAAATGAAATTTTTCTAAAGTACAACATTCGAAATAAATGAATTTGTGTCACGTGAGTATTCATAAAACAATTAAATTTATTTGTGAAACGGAAAAAATGATATATAAATGATTTCTGTTTTCGGCATCTCACGTAGATTATAGATTTCATTATCCAAAGAAAGATATTGATATTTAGTCGAAAACTTTACTCTAAATTCAATTCCGTGTAATGTCTTTATACATATTTTATTGTTCTTTGATCAATTAATGAGATGGTTATTTCAATTGAATTTCATAATTTTTAGACGTGGGTCGACATTAATCTATTTACAGGGGCAACACCACCTACATGTGTCTTCGATCGTTTCCTTTCTAAAATAAAAGTTTTTTTCTAAATGTATTTTATTTTAATGATTTAATAACCCTGTTAATTTAATAGAGTGACAGTTTCGTACAACAAACGAAAAACTCTGTCATTTTAGCAAGGATAGATAAGCAGGGGGATAGCTTCGTACAACAAACCTAGCATGTCTTTGTCTTACAACCCTGTCATGTTAGCAAATATACATAAACAGAGAGATAGCTTCGTACAACAAACCTAGCATGTCTTTGTCTTACAACCCTGTCATGTTAGCAAATATACATAAACAGAGAGATAGCTTCGTACAACAAACCTAGCATGTCTTTGTCTTACAACCCTGTCATGTTAGCAAACATACATAAACAGAGAGATAGCTTCGTACAACAAACCTAGCATGTCTTTGTCTTACAACCCTGTCATGTTAGCAAATATACATAAACAGAGAGATAGCTTCGTACAACAAACCTAGCATGTCTTTGTCTTACAACCCTGTCATGTTAGCAAACATACATAAACAGAGAGATAGCTTCGTACAACAAACCTAGCATGTCTTTGTCTTACAACCCTGTCATGTTAGCAAACATACATAAACAGAGAGATAGCTTCGTACAACAAACCTAGCATGTCTTTGTCTTACAACCCTGTCATGTTAGCAAACATACATAAACAGAGAGATAGCGTCGTACAACAAACTTAGAATGTCTTTCTCTTACAATCCTGTCATGTTAGCAAATATACATAAACAGAGAGATAGCTTCGTACAACAAACCTAGCATGTCTTTGTCTTACAACCCTGTCATGTTAGCAAACATACATAAACAGAGAGATAGCTTCGTACAACAAACTTAGAATGTCTTTCTCTTACAACCCTGTCATGTTAGCAAATATACATAAACAGAGTGATAGTTTCGTACAACAAAGCTTAAAAATCATAACTTTTATAACGGATTTAAATTACAAGGCGTCAAAATCGATTAAAATAATAAAAGAGAAAAACATATCAATTATAAAATAGGTTAAGAATCCTTGGGTTTAATACTTTACAAGTATTCTTTTAAAAAGCAAAATGATTTATAACTGAAGTTTTTAAAAGAAAAAAAAGTAGTTAACATTATCATCGCTGACTCGACGAAATGCTTTCTTGGCTAAAGTAACTTTTAACAGTAAGCATATACAATATTGTAATTAAACTTTGGTACCAATAGGAGAATTGGAATATTATGATAACAGTAGAAGGCGTACAAAAAAAGTGACTAAATTATAAAAGGAATAACTAATAGGTTAGAATCCTTCGGTTTGACGACTTTACTAAAAAATAAGAATGCGTGGAATTCAAAATAATAAATACTATTGGCACACAGTTTCTTTTATTTTTTGTTTTTTCGCACTAGAAATTTATTAGAAAGATTTAAAAAGTTAAATCTCTCACGCAATTAGATTTTTTTAATCGAGTAATATATAATTTTGGAACACAGTTCCTAATCAATTTTTTTTTTTTTTTGAATAGTGTAATTGTTTTAAGACTTAAACAGATGAATTCAGAAATAATGATAAAATAATAAATTTACGAGGACAATTTTGAGTTTATCAATCTGTATATTTCTATTATATATTTAGGAGAGGAGAAAATGGACCTTGGGTTTACTTTCGGCAGTCTCGTAACTCGCTTCCCTTATTTTGTCTTTTAGTCCTCACATTCCATGAGCGATGTTTCTGACAGCGGGTGAAGAATTGCTGTTTTCTGGGTCGGAATCTATCCATATAAAACTTATCGTTGGCTAGTTTTTTTACTTTGAGGTAGTTTGTTTTTAGCTCCGTACATCAAGCGGCTTCATGCCTTGTCTGGAGCAACTTCTATTATATATATATATATATGGTCCGCCATAAGTATATAATTTTATTTCAACATAATGAATGAAACATGGAAGAAAAATGCGACTGTAATATAAAAACTAACAATGGGGACACTTAAGTTTTTTTGCGACATAAATATTAATGTTTATTAAAACATTTATTAAAGCTCCCTCTGCTTTTCACAGAACTCAATGCACTTCGCTAATCTTTCAGAGACCGAGCGGCATACTTTGGCGCATAGCTTCAACAGCACTTGAGCAATGTCAGCTCGGATTTGTTCTTTAAGTGCAACGATGGTATAAAAATATACGATTTCCGCTTTCGAATGACACATGAAATAGAAGAAATGCTTGCGTATCCAAAAAATTGCAAACAAAAGAAAATATATAGTTACTTATAGCGGACCCTATATAATGACATTATAAGATATTTCCAAAGAGGCACTATAAATAAATGATAAATACCGCATAATTTATTCGTGTAATTAAAAATAATACGTTAAATAATAATTTCTGACTCACAAACCATTAAATTTCACAGCTCCGTCTAAATCATAATCGAAACCCTCCACCGTCAAATGCATGGAACAGTCATTTGTTGTTTTTTATTCGAATAAACATTCTATTAATTATTTCAATCTCTAAATCATCGCAATTCCTTGCTTCGGTCTATTCTTCCTGATAAACCGATATTCTTCCTGATAAACCGATAGCGTCGTCGTGTTTCCAAAACTTGCATTAATTAATTCGCTGTGATGATTCTGCATCCATCCAACCACTGAATCGCTTTCATATATGCCCATTGTCCTTCTTACACCAGTCACCTGCTAAATCTCGTGAAATGTGTGTAACCGCATTCATCAAACAGCACATATACACAGACAAAGTAGATTTATATATAGATGTCTCTGCCTTAACTTAGTTGTATATTGATATCCACAAATTCAAATGTATAATCACATTCCTTTTTTGTTTTTTTGTTGTTGTTTTTTTAACAAGATGCGTCCGGTCAAACTGTAAGTTTTTTAGCGATGAAAATGCTATTTCAAAATTAAGCGTGACAGACCAACAGTCCGACAGACGAGGCCCTTTTATAAAGATAGGTAGACGCATTTAAAGCTGATATTTCAGACTTAAGAGAGACAGACCGACAGAAATGCTATGTCGAACTAAAGCGTGACAAACCGTGTTAAGTTACTGGTTCAATAAGCTGTTAAGTTACTGAGGTTGTAGAACGTCGTGGAAGTAAGATGAAATTCGAACTTTAAATCAAGTAAAGAAAAAAATCTAAAACACGTGTGAAGTCAACGAAATCATTTGCTGGAACTGAAGAAGAAAGAAATAAAATTGCCGCTCAAATCAGTGTCGGTTCATGCTACATATTTGTTTGTTTGTTAAGCAAGTTGGAATTTGGCACAGAGCTCAAGAAGATCGCGCCTTACGGTTGTTTGATCTGCATGAAGTCCTCTTCGTTAAGAGTAACTATTCGTTAACCTGCAGGAATGTAGGTGTTTATCCCTGACACCAAAAAGGCTCAACAGGTGCATGCAAAGTCAGAGAAGGTTTGACCTAGAACCCACACAGGAATGGCGCAGAAACAACGTTGTCACTCTCACTCCAGTGATTTGCGGTTCCGCGCTTGACGCGTCTTTGCTTGTCACATGCAGAGGCAGAGACAACCAGAGGATGACGGATCCTGATGCCGATTCCTCCTGGAGTTCACCAGAGTCCTGTTAGCCGGGGAGCTCTGACATTACCACGTTGCCACGCCCCTACCACGGCGAGGAAGGGTTGGACTTTAGGGAGCGCTGCTACTAATGATTTCAGCAGTAAACTTACAGCATACACATATATATATATATATATATATATATATATATATATATATATATATATATATATATATATGTATGTATATAGTATATATATATATATATATATATATATATATATATATATATATATATCAATAGATCGATTAACGAACAGAACCTCTTATAGAGATGCTTCGACTCAT
Organism: Sepiola atlantica; assembly: GCA_963556195.1. Taxonomy (NCBI): domain Eukaryota; kingdom Metazoa; phylum Mollusca; class Cephalopoda; order Sepiida; family Sepiolidae; genus Sepiola; species Sepiola atlantica. The sequence continues at coordinate 123,441,549 of OY744516.1, read as the reverse complement.
TTAAAATAGGATGCGTCCATTCAATCTATGCGTGATACGATGAAAATGCAATTTTAAATGTGCATGACAGACCAACAGAAATGTCATTCTAACTAAAGTGCAGCATCTTCAACGAAAATGACAATTGATACTAAAGTGTGATAGAGCAACTGACTGCCAGAGCCTCTTTCCAAGATGCTTGGACAAAAGTGAAATAAGACGTGTCCATTCAATCTGCTCATGTAGTGATGAAAATGCTATTTCAAGCCGAAGCATGACAGACAGACAGACAGACAGACAGACAGACAGACGGATAACGGGCGGACAACGCCTCTAATATCGATTCGTAGATGCATCTAAGATAAGATACGCCTATTCGATTTAGACGTTTAACGATTAAAATTGTATTTGAAACTGAAGCGTGACAGATGACGGACGGACGGTTTGTCGTTGGGTTTTATGGCATGTCAACTATCGTTGGGTCATTTTACGCTGATATCACACATATGTTTTGCATACGATTGGTTTGTAGATCAATATGTTTTTTCAAGCGTATATAAATAGTCTCTATTTACTTGCCCCCCCCCCCATGAGGGCAGTTAGACGCAATATCGTTTTTTTTATGTGAAGAAAAATCCTGCTCTCTAAAAAGGGCACTCTGGATAGGGACACAAATTTAAATTGCCTCAGTCTAGAAGAATTTCTCTTCCATTGACCGAGGACAGAAAAGATGAAGTGTGGTATCAGAACAGATACTAGTCTGTATATGATCGTTTCTACTTAATCAATAGATTGCCCCTGACTGGTATTACGATTCTGAGTCAGAGTGGACCTGGAAGTACTGGCAACTAAGGGGTGACTCCACGCTCCCCAAAAGCTCCCAAATTAGAGCCATACTACCGGATCCACCTTAAGGTAATACCCATAACGAACTGACGGGCAAAACCTCTTAAAGTAACGCATCTAAATTCAGGACGTACAATTGCAGTCCTTCTCGCATTCTTGTTACTTCTATGGCGTTTTCATCGTTGTGAATCATTCTTTTGTATATTGTTTTATCTTTCACCAAATTACGGTTCCGTTGAGTCATTCTCATCGCCAAGAGATCATTTCTCTTCTACAAGATTATCTTCTTTATTCTAACCACTAAACGGGTGTGTCTATTTATTAACCGAAACCGTGCGTAATCTGTATGCTTTCGTTTCTTAAATAAAACTTGCTTGAGCATTAGTGCCGAGAAATTATTATTATCATTATTCGGATCTTTTGTAGGCGAGCCCGCAAAAAAATACCCTCGCCCCAATAATATCCCTCCCGGAAAAAAAATGTGGGCTGTAGTAAAAAAAAGAAAAGAAAGTTTTATTATTTACTCAAGAGGGTGGAATCCATTCATATTATTGAGTATTTGCATAAAAAGATCGTTTACCTTATATTTCTGCCTCTACATAAACTCACACAGATAGCTGTCCACCATTCCGCGATGCGTTCCACGGTGGCGTTTATACTGGATTTTGTACAGCCTAACTCTAACTCTAATCCTAAGACGACGCATATCTAGACAGGACTCAGAAAAGTAGGTCATGGGTGTCTGCGCACACTGTGCACTACTGGCGGGGCTATTTTTTATTTAGTTAGTTTTTTTTTGTTTTTGATTTTACAAAACTCATTTTTCCATAAGTGGTGGTGCTCTTTTACAAAACATCCTATCATTCAAAAATGCCAGAGTTTTTAGCAAAAGAACAATTTCTTTTTGTTTGTTTCTCATTGACATTTGAAAAAAAAAGCTTAAAATATTTTCTACCTTCTCGTTGTGTAATACTATTCTTTGCAATATTTTTATCAATGGGAGAATTCCTTATTAATTTGTCAAATTCATAATCATTGTTTTTTTGTTGTTGTTTTTTTTTTTCATCGCAATGCATGGAAATAACTGTTTGAATGTAATAAATGAATTGTATAAATATTTAAAGAGGGAACGTCTAAATAACAATCAATATTTTTTGTTTTAAATCATTCACATGAAGCAAAGAATGAACATACCGTCATCGGCAATCTTACAGTATAGTTAACAGTACATAAATAAATTTAAAAATTCAAAAATACGCATACAACAAATAAGTTTTAACAATCACAGTACAATTTAATTGTTTACCAACCTGTATACTTTTAATGTTCTGGAACTGTTTTCAATTTTTTTATTATTTAAAAATTAGAATTCGTTCAAAGTTCTCTCTTTCGACACACGAGAAACGAAATGGCTATTCAGTAATTTCAGTATCGAACAAGAAGGCTTTAAACAAATTCGAATTTTGAAATTTAAAAAATTGAAAACAGTTTCAGAACGTTAAAAGTATACAGGTCGGTAGAAAATAAAATTTTGATGCGTTTGGTAAAAATTATTTGCTGTATAAATTGTTTTTGTTTTTCGATTTCTCGGCTGTTAACTATATTGTAAGATTACCCAATTATCTATATATGGTTTATTTTGTTTTTGTGGTCTAAATATTCTCGTTTTAATCGAACACACATACAGAAAAACAGATTAATACTCTTTATATATAGATAATAAGTAAGCGTCTACTTAACAACGGTAATACCTACATAAACACGAGTGCCAACAAAGAAAGTGGCGTTATACATAACATATTGTCGGAAATAAATTCGTTGGTTAATTTATCATTGGTTTATCGCATTCACTGCTTGACACACTTCAATAAGATATGATTTGTTGCGGTTAATAATAATAATAATAATAATAATAATAATAATAATAATAATAATAATAATAATAATAATAATAATAATAATAATAATAATAATATTTTCTCATCAGAGGGGTGAGACATCCTTTGATTTAATAAAAGGATATTTCAAATATTTTTGAAAAAAAATGTTCAAGACTGAAAAGAACATTGAGAAGGATTTTGAATATATACATATACAAGCAAAAAAGACACCCGCCATATGCGCTTAATATTATTTTTAAATGTATAACTTACATTGCATATCTTCAATATAAATCTATTGTAATTTTAATAATTAATAGTTTTCATTAAGATTACCTCCCTTGAAAAATATGGCACATAATAATTTAAGAAAGTTTTTTTGTAATTTATCCCTTTTCTAATTAAATTACTTAATTGATTACTAGTAATACAAACCTACTGTATATATAGTAAAATAGGATAATAAAAGTACAAATGAATAACACCAAACATTAATTTATTATAAACAATTTGAAAAATAGTTCTACAAAGTAAACATACAAATAGTGGGTTTGCGTCTTTGCCCTTTACTATATTAATACAATATTTCAAATGTTGTATTATTGATGTAAATAATAACAGCGAGCCGTTTTGATAGTGTGGTAAATGAAAAAACATTTCGTATATATATATATATATATATATATATATATATATATATATATATATATATATATATATATATATATATATATATATATATATATAGCACTTGCTAAGTAACAATAAGTTCTAAGTGACAGTCTTCTAGAAGTTGAAGGTTCAATTCTCAGTACAGACGATACTAAGAATATAATTCAGAATTACTTAAGGCTTCCACCAGATGATGGCTGATGGATCGATAACAAATTACCATCGTGAATAAAATAAAGGTTTCAGTTCGAAAGTCCGTACAAGTTCGAAAAGACGCATTTCTGAAGAAGTTGTGAGAATAACATGAAAGATGAGTACAGTAGTTCAAATAATACAAACAAAAACATTTTTTTATGTGATGAGTCGATGTAAATCTACAGCGTCTGAAGCTGATGTCAACAGAGTTTGACTAACATAATTGTGAATTTGAAGCCAAAAATGGCAGAGGAAGTAGGTTGAACTTTAGTGAAATATAAAAAAAAACAATTAGATTTAAGTTTAACTGGAGTGACCAAATAGAAGCAAGTGGTGAATAATATGGACGTTTTAAATAGACAATAACAACCAGTGAATTCAAGCAGTCGTAGCCGTATATAGAAAATATTTACTTATAAAAGAGATGGTAGAATTTCAAATTTCGAAGTTGGCCAAGCGATTTCCGTCGATAAAATGAAACACACACTTTTCTGCGTAGCTCACTTGTCATAAGTATATTTTCATACTATTACTAATCTCTACTCATGTATTGAACACTGTTGGAGCAAATACGGAAACGAACATATATACGTAATATATTATAAGTATATAGATAACACAGTAATATATATATGCATATATACAGGGTGGGCCAAAATAAGGGTCCTATTTTTAAAAATTCATAACTTTTTTATTTATTGATTTTTATTTTTTATTTTTTTAGAATAAGTAAAGGACCCCTTCTGAAGCAAGCATGAGCCGTATTAGCCCTAAGGAACGTACCCTCATTTAGAAAACATTATTTTTGCTTAAAAAACTCAAAACAGTGTAAAAAACAATACTTTAGTTTTTGTAAGTTTTAAGAAGTGTTTTTCGGCTAAAATTTGTTTTGTTTATTTCAAAAAATCTCGGAAGGGTCAGTCTACACACACATACAGTTTGGTGAGTTTAACTTTTATTTTGTGGAAGTTATTCAAATTCAAGTTATTCAAATTTAAAGATAGGACCCTTATTTTGGCCCACCCTATATATATATATATATATATATATATATATATATATATATATATATATATATATATATATATAGTACAGATTTCTTTATTTATACAAACATTATTGGCTACATATGTGCATATATATTTCAGCTGCGATCTCTTTCGAAATTTTTACGAGGAAGCTGGATTTCGAAATAGATCGCAGCTGAAACATGTATGCACACATGTAGCCAATAATGTTTGTATAAATAAAGAAATGTATACTATAATACAGCTCGACCTGTTATTGAGCACTATTTTATAAGCACTTGAGTCTCATTGGATTAACACCTAGGAAACAACAACAATACAATCACTATATATATATATATATATATATATATATATATATATATATATATATATATATATATATATCCCTTTTGTTTCATTTTACTTCAGTCGAAGTTCTCTGAAATCAAGGGGCCCCTTCCTGGGGCTAACACTTGATCTCTATATGAGATACATAGATATTCGAATATTCCATTAAAGTTCTCCTTTAACTGTCAAACGTTGATTTTATAAACAAGTTAAGAACATTAGTTTCCCTCTCCCCAATTGACCAGTTGACTATGTTATAGTATATATTTCTTGTGATCTCTTAGTCTTACCGGATTCCAGGACAAGAATTCATCTAGTCTGGTGGAGTATCCAGCTCCGTGCTGTTACTAGAAACAACATCACTTGAAGAAGGTGCACCTTTACTCATATAAGTCAGTGTATAGCTGTGTCGAGGGGATCTTATTTGGACTTCGAATACTATGTTATTTTGAATATTTGGTCAGGGTTTACTTGTTGGGTCAAGTATCCTCCTGTCAGGCTGTCATAACAAACCCTTGTAAAGAGAGACCGAAGACACTCGAAGATGGTGTCTAGTAGGTAATTCAAACTATATATATATATATATATATATATTAAATGGTTCGACTGTAGTTGATGACAACCGGAAGGCCTCCATTCCATTGGCTACCATACCAAGATGTAGAGAAGAGCACAACTCCTTTACCCGGATTGCTCCACTTACCTTACGAGGTATCAAGTAACATTTTTGACTCTTTGATATGACTCGGCGGAGACTTGAACCCCGGTCTCCCGGCTCATTAGCGAACAGTCTAACTATTATACCGAAAATCAGCATCTTTATAGCGACATTTTGCCGACAAAATCATATTTGTAAAACATATGTGAGCGAAGATGTTTGCAACTTCAAAAATATGTAATGATAAACATTAGTAATAAACAAAATAAAATTAAAAAATCATTTCAGTATTTCAAAACATTCTGTAGACAAAAAGAAAAATGTTTTAGAAATTTTAATCCTACATTTTGTTGCTACTATTTTGAATACAATACATGTGAAATATATCTATTTAAATTACTTCTAATGTATGCTCCTAACCTGAAGGAATCATCGCTGATGTATTTTTCCTGTGTCATGGAGTTTCCGGTCTATCTAGATCATACTTACTCGCTCGTTAAGCCGACATTATCAGATGTGATTGATCTCTGATACGCCCTCTATTTTTTTAAACGCTAGAAAATACTGCCTTTTAATAATTATTGACGAGCATTGACTACGCTGCCTTGCACCCGATTAAAAAAGAATATTTAAAAAAATAAAAAAAATAAAAATTTAAATAAAGAGTTCGAATGCAAAACGCGATAAATCCAATTTCTTTAAATTTGAACATCAAATAATAAAAGGACGAACGTCCAAAATTCTAGACTACAACAAAAAGCTTATTTTAATTGAATGCAAAAAAAAATACCGATATCACATTATGTAAGAAATAATTTGGGGTGTAGTAGACTGCTGAAATACAATATTTTGTCGTGATAGCTGCACAATTTTGTAACTGGCGTTTATCGCGTTTTGCACTCGACCTTCTCAAATATTAAATTTCAAAGAATGAATTAGCCCATTACTCGAGAGATGGGAATAGTTTATATTTTTCCGCTCGCGATGCTTTCTAATGTAAAACTATTCGATCATGTTGCATTGATCATTGCCATTATTTTTGCTATTATATACGGGCAATGCTAAGTTGCCACGCTAGTATATATATATATATATATATATATATATATATATATATATATATATATATATATATATAAACACGTATATATGTATATATATATATACACGTATATATATATACATATATATAAACACGTATATATGTATATATATACACATATATATACATACATATATACATATATGTACATATATATACATGCATATATACGTATATGTACATATATATATATATATATATATATATATTTAAGCAGACATTGTTAAACATGACATGATTGTTCCGCTTGATTATACCTTTATTTATTTAATTTTCTAATAATCTTTTTATGCAAATTCTTTTTAAAATTGATGAATGTTTCATATGTATCACGAACACTTTCGATTCTTTGTCGAATCATTTTGAAGTGACAAACATAAATGAAAAAAAGCTGGAGGGAAAAAGAGTTTTAAAAGACAGCCGAGAACGACGATTCGACAAAGAATAGAATGTACTCGTGATACTTATGGAACATTTATTCATTTATTTTTTATTTTAATACAAAATAGATTATTAGGAAAATCGAATAAATAAAAAAATGTATAATTAAACAGAGAATTCTTTCATGTTTAACAATGTTTGCGTAAATAGAAAGAATACACACTATATATATATATATATATATATATATATATATATATATATATATATATATATAATGTCACCTAAGTTTACATTACATGATACCAATGGTTTCGCGAACAGCCCGTGCCTGGTGAAAAAACTTAGGCTTAAATACAATTCATTGCCCTTCCGCCATTTTCTTTATCAAGAAAATGTCGGAAGACCGATGAATCGGATTTTTGTACAAATAGTTTTAAATTATATTTTTATTAGTGGAATAACTATGAAAAGAAATAATTTCCCAGCCTATGTGTATTTTTACTATTTTTAATAAAAAAAAGACAGATCAGTTTGAATATTACAGGTGTACAAATACGACAAATGTTAATTTTCAACAAACTTTAATAATTCATCTAACTTTAACAACTAATTAAATATTAACAAGTTATTATTAATAATAACAATTTTATTATCAAAAGGTGAATCTTTCAACAAATATTAATTTTCACAATCTCAAATAAGCTTTCTCTCATGAATGTTAAAAAATGAAATATAAACATGTATATCAGTAACACCTTTTCAGCAAAACAAAAAAGCGATATACGTATATAACTTTATATTCAATAAAAAAATTATTTAAAAAACTTTTGAAAATATCCAATAACAAAGCATGAATGTTGAACAATCAACACAAGTTATATTTACATATTATTTTAAAAACTGTTTAAAAATCATCAGTTTTTTAAACTATAAAATTTATCTGAATTTGGAAAAAATACACTTAGTATGAATATCTCTAAAGCAGATGATATTTGTCCATTTTTGTCTATATAACAATTTCCGGCTTTTTTCGTAAATTTCCGACATTTGTCGTAAATTTCCGGCAACTGTTTTTTTTTTTTTGTTATATATTTTCGAGTAACGATTATCAATATCAAAACTATTTTTACTATCGTTGTTAAAAAGGAATAATAAATGAATAATTAAATAAATACAATGTTACAAAAGATTTTTAAAAAAGATTAATAGTTGAGTTTGTCAGCATTCGGTTTTCTAACTTGGTAAATAAGAATCACGCCAATGATGTATACAATCTATCTATCTATCTATCTATCTATTTCTATAAGATTAGCGCATTAAATACAAACTTGTCAGATATGTATTTGTTTATAGACAGACAGAGGATCCGCAAGCCGTTGGACCTCGACATCTATATGCACATAACTCTGATAATCCTGCTTGTTTGTTTGCACGTTGAATCTTTTAGATGGTAATAAAAAAAGCGAATGAGATTAGAAGTGGTGGGATGAAGGGCTTAGAAGGAAAGAAACCGTAGCAGCAGCGTAATATGATTAAAATAAAGTTTTAAAAAAGGAAAAAGAGAAGGAGAGTGAGGGATCTTGAAAATAAATTAATGACGTAAATAGAGAAGAAAACGAAAATACTAAATGTATACGCTGATGTGCAATGTACCAACGTTGAGAGTAATGCGTGAAATCCCGCCAATTAAAGTTAAATTGAAAGAAGAAGATAACTTTATTCTTAAACGTTCCGAATGTATTTGCTTTTTTAATATCTATTTACCTCCCACAATCGAATGAATGAACTAATGTATAATTTCCGAAAATTGACACACAGCGGGTCACGGGTCACGGGTTACGGGTCACGGGTCGTCATATATTTGATTAAAAATTGTATTCATCAGAGTAGAAGAAACATGGGCTTCAATGATTCTGTGTTGATATGGCATGCCTTTTCGGTGACAAAACGTCAACAATCCTGATATTATTACTGCTGAGGTACCCTTGCTTATTGGTACGTAGGTGTGCTGCGGTCATTTTTTAAATTTATTAAATAATTTATATTCTAAAGAAGCCCAAATAACAATGAGTATACGTATTAAAATAAAACCTCTTCAATTGATTGGACAAGTCTGTCATTGCTATTTACTTCTGATCGGATATCGAACACGTGCGTATGTGTGTGAGTACGAATAAGCGTGATTTATAAAATTATAAATTTAAAAATACATTAATTAATAGTTTATTTAACGTAGTTAATTAAAAAGAAAAATGTAATTAATAAATTTTAGTGTCAAAATCCTATTTTAAAAAAATAATAATTTGGGAAAATTCGACCAAGGTGCAGTTGCCTTTTAGTTTCTATTCGATTTATAAAGTTATTTGATCAAATGTTGTGTGTACGCGTGTGTGACTAGTAAAAAAAAGTGTTAAATAAAATTACATCAAGTAATTAATAATTTTAAATTAAATTAAACTTTCGAAATCACAAGTAAAAAAAAAATGGTAATTTGGTAAAAGAAAATGGCATAGTTAAAAAAATAGCGAAACAAAAAGGAAAGTAAAAAATTCCCGGGCAACGCTGGGTATGTACATTTAGTTATAATTAAAATGTGTCGTGGAAATTTTAATTATTATTTACTTACGTGACGCGAGATAAAAATTTAAAAAACTCAACGTTTAAAAACCTTATTCTGAGACCCCCCCCCCCAGCCATCAATTAATGAAGACTTTGTTAGAAGCTGGACCGCTGTTTTTACAGAAATAGCAGCATTTTTAAGAATTTATTATAATACTAGATAATCCGTGACCCATCGGGTCAACGCTGGTACATTGTACATTAGTTTATACATTTAGTGAATTTAACTGATTCTGTACGTAAATAGAGGTTGCCAAACATACGCTGGTGCTGCTGCAACTACTCTCCTTTGTTTTTCTTCTTTATTTACGTTATTTATTTATTTATTTATTATCCTCCTTTTATACTGCTGCTGCTACCACCACTTCTCGTCTCATTCTCCCTTCATGAAACATTTATTATTATTATTATTATTATTATTATTATTATTATTATTATTATTATTATTATTATTATTATTATCAGAGTTTTAGTATTAAATAGATGTAATTTATAGTTTACTGATTTCGCTGAATAGGATAGGCATTTTGTGTTTATTTCACATGTTGATGGTTCTTTTCAAAGTTCAAACCAAACTTGCGCAAATCGGAGTGTACGGTAAATAAAACAATTTCCGAAAATCGTGTTGTTGTTTTCAACTATCTGTATTTATCGAGCTTTCGACTAAGTCGTAGTCATCTTCTGGGCAAGCTGTAAAGAATATTCATGTAATCCGATTAAATACAGATGGAAAAAGATCTTTATAAACTTTCGAACGGGAAAGAGGATTTGGGTTGGAGGAGACTGTGTGACGTCATTCAGTTCTAATCACGTATATTCATGATCACGTAGGTGATGATTACAAAGTCTGAAAGTATTGTGATTCATTATAAACATGTTTACGATACGAACACCCACGATATGATTTGTCTTAAACTCTGATTTGCGAAAGTTCTTTAGAATTTTTGGACAGAATTATCTACATCTCTAATAGACAAAGAATATCTATCTTATTCAACGAAATATTGTTGAAAGAACGAATGTTGCCTAACTATAAAAAGTTTATTAAGATCTTTTGTAGAAAATCCTCCCCCCACCCACACACACACACAAAAGAAAACACTCCCACCACCCAAAAAACATACAGTAGTAAAAAAAGAGGTGTTATTACTTACTCAAGCGAATTGAATCCATTCATGTCATTGAGTATTTGCATAGGAAATAGTCCTCCTTATATTTCTGCTTCCATATAAACTCGCACAGATAGCTGTCCACCCCGCGATGCGTTCCACAGTGGCATTTATTCTGCATGTTGTACAGCGAGAATGAAGGTTTCATCGATCTCAACGTGGAGATCTGAAACTTAACTCTAACCCTTATCCTAAGCATGTCTAGACAGGACTCATAAATGTAGGTCAAGGGTGCGTGCACACACTGCGCATGACTGGTGGGGCTATTTTTTTTTTTTTCAAAACTCATTCTTTCATCAGTGGCGGGGGTCTTCTACAAAAGCACCCGTTTATTGATTGTATAGCTATTTATTTCGAGTCATGTCTTGGAATGGCGAAATATTCAAATCCCAAAGAGGTGCATACCGTCTTCTTATTTGTCTTGCCTTTAACAAAAATGGTTGACCTTTCATTCAAAGATGTGTTCATGTCATTCAACATAATTTTAATGAAAATAAAACCACAATATATATTTTCTGCATTTTGGTTTCATTTAGGCATTCATTGTTTCGTTCACTGTCTTTCTTGTTCTTTTTATGTAATTTATTCACATGTTATCCATGTTCAGAAAAACAACTTAACACAAAGTGTAGATCGCATAGTAAAGCAATTGTTCGGCTAACGTAATGTCGACCAGTTTATATATTTTAAATGTATACGAATAAATTGCGATACCAACGTTCCATTTTAATACGGAGTTTGATTAAATATTCCCCTAACGTCCAATAAAAGCTTTCAATGAAGATCAATTTTTAAATTAAATTTGCGAAGAAGACAAGTTTACAACCCAACTAGAAGAAAGTGTTAAAGAAAAATGATTTTAAAATGAAACAAAAAGGAACAATCGAGAAAGGAAGCGGACAATTAATCAAATTTAAAAAAAAAACATGGTTCAACCGTAAAGAAAATCACTCTATTTTTCCTCAATAAACAATTCCCATTTTTTCTACGTTTGATTTATGAGAATCAATGAAAAACATTGAACAATCAATCAATATATATATATATATATATATATATATATATATATATATATAATCTAATATATACAACTATATCGGTTAAATTTCAAAATTAGGCCTACATAGCATTTAAACCTACAAATCAACCTTAGATGCTGATTAGCATATTTTCATTCGTTATTGTTGTACTTTGTTATTTGCAATAAACTAACGTACTTCGCTACAAATTTTTTAATACTTAATCCGGTCCGGTAGTTTGCTAATGTGGAGACATTCTTTAATAATCACATAAATAGAAGAAAAAAAACAGCAACGGTAATTAACTATTATTCTCTTAGTAAGATTTAGCATTACAGAAATATTTACAAAAGAAATGTTAACGTAATGGATTCCGGACAACGCCAGTTCGCCACAGTTAGTATATAATATGATATTTTAATCAAAATAAAAATAGAAATAGGTAAGTAATCTGACGAAACATTTTTTTAAATTTAAGTAAATATAGTATTTATTACTCAATATCAGAGATCAGTGTTCTAATCACGATAAAAGCACGTTTCAAATTACAGATTATTTTTCGAAGAAGCTCATTAGACAAATGAAAACTTAATCCTCTTTTCCGATTGGTTGGTGCAATGCCACAACATATTAGTTCGCCCAATAAATTTACAAAATTGCTGTAGATTTTATTCGCTTATAATAATCCGTATTTCTTTCTTTATAGTGCGAATATTAATCTGTAGCATAATACCCATGCATGTTTGGTTGTAAGTATGTTAACTCCTTTCAAACCCACTTTTAAAAATGTGATCGACAAATGTGAACTTACTAGGGTCGCTGTGTGCCAAAAATTTAGGTGTTTACACATTTCAAAATGAATTCTTCCAAAATTGAATAAACTGTTATAAATAGAATTTTGTTGTCGTCGTCGACTTAAAAGTGACATTCGTTTTACTTATCCAAACAATATTTAGCTAAAAAAAGTTAATTAATAATTAATTAATTAATTAATTAATTAAAGTATTAAAACATTCGATTTATTTATTTAAAAAAAGAATTAGTTGGCAAGTATTTTTACAGTCAGAAGAAAGAGAAGATGTTAAGTAAGTGTTATATGATCTACCCTATTGCGTCAGTACATGGACTCTTCCTGACACTATGAATAGTGGTGGTAACAGAGAGAGTCGCGATAGCCAATCCAGAAGCAATCTCTGGCAACCCATTACTTCTGTACTTTCTGTAAATACGTACTCTTGGTAACTATCTCCTTGTTATCTTATATCTTTTCGGCCTTTTAAGTAAGCAATTGTGAAAAGTCCATGGATCACTGCTAGTGTTTTTATAAATACATTTAAATATAAATTAATCGTGCTCCTCAAGAGTTCAAGTTTCACAAATTCTTTATAGTTTCAAAATATACTTGTAATAAAGTAATAATGTCATAAGTTACTTCCGTTGTTTGATATTATCTCTCTTGAATAATATCTCTCTATTGAGTATCTCCTTTGAATTAGAACTATTTAGTCCAAGATTAGTCCACTTTTATAAGATCTCCAGTCGAAGATTATCTCCCTTTAAATAGAACTCTCCAGTCTGCAAAATACCTTCCATGTATAAGAACTTTTCAATCCAAGATTATCTCTCTTGAATAAATAGGAAATATCCTATTTTAGAGTATCTCACTTGAATTCTCTTGTTTATAAATGGTTATATATGTGTGTACGAAACTAGTCTAAGCTAAATAAAGCCGATAAGCTACATAATTCTCCTATGTGTTCATTATAATGTGAACTTTTCTCGACTTTAGATTTTATTTAGAGTTGCATTTTTACCATTTCCATTTAATGTGCTGTGCCTTCTTTCATTGTATTTTTTTCTACTGTCAGAAATTGTGTTTTCAAATAATCTAGTGTTTGGCAAAGGTAATTTTGCTAATCTGTTATTCCGGTAAGCTAGAATGTAAACAAACTGTTGAAATAGGACATACCTTCTGAGTAGCCTTAAGAGGAAGAACGAAAAACAAATTATTTTCCATAGCACACATGTTGTAATACTCTTCTATTTTACAAATTATATAATATAAATATTTCGTAAATCATTGTAACTTTAAGAGATAATATAATAATATTCTAAAAAAATGTCATGTTCGTACGTATGTTTTCACACCCCGCACATTTTTAAAAAGATTAGATTGCCCGATCGCCGAAGATATAATGCAAAAAAAAAGTAATTTTAAAATATTCATCTGATGGCGTTGTTGTGTTGAACGTGAAACTCGAACTAAATACACTCTCATTAATTTTCAGGCTAGGATATCTGTTTTGTCCAAAGATAGTACAATAATATCCCGAGTCCTGCGTTCGCACTAGACATGCATAGAATGGAAATACGTCACCAAAACAATGGAAATATGTCACAAAACCGAGAATTTGGGAGATAGACCCTCATAATCGGATATATTCTAAAAGTACATTAACTTAAATAAGTATGTTTATACAATAATAATATTGTGGGATATGCGTTCGAGCCCGACATCCATATAATGAAAATATGTCGCAAACTCTTACAAGTAGGTTGGAGATATACTCTCATACCCAGATATATTCTGAAACTACATTAACCAGAGTACTTAGATAAGTGTGTTTCAGTTTGAACAAAGGCGGTACGATGATAGCGTGAGGCCTTTGTTTGCGCCGGACGTCATTAGAATGAAAATATTTTTGAGCACGGCAACAATATACAACAGATGGAGAATACAACGCTAGTAAGTGTATGAAAATATCAATGATGAAATTCTGATCTTTCTCTCATAAATATCGACTGCATTCCTAATTGGCATTCATCAATTCCTTAATTCTTTTATTTCTTAATTCTTTTATTCCGCAATTATTTTATTCCGTAATTCTGTTATTCCTAGTATGCACATATATAATCGCTATATTGAATAATTAAAAATTATTGAACACCAACAAGGACTTCCAATGTTGTCCTCGAATGAACGAGGACTCATGTGTACTCCAGCTACCAGCATGTTATTCATCAAGTTATAAATATAATAAAATGAAGTAAAACGTTGTCTTCACTGTTTATGGATGTCCGGCGCGAACGCAGACCCCCACAATATTATTGTGAAAACACTCATACCAAAATTAATACCACGTAAAATTGGGTTTGATTTTGGTATAGAGTTTTGTTTTCAATTGCATCCTGTCCCCGGGCAGAGTGGTAAGAAGACAGAAAGACAAAAATAAGAGATACTATATTTATATTATAGCCTAGCAGGCACTCCCGGCGTTTCCCATGAATGAATAAGGACCCCCTGAGTACTCCTGTTCCAAACCCTAACTCTTATCCTTATATTGCAAATATCATTCTTTTTTTTTTTTAATGAAGTAAAACGTCGTCTGTTCTGTTCGGCGCGTATGCAGACCCCACAATATGATTGTAAAAAAATAATAATGATATAAAATGAATACCATGAATTTGACTCGAGGAATGTTGGCTGATCTTGGCATAAGACTTTGTTTTAATTTCATCATCGGATATAAAAACAGACAGGCAGAAGAGAGATAGAAAGACAGATGTTGTGCTTGTTTTACAAGTTCTTCAATGAGATCTGCTGTGACAAACTTGCTGCTCTGGTGTCCCCTTTGAGGTAAATACGCCCAACCAACCCGACAATCAGTTAAATCCCATCCATTCACTGTGGAGGTCCGTAGATGCCGGAGCGCTTTCTACTCTAATCGCTCCTTTCCTCGAGTTGCCGGCCTTTGGAACTCCCTCCCGTTTCCCTGACTGTGAACAAGCATCTCGCTGCACAAATCTCCATTTAGGATGCTCCCTATAATTCTGGACTCTAATCCACAGTAGCCCCTTGCGTCTATATGGCAACGTGCCTTGTCTGGGGTGAATTAAAGTAATTCAAAAATAAATTTTAAAAAGATAGACAGAGATACCACATTCATGATATAAAACTTATTTCGGTTGCATAAAACAATTCAATCCTGCACTTAATTTTGAATAAATGTTATACACTTGAGGGTTGCACAGACTCGTAGCGTTATTGAAAAGAGAGTTGATACAAGTAAGAAAAGGAGTTGATATACATTAGAAAAATATTTGGCTTTAACTAGTTAATCATGGTGTAAATGTAGGTATATATGACCGGATGCACTGCCATATGCATGGCAGATTTATATGCAACTTAGATATATGAGGTTGACAGGTACTGCCACTCTGAGTCAAAGTTGAACTGGAAGTAATAGAAATTAAGAAATGGCTTAACACTCCCAAAGATCCTACATTGGGGTCTCACCACCGAATATAATGTGATGCCATATCCAGAACATGATACAATAAGTAAGAAAAATACAGACCAAGACATTTAATATGTAAACATATTCAGTCATTTTTAATATGACATGACTTCTTTAATGAATTCTTTAGCATGACTATTACTTGTACTATTAGATTAATTCATCAAAGAAGACGAGAAAGCTCCCAACACAATTATTCCAACGTTTCCATGGTGAACCATTATCTTCAGACATTACGGCAATCATTTTAACCCTATATTCTAAGAATGTTTCAGGGCATCAGTGTAAACGGCGAATTTCGACTGATCCGACAATTTTATGCTCTCAACCCCCTTTGTATCAAAAGTACATTATTCTGGCGCAAAATATCATTTGTCCTCGACATTCGTTGTTTTATAACGAAGGTTTTTTTTTTAGAATATCTTATTTAATCATTGCATTTTTAACCTTATTATAATATTTCATCAAAGTAAAGTCCTCCTATCGATAGTTTTTACCTCTATAGTCTTTTATAAATGTTTTCTTTCTGTCTCTGAGAGTAAAAAAAATAATTGGTGGCTCCTCTTTCCTCGTGGTATTTTTGGACGATTAGAACCAATTATTCTTGTGGTACAACCACCGTTGTCCAAGAGTAAACGAAGTATCTTCACCTTAGACAAGAATTCCTGTACATTTTCACTTTTTATGATATCAAAAATGTCTTTATATTGTATCCCATGTTTCTATGATTCACGCAATATACAGGGTGTTTCAAAAGTCTTGGGAACATAACGTTGTATAACGCATTTGTAATGTTCCCAAGACTTTTGAAACACCCTGTATATATATATATATATATATATATATATATATATATATATATATGTGTGTGTGTGTGTGTGTGGGTGTGTGTGTGTGTGTGTGTGTGTGTGTGTGTATCGGATAGATAGATAATGACACTATAATGCAAACCAAAACAACAATTTTTATAGGCCATCCACAAAAACCACCATCCATAGAAACGGCACCCACTACTAATAATACATAAGCATTCACCTTTTCCATATCTCAAGTTATAGCAGTACTGTTGTTTCTGTATTATAATAATAAAGATATTATTATATGTTTTAATATATATATATATATATATTAATTATTGTTATTATTATTATTATTATTATTATTATTATTATTATTATTATTATTATTATTATTATTATTCTGCCACCTATTCTCCAACTTAATCTTGTCAAGAAATGAGTTTATTGTAGCTTCATTCTCTCACCAGTAGACTAGTTAGCGAGCCCTAATAACAGTTCAGATGGATTCATCAAAAAGGTAATATGAAAAGAAATTAAATTAAAAATAGAAAAAAAAATTTACACAATGCTATGTTCTTAATTTAAGAATAATTATAGTGACAGGGTCACTTGTTCTTCGTGTTTCCTAAAAACCTCCCGTTTAAATCAATCTCAACTGCTGTTGTCATCTTAACAACTTGGTCTAACGAGGCTAAGCTAAAATAAGGCTGTAGCCGAACAATGTCTGTACATATGTAGCAAAAATGTTTGTATAAATAAAAGCATACTATATATATATATATATAATATTTCTTTATTAGCTGTTTTTGCACAAATATCTCTTACGGTTTTGTAGACAAACGTCTTAACTTTAATGCCGAGTAAATCGACTGAGAATGAGATCTGTCCTGTTCGCGTCCTGGCTTTTCCTAGTCGTATGCTTTTATGCCTTATTTTAATAAACCAGAAACACTCACACCTAGTGTAATTCTGGATGTCGCTTGATGCGTTACGCTTTCTTAAAATCAGCTGTTGATTCCTTAATGCACTTGACATTCTCGAAAGCATCTCGGCGCGATTCAATGTTTGACAGAGAGAGATAATATCTATTGAAGTATCTTATTTTCGCATGGGTATGTGTTTATTGTGCGTGTAGTATAGATAGATAGATAGATAGATAGATAGATAGATAGATAGATAGATAGATAGATAGATAGATAGATAGATAGATAGATAATGACATCGTGGAAGTGGTTGTTGCAGCTGTTTTTAAATAGGGTTTTTTTTTTCATTCTTTCTGAATACTTTTTTTCTTATGCGTTATTCCCGGGCTACGGCGAGGTCCGCAATAATGGATGTTTGTCTCCACTTGGCACGATCACAAGCTTGGTCCGGGTGAAGGCCGGTTTTCTAGAGATCATTATGCGGGCCGTCTGCCATCATCATCGACCTTCCTCTCGGTTTGCTTCCCGGCGACTTCTAATTTAAAAGCGAGTTTCGCGACGGTGTCGGCACATGTCCGAACCATCTAAGCCGTGATTTTCTACTCTTGTCCTCGATCGGCGCGATGCCGTAGCGCCTTCGGATGTCGTCATTAGAGACGTGGTCGGAATCCCGAGATCCAGCGGAGCATTTTAGTTTCTGTAACGGCGAATATTCGCTCAGCCTTTCTCGTTATTTTGTCCTTTCTGAATTAACCTTGAAAAACTAAATACGAATTGTTCTTCGTTGTATTTAAATGTACAAAAACTTGACAATAAATCATGCGAATGATGAAATTTGATTATGTAAATATTACAGTCAATGGAATATTTGTGTAAATATTAAAACAACTATCCATAATCTAGCATTACTTCTTACCCACTAAGAGTTATCACACAAGTATTTACCAGTGATCGCTCGCTGGCAAATTACCCAGAAATTCCCCAGCAATTGTATTGCGGACATCCATATGATATTATTATTATTATTATTATTCGATTAAAACCGTGGTTTGCACGGACAATAATTGACTTTTAGGCGTTTCAAAGCTGGGACCTCAGATCTATCGATTTAATTTATTCTGCTTCTTTTTTTCTTTTTTTCTTTTTTGATAAAATCATCACAGACATGGCTGAGGTCCCAGAAGAAGTTGAGATTTAAATGCGTTGTTTAACGAAAGCGAAGGAAAAAAAATTTGGTTCTTGGCGATTTAACTCAAAAGTATCGTCTCGTTTTATGTGTTGAATGTGAAACATATACACTTTAAAACATACAAAATACATCTACTCTGCTTTAAAAATCAAGCGCACATCTAAAAAGAAACACAGAATATTTTCTCAACTGATCAAAACTAAACCTGCATCACTTTTCATCTTCTTCAATAGTTCAGTAAGACTGAAACAAACCGATATATATATATATATATATATATATATATATATATATATATATATATATATATATATATATATATATATATATATATATTATGTTTGCCTTTGTTATTGTTTTTTTGTCGATAAAGACAATTGAATGTATTCAGGTATCTTACGATGAAGCATTTTACCTGAATGTTAGAGGGAAAGTTATTTCCATTACAGTGTGTTGCGACCCCTATATGGGGAGCGTATATATATTTTTATTCTTTAAATATAATTATCCACTGACACGTGTTTCGCCATCATACGGCTGATCAGCGTGGCTGACTAAAATCTCGCTAAAGTCAGTCACGTTGATAAGCTGTATGACGGCGAAACACATGTCCGTGAATAATTATATTTTGTACATATATATATATATAAATATATATGTACGTATATATATACATATATACATATATGTGTGTATATATATATATATATATATATATATATATATATATATATATATATATATGATGCTTATATTTATTACTATGTAATAAGTTTGGTATATATCCGATCCAATAGTGCTCGATATTAAATAGTTATTAGTAGAAGTGGTATATATTTATTGGTTGTTTAGCTTCAATCGATAAGTCGAGGTTTCGGTCTGTGCAACCTCCTCGAAGTTAATCTAACATGAACTGATAAAATATTTACTGTGTTGGGTTAGACTTGGGGCCTTGATGGGTTTTGTGGCGGAAGGTAATGTTTTGTTTTAGTGGGCGATATAGCGAGTACTAAGATTTCGGGGTCGGACTGCGTGATCTCCGAAATTGATTAAATCTTTTGGGGAGAGTTCGGGTAGTTCAGGTGGTATTTCAATTACTGTCTTCGAGAACCATTGCCCATTTGTATAGGAGTTGCTGGAACTTCAAAGTAAAAAGATTTAATCAATTTCTTAGGTCACGCAGTACGAATCAACGCATCCCACTATATCGCCGACTAAAAATAACTCCAACCTCACCCTCAACGGTCTCTCAAATAGTAAATATTGTGCCAGTTCAATGATAGATTATAAGGATCTGAAACCTGGAGTTGTTCATACTGAAGTATCCACAGTTACCTCGTGTATCGAATCGGACGACGAGAAAATTAAAAAGCAAAACAATTACATACAGAAATTTGCGTCTCAGTGCTTTATTTATTAGTCTCTGGCCGGCATTTGGTTTGACATTTCGAAACATTGTTTTTGTCATTGGAACTAACGTATGCATCTTTACTGGTTCGTTCATTTCAACATTGATTGATGAATCGGAAAGGTTTTCCGAAAATTTTCAATCTGTAATGGTGATAAAAGAAAAAAAAAGCAATACTAATAGCTAAGAGAATAACGAACAAAAGACTAAGATTCGTATTTCTGTATTTAATTAAGTTTTAATTTTTTGCTCGTAGGTCAATCCACACACACACACACACACACACACACACACACATATATATATATATATATATATATATATATATATATATATATTAAAAAAGAATTGTAATGGCTAAGTAAATTCAATCATATTTTTCTATCGCTTGTATTTGATTTTACCTTGTAATGTGTTGAATACAAGCTGCATTTGTCTTGTGTGTATATATTGTTCAAAAAAATTTTCTGAGCGATCAAGATACAGTTTACACGCAATATATTTATATATATATATATATATACTATATATTTCTTAATCCAAACATATATCTAGTTAAATAATACGGAGAAATTATGTTTGCATATCTTCCGTCTGATCCTCTCAAATTGCCTGCTAAGTGTTCTGATTTCGGGCTTGAACTGCCTAAAGTATTTATCATAGTTGTTGTGAACCCTATATTTTCGGTTCGCCCG
>OY744516.1:123400355-123417855 GCA_963556195.1 Sepiola atlantica | reverse complement strand
TTGTAAGACTTCCTCAGGATGATAATTTTAAGAAAAATGTCATGCAAGTACGTGAGAATTTGGGGTTGATATGATGGGTTTATGAGAAAAAGTAGTAGCCACTACTGGGTGCGCAGGACTGAGGTCCATGCTTAGTGAAGTCAGTAGCATGGAATGAAATTAATGAGGATGGTTCTGAGTGAAAAAATGGAGGGTTGGGGGTGAACGGAAATAATGTAAGTGAAGAAGTGGAGGGGTGGGGAAAGAGGAGGGGTGGGAGAGGCTCTGTGATTTTGGTATGTGGGTAATGTCATTGTTTTAGAAAAGATTTGAAAAATGAAGATGGTTTGAAAGTGGGAGGGTGGGTAAGAGTGTGAGAGGAGTAGTTGAAAGAGTGAAATAGGTGAGGGGGAGAGGGGAGATTTTATTGTAGTTAGGTGTGAAATTTTTGGAGGGTAGTAGTGTTTGACCAGCTGGCTATGTCAAGAATGTGTGGAATGAGTAAGTTAGGCGGTAGGGATGCGTGGTGAATGAAAATGTGTGTGGGGGTTGTGTGTGGGTGTGTATGCGGAGACTTGTATGTGAGCATAACTGAGAGTGAAGAGAAAAAAAATAGAGGTTAGTCATTATCTAGGTTAAGGTTTTGTTCAGTGAGGATAATTTTGCTTTTTCACTTACAGCCATCCACATTATTTTCGTTCACCCCCACCTCTCCACTTTTTCACTCAGAACCATCCTCATTTATTTCATTCCATGCTACTGACTTTACTAAGCCCGGACCTCGGTCCTGCGCACCCAGTAGTGACTACTACTTTTTCTCACTAACCCATCATAGCAACCCAATATTCTCACGTACTTGCATGAAATTTTTCTTAAAATTATCATCCTGAGGAAGTGTTTACAAATAAAGACGAAACGTTGATGAATATATAAAAAAAAACATCCTTTTTGGTTTTCCTTTTTCATTTCCGTAATGACATCGGATTACCTCCACCCTTCCTTTCTCATATATATATATATATATATATATATATATATATATATATATATATATATATATATATATATATATATATATCTATAAAGATTATTATTTATACAAACGTTATTTGATTACACATTAGCAAAACATATTTCGGTTATCGAAACATGTTTTGCTTATGTGTAGCCAAATAATGTTTCTATAAATAAAAATCTCGATGCCTATTATACTGCTCTATTTATTATTGAGCACTTTTATATAAACACAGTAAGAATTCTATGGGGTTATACCCTGTGGGTGTAAACTTTACATTGATTAATATATATATATATATATATATATATATATATATATATATATATATATATATATATATATATGTATATATATATACGCTCAATGAGAAGTTAAATATATATTTACATTGATTCATACAAACATTGATGTGTAAATTAACGCACATGCATGCACACGCACGCACACTTACATACACACACTTATACATATATCTATATCTATATGTGTGTGTACGTGTGTGCATAGTTATTTCGATCTTCACTTTGTGCCCCACATTTGTGACCTTGTGCCAGTCTAAGCTAGGTAAAAAGTGGACGTTACTTCGCTGCGGTGTATTGGTCAGTGAGTTAGTCTTGCAAACCTTTACACCTGTAGTGAGTACGATCTGTACTGGTCACTTCACATTTTAGCCTTGTGCCAAACTACGCTAAGCTTGGTAACACCGTTTACGGTGACCGGGTAAAAGCTCACCGGACAAGCGATCATAAGAAAAAGTTTTTTTTAAATGGACAAAAGCTCACCACACACACAATAAATTAAAACTTTTTCAAAGCTTATCTAATAAATAAATGCTATTTATGCTTGGATTGCTGTTGGAGCGATTCTGATGATTTCAAGCCCGAAATCTGCATTGAAACCAGTTCATCACTGATGACTTATCTATTTTACGATTGACTTCGTAGATTTTGAATGAGGTTATTCATCAAAGAAGCGTTCTTTTATCGCAAATAGACTATTTAAAAGTTGTTCAAAAAAAGGAATAGACAGAGTACCAAATGAAAAAAGGAAACATAAAACAGTGATTGATAGGAAGTCTGCAGGAGAACGAACGAAGAGCAAAACAGTGCGCCAAAAACGAAAGAAAATTACTGTGATATAATGCAGAGAGTATACGTACATGCCATTGTCACGGCTAGTTTTGTATTATCAGACTTAAGGAGAATTGAGAAGAGCTGAAGAATTATAGAAAATTATAATTTCAAGTTTTATAAAGAAACTAGCGGGGCTACCCGGCGTTGCTCGGGGTCATAAAAACATATAATCGAAGAAAAATCGCGTATGTAACATCTTTATATTCAAACTTCTATTTCTGCCCCTCTCTCTATAGCCGTCTCTTTATCTTTCTACCTTTCTCTTCCCTGGTCGTCCCATTTCACCGCTACTTTCTAATTTTGCCTTTTGCGAAAACTGTTTCTTCCCCACCATTTCTCCTACGTTGCCCAGGGCAATAGTATGACATATTTCTATAAAAAGTAATACCTCTATCTTCGCCTTCTATATAGGTACTTATCTCCGCCCCGGTGTTCATACTATATACGTATCTATCGCCACCCCGGTGCGCATACTATATACGTACCTATCGCCGCCCTAGTGCACATACTATATACGTACCTATCACCGCCCCAGTGCAGATACTATATAAGTACCTATGGCCGCCCCGGTGCGAATGCTAAATAGTACCTATCGCCGCCCCGGTGTGAATGCTAAATACGTACCTATTGCCGCCCCGGTGTGCATGCTACATAAGTACCTATCGCTGCCCTAGTGCGAATAATTAATATGTACATATTGCCGCTTTGGTGCGAATGCTAACTACATACCTATCGCCAGCCCAGTGTGAATGCTAAATACGTATCTATCGCTGCCCTGGTGCGAATGCTAAATACGTACCTATCACCGCCCCAGTGCGAATGCAAAATACATACTTTTCGCCGTTCCGGTGCACGTGCTATATACGTACCTATCGCCGCCCCGGTGCGTATGCTGTATATGTACCTATCGCCGCCCAGGTGCGCGTGCTATATATGTACCGATCGCCGCCCCGGAGCGCATGCTATGTACGGACTTATTGCCGCCCATGTGCACATGCTATATACGTAGCTATCGCCACCCCTGAATTCTAAATACGCCATCGTGCGGAAGCTAAATACGTACATATTGCCGCCTCGGTGCGAATGCTGAATACATACCTATCGCAGCCCCGGTTGGAATGCTAAATACGTACCTTTCACCGCCCCGGTGCGCGTGCTATATAGTACCTATCGCCGCCCCGGTGCGCGTGCTATATATGTACCGATCGCTGCCCCAGAGCGCATGCTGAATACATACCTATCACTGCCCGGTGCGCATGCTATAGACGTTCCTATCGCCACCGCTGAATGCTAAATACGTACCTATTGCCGCCGCGGTGCGAATGCTAAATAGGTACCTATCGCCGCCCCGGTGCGAATGCTAAATACGTTCATATCGCCGCTAAAATTTTCCCCGACCCACTAATCTCTCCAGCCCCCCCCCCCAACTTTTTTTCACTCTCCCACAACCCTGAGAAATATTTTAAGTTCAAAAAAAGAAAAAAAAATTTGGTCTGACCCCTAAAAAATTTGGCCCGACCCCTAATTTTTTTACGGACCCCCTAATCTCTCCAGCCACCCCCAAACTTTTTTTTAACTCTCCCACAACCCGGGAAATATTTTAAGTTCAAAAAAAAAAAAAAAATTTAGCTCGACCTCTAAAAAATTTGGCCTGACCCCTAAAATTATCCCCGACCCCCTAATCTCTCCAGCCATCCCCAACTTTTTTTTCACTCTCCCACAACCCTGAGAAATATTTTAAGTTAAAACAAAAAAAAAAAAATTTGGCCCGCTCCCTAAAAAATTTGGCCTGACCGCTAAAATTTTTTCCGACCCCCTAATTTCTCCAGCGCCTTCAAACTTTTTTTCACTCTCCCACAACCCTGAGAAATATTTTAAGTTCTAAAAAAAAAAAACATTTGGTCCGACCCCGAAAAAATTTTGCCTGACCCCTTAAATTTTCCCAAACCCCCTAATCTCTCCTACCCCCCCCCCAACTTTTTTTTCACTCTCCCACAACCCTGAGAAATATTTTAAGTTCAAAAAAAAATAATAAATAAATTTGGCTTGACCCCTAAAATTTTCCCCGACCCCCTAATCTCTCCAGCCCCCCTTAACTTTTTTTTCACTCTCCCACAACCCTGAGAAATATTTTAAGTTCAAAAAAAGAAAAAAAAAATTTGGCCCGACCCCTAAAAAATTTAGCCTGACCCCTAAAATTTTCCCCGCCCCCCCTAATCATTCCAGTCCCCCCCCCCCAAAGTTTTATAAATAAATTATTTCAAGTTATTGGTCGACTCTACTAAATTTATAACATACAATGCCAACTCAAAAGAAATATATTACGAAATAATATTCCTACGTATAAGTATTTAGGGAGTTTGGCTGTTCGTACGCAAATACAAACATGTGATTGGTTGACAAAACAGAATAGGTAGAGTACACATTACTAAGGCAGTGGTTTTTACCATGTCAATACACGAGTTCGAATCTAACGTAAGTCTAAAGGGTGTTTTTAACTGGATACGCGTTTTATAAATTTAAAGAAATTAACATATCATAATAACATTAAAAAATTACATAAATATTTTTTAAAACTAAGTGACCTTTTTTGATAATCCGCAAAAAGTAGACATAAAGAGTATTCAGCATTAGTTCAAAGCGAATTATTTTAGCTTACAAAACGAATTTCTATTTTTTGCCAATAAAAACAATACGTAAATACATTCATCCTAGTTACTTACTCTCTTATGAAAATACTAAGTAGCGTGTTTTTTTTTCTACGAAATTTCTAGAAAGCGTTTTCTTCGTACTAGCTATAAAAGCGGTAGAAGTAGAATCTCGGTAAAGATGGAAGTTGTCATACCTATGTACTGTACCAACATTGCTCAAGAAGAGGGTATAAACTAGTTCTAGAAAAAGGAAATAATACAAAACCGATGCTCTTTTTTTTATTTTATTTGGGAACATTGATTGTAATAAGAAATATTAATAATCCACTAAAACCGACATGCTTTTTTAATAATCTTAATCCATAACGTATCTACAAGTTAATATTTCTTATAAAATACTGCATTTATTTACAAGGTACTGGAAAAATGTTAGCAGTGATGATGATTATTAATTAATTATCATGTGACGAGGGTGCCATTCCGCCTGACACCGTACCTGGAAACTTAGTGAAAATTTACTAAATTCACTCCAGCCCTTCGGGGTTAGAATTCATACCAAAATCAGACCAGCCGAGTCTCTGCCACTTTTGGAACGATGGCTTGTTCGCTGTTGGTCTGAAGTATGATCCTCGTCAGAAGGTTCACCTTTCCAGGTATTACCTTCTCACTCTTTGAGAAGAGGTTAGTTTATTGGCAATCGCCTGCGGCGTCCTACCGGGGAATGCTGACGGGACTGCCTAGGTAATTTTTGTTCGGCTAGAGTGCTCTTCCTGTAGGGCGCTGGTTTCAAAATCCCACTTTCCGACCTTGTGTTACATTTTTCTCGCCGTGACAGAGAGATAAATAACTTCACTAAATTCACTTGCAGCAATCCGTGGCACGAGGCCGGAAGATGACGAAAACCCAGCTTCCCCGGGAAGCATTTTGGTTGCGTACAAAAATAGCCAAGAACAGACTCGTCGGCATTCCAGGCGATCGACAATGAACTAATGCCCACTCCCGAGAAGAGGAGATAATGCCTGGAAGGGTGCACTTCCTAAGTCTGAGCCGAACCATATCTCACTCCAATAAAGAATGGTCTGGTAGTGTTGCATGTACATCCCGTCCAAGGGGAGGTATAATGTCTTGTAAGTCACAATCAAATAAAATATATATTTGTTATCGAATACAAATTAAAAATCATAACAGCACAATTAAATCCTACCTCGCATCACCCATTCCTCCTGATACTGCGGCTCTTCATTCTCCGACCGTTTTCATGGAGCGAATTCTCGCTCTGAAATTATACTCTCACAAGAATCAAAAAAAAGAAGAATATTCTCGAATTTGGAGAAGGATCATTTATTAAGCTGTAAACGTCGCCTTCTCTTCTGCTAGCAGCCGGGGAGTACATTCTGGAGCTACGGACACCTGAGGTCATTGACCTCTTAGTTTATAATCAACTATTAAGTCATTTCTTTACACGTGCTGTCCGCTTTAAAACTTCCCAACAAACTCATTCTCTCGCCCCTCTCTCTTGAGCCATGTGACGTCTCGTCCGTTTCTAGCCACAGCAGGTCGAGGTGACACCTGAGTGCATACGCTGACCTTATGAGCCCGATTTCCTGTGTACGTGGCAACGTTGCCCTGGGAACTCATATCATGTGATATGTACTAGCGAATGTACCCTTTACTATTTAACGGTTGTTCTACTCAGTCTATATGTCGACGGAATAGTTGTCAAAGCGAACCCCATCTGTTATGAAAAAAACCTGGCCAAAACAAGGTTCTTCAGGAGTTGATGTTAAGAGACGAGGAGATAAATACTTAATTTTTTAGGTCGTTGGTTCTACTCAGTTAGGTGAGACGGAGAGATTTTTAATGGGGTCGTGTCTGCGGTCTGATCGATGTTAATTTCAATTAAGTAACACAGAGACATTTGTACCCAAATATATATGTTTTTATTTTTCTTTGGTACATACTTCGTTCAAAGACTATAAATATCTTTTTATGGATGCATCTCATACGTTCGTCTCGGTTCACTTTGAAACACCCCCATCTTCGATCATGTGTTTCCTTCTGCACTGTTTTGGGGTCATCCGCTTACGCGTCCCCATGCATGTCACTTTTGAACCTTGAACTTCTGACGGCTTGTTTCGGATTGTCGTTTCGTGGAGGGGATACGGTGTTGTGGTGGCTTCAATCCACCTTAAAACACAACAGTTTACCTCCAATTTTTCGAGAATATCTAAAAACATATTGTGATCAATGTTTTTTTATATCGTTCAAATAATGATGATCACACAAGCATGCTTCACTTATTTTCATTTATGAGGCAAATAAACGTAAACAAACTCAAAATAGTCCATACATAACACTTAAAACATAATGTTAGTTGTATACGCTTGAACTATTTTTATCGAAAGGCACTACGTATAAATTATATACAGAAAGATGTTTACCACCCCCCTTATCGGATCCAACGTACTTTAGTTAGTTACTTGAACCGTTCGAGTATAACAGCGGGGGAGGATATTTAAAAAAATTTAACAAATAAAGTTATCTTGTCAAATTTTCAAAATCTGACGCAAATAAGCTGAGAAATCAAACTTTGCTTCTGACTAGCCAATTTACATTTGTTATTGTTATGCCCTGTTATTGATAATGTTATAACGTACTTCGCTACGATTTATTTTTAAAATAACTTAGTCTTAGTCCGGCTACGACGATTGCTAATATGAAACATTTTTAAATAATTAACTAAAAATAAAAATCCACTCATAAGTCAGATTAAATAATATAGTAGGAGTTGTCTACCTTAGGTACAAACAAATAAAAATAAAAAAAACAAAAATGACATAGGCATAACGGGTTAAATATAAATATATAACTTTTCTTATTTTATTTTTATTGCAGTTCATTTTGTTTATGGTGAGCTTTTGTCCGATGAGCTTTTGTCCGGTTAGCTTTTGTCCCACCACCCTACACTCACAGACTCTGAATTGCTTGGAAGCATGCAATTACACTGCCCTAAATGTTTTTATGGTTGATACCGTTTTATTTCTTTTTTTTTCTTGTTCTTCTTTACCAACGGGGAGAAATCTAAAAAAAAAAATATTATTTTTATTCTACAAATAAAAAATATAATTTTTTTTATGCAAAATTTGTTGAAAAAAATCACAAATGTTTTGATTGTTTAATCTCGTCTAAAATAAACAAGAGCGTTTGGCGACAAAAATGTTATTTTAAACTGCAGCTTTACAGACAGACGAACATTATATTTTAAACATAAGCGTGACAGACTGACGAAAATGCTATTTCAAACTTCAGCTTTACAGACAGAATAAAATGCTATTTCAAACTTAAGCGTAATAGACAGACGAAAATGCTATTTAAAACTAAAGCGTAACAGACCGAGGAAAATACTATTACAAACTTCAGCTTCAGAGACCGACAAAAATGCTATTTCAAACTTAAGCGTGACAGACCGACGAAAATGCTATTTTTAAAATTCAGCTTCACAAACCGACGAATATTCTCTTTCAAACTTCAGCCTTACAGACCGACGAAAAAGCTATTTGAAAATTCAGCGTGACAGAGTGACGAAAATGCTGTTTCAAACTTAAACGTGACAAACCGACCGATTGACAGAACTTCTTATAGAAATGAGATGCGTCCATTCAATTTGCGCGTTAACGATGAAAGTTATATTTACTTCTTAAATGTGACAGACCAGCGGACTGACAGACCAATCCTCTCATAGTGAAACGAAAACGCATCCACGATTGCCGAATTTTAGTTATTTTTTTTAATTAATTTGATTGGTTGAAATAATTGTGAAAAAACGATACCTGACGGGAAAATAGTCAAAATGTTTGTAATTGCCAACCAAAAAAATCTTTTTAAATTCCTTTGTAAAAAAAAAAATAAACCCAACCAAAAAAAATTGCTTTAATTCACTTTCGATTTTTAAAAGATTTTACTTCAATCTCTGGGTTGTTTTTTGTTGTTTTTTAATGAATAAAATCTTATTCATAGTCATCAATCCAACTATTAACTTGGTAAATCGAGCATGAATCTCATAGTTGATAATCGATAAAGTTGCAGTATAGTTAAGAATCGAGAAATCGTAAAAAATAAAAATAACAAATAACTTATACCAAACGCAGTAGAATTTATGTATACTTTTAACGTGCTGAAACTGGTTGTAAGTTGCTTTTTGATTTTAGAATTTGTTTTCGAGGTTAGTGTGCCTTAACGTCACACCAAAACTAAAATGGCAAACAACGTGAGATCTTACTTCGGTTAAATTCATGCTGGAAAACGAGTAAAATTATTACTTATCTTAACATTTAACTTAAGTCCGAGGGGCAAGCCATATCCCCAAACACAAAATCTCATAAAATTACACTTAATCGTCTAAGTTTAGGAAGGTAAAACTATTACTTCTGTCGCTATGTTGGTTTTTTGGGTGTCGATAACTACACGATCATAGAAATAAAATTCGGGAATTAAAAAAAAAAATTTACAGTTTCCACACGTTAAAAGTATAGAATTTAATTCTACTTCGTTTGATATAAATTATTTGTTGTTTTTCTTTCTTTTTTTGTTTGTGATTTCTCGACTGTTAACCATACTGCAATTTTACCTGATAATCAAATTACTTATTTTGGGGTGATTTATGTTGTCTGGATATATATTGATAATAGATTTGTTTTAATGAAATTCATGAAATGTGTCTGAGATTTTTAAAAATCTTTCACTACAGTTTCCACAGCTGAAACATAATTTGCCTTTAAATGAACTCATACGAGAAACAGGGATTTTTTCTTTATCAAAATAAATCGTAACTGTTCGTTTTTGAAAAATTCACTGCTGTCCTGTTATTGTTATCTATTGTTAGGAAGAACGCATTTTACGCAGCTTTATAACAGATTTATCCTTAATTTATTAATTGTCTGACAAATCCTGAAATCAAAGATTTTTCTTAGTGATCTGTGTGGTCAGTTGGTTGGAAAAGGATGTTCCCGACGTAGAATCAAACAGGGTACGGAGATATCCTTTCATTGAAAATGATACTCTACACGTAATAGCATAAAAGATGATAAAAGCTGACTGATTGGCAATTTGGTTACCTTCTGGGAAAGGGCATCTGTTTATGACCACAGTTCTGTTCTCTCTAATTCAATCGTCATAAATCTCCAAATAAAACTGCCCTTTTCTTACGCTGCATGTTCATTACTAATCCTTTTGTTGTTATATATTGTTAGGAAGAATGCATTTAACACAACTTTATCAAAGATATAACCTTTCTTTATTAATTGTCTGACAAGTTCCAAATTCAAAGTTCTTTCTTAAGTTGGTTAGAAAAGGAGGTTCTTGAAGCAATATCAAACAGGGTAGTGAGACGTATTTGCCTAGAAAAAGATGTTCCTGGCGTAATATCATACAAGGTGGTGAGAGGTTTTCCGACTGGCAGTTTGGTAAGCTTAAGGAGAGAACGTTTGTTATACATTTGCGGCTGCCGACAGTTCTCTTCTCTCTAATGCCCGTCGTCACAAAATCTCAAATAAAAATAAATTCATATGAATCGGCATGTTATGACGTTTTTGACCGGCTAGATTCTGTAATTGTGATTGGTTAACCCGATTCCTTCTAGAATTAGGTACTTACAGGAGAGACCGCGTGAAGGTTGCAGTCAAACTCGTGCTATGGAACCGACACGGACAACTCTGAGTAACTCTGCTAGTTTTTTTTATATAAAATCAAACTGACTTTAAAAATATAAGTGCAGCTAATTTATACGCTATCCGTAAGACAATAATATTGAGCTTACCGTCTTGTTCTATTTATGGTGTATGTTCTCAGACCTACAGCGCGGTTGTAGCAAGCCAGTCTAACATGTTATCGTTCAGATCAATTGGACTACGTTCGTTTGTAATGGCTCATTGCATTCGCAGTGAGAACTATCCACGAGGTTTCACTTTTGGATTGCTGCGATTAAGCGTCCTACACAGATTGTTGATGGCTATCAATTTCGGAGTAGGTTCCGGCCAAGAACATCTATAAGCTCTTCAATGTTGTGGTGTTGCATAGATAATTTAATTGACTTTCACTGGTTCCCACATCTTTCCTTGTCCATGCAACCTTGTCAGATTCAATTGGTGTTCATATTTACTTGCCTTCCCACGAGTGAAAAGTTAGACACAAGGTCGGTTTTTAATGTGGGAAATATTCAGCTCCTCAGAAAGAGGCACTCTGGATTGGAAACAAATAAACAAAATAAAAAATTGAGTCAGTCTAGAACGATTTCTTCTTCATTGACCGAGGACAGAAAAAATGAAGTGTAGTATCAGAACAGATACTATACTTTTTATTTACCTCCCCAGAAGGTTAGGCACAAGGCCAGGTTTATCTTACTCCCACAAGTAAGATGTGACCCAAGCTCGGGTCGAGAAAGTGGGACTTGAAAAGCCAGCGCCCGAGAAGGTGAGCACTCTGGCCATTAAAAATTGCTTGGGCAGCCCCGTCGGCATTCCCCGGTAGGGGCGCCTCAGGCAGTAAGCAATAAACTTACTCTCCCCCAAAGAGGGGAGGCAAAGCCTGGGAGGGTGAACCTCCTAGAACTGCACAGGACAGTACCTCAGACCGGCGGAATCAAGGCCCGAAGGCCAAGACAACACCGGTCTACAGAGTGAGCATCCATCGGAACAGATACTATACTTTGTTCCTAACTAAAGGCCTAGCGTTTGCAGCAAACGGGTACCTGGACATGAGACGCTTTCTGCACGGTTTCTTGGTGGCGATCTTGTAGAGAAAACGGAATACACACGTCTGTGCCTTACAAATGAGTGCAGGCGTTCGCGAGCTTATCTCACACAACGGTGCGTAAATGTTGCTGAACTCAATTTTGGATGGGCATCCCCATTACAGGGCCCTTGTGTCCGGCTTGATACTGGGCGAAGTAAATAATTATTCCAGATGGCTTATTCATCTACAGCCATATAGAGTTTCTTTGAACGTAAATGTTCGATGAAGACCACGTGATTCTAGACTATTTAGTGATAACTCACAGTCACGATTTTCAAACTGCCATACCCTCTTACTCTATCTAGACCAAACTACCTGAAAACGACCACCATTTTTACTGGCTCAGACCGGAACGCCCGCCATCGTATCGAGAAAAAAGAAGCATTAAAAACTCGCGGTCGGTACTCTTCTTCTGTGGCGATTTTTGAATGCAAATTATTCGGGATTGATGCTGAGTCGATCAAAATGGCGGCTACTGTCGGGGTCGCTGGTCTTGATAAGGTTACAAAAAATAATAATTCTAACCAATTATTTCGAGATTTGTGTGTATTTTTATTTTAGTTTTGAACAGAAGTAGTACTAAAAAATAATTTATTTCATGCATATATTCACATAAATATGCATCCATGAAGTGGCACAACAGGTTTTTCCTGTTGCCTGGAGACAAGACTATTTTTAGACATCCTTCCTTCTTTTGATCATTCGTCTGGTGACTACAACTAACTTAAGTAACGAAATAATTATTAACCAAATGCATAGTGTACGATGAAGAGGCGTTAGTTTGAAGCTTTGGTTGGAGCAACCTCTTTGTTATCATTACTTACGGGTGCACTCTGATCCGGAGTCAGAGTCACATCTATTGATTTAGTAGAATATGTCTTGTATATCATAAATAACGAGTTAAAACAAATTACCACCTATCTATCTATTAAAAAGTTATGGTTGTTTTTAAGTTTTTCTATTCGTACGTACATAAAAACATGTGATTGGTTTACAAAACAGTTATAGGCAGAGTATACATAACTAAGGCAGTAGATGTGTTATCATGTCAATATCCGAGTTCGAATCCCACGTAATTCTAAATGATTTTTTTTTAAATTAAAATAACATAATAAAATAAAAACATTAGATAAATATTTTTTAAACTAAGTGACCTTTCCTTTTTCTGATAATCCGCAGAAAGGGTATTCAGCATTAGTTAAAAGCGAATTATTTTTGCTTCAAAACATAATTTTTCATGTTTTTGTCAATAAAAACAATACATAAAATATATTCAACGTAGTTACTTACTCTCTCATGCAAATACTAAGTAGCCTATTTTTTTCACGAAATTTCAGAATTTTTTTTTCTTCATATCTATAAAGCGGTAGAAACTAGGTAAAGATGGAAATTGACATACCAAGGCATTGGACTAAAACCGTTCAATAAGCGAGTATGAACTAGTGAATACATATTTGAGGGTATTAAGAATGTGAAGCATAACAAATGTTATGAAAATGACTTGATTCGACAGTAAATTACCCAGGATGGGTTGATATGTCGTAAAATAAACTAACAAACATAAAAACCGATTGCATATTTACATGACAAAAATTTCCATTGTAACATTTCCCAATGTTACAAGCATAAACCACGGCTTACTATGGCCTACAAGGTGGGCCCACGTGATTTACGAACTATTATTTACCCGTCCCCCACTAGAGCAAGGTCAGACATA
Source organism: Sepiola atlantica (assembly GCA_963556195.1). NCBI lineage: Eukaryota > Metazoa > Mollusca > Cephalopoda > Sepiida > Sepiolidae > Sepiola > Sepiola atlantica. The sequence continues at coordinate 123,404,568 of OY744516.1, read as the reverse complement.
AAGTCAATTTAACGTGGAGGGGTCTAGCTCCCCTGAGGGGTCACTCTAGAAGGATACACAAATAACTGAGAATAAACCTGTCGGTATTCAATGATAAGGGCGCCTCAGGCGACCGCCAATAAACCAACCTCTTCACGAAGGAGGAGGTAATACCTTGGAAGGTGAACCTCCTAGGATCGGACCGGACCATACTTCATTCCGACGAAGAAGGAGCTAATGCTTCAAGAAAGACCTTCGTTTGTCATAATGATGTCAAGGTGAACCTCTTTCGTATATGACAACTGACCGGAACCAGCTAATACCTATGGATTTATCTATCTGCAAAACAGTAACATGTCTGTCATTCAAAACGATAGTGAATAGCGTAAACTTGTTCATCAGTGATTGAGGCTTTTGAACAACTTGATCGAGGGTCATCTTCTATACTGTCCTTGCACCACGTTAATTCTGCAGCCTACTTCTTCACACATGTATAGAAATATCTGTACCAATTCTTCATTCATTTACTTAGGTCTCACAGCTTTGTAGCAATATTGGACGTGGGTGTGTAAAAATAATGTTTAAAAACGGGAGTAAGAAAAAATCGGAAAATTCCATTAAAAATTACTGAGTAGAATTAATACTACGACGACCTGCAATAAACTAAATAAACCTGAAAGACGAGGTAATGCCTGGAATGGTTCACCTCTGTGACCGAACTGCACGATACCGACAAAGAAAGGGTTGGTGGTTCAGAACAACTCCTAGTTTACCAGAATGGTGCCAATGCAAAACTCGGCTGGTGCGAATTAGGTAATTTTATAAAAACCGCTTAGACAATTTGTAATCTAGCAAATATCATAGAGATTAATTATAGTGGTCTATATCATTACTATTAAAACAGATCTTATTAAAGAACCCTGACATTTATGGGGTTACATAGATGATAAGTAAGTTTTCAAGTATGTTTTATTTGTTCATTTTTGTCATTGAAAGTGTAAACACGGTTATAGTCAATGCAATACAAGTATTCAATACAATGCAATCGCACGTATAACATTCAAAGCAAAAATATAAGTCAATGTACAGAAAAATAAAGGATTTCCAATAGGCTTTAGCCTAAAACAAATAGACCGTTTGCACATTCCTGCAATGGTCTGTGAAGTTCCAACGAGAATTTTGGGGTTATTCATACAATTATAGTCTCAGACATCTACCACACATATACAAGATCTATTCTGAACAAGATCTTGGATAGGTAGCAAAAACACGTCACTATCAGTTACAACGCGCACGTTAGATTTGGGGTAGTTGACGAAGCTGGACTCCACGATTATCTCATATCTAGGGACCTCGCTCTACTTTGTTAATGCTATGTTATATAGAAAGTAGATTAAAGTGGAAGCCCTGAGTATTGAAGTGACTTCCTGTGACTGTGACGTCGCACAAGAATAAAGAGATTCGATCTCTTTTTAAAGCCAGGGAACGAAATGATGGAAATGACAAAACTTGACTCTCTACACCTATATTGAGAGTAAACGTGTCCGTCATGAATTCTAATCAACGCCTGTGAAAACTGGTATTTCTAAAACCAGAGCAGTAAATAGAGTATATTAAAACTCCAGATATTGTCATGTATTAGATCTCAGCAAGAAAAAGAGCTCGTTTAAACAGCAAATGTGTTTAAGTAATATCCAAGGCGCAACCACGTGGTTCACTGTTAATGGTAGAATGGGGTCAGCCTAGTACATAACAATCAGATTAATGATTATTGATTAAAAGTGGTTATATAGGCCATGGGAATTGTGTGCCTTTTCATTTCTGCGTCGTTGAGGGAATGGGTGTGACGCTCACTCGTGGCTATGCTCTGCATACATGCATATGTTAACACAATATATATATATATATATATATATATATATATATATATATATATATATATATATATATATATATATTATATTAGTCCAGTGTTTATAAAAAGTGCTCAATAGAGCTGTTCTTTAGTATAAATGTTAATTTATACAAACATTATTGGTCACATATGTGCATACATGTTTCGGTTGTACTCTTCACAGATAATTAACCTCTTCAGACCAAAGAAGACAGGTGAGATGAATTTGGAAAACTTTCCCATTAAGTAAATCTTTTGGGGGATTGGATATGTTTATAATTTTCACCAGTCAAACTCAGTATCGGATTACATTCTTTATTTGTTAACTCTTTCAATAATTTTTTTTTTTTTTTCATTACTTTTATCGTTCGTTCTTTAACTTCCTTACATATATATATATATATATATATATATGATGGACTCTCCCGTCGATTTCGACGTATGAGTGCCCCATCAGGGGCTGCCCGCGCGTGAATTTGTAATTGCAAAGGTTGCGCAATCTCCAACAACCGCTCTCCTGAGTCGGCATTGCTTGATTCCAATGGCAAGTAGTAATACAGGACGACTGGAAACAATGCCGAGATAAGCAGAGAGCACATACAGCACCTGGTATTCCCAAATGGTTACCCATTTAGTACTGGCCAGGCTCGACGCCGCTTAACTTCGGTGATCTAACGGGAACCGGTGTGTTAACGTGATTGTGCCGTGTATATATATATATATATATATATATATATATATATATATATATATATATATATATATATATATATATATATATATATATATATATATATATATATATATATATATATATATATATATATATATATATATATATATATATATATATATATATATATATATATATATATATATATATATATATATATATATATATATATATATATATATATATATATATATATATATATATATATATATATATATATATATATATAATTATTTATGACTTGTATAATGAGCTCAATAACGGTAGTGAATTATACAAGCCATAAATAATTATATTAAAATAGAACGCAAAAGTAGCAATTAGTACCCTAAATTAAAATTATCAAACATCTCTATCTACACGATAACCACCTATTACAACAGAAATGACAGTTATAACTTTATAATTATAATTCTATTCTCATTATTAAATTAAACCCACCCTGCCCCCCCCCGCCCTGGTTGGAATTGAGGTCACGATGGCCCAGACACCAGAGATCACCCCACTCAACTTTCTGAAATATCACTTGTTGGGGTATCTCCTTCCATGTCCTCGCTATAGGCTGAGCACCATCTCCGTCCCCCTCCCTCTTATGCATCTTCAATTTCCGGTTGGGGTTGAATTTAAAATCTTAGGCATTTGGATTCCATTGACGCTTGAAAAGTTGGCGTTCGTTATGGGCGCTAATGAAACAGCATATATTTTGTCGCAATTAATGGAATAATAAAATCACCAACAAAAAATATATTTTGCTCTGAATTTTCATTGAGCACTCTCATAAACCCGGTTTCAACTTCCTTCGGATTTATACCCCCTGGATATTTGTAACACGTTAATTATATATATATATATATATATATATATATATATATATATATATATATATATATATATATATATATATATATATATATATGACTGTGATGTGTGACCTAATTTTTTGTTTTTGTTTTTGTTCTTAGTAATTAGTCACCACTTATCAAGGCCAGAGACGAGAATACGGGTTATTGAGATGGGTGGATTATCAGTATAATGATGAAGAATATTATGAGAGGATTGAAAATGATGAATGGAGTGAACAAAATCTGATTACTTATGATAACGGTCTATAACAATTATTTGTTGGCATAGGATTTGAAAACGACCATGTTGTCTGAAGGGAAGTAGTCCCGTGGCAATGTGTTCCATATATTTGAGGTTTTCGGAAAGAAACTATGTTCATGGAAATTCTGTTTAATGTTAGGCACACGGATGAAGAAAGGAAAGCATTTTGCGGTCGTGGTAAAAAGACAAGTTCTTGCTGTGAATGTCTTTAAAGGAGGGACCAGAGATTGGAGTCAATGTTTCACGATTTCAGGAGTGAGCAGTAGATCATTTTAAATTGTGATAAGGGATTTATTACTATAATGAAACATATGTATTATTATATGTCTGAAAACAATGGTATAAACTAACAGAGAGTGACATTATACATGAGTGCACCTGCTCGATACGGAATTAAAAGATCTTTGATTCTACGAATATTTCTCGGATTTTAACATGCAGTCTCGAAATAACTTCCAATTCTTTTGTGTTTTGTTGATGTATTTTTTTTTTTTACAATGTTG
>OY744516.1:123167855-123395355 GCA_963556195.1 Sepiola atlantica | reverse complement strand
CTCAAACTTTGCACCCACTTCAATTTAGATGTCGACCTGCTTGTTTTCGGACGATCTGGAAAACACTTATCAAAGAGTTGCTAACCTTCCCCATTAGCATTTTATTTAGTTGCTTTATTTTTCTTTCTTTTTTGGTGTTTGTAAGTTGTCCCATCATGCTTCATGTGCTTTGTTTTTGTAAATAAAATCCATTTGACACCATTGGAAATATTTTAAATAGGATTAAAGCCATGGAGTGAACGCGGTATTTTGGTGAGAGTGTCTAGTTACGAGTAGGTATTCGATTCTCCCTTTTCCCAAAAAATCAAAATGGCGTTTTTCCTAACTGAATGAAAAATGTTATAATACATTATAAATTATTGTAAATTTTGATTATGTTAAGACATCGGCTTGTTCGAGATAGAATCCACAACAACCGGTGGAAGAAACATTAATTACAGTTAGAATAATATCCAAGATGAGAACAGTAGTCCGAGTGATCCAAATAATCCAAATGATCAATCCTCATCTAAAAAAAAAATCCGAAACATAAACATAGTTTATTTTTTCTGGCTTGGTCGCTCTTCCGAGCTGCTCATGAGCAACAATAAATTTTAATTCTCGTCACAAATTACTTTCAGTTTGACATTTTAAAAACTTGTAGAAACTATGAAAATTATTTTTAAATCTTTAAACTGGCAGTTAGTAAATAGTTCCTGATTAAAATTAAAGTCTATAGTCAAGTATTATGGTTCATGCGTGATCCTAACTAAACATAAAAAGATTTTTTTCTCGTGAAAACGACTAATCTAGAAAAAAATAACTTAAAACTTTATAAGGTTGTATATATTTTCTGTTCGAATTGGGTGAGAGCTTTTAAATTAAAAAAAAAGATTTTCAAAAGAAAGTACTGAGTAAAAATCATAATAACGGTACTATTGGCGACAGAAAAGAAATACAGTTGGCAAATTAGTAGAAAAAGTATTTTGGTTTACCTACTCAATTGAGACCCAATTGCGTTAAAAATAAAATGTAATATTTAATATATAAAATAAGTTATAAGCAATTTAATTTATCGCAAATAGTGCTTGTGAGTAGAATGATCCCGCTGTGTACTTACTTCCTGTGGATAATCAAGATGGTATTTATGGTAAATTAAATTGTTTAAAACATCTTTTTGACCGGTCCATTTAGCATAATGTTTTAACCCTCGGTCCAGTCATACCAAAGGCTAAAAAATGATACTTTATAACCCCTTGCTAGACACTCAGCCGGATAAGGTGAGTACCAAAGGTAGGTTGAGTAATCTTGGGAAAGAAGTGACGCCCTCCCCTACACCTCGGTCTAATAGCTCGTGAAAAGGAATCCTTTGAGTTGCCCTCGATTATGGTCAACCACTTTACTTTTATAAGTTCTTTAAAATATTACATTTTATTATTAACACCAATAGGTCACAAATGAGTGGTTAAACCAATATGAATTGCTTTTGACTCATTTCCCAGCTGTATTTCTTTTTTAAAATAATTAACGTTTATCAAAAGCATTAATCGAATTGGATCTAAATATCAAGAATGAAGAGTCACATCATCGGCTCGGTAGAGTTGAAACATTTCCTCATCAAATAATTACTGTTAGCATTTGTTAAAGCCTTTTTCTTTCCTTTTTCTTTTTCATAATGCAAATGTTATGACACATGTATGGCCTGCTCTGGAGAGGCGGCCATTGATATCAATTTTGTGTGGGTTCGATCTCAAAATGCAGCTTTTTTATGTTGGCCAATCGGCGGCGGCTGCTACTGTGACGAACACATTTGAGAAGAATTTAACTTGTCATAGTAAAATAAATTCATCTTCTGACGATTGTTGTCTCTTGTTTTTTTATATATATATATATATATACGTTTAGGATTCTGATTTTTGCGTATTGTTTACTTGACTGTATAATTAGTTTCAGCCTTTTATATTGCTTGTTTTTTTTGTGTTGTCTGTTTCACAGCGGCAAATCAATCCTTTCAGGAGGGTCATTAAATACAGATGCACAATACCTATTGTATACAATATGTTAGATACAAGTTGCTATTTGCCATAGCTGGAGGATAAATTGTGTCTGAATAAATTTTCCAACGGTATTAGACCACAATAAGTCACCGCTTATCAAGGCTAAAAAGCACTCGAGTATATAAGTTTATAAGATGGATAGATCGATAGTTGAATGATGATGAATACTATGAAAGAATTGAAAATATCCACATACCACTCACGCAAAAAAATAGCTGACCCAGAAAACAGCAATTTTCTCCCCTTTGTCAGAAACATCGCTTATGAAATTTGAGAACTAAAGGATAACATATGAGAAAACCGAGAGTTAAGAGGCTGCCAAAAGTAAACCCAAAGGTTCACTTTCTACTTCATATTTTATTTTACTTATCAAGGCCTAAAACTGCTCGAGGATAAGGGTTAATGAAATGGCCAAAGTTGACAGTTAATGATGAATACTATGAGAGGATTGAAAATCTCCACATATCCCTCACTCAAAACAGCAGTCGACCCCCAAAACAGCATTTTTTTTCATTTTTGTCAGAAGCATCGATCACTGAATGTGAGGACTAAGGAAGGGGGGTCGATAGTTATGAAGTTGCCAAAAGTAAACTTAAGATCTACGTTCTACTCTTCATCGGTATGGATTGCCATTAGCCCCAAAGGAGCTCTTGTTCTTAGTATTGTAAGGTGTCTACACACCCACCTAATTTGAACTTGGAACAGCTGAGTCGATCGTACGCGACGGCACCTACTTTCTTGCTTTAAAAACAACCAAAGGGGCAGGTGCTTTGCTTAATGGTTACCGTCGCTGATTATAGAATTGGCTATGCCGAGTTGCAACCTATGGTTACCGTCGCTGATTATAGAATTGGCTATGCCGAGTTGCAACCTATGCTTACCGTCGCTGATTATAGAATTGGCTATGCCGAGTTGCAACCCTCGCGGATCCATTGTGGTCACTTACGCACTAATAATATGGAAAAGGCATGAACCCGCAATTTCCCAAGAACTATTGGTAAAAATAAAAACGGGTGTTCAATTAAACATATACAAATCGTTTACGATAGCTACTATGTCTCGGCGTTAACTACACCCCCCCCCCTAAAAAGGGTTGATATGCTGTTAAACTAAAAAGAAAACCAAAAACTTGCAACGTGTTCATTCATTCATGAATCAGATGATTCTAGTGTTGGCATTCGTATCTTTCTAATTAGAATTCTTTCTAACAAGACATCGGGTATTTACGGGAAGGACCACATGAAGGTTGTCAACATCCCTAAGTGATAGCGGTATCGTGGAACCGACTGGATTCGAACTTAGAACACGCAGGTCGTCAGTCCGCGTTGTTATCCACTTAACCACCGTCACTTCCCACCTGTAACGTGTTGTCTAATCCATTTTTGACTGAGGGCTACATGTGAAAGTCCGTAACGCTCTACAGTTAGTTATGCGTGACGTCGTTTTTAATAATTATTTGTCATGAAGCCAATATCTTTTTTTTTTCGTAATAAAAACTGAAAAGAAACATTGACTTGTCAATTAAAACGAAGTTGGGTATTGTTGAATCATCCCTGGTCACTGAAGAGGTTTTCGACCAAACAGTGGTAATGTTAACATTATATTTACAACCCGAAAGATTCAAGACGTGTGGAGGGGGAGGGGGTAATATCAGCCATTCTTCACGACAAATATGCGAATTTTTGGGAATATATGGGGAATAACTCCTTGATACTAATAGTTACCGTCACAGACGACGCGATTGACTATGCCGAGTTCAAATCCAATGGGATCTATTGTGGTCAGTTACACACTAATACTGTTGCGACATGTACCAACACCCAAATTTCATCTAGATGTGGGTAAAAAAATAGCAACTTAAGTTCAATTAATCGTATGCAAATAATCGTTTATAATAGAATTAAATAAACTAAAAAAAATAGTTTATGTGACATAAAACATACAAAACAGCCAAAAAATGGAGATAATCTAAATCTGTTTGAAATGATTCAAATAGTTTGATAAATAATTACTTTAGGATCCTAAATTCCAAAAAAACAAATACAACATAGCGACATTTACTTAGTAAAAGTCTATTATGCTCTTCATCAACCCAACCACTATCCCTAAGTCCGGATGGCAATACGCCATTCCAGTCTCAAAGTTAGTGATTGGGTTAATTGAGGGTAGCAATTGTACCGATTCCATATCCGGTCTCGCGTCAGCATAATAGATTTTTATCAAGTAAATCTTGACAACACCATGTTGATATTTGGGGGGGGGGGCAATATGGGGTTTAGGATCATTTGTGAACAGTTTATTTTAAGATTTTCTTTTAAATGTTTTCAGATGGTCGCAGAACGGAGCGCTCCTTTTTTAGCTAATTACGAGTGCATCATTACTTGTGATTAACAATTCGTTGTTGCTTTTAGATTTGTATCTATATATAAATAAAGGGCATACGAATGCTTGCATGTGTGTGCGGCGATATTAACTTTCTTTCTACCATAGGAAAATGTGGCACAAGGCCGGTAGCCAGTGAACCAGAAGGTGTGTACTTTGGCTCCCCCAAAATAGCCTGAGCAGCCTTATCGGTATTCCGCAGTAAGGGCGCCCCAGGCGATTAGCAAAAGAAAACTCCTTCTGAAAGAGAGAATGTAAAGCCTTAGGATTGAACAAAAGAAAAATCCAACAAAAGAAAATCTGCTCGTCAGCAAGAATGATGCAAATGACGTATCCTCGGCTGGTATGAACACAGTCGGCGAACTCGACATTATAAATAGTAGGAAAACTATGTGTGTATGTATGTATGTATGTATGTATGTATGTATGTATGTATGTATGTATCTATATATTATATAAACAATTTAGAACGGCTAAAGCAAATGCACTTGCATTTCAGCAACCTTCTGCTTCGTCAGAACCAAAAGATAAACAACCAAAGCTTGATTATTTCTGATTTCTAGTTCTGTTTCTTTTGTATCCATTATAAGATTTTATTTTCATTATTATCTTTCGGCTATGGTGAAGCACAGGGTTGCTGAAACGTATTTGCATTTGTGTAGGCCGTTCTAAATGTTTATATAATAAATATTCATAAAGCTCGACTATTTAGCACTTTTGAAAAAATATTGGTTTTGAGTTCATTTTATCAATCTATCTGAATGTGTTTAATTTATATGTATGTATGTTTTATGTATGTATGTATATTTATGCATATATGTATGTATGTTTGTTTGTATGTATTTATGTTTATATGTATGTATGTTGTATGTAGGTAATGTATGTATATTTGTATTATGTGCGTATTTATGTATGTATGTATGTATGTATGTATGGATGGATGGATGGATGGATGGATGGATGGGTGTATGTATGTATGTATGTATGTATGTATGTATGTATGTATGTATGTAGATAGGTAATGTATTATGTATATTTGTATTATGTGCGTATGTATGTAATGTGTGTATGTATGTAATGTATGTAATGTATGTATGTATGTAATGTATATATGTATGTATGTTTGTATGTAGGTAATGTATTATGTATATTTGTATTATGTGCGTATGTATGTAATGTATGTATGTATGTAATGTATGTATGTATGTATGTAATGTATGTATGTAATTATGTAGGTAATGTATTATGTATATTTGTATTATGTGCGTATGTATGTAATGTATGTATGTATGTAATGTATGTATGTATGTAATGTATGTATGTAATTATGTAGATAATGTATTATGTATATTTGTATTATGTATGTATGTATGTATGTAATGTATGTATGTAATGTATGTATGTGTGTATGTATGCATGTAATGTATGTAATGTATGTATGTATGTAATGTATGTATGTATGTATGTATGTATGTATGTATGTATGTATGTATAGCTAAAACTCTAAATCTAAAATATTTAAACAAAAAGCGCATATTTATAATTTTAACTATTGTTCTCGATATTATTTTCACTACGTTTCGACCGCTATAACTCCCCACTTTCTTCATGTGCTTCTTGTCGAATCCAAGAATCTGCATGTCTTACTCAGGAATCTGTAGGGAATTTCGAACTGAACTTTTTATTTAATCCACAGGGGTAGCTTTTTTCTTGTTCTGTCAGCCATGATCTGGGTAGAAGTCTTAAATAATTTTTGTTATATTCTTAGTTAGTACCGCCTCTAGTGAGAATTGAACCTTCAACCTCCTGAAAACTATCTCTTTAAACTGATTATTACTTAGCACATTATCCGTTTCGTCACGGGTCCATTTCCTTGGCATAAAATACTTTTATAAAAAATAAAATTGCAGATGCTATTAAAATGTTACCAAATGAAAAGTGTAATTGAATTTTATGAAAACATTTTTAATCATAATTGATATTGTAATAATTAGAGATGGGAGACGAGATCTCGTGTGTGACGCCATAACAAAACTTGAAAAATAACGGTCCGCGCTTTTCTCAGAAGCGAGCGTCTGAAAAAACGTGTAGTTTTGAACTCGGTTGATTTTCCTTCTCTCCAAAAAGACAGAATGAGAGGGAAAGTTGGAAATCCTTTAATGTCAGCTGATTAAAAAGAGCGATTTCACGAGATTCTGACCAGAGAGATATAACATTAATAAATCAATGAACTGTAAAAAGGTGTCGTTGTGTTTTTTTGGTAGGATTTTGTTGCATATCCACGCATCTGCGTTCCTAATTCGAGATGGCTTTCCTATTTCTTGGAGTTTATGCAGCGACTCTGCTTTAAAAACTCGGCCTTGATTTAATACACAAACTGCAAGATCTGGACGCCTCGTGTTTGTGACCACATATAGAAGTGCGAAGATGACAGTGATGGGCACAGACTAGTAATCTGCTATTCCAGTAATCGTGAATGTAAAAAAATAGAGGTATCTGGAGTTGAAAACGGTGTATGTAGAGTGAGCGTCCCTTGTTTAGATTGAAAATGTAGAGTATTTATTTACTCCTCTCCAGGAGTTAAGCACAAGGCCAGTTTTATCTTACTCCCACAAGTAAGATGTGACCCAAGGTCGGGTCGGGAAAGTGGGGTTTGAAAAGCCAGCGCCCGAGAGGTGAGCACTCTGGCCATTAAAAATTACCTGGACAGCCCCGTCGGCATTCCCCGGTAGGGGCGCTTCAGACAGTAAGCAATAAACTTACTCCTCCCCAAAGAGGGGAGGCGAAGCCTGGGAGGGTGGACCTCCTAGAACTGCACAGGACAGACCCATAGACCGGCGTAAATCAAGCCCCGAAGGCCAAGATAATACCAGTCTATGGGGTGCAGTATCCATCGAAACAGATACTACACTTTGATCTTAGCCAAAAGAGAGTAGCTAACATACAATAGCAAGATTGAGATATTAAATAATAGCCGTTCTACCAACGTATGGATCCAATAAAGTAGTCTTTCCGGTGAATGTGGATGGCAGTGGTAGTAGTGAGAGTAAAAATTATTCCCTGTATGAATGACTATCTTAAGGGAAAATGTCGAGAAGATGATGAACATTATGGGAGTACTAACATTGATCAATGATATAAACTGATTATTACTTATGAGACAAGAATTTGTTGATATTAAATTTGAAGACCAAGTTGTAATCAACAGAGAAGTAATCCCGTGATAATATGTTGGAACCGCCCAAGAAAGTATAGGTGCAAAAATTATTGTCTCTGAATGACAAAACTGTTTGGTGTTTTAGGGATGGAGAATGAGTGTTTGTGGTTGTAATATCTCTGCTTCCAGTTTCTGGATGAAAATCCCGATATATGCTGTCCCTCTGAAATATGTCGTCAACATTGTTTAAAGAGCATTTTCCTTCCATGGAACAGCCACATTTTATTCTGCAATTGTTTGTATTAGTCTTGTTTGCTTTTTGTTTATTAATTTCTAATTATGTTCCCATAGTTCTGGAGTACGGATAGTTAATCTTTAGGGTTTTCTATTAAATATACTGTGTAAGATATTGCTTGTGTTAAAATGCTTGTCTACTATTTGAAGAATGTTCTGTGTTGATGTTGGATATATGACAGAAATCTCTTTTTTTGTCATTTTACTTCAGTAAGTTCTCAGAAATCAAGAAGCTTCTTTCGTTGTGCTAACACTCGATTTCTATATGATATATATATATATATATATATATATATATATATATATATATATATATATATATATATATATACACAGGGTGGGCAAAAATAAGGGTTCTATTTTTAAAAATTCATAACTTTTTTATTTATTGATTTTTTTTAATTTTTTTTTTTAGAATAAGTAAAGGACCCCTTCCGAAGCAAGCATGAGCCGTATTAGCCCTAAGGAACGTACCCTCATTTAGAAAACATTATTTTTGCTTAAAAAACTCAAAACAGTGTAAAAAACAATACTTTAGTTTTTGTAAGTTTTAAGAAGTGTTTTTCGGCTAAAATTTGTTTTGTTTATTTCAAAAAATCTCGGAAGGGTCAGTCTACACACACATAAAGTTTGGTGAGTTTAACTTTTATTTTGTGGAAGTTATTCAAATTCAAGTTATTCAAATTTAAAGATAGGACCCTTATTTTGGCCCACCCTGTATATATATATATATATATATATATATATATATATATATATATATATATATATATATATATATATATCCGAGTGTTAATTTAAGCTCGAGAGTAAAGCAGTGGAGAATATTACTTTCTTCTCTCGAATTGGTCATAGAGCTATGTTATAGTTTATCTTTCTTGTGGTCTTTTCTTGGTTTGGCTGAATTCCAGGACAAGAATTTATCTGATCTGGTGGAGTATCCAGCTAAGTGCTGTTATTTGAGGTAACATAACTAGGAGGAGAAAATGCACCATTCCTCGTATAAGCCAGTGTATAGCCATGTCGAAAGAATCTTATTTGAGCTTCGAATACTATGTTATTTTGAATATTTGGTCAGGGTTTACTTGTAGAGCGAAGTAACCTCATGTCAGGTTGTCCTGCGAAACTCCTGTACAGAGAGACCGAAGACACTCGAGAATGGTGTCTAGTAGGTAATTCAAACTCTCCCCAAAATATATATATATGTGTATTGTTACGTGCAGGGTTAATTACTTATTTAAGTTACAAACACATCATAGATTAATTATTAAAATCTGTGTTTTTGTCAGATAAAATACGCGGGTTGTCTTATGAATATTTGTTAAGTATCAATTAGAACATGGCGATGATCGACAACAAATGTAAAACGAGAAATGTAAGGTATGTCAACTAGTAATCATTAGCGGAATTATGTTCGCATAAAGATGTTATCACATAAACAGGGTGCAGATGGTTAACCGTTTGTGGCAAGCGCCTGGCATGGGAACGATAACTTAACGGAAGTAACATGAGACGACTGGTGACAGAGTACGAAATCGTCAATCTGCATGGAATAAGCATATCTGATGGCTTAAAATCATTTTAAACGAAGCTATGCTCATCTAACAAGGGCCTACTTCCGCCCCTAATACCACTCCATCGTTGTCATACAAAAAATATGAACCCAGCTGAATAAACCATCTTCTTCCATTAAGAATGTGTTATTGGGTCATCATCGTTTGTGGTTGCTGTTCTGGCTTTTGATTCAAGATAGATATTGTTCCCCATCGGGAAGATCACTACAGACGCGGGACCATCGAGATGCCCGAAAGAGAGCAGGTATGATTTCATATTATTATAATTGTAACTGTTTATCTCCTAGACGACAGCCGAAGTGTCGGAGTTCTCTTTAGACGCGTTACCAAATGTACTAGCTGTATGATAATAATAACTTGCCCAAACGAATCAATCTAACCAGCGAGATCGCAAAAGATTAATATAATCAATAACAACATAAGACTTATTATGACAAAAAGAAGATTTATCTTGAATGTATGCGGTGTTTGTAAAACATGGCAACACTTTAATGCATATGTTGAAGAGTTATTATTCATATTAAATATATATGAGCACATGGACCCGTGGCGCAACGGATAAGGGCGTTAATTAACAATCAGTTCAAAGTGACAGTTTTCTGGAAGTTTGAGGTTCAATCCTTACTACAGGCCATAATAACTCAGAATAACCAGAAAGAGTAGAAAGTGAACCTTGGGTTTACTTTCTGCAGCCCTGTAACTCTCGCTTCCCTTATTTTGTCCTTTAGTCCTCACATTCTATGAGCGATGTTTCTATCAATCTAACATTTATCGTTGGCAAGTTTTTTTAACTTGAAACAGTATTTTTCTTTTTAGCAACTTACATCAAGAAGCTTCATGCCTTGTCTGGAGCGATTTCCATGGAGAAAAGAAAAGTAATAATTAATTAATTAACACTTCTACCCAATCGTGGCTGGCTGAACGAGAACAATCTACGCCCGTGGATTAAATAAAGTATCTAATTCGAAAATCCATATATATTCACGACTCTGAAATAAAGATTCGTGAATTTGAAAAGAGTCAGGGTTCACATCAGTCGAAATGTTGTAAAAATAGCAACAAAGATGAAAATAGTAGTCCGAATAAACTAAACGATATATATCGCCAGTAAAGTTTGTTTTAATGTTAAAGAGGGAAAACAATGTCTCTATCAAAACCCATTAGAATGATGCTCATTATGTAATATTCTCATTCCATTACTAGCTACCACCTTTACTTGGCTCGTTGAAGCCAGATCGATTTTACAGAGCAGTTTCATGGTTCAATTCTTTTATTACTCCGATCGAATAAACACGCGTGAACCATGCTATAACTCAGCAATTTTACTATACCCAACCCTCACCAGCTCAGCAGACTTCTAGCGTCTACCAGTCACATCGGGTTGGTCTAGAGTCTGGCTGTAAACGAGAAAACGAGAGACTTTAGCTCACACCACATGATGTCACAGCAACATGTGATCATCAAATCTCGTCCTTCCTCCACCACTCAATATGCAACAATAAGATGAAAATCAATGTCTTCCCGCTGAGTCAGCAATATTCACAATTTGTTCGAATACCATTGAAAAGCGATATTTCAATCATTCGATCAATTTATTGGATAAATAAATCGATGAAATGATTGAAATATCGCTTTTCAATCGCATCAAAATAAGCAAAATAAGTCAACTCTTTCAATCTGTGAATTACGAGTTTCGACTACGGAAATTTCAGATTTTTTCAGATTTTTTAGTCCATGCTGTCTCAATGCATGCGCGTCACTGACCTTTTTTTAAATCCGTCAGACTCGCATTCACAAAACGGAATAACAGAGAATAGGGGTTCATATAATCTTCCGCCCCTCACCACCACCATTATATTTATTAATTACCACTCCTCATTCATGACTGCTAACAATTAATGCTGTATCCACTTTCTTTACCTTCCTGCACCTCCTCTGTCTGACCGTTAGAAGAGGCTCTGATTACATACGTACGTATGTATATGTATATACGTAACAATACTCACAGGGTAATATTTAATATATTCAAAATATATTCAATAGAATTTTAAATATTCAAACCAACTTGCAGAAATAAACAATCTTAACACGTCCTCTCCATGTACGTACGTTTTCAGAGAAATCCAAATTTATTCAGTATCAAATAACATTTTTTGTCAAATTTATTCATGAATAGGTTTTAAATATTACTCTATTCATAAATGAAAGCTCTAACCTATCAATATCTGAGATTATGTTAACTACGGTATTAACACAACTCATAGGTTAGAAATAATATCTATATGTTTTTGAAAAATATTTATAGGTACCCCTCACCTTATAAAAGTATTATTTTAGTTTATCAACTCGAAAATAAAATAAATGACAAGAAAAAAGTGAAATAATGAGAATTTTAGATGTTTTACCTGATCTGAACTCGAGAACCTTGACATTGATTGATGTGGCTATCCTCAGAAATCTATTTTTATTTACCGTCTTTAGGTGGGCGCGGACTTGTTGAGAAACCAATTGACATATCTTGTCCTATATACCTAACTTCCATCTCAAAAAGTAACGCACACACATCACACACACAGACACACACACACACACACATATATATATATATATATATATATATATATATATATATATATATATATATATATATATATATATACATACGTGTTTAGTCTGCTAATAAATTGAAGAAATATAAATTTCTCATAAACAAATTTGTGTATTAATTTGTTTATTTTATTTACGATCTTGTTACCATGGGGGATTCAATTCGTTAAACGGAAGAATCTTGCTTTACGCTAAATTAGAACCCATGAATTTCTACTATCAGAGTGCTCCACTCATAGGAGTTAGGGGGCGTGTATATATCTAAAATATAGTCATCCACGGACATGTGTTTTGCTTTTCCAAGACTTATCGGTGCAATTATATATATATATATATATATATATATATATATATATATATTATTTTTCATATATATTTATTAATTAATGTTTATTAATTTATTTTTGAATACATAAAAGAAATCCATAGACACGTGTTTCTGGCTATGAGCCGTTATCAACATGGCAACCTTTGGCAGGGATCGAACCGTCGATGTAAATGTTCATAGTCTAGTGTTTTACCCCCAGACAAGAACGCCCTCCCTCTATTTATGCACGAATTCTTATCGCCTAGAAAGAGAGAGAGAGATTTATAAAAATATAAATTGTGTGTATATGTATGATGTAGCGAGTTTATGAGTCAGTGACATATGTGCGTTTGCATCTTAACATTCTCGATATGTTTAATGTTTAGGTTAACCATGTCATGTGTTGAACGTGTGAGATTTTTAAGTAGTGATATATGGGTTTGCTTGTTTGTGTGTGTTCATGGTTTGTATGTATAAATATATAGTCTGTTATGCATGTGTGTTGCTTGCGTCTATGTGATTTCTCTGACATGTAACTTTTCAAGATAGTATAAAGAAGTAGAGGTGTCATGAATTTGACTTGTTGTGTTTAAAGAAAAAACGACATGTTTCTTGACACTTCACCTCTCACCACTTTCCACTGTTCTGACTTTAAGCCAAGTAAATGTGTTTGCATGTCGGATAGAAACTGCTGCTGATCATTAATCTTTCTTGTGTCTGAATCCGCGGCAACTGATTCCTTTTTTGTGTTGACAATTTGATTTAATTATGAACTTGTGGTTCCGACGTGGTACACGGTATTAACGAAACATGAATTGATTTGTCCAGACCATTTTAAATATAAGTGCAGATTAGTAGTCCGAGGCTGTAGTAATGCGGTGTAGTTGCCGGAAGATGAATAATTATTTAATTAAATTTTGACATTTTCTGCGTTCCTACTCCCAATTGTCTGCTGCGGTGTTTCAATGGTTTGACACCGGTTTTTCCCGGGTTTTTTTCGACCCTCTCGGTCTCCTATTGTTGTCTTTTGAAAATGAAAGTTTTACCTTTTGCCGAACTTTTTATTTACCAGACAGTATTTACTATTCTGGTATTTAATCAGTTTTTCGTGAAATTATTAATAAATTGTTTTGAGTTTCGTTTTCTCTCATCGTTTATTTCTGTTCACTTTTTCCATCTTCCGGCAACTACACCGCATTGCTACAGCCTCGGACTATTAATCTGCACTTATATTTACCAACAATGCTTCAAGCAAACTACAATCTCCTTATATATATATATATATATATATATATATATATATATATATATATATATATATATATGTGTGTGTGTGTGTGTGTATATATATATATATATATATATATATATATATATGTGTGTATATATATATATATATATATATATATATATATATATATATATATATATATATATATATATATATATATAAGTAAATTTCGTGTACAACAGAATGATAGGATTAATTTTAGAGGAAGCATTATTATAATCAATGAAACAGACGAGTGGAAAAAAAAGGAAAATTGTTAAAATTACCTTAAGGCCTTGTCGTCTGACCCTCTGAGAGGAAACGTCAGAATGGTAAATTAAAAACTAAAAGTCGAATGAGAAATGAGGGGGGAAAAAAAATTATTTCAGTTGGAGGAAACGATTAAGAGAAAAAAAAAAAAAAAAGGTAAATCTATCAACGTTATGGTGGCTTTGAATAATTAAAGATCTCCAACTGATGTTTCAAAATCTTTTGTCTACACAGGCTAGGTCGATAGTTGTTAATGACTAACGCCTCAAGAATATTGAGATGGTAGTTCGACCTGGCACTGTGTAAAACAGAAAACCACCCATCGGAATACCTGTCAAAACAACTATTTGTACTAACGAGGTGATTACCGATGGCTGATTCCTGTGCCTGGAAGTTCCCGGATGATCTCGAAACCTTGTGTAGGCGAATATCACGTGGTATGTGTTGGGATATTCTAAATTCTAGTCTTTGGGATGTCTTGCCAACGTAGTCAGCTCCACACTGACACATGAATTTATAAACTACAGAATTCTTTTGAATGGCTGGCAAAACATCTTTACGAAAAGAAGAGAAAAAGGTTCGAGTCGTGTAAACTACCCTCAACATGGTTGCCGGAAAACAACGTTGAGTAGAAGAAGAAATCCTTTCAACAATGTCAAGGCCGTCAGAACCCAACCAAGGGAGTTTCAAATAAATAGGGCAACGTGACGGGCCAATAAATTTACCACCATTAAATAAAGCAACTTTACGTGCAATGGTGCCTTTTATAGTATTGATGGGATATCCATTGGCAAGAAAAATATTAGTAATTTCACCAAGTTCTGCATCGAGTCGTGTTGGTGAACAAATCATAAGAGCTCGATGAGTGAGAGTACCAATAAGATTTATTTTTCTTGCTCTTGGGGCGAAGGAAATCCAATTTAGATAAAGGCCTGTAAATGTTGGTTTTCTATATACACAGGTTTCAAATGATAAACCAGATTTAGACACTAAAACATCGAGGAATGGTAAGGAACCGCAATCCTCGACCTCCATAGTGAATTGCAACGATGGATGCAAGTCACAAAGAAGACGAAGAAACTGTTCAGCATCACTCCGAGAGGGAAAACAAGCAAAAGTGTCATCAACGTAACGTGTGTAGAAAGCCGGCTTGGTCACTTTGGAAAATAATTGGTTTTCCAAAAATCCAACGAAAATGTTGGCTAACGATGGACCAAGAGGGCTGCCCATGGATATACCATCAATTTGCCGATACATTATATTATTGAAACTGAAGGAAACTGATTTAGTAGCAAGTTCCATCAGTTCAACAAAAATTCGTTCAGGAAACTGTGGAGACTTTAAGGGGCCGCGGTAAAGATAATCTGCACATATACCAATGGTTTCATCCAAAGGTACATTGGTAAACAGACTACTAATGTCAAAGGAAGCCAAGAACTCGGTGTCCTTTGAGAGAGATAATTTGTGTATAGAAGACACAAATTGGAAGGAATCAGAGATACAATAGTCCGAATAAAAAGTAAGTACGGGCTTAAGAATATCAACTAACCATTTACCAAGTGCATGTTGTGCAGAACCCAACATTGATAGAATATGCCGTAAAGGAACGTTAGGTTTATGAACCTTGGGTAAGCCGTACATTCTAGGCCTTTGAGAGCCGATAGGTCGTATTCTTTCATATATCTCTTTAGAAATAAACTTGCTTTTATAAAGTTGAAGAAGCCTTTTCTGGATTTTTATTTCCATACGAAAAATATATATATATATATATATATATATATATATATATATATATATATATATATATATATAATATAAATGACGATAAAAGCCCTTTTTTAAATGCGTGACAAATTTATTTCTTTTTTCTTTTTTCCAATTAATTTCGGAGGAATCCTCCATCATAAGAGATATATTTTAACTCTTTTTTTTTTATAAAATAAACAAACTTTTACTTTTGTTTATGACGATAAAAGCCCTTTTTACAATGCGTGACAAATTTATTTCTTTTTTTCCAATTAATTTCGGAGGAATCCTCCATCATCAGAGATATATTTTTACTCTTTTTTTTTATAAAATAAACAAACTTTTACTTTTGTTTATAGGTAAGACGTCCTTGGATTGGTGTGATGTTATCCGCTAAGTTGTAATAGGCGGTTTTGAGAAGAACGGAAATGCCAGAGCATGCCGGGAGGTTATTTTAGATATTGTTTATTTTATTTTTAAAAAAAGAGTAAAAATATATCTCTGATGATGAAGATTCCTCCGAAATTAATTGGAAAAAAAGAAAAAAGAAATAAATTTGTCACGCATTGTAAAAAGGGCTTTTATCGTCATTTATATTACTTTTCATTCAATGCTTATGAAAAAAAAAGAACGAACAATATCTAAAATAACCTCCCGGCATGCCCTGGCATTTCCGTTCTTCTCAAAACCGCCTATTACAACTTAGCGGATAACGTCACACCAACCCAAGGACGTCTTACCTATAAACAAAAGTAAAAGTTTGTTTATAAAAAAAATGAGTAAAAATATATCTCTGATGATGGAGGATTCCTCCGAAATTAATTGGAAAAAAAGAAATAAATTTGTCACGCATTGTAAAAAGGGCTTTTATCGTCATTTATATTACTTTTAATTCAATGCTTATAAAAAAAAGAACGAACAATATATATATATATATATATATATATATATATATATATATATATATATATATATATATATATATATGAGGGGGTAAATATGAAATAAAATTTTCAGACAAAATGGAGAATTAGTTTTTGGAATAGTGAATAAGCAAGGCAAAATGCTAGTAGAAATAAAGACACAACCACGTCATTAATGCTGAACCAAGATATTTCGGTTGAGTGTCTGACCATATTCATTTGGTAAAATGAGCCCTATTAAACAAAACTCAACATTTTATACAGAGAGATAAACCGATATATATATATATATATATATATATATATATATATATATATATATATATATATATATATATATATATATATATATTGTTTATAGCCCCCTTATGCAAGATGGGCCCTTTAAGAGAAGTAAAAATAGACTGCCAAATTAATGCTTAATTCCGATATTCTGTCGAATTGGGTTGTTCAACACTGTTGCGACAGCCTACTAGATATATCCGCTTGTAAAGACATAAATAGACATTAATTATCTTCTTTCCCGATGGCTGTTAGGTTAACCGCATCGATTGAAAGGTTTAGACTTGAAAGTTGAAAGGTGACTTGGGTCAGGCGTTCGAATCGTGCGACCGGCAGAACCTGTATCCTCGACACTGATGATTCTTCCCAGAAAATGATAAAACATAGATATATGTGGATAAGAACTTTAAATATTTATCATAATATTGTGTGTATATATATATATATATATATATATATATATATACAGGGTGTTTCAAAAGTCTTGGGAACATAACGATTTTTAATAACTCAAAAACTATTAGGAGTTGAAAAATGAAATTGGTACCGTTGGAAAGGTTAAAGTTTCAAGTTTTGTGGGGAATCTTCAAAGTTGCTCAATATGAGCACCATTCGTCACACGGCAGACATCTAGTCGATAGTCCATTTCCTGCCAAACGCGTTCCAGCATCTTGACGTCAATGGTTCCCACAACTGCCGTTACTCGAGCCTTTAGTTCGTCAATATCTCTTGGAAGGGGCGGCACATAGACTTGTTGCTTGACAAAGCCCCAAAGGAAAAAGTCACACGGGGTAATATCTGGAGACCTAGGAGGCCAGGGCATGAGAACGTCATCACCTCGCCCAGATCTCCCAATCCATCTACCAGGCAGCCTTGTGTTAAGAAACTGCCTTACTCTAAGACTTCAGTGTGGTGGTGCACCATCTTGTTGAAAAATGAAGTCATCAGATTCTGCTTATTCCAACTGAGCCATTAACCAGTCTTCCAGCATGTTGAGATAGGATTCACCAGTGATAGTTGCCTCTTCAAAGAAGAACGGTCCATAGACACCTTTCTTGGAAATTGCACAAAACACGTTCACTTTTGGTGAATCTCGCTCGTGCTCAAGAAGTTCATGAGGATTCTCAGTACCTCATATGCGAGTGTTATGCTTGTTAACTTTGCCATTCAGATGGAAGGTCGCCTCATCGCTAAAAACAAGCCGGTCATCAAAGCCGTTATCTTCCAACTTCTCTTGCATTGCAATGCAAAAGTCACGGCGAAGTGGCTTATCAGTGTCCTTCAACTTTTGGACCAACTTGAGCTTGTAAGGTACCATTTGCAGTCGTTTCCTTAAGACACGCCAGACAGTTGCTGGAGCAAGCTGAAGTTTCCTGCTGGCTCTTCTCACTGATTTACGGGGGCTCCGCTGAAAGGCTGTCCGAACTTGCTCAACTGCATCTTCTGAAGTTGAAGGGCGACCTGTTCGCTTACTCGGGCACAAACACCCATCTTTCACAAATTTAGCATGCCATCTGACAATGGATTTCCTTTCAGGGGCTTCTTTTTTAAATTTCCTGCGAAATGCACGCTGAACACATGTCCACGATTCAGTCTTTGCAAATTGGAGGACGCAAAATGCCTTGTCTTGTTTAGAGACCGCCATTACTGCACCTGGAAAGATAACACGAAAATCATTAGTATGACCAAAAACTTGATTAAGCAAGCTTTAAAATGGCACCAGTTTCATTTTTCTACCTGGAATAGTTCATGAGATATACGCATTTGTAATGTTCCCAAGACTTTTGAAACACCCTGTATATGCTTATGTCACTATATTTCTTTCCGTTTATTCTCACAATAATCATTTTTGTCTGCTTACTTTAAACACTGTTTCCTGTCAGCGAGTATATCCTTTCGTCTTCTCTTTCTTCTGTTTTCTTAGTCCTTTTTTTTTTTTGCCACCACGACAACAAAAACCGTCTAATATCATTCTTGTCATGGTTTTATAAGTTGTTCACTCATTTCTGATAAAGTATTTACATTATAATAACGAAATAAAAAATCGCATTGTATGAGTATCTTATTTACATATGATATATATATATATCATTGGTGTAACCGTTTTTCCACCTAATATACATGTGTGTGTGTTTACTGCGCTGATATATAGATCGTTTGTTCTCATAAGAATCGATAAAATGATTATGAAGTTATAATGCGAACATATTAAAAAGGTGCGGGAGATATTTGTTCGCAATATTACTGTCTGTGAAAAACTAACACGGCGGATTCCTTCTTGTTATCGCCGCTGGATCTGTCGGTGTCTCGTTCCACCGCGCTCTACATAAAGAAGTCGAGGTTGTTACCAGTCAAACAATCTAGGAGGCCAGATGTTAGGTGAAGTGTGGTCAACGAAGTTCTTTGACAGCCAGACCTGTATCTTCCGGCGTGTATGCCAGGGAGATGAGTTTTGTGTCCACGCGTACGATCTACATGTTGCTACCTGGTCAATCCGGGTTTCACTACGTCACTCAGAACACAAATTTAGCCACTGGTGTCCAGCCTGAGGCCGTTAGGGAAGAAATGCGCGGCATGATGCCACATTCAGCGATTAACTCTGCCGTTTTAACGGTGTCATATCGTCGATAATACGTTTTTCTCTTCAATGTCGCCTCGTAGTCGAATCCTGAATCTTTCAGTTCCTTTCTGACCTTTTCTACCATTTTCCTGCTGAAGTCTGAAATGACCTTATTTGTCTGATACATTTTTATTTATCTTTCCGATGCGGATTCCAAGGAGAACTCGGCGTCTCTCCCACAAATATGGAAGCTCCAAATTCTCCATAGTCAATTATTCTGAAAAAGAAAGAATGGCAATATAGTCACTGTTTTCATAGTGCCAAGATTGAACACAAAAGTAAATATATATATATATATATATATATATATATATATATATATATATATATATATATATGCATAAAATTAAGATTGAAAGATTGCGAACAAATATCGTCCGCACCCCATATATCTTCATATGTTAAGTATGTTTATATACGTATATATTTATCTTACAGGATTCACTCCTAAACTAATTAACAGATAATTATTAACTTTTGAACACAACTGTTAGGAATGAGGAGTCTAAATGTTGACTGTATTTAATTTAGTTTTATTTAAAGGGGGTAAAAATGGAATGGAAGCCCTTCGTGAAAATTCAGATACCTCGAATTTTTGTTAAATTTTAACAATAGGTTAATTAATAAATATCCCCCAAATTTCAGTTTCTGTGGATTATTTTGAAGGGGTTTTAGGGAGATATAATATGGGCATAATCTTCGATTTGAAAATTCCAATATATCAGATTTGTATTGAATTTGATCCATAGTAATTGGACATCAATTAAGCAAGATTCTATGAATTTTAGTGAACCAGACAGAGATACACCGCAAGTCTAGCATAGATTTACTAATTATGCATGCATCTTTAAACATGCCTTCTTTTTAATTAATAATTCTGTTTTAACTTTTTTGAAAAAAAAAACTTGCTAGTTTCTCTCTACTCTATCGTTATTTCCATGGAATTGCTCAGCTGAGCGCCCATCTCCTTCTAACACATTTCCAACAAAAACTCGTCTGTCTACCACAACGGAAAAAAACTTTTCTTTCTTCCTCTGTGTGCCTAACGTCCGGTGGCATTTCCACGAACAACGTTTCTCCGTAAGGGCTTCCCGTCTGTGGAACACATTAACATGGGACTGCTTTCCTGCAGATTACAACTTCGCTGACTTAAAATCCAATGTCGACAGAGTCCTGTCATGAACGGTCCCCACAATTATTTAAACTTTGTCCTGTCAATCAGTACATCTCATTAACACTTATCCTCGAGTGACTTTCGACCTTGATAAGTAGTGAGCAGTTTTAGTAATAAAAAAAACTTATAAGCGTAAGATAGCGTATTCGGCTTCCTGCTAGCAAAATCAGTCGGTCATCTTGTGTCGGCACGTGGTCTGCATCTCTTGGGAAAAAATAAAATAAATGACAGGAAAATAGTGAAATAGTGAGAGTTTTAGATGTTTTACTTTATCTGAACTCGGGAACCTTGACATTGATTGATGTGACTATCCTCAGAAATCTATTTATATTTACCGTCTTAGGTGGGCGCGGACTTGTTCAGAAACCAATTTACATATCTTGTCCTATATACCTAACTTCCATCTAAAAAAGTAACGCACACACATCACACAGACACACACACACATATATATATATATATATATATATATATATATATATATATATATATATATATATATATACTCATTTACATACGTGTTTAGTCTGCTAATAAATTGAAGAAATATAAATTGCTCATAAACAAATTTGCGTATTAATTTGTTTACTTTATTTATGATCTTGTTACCATAGGGGATTCAATTCGTTTTACGGAAGAATCTTGCTTTATGCTAACTTAGAAACCATAAATTTCTTTTCTCAGAGTGCTCCATCCATAGGAGTAGGACATGTATATATCTAAAATATAGTCATCTACAGACACGTGTTTCGTCTTTTCAAGACTCACGGTGCAGCTATATATATATATATATATATATATATATATATATATATATGTGTGTGTGTGTGTGTGTGTGTGTGTGTGTGTGTGTGTGTATGTGGGGGTGGGTGTGTGTGGGTGTGTGTGTGTGTGTGTGAAAATGTATTCATCAATCTTTACGTCTTTATTGAAAGACTTCTTCAGGATGAAGAAACAATGTAAAAAAATCATACAGAATATTAATTTTTATTTGTTAGAAAGTCTCCAGACGTCGGCATGGCTGTAGACGCGAACAAGCAAAAAATTAAAATTATGATTTTGGTTATGGCGTTATAATCAGTAGTCTGTCTCAAAGGACGCGAAGTGAATGGGATGATGGTTTCGACTTATTAGCTTCCCATGTCTATTTTCGCTAAGAAGTATGCCTGGATCAAAATATGTCATAGCCAAGCTTGACTGACAGTGGATGTGATGACGGGGACGGTCGGTTGTCTGAATCTACCGTTTATTCTAACCTGGAAAGGGGAAGAAGAAGAAAAAGAAAGAAGAGAGAAAAACAATTATAATAAGAATGTAAAAGCGTGGAGATTTTTTAACTATTTTGAAACGCAAATTATGATTTAAAATAAAAAGTTTTGGAATAAGTATAGAGGGAGTATCATATCTATTAGTTTAAATATTTAAAGTGGGTGTATTAATTTATTCCTATTTATTTGATTACTTTATTTGTGTCTCATTAATTAATTAATACATTTCTTGTAATATGTGGAAATATGTATAAAAGTGGGTTGGAAATAATATAACTCTTTAATTTATTTATGTATTAATGTGTTTATTTATATTCATTTAGTTCATTATTTGTGTATTATTAATTAATCAGTAATTATTTAAAAGTATTTATTATTATGCAAGTGTATGTATATGTAATATATGAATATAAATAAAATGTTAGGATATAATATTCATAGTGTCTTTAATTATGTGTGAATGTGTTTATTTATTCCCATTTACTTAATTATTAGTGTATTATTAATTAACGAAGTACCATTAATATAATTATGAGCATAATTGTCCATATAAATGTAAAAGCGTGGAGATATTTTCACTATTTTGAAATGCCAATACTTATTAAAGATAAAGAAGTTTTGGCATTAGGAGAAAAGGGGGTATCGTATCTATTAGTTTAAATACTTAAGTGAGTGTATTAATGTATTCCTATTTATTTGATTACTTTATTTGTTTCTCGTTAATTAATTTATAAATGTCTTACAATATTTGGAAACTATGTACAAAAGTGGGTTGGAAATAATATAACTCGTTAACTTATTTATGTATAAATGTGTTTATTTTTATTTATTTAGTTCTTTATTTGTATATTATTAATTGATCGGTAATTATTAAGAGTATTTATTATATATATATATATATATATATATATATATATATATATATATATATATATATATATATATATACCTGAATTTATTTCACCACTGAAAAATAATATGGAAAAAATTAACTTAGAAACATCACTTAATAGTATACTAACACCTACGCGGGAGCGTGTGTGTAGCTTAATTGCCATGAATATATTGTCATAGCTTACTAGCTTACTAGCTTACTATATATATATATATATATATATATATATATATATATATATATATATATATATATAATTAATGTGATAAGTATATATTTTAATATATCTTTTATTTATTTTTTATATTTTTTACGTGTAGGAATATCAATTGGCCTTTTTTTAAAGGAGAACATCAACGTTTCGTCTTTATTTGTAAGACTTCTTCAGGATGATAATATTAAGAAAAATGTCATGCAAGTACGTGAACATATTGGGTTGACATGATGGGTTGATGGGAAGAAGTAGTAGCCACTACTGGAAGCAGTAGGACCGACGTCTGGGCTTGGTGATGTCAGTCGCGTGGAATGAAATAAATGTTGATGGTTCTGAGTGAAAAAAGTGGAAAGGTGAGGGTGAGCAGGGATAATGTGGATGGTTGTAAGTGAAAAAGTGGAGGGGTGGGGGTGAGCGAGAATAATGTCGATGGCAGTGAGTGAAGAAGTGGAGAGGTGGGGAAAGAGGAGGGGAATGTTTGACCAGGTGGCTGCTCCAAGAATGTGAGGGATGAGTAGGTTGGAAGGTTTGGGTTCGTGGTGAATGAAGATGTATGTGGGGGTGTATGCAGAGAAGTGGAAGGTGGGGGAAAAGAAGAAGGGGAGGCCCTGTGATTTTGGTGGGTGGGTAACGTCACGGTTTTAGAGAGGATTTGAAAAAATGAGGTGGTTTAAGAGTGGGAGGTATGGATGGGTAAAGGTGCGAGAGAAGTGGTCAAAAGGGTGAAATGGATGAGGGGAGAGGGGAGATTTGTTGTGATTAGGTGTGAAATATTTGAAATATTTTGAAAAGTGGGAATGTTTGACCGGCTTGCTGTGTTAAGAATGTGAGGGAAGAGTAAGTTAGAAAGTTCGGATTTGTGGTGAATGAAGATGTGTGTGGGGGGTTGTGTGTGGGTGTGTATGCGGAGATACGTGTGTAAGTATAATTGAGATCTGAGAGAAAATGGATGTTATCCATGATCTGGGATGAGTTTTTGTTCGGTAAGGATGATTTTGCTTATTAATGCTTCCAGTAGTGGCTACTACTTCTTCCCATCAACCCATCATGTCAACCCAATATGTTCACGTACTTGCATGACATTTTTCCTTAATATTATCATCCATGTGCCAAAAAGATGAGTCGGAGTTTTTCAAAAGACTCATTACACAGGATGAAACTTGGGTCCATCACTATGATCTAGAGACCCAAGCCCAGTCAATGCAGTGAAAGTACTTGGACTCACCACCTCCAAAGAAGGAAAGGGTGCAGCCCTCCGCTGGCAAGGTCATGCTCACAGTCTTCTGAGACCAGGGCGGAATAGTGATGACAGATTTCCTGGCAAAGGGTACCACAATTACAGGAGCCTATTACGCTTCACTTTTGATGAAATTAAGAGAAGCTATCAAAATCAAGAGGCGGGGTAAGATCAGTAAAGGTATCCTCCTTCTGCAAGACAACGCTCCGGTCAACAACTCGCATGTCGCCAGATCAGAAGCACGGGCGTCTGGCTATGAAATCCTCCCCCATCCCCCTTACTCTCCTGGCCTTGCACCCTCTGACTTTCATCTCTTCCCAGCCATGAAGTTGTTTTTGAAAGTAAAGCGTTTCCCAGATGATGCAGCCTTGATTTCTGAAGTTACGACGTGGTTGGAGGACCAACCTGAGGTGTTCTAAAAAAACGGTGTCCAAAGCTGCATCAAACGATGGGAGAAATGCATAACTCTGGGTGGTTCCTATGTAGAGAAAGACTAATAACTGTGCCAAGTCTCATTAATCTACTGCTATGGGAAATGGGTCATGGGGCATTACTTATTGAACGCCTCTCGTAATAAATCTCTTTACTTCTATTTATCCTTATTAGTAGTAGTCGTATTATTATATAGAAGTATTATTATTATTATTATTATTTTCTTCTATAGAAGTAAAAAGACTTATTATTTTGCCATCTAATTTACATACGTGCTTTAGGTATGTGCATAGATACGTATGTAAATTAGATAGCACTGCTGAAAAGAAAAAAGAACCACACTTTGTCTAAATGCTCACAGACATTAAGAAACATTAGAGAGTGGTTGAATCAACATAGAGTATGAGAGAGAGCGGGAGAAATACATAAATAGCTAAGAGAGAGGTTGATGACTTGTTGAGTTAATTATAAATTAAGGCTATTTAGAATCATTTAAACAGTTTTTAAAACATAACTCAATCTTTGAACAACGGTATATTTTAGCATGTATTTTGTACTATCGAAATAAGGTTGGGAACCCCTGATCTAATGGATCTGAATAGCTATTTTATCATCCGTGGGCCCCCATATATGGATATATGATGTGTTTTAGCAAATATTAAAAATAAATCCTTATTAATATGTGCACAATGTATTTGTGAACATGAAATACATTTACAGCAGATTAAAATGTTATAAATGGCATACAAGGCCGATAAGTAACATTCGCCTATATTAGCTCAAAAATAGCGAAGATTGAGTGTCACATATGCTGTGATCGTACAGTTGACACACTGGCTCTACAATACGTTTATCTGTTTCCCATATTCGTTTTATATTAGTATTATATACTTACAATATAATTATTACTTATATTCAACAGATTTCCATATGGACTCCTAGCATGGATTCCCAAAGTACTTTTTTGGCCCCTTAAGACTTATGCCGACCCCGGTTCAGAATTCCTGTATAATAAAATAACATTTACTATTTAATTACTATTAAAATCCAGACAAAACTTATGAAGCTACCTTATAATATATATATATATATAT
Source organism: Sepiola atlantica (assembly GCA_963556195.1). NCBI lineage: Eukaryota > Metazoa > Mollusca > Cephalopoda > Sepiida > Sepiolidae > Sepiola > Sepiola atlantica. The sequence goes on along the minus strand of OY744516.1, from coordinate 123,369,573 downwards.
ATATATATATATATATATAAGATAAAGAGAATATTTTTTTATAAAATATTTAGAAAACCTTCACAACGCAAATTATTGTTTTTAAACATAAATTATTTATTTATCTTAAAAACATTTTTTTTTAACTTGAGTGCTTTTGGTTATAATATTACCATCTACAGAAGAATAAGCATATTTTTTCCTCTTTTTTTTCTTCATTTTTTTCCCCTCCCGACTGAGACAAGCAGTAAGGATGAATTCGTCTCGATATTATGGACGAAAATGTTGATAAGTCGTGTGTATCATGTGGTACGTGGAAAGTTATTTGAAAAGTCACACATTAGAAGCGTTGGCGAAATGGCAACGATAAAGAGAATATTTTTTTATAGAATATTTAGAAAACCTTCACAACGTAAATTATTGTTTTTAAAATAAATAATTTATTTATCTTAAAAACATTTTTTTAAACTTGAGCGTTTTCGGTAATAATATTACAATCTTCAGAAAAATAAGCATATTTTTTCCTCATTTTTTTCTTTATTTTTATATATATATATATATATATATATATATATATATATATATATATATATATATATATATATATATATATAAAGGGGGTGAAAAAAAATTTACCGTCTTTGTCGCACAGGCTGCATATTTTTTTAAATAGTTACGCACGTGCCCAAAATATCCCGTTGTGCGTGTTCTTTTCACCCTAAGTGTTGTCGTTATTCTATGAATTTAAAAACTTCACTTTTTCTGCGGACGTTCGCTGTTCCGAACGAAGCCGGTAAATCTCTCGTTTGTGATGATTTTTTTTCCTTTAGTCTTTTTCACACATCCTGTCTCCACGACATTTTATTTTATGATATATCGAGTATCTTATCCTCATATATATATATATATATATATATATATATATATATATATATGTATATATATATATATATATATATATATATATATATATATATGTACAAATAAAAATTGAATAAAGGATAAGCAATTCAACAACTAACAAAAATAAACTCAAAAACTCATGTTGTAAAGTTCTGCCGAGATATTTCGATCGTTAAAATACGGCCATTTTCAGTCGGTTTGTAAACTTTATTTCAAAACGGAAAAGTTTTCAAATTTATACAAAGAATGCGATTGGAAGAAAATGTCACGTGCAGAGAACAACAAGAAGGGAGTAGGGACGCGAGGAATGTTATAAAAAGAGAAAGAAAAAGAAGATGAAGAAGAGGAAGAAGAAGAAAGAGAGATCAATCAACCAGTGTCTTTAGAACGTCAGAATATATTTGGGTGGATATAGTGTGCAATCGATGAAATAGGTTGAAATTCTCGTTTCACTATGCGAATAACACGGATTGAAAAATCCGTACTCGACAAACAGAATCAAATATTGATTTGGTAAACCCAATGCTATTTAGGTCTGTTTGAGATAAAATATACAAGATAACTTTATATGTTATATGATTTATAAATATGATTTAGTTCCATTAGATAATCCCACTTACTATTAAATTTCAGAGAATTAAAATCCGGACATAACTTATGAGACGACCCAATATAATAGATGAGTGCCGATACAAGAACGCATGTTTGATTGGGAGTGAAACAGAAAAGTGAATATGGTTCAGAAAGCGATCGATTTTTTGCAAATGACATGAAATGCATAAAACATAAATTGTAATCAGACACAGAGACGAAAACAAAACAAAAGTGAACGCAAAGCCCGAAAGCGAGAAGAATTGCTTTTAACTACTGACACCCGGAGCGCCTTTCCATTATGTTAAAAAAAATGAGGAGGTGTGGGGGGGGGGGGATAATAATAATCCATATCCATATTTTTTCTAGACAATTGCGTCTGGCTATCGGGCGGAACTGACGGGGTAGGGGGAGAACCATGTCGATACAATTGCTCATGCTTCTTGCAACACCGACTCTCGCAAATGAATTTTCTGGATTATACAGTTTGCAACTGCATAATTAACAACGACAGGAACACAAAACCGTTGTAAACCAGTTGTTTTTAGCCATTTTACCGCCAGAAAAAAAATCTTTCGTGGTAATTCCGCGCACGCCGACCTGCACATTCTCATCTTAAACCAAATAAAAACAAGCCGCGCGTGCGTGGTCCCCCTCTGTATGTGACTCGATGTGGCGAGTGTAAAATGCAATAAATTTTTGCAATTTAGGGGCATTTTTGACCCCCCTTTGACCCCCTGAGAGCGCGAACCAGAATTTTTCTGAGGTCAAGGATGCTTATTTTATATCCAGAACAATTGCCTCTACATTTTAGCCAAGTTTCAGAAAAATTGAATGGATGGATCAAACGTTATGGGATAAAAGGGTCATTTTTTGCCATTTTGGGGGCTATTGACCCCCTGGGGGCGCGAACCAGATTTTTTCCAAGGTCAGCAATACTTATTTTCTATTAGGAACAATTGCCTCCACATTTTGGCCAAGTTTCAGAGAAATTGAATGAATGGATCAAAAGTTATAGAGCAAAAATGTCATTTTTTTGCCATTTCGGGGCTTTTTGACTCCCTGGGGGGCTAACCAGATTTTTTTTCAAAAATCGGAGAATTTCACTTTCTAACCTGACCAAAGTTACAACTTCATGCAAAATTTCAGAGAAATTCAATCGATGGTTGCGGAGAAAAATCCGGACGAACGGACGGACGGACATGCCTCAAAACATAAGTCCCCCGATTTTATAAATCGTGGGACCAATTAAGATACAAAAAATACGCAAACAAATGATTATTTGTTCCCATTTGATTGAACAGAGAACTGAAAACGTTTACTTGTCGTTTTGAGTCTGAAAAGTAACGAGTCGAGTGTCACAAACATGCGATGCGAACGAACGTAAAAAGTTACTAGGTTATGTAAGCTACTCTCTTTCTTTATCCGTTCGTTCAGCTTACTCTTTCTTTTCATTTCTTCTTTTGTGTATCGAGTGGAAATAGTATGCAGGCAAAACAATAGTTTCGAGCTACATCAGCTCTCGAACTAAAATAAAACATCATTTCACATAAACGTGTTAACTCTACAGTTTTCAACCAATGAAAATGATTCGCGCTCGTTCGAAATGATAAACTTAGCGAGATGGTGTGAAATACCAATTTCTAATTAACACAGCGACTAGACAAGCACAAACAGAGAGGAAAGTCCAACAGAACGAGAAACAAGTCAGTAGACGGCACGACATAGCGCTCACCTTCTGCTTTTCGAGGTAAGAGGAAGCAAATGACTATTCAACACACACAAGTTTTCATATATTCACACACTGGCAAAGCAAAACCAAGAAAATACACTCACTATGCTATACTGTCTATGACTTTTTCACACACACATTCACGTACTGACAAATGCCGCATACGCACAATGCCTCCTACAACTTACACGCGAATATTCACCTTGACAAAAAAAATTATCACTTCTTACACTGATGAGAACAAAAGGTAATAATAATTTAATATTATAAAGCGTAAATATCATCAACTACATGTTTTATTACCCGGTTCAAAATCAATCTGACCAAGATCTTACCAGCTATAGAGAGAACAGAAATTCCACGGTGGTTGTCACATACCATTCTATTACCTTTGTTTCTGTACAAATAATTAATTAGTGCATCCTTTAAATCTTGAAGGACCGTCCCTTGTCTCCAAATTTGAATAAATAGTCCAAGCAATTTCTTGGCAAGCCTCGTTCCACCGTACTTGAAAATTTCCGGTGGAATTGCATCTTCACCTGGTGATTTTTTTGACAAAACTTCTTGAAAGGCCGGTAAAAGTGACAGCTCTGGAATTCCTGGACGTTGCGGGATTGAGTCAAGAACATTCTGGTCAGTACAAGAAGTATTGCTGAGGACAGTATCAAAATGTTCCTTCCACCTTTTTAAAATTTCAGCCATGTCCGTCAGGCGGCCTCCATCTGCCTAATTAATGGGGGGCATACCATTTTCCTGCGAACAAAAACTTTCTTCATACATTTGTAAAAGGCTCTTGAGTCTATCCTATCGAATGTGTCCTGAAGGAAATCAGCCTGTGCAAACCACCATGCCTCTTTCATTGAACGTAGGGATTTCTGAATCTGACTTTTGCCGGTTTTATAAGCCTTCTTTTTGTAGAACGAGTTTTTATCCTCAATCCAAGCTTTGTGTGAACTGTGCATTTTTTATATTAGAGACTGCCCTTCCTGATTGTTTTCATCGAACCAATCCTGGTGCTTCCGAATGGGCAACCCAAGCACCTCAAGAGATGTTGAGTCAGTAGGCCCACGCAAAACTTTCCAGGACGATTCAATGTCACTACCGATTTCAACTGTTTCTAGTGCTGCATTCAGCTCTTCAACAAGTTTTGCTTGTTGATCAGTAGATTTTAAAGGCAGGGTATTTATGCGTTTTGGAGTAGAAGATTTTTTCACTCTTCTCTTATCTATACGAATTTGTGCTTTACTACAGAGCAACGCGTAATCTGAGAGGTAGCATGTTGTATGGAAAAATCTTGTTAATTTAAAGTCGTTTTTATCCCGTCTTTTTGTTATCGCGTAATCGATCATGTGCCAGTGTTTGGAGCGTGGAGGCATCCACATGGTTTAAAACCGTTTTCTGTTGAAAACATGTGTTTGTGATGCACATGTTAAATTCTTTGCAAAATGAAAGAAGTCTAAGTCCGTTTGATGATCCAAAACTCCCTCCCACGACTAAAAATCACTGCCAACTCAAGCATTAAAATCTCCCATAAGAATGATCTTATCTTTATATCGAATTCCCAAGATGACATTTTGAAGATAATCATAGAAATTATCATTTTCCTGATCAGAGCTACCTAAAGTTGATGCATAACAACGAACAAGAACAGCACGAGTGTTGTGCACTAGCTCTAAAATTCGTGCAATAATTCAGTCAGATATGCCCTCAGGAAGCGATGGAAGAGTATGAAGCAAGTCAGACCTGATAGCAAAGCCAACAGCGAATACCGTGGCTCGGTTTCACCCACCCTACCCCCCACTCCAATAAAAATCATATCCGCCTTTAACTTTCGTCAATTAGGATATGCCTGCAAGACGAGTTTCGCTAAGTGCCGCTATGTCGATTTTATATTTTTTTCAGTTCAAGACATACAAGTGCTGTTTTGCGCTCTGGCGAAGAGTTGTTATCTTGAAATGTGCGCACGTTTCAAGATCCCAACAAAATCTGTTGTATTTCGAATTGTTTTGACTGCGTGATTGGATACCCAGATAACCGCAGTTTTCCGCCAATGTTAACGTGAGCATGCAATGTTTAGGGCTCCTTTTCTAGCCCCCTCCCCAGCTAAGGGGAAAGCAGTGCTGATCCTAAATAAGGCTGCTTTGTCGCCAATGGAGGACACGAACCACACAGTTGCTTTCAGCTTTTGTGCGAGAACGGCCACCACCCATCGGCGTGCCAATGTGCAGTGATCCAGCTAGAGACTCCCAGCAATACCCTTTACCTGTCCCCGTCGCCTTCACACCATCGCCAATGGACGAGCTTTGCATGTAGGACTTATAACGGTGCATTTTTAACGACTGTTTCGTTTACATAACATCACACAATTAGTATGTCAATCCCTGATCTTTCACCTATAGACTTCTCAGCAACCAAAAAGTTATCCTTCAGAAAAAATGAATAGCAAAGCAGCAAACAAAATTCGCAAAAACAAACATTTGTGATTTTGGTTTGCTTCCTCGCTATATATTTTTCCTGAAGAAAGATGATTCATGAAAAATCCGGGATTTACATGCTAATTGACGGATATTCTTCTGTGAACGAAACGGCTCGTAGCGAAGTTTTTGTTTTGAAAAGATGGAAAAAAAAAACTTGGTCACTGGAATGTAGCTTAATTACTATATATATTAGTTAGGGGGTGTATAATGAGATAGGTGTTACTACAGTTTGAAACGCCGTTGAAATGATAACCTTTGAAAATTGAGAAACCAAAGAACTTGGCGCGAAATATTGTCAAATAAATGAAATATTTATTAAATCATTTTTTTAATCCAGATTTTCGGTTTAATAAAACCTTATTCATGGTAATACAGACAATATTTTCCTCTTTTTTCTTTTCTTTTTTCTTCTTGATGGTCGAAGTCTTACGGCATAGCCGAAGATCGACAATCTTCTGGTGTTATCAAAGAAGCTGTTTTTTTATGTCTGATCTGTAGTGGGTGCGCTGACGCGCGTGTGTATACTAATGAGATAAGTGATACTACAGTTTGAAACGCCGTTAATATGATAAACTTTGAAAGTGCGTGTGTGTGCGTGTTTAAATATAACGTTCATCAAAATAAACGTTAACATATATGCCTAATTGAATCTACCTACATAAATGCCCTGGTGATGTGGATTTTATTTTTTTAATATTTTGTTTAATTTTCTTGTATTTTTGAAACGATTTCTTTTTACTTTTCTGATTATAGTTAAACTCATAGAAAAAAACAGTATATGTAACTCCGTATGTTGGCTGTCTAAGTGTTAACGAAACGGCCCGTCTAGAAATAATATTTTGAGAAATTAATGAAGACATGCTTACTGGTATTTAACTTTCTATGATATACACACCCAGACATATATATATATATATATATATATATATATATATATATATATATATATATATATATATATATATATATATATGAAAATATATTTATGGCAATTAAGCTACACAGAGGCTCCCGCGTTTCATCCCCGGGGGAATCTTCAGGCTAAAATGCATGGAGTTAGTTTTGCCGGGTGTTTTTTTATATACACGGCTAGCTAGCTAACCAATCAGATTCTTTGTTGTTCTCTCAGCCAATCGTTGGGCTTCCGACGAACAAAGATCCGGTTAGTGTTACTTCCTATATCCTGTTCTATTGTTCTGTATCCTATAGAGTGGCCTATATCCTTTTTCTTTGTTGTGTCAATATAATGGTTGAACTTATTTTAACATTTGATTCCTTGTATTTCTATTTTAGGTTTTAGTTTTTTAAATTGTTAGGTTATAGTTTAGTTTAGTTTTTTTTACTTATTTGTTTATTTATTTATGTATTGTTAGCCTATGGTAAATTTATTTCTGTGTAAGCAGCTGTTTGCTATCTCACTTCTACAGATTTTGGAGGTCTTTAAAGTTTAGGATTTCAAATGTTTCATTCAGACATAATCTACACGGGTCGTCTAAATTTCTACATGTACTGGCCTGTCGTATTATTTTCCATTCAATTATTGGTGAGCGTCCATTTTCTTTGAGCTTCCAATAGTGGTTTGCTAGTGCTGTTTTAATTCGACGTTCTCTGTTTTTAAATGTTCTTTTGTGGTCATAATATCTGGTTATTCGGTCTTTCCTTGGTAAATATTGTGGCTTGGTATACAATACTTTTGGTTAGGCATTTATTTTGTAGTGGACAAGGTGTATGATTTATGCAGTTACATCTTTTCTCTTCATTGCTAACTTTTTCATTTCTATTCGGGTGATTATTATTAGTGTTTTGTTTATTTCTATTTGTAGTGTTTATATTTTTGTTCTTCTTAGTGTTATTTTTGCTATATTTGTCACTTTTTTATGTAATTTGTTATTTTTCCTCGTCTCTGTTGTTCTCTTTTAGTATTTTGTTATTGTGTGCCTTAATTATCATTTCTAGGTTTTCGCAGCAGCTGTAGGACAGTTTTAGGTTATTTTTATTGAATACTTTATGCAGGGGGTTCGTTATATGTATACTATTTACATCAGAAAAAGAGAGAATGGGCGGGGGTAATATGTTGGTCCACTAAGACCTTGCAAACTGTTTACTAATCTTATAATCCTGTTTGAATTTGTTTTCCATTACAATGTCGATTAAAAAGTCATTTTAATACCAAAGTGTTGACCTTTTCTTGAACTTTAATGGTGTTCTTTTTACTGAAGTGACCCTGTCAACTATTGACTCTGGTCTGGTCCTGGAGACAACAAAGGATTAACAGGGGCGGAAGTGTGTCGCCAGACTCTGGACTCTTACTTGAAGCTTTTCAATCCCCTCTCTCTCTCTCTCTCTCTATCGCTCTCTATCTTCCTCTCTCTCTCTCTCTTCTCTCTCTCTCTCTTCTCTCTCTTCTTCTTTTTCTTCATTTTTTTTTCTTTTTCAAATTTATTTGAATTTAGAATCAAATCAAGGATCAGACATTTGACAAGTTCTCTAAAGCAAACTGCACCTATCAAGATATTGTTGTTCTTTATCCAGAAAATGAAAAGGATCCAAATCAACAGGTCAGTGACATCGATATTCTTTGCGGTGTAATTGTAGCATAGAGACCGTTGAATTATCTCACTTATTTCTCTTGCTTGTTATATTCACGACAAAGTTTCAGCCGATTAAACCGCCAACTTTCTTCAAGTACATCTTTCGAACTGAAGAATCTTCTAGTCAAACTTTAAAATCTTTATGTCTGTACATAATTTCGAACTGAACCTTTTATTCAATCAACGGGGGTAGATTGTTCTTATTCTATCAGACATGACCGGGCAGAAGTGATCATTTTTATGTTATTCTTAATTATTATCGCCTGTAGCAAGGGTTGAACCTTCAATCTCCAGAAGACTTTTAATTAGAACATGGTTAAAAGTGTTGGTTAACAATTAGTCCTAAATGACAATCTTTTAGATGTTCAATCCTTGATATAGGCAATAATAACTAAGAATAGCAAAATAAACATGATTATGGCTGACGGAATAAGAACAAACTACCCCTGTGGATTAAAATAAAGGGTTCAGTTCGAAATTCCAGAGTTCGACTAGAAGGTACCCGAGTTTGTAAAAGATGTACTTGGATAAGGTCGGAGGTTACATCGGCCGAAACGTTGTGAAAATCGCAACCAAGATAGGAATAGTAGTCGAAATGATCCAAAATAATACAAATTATCAGTCCTCATCTCAAATTCTCATCTTCAAATGTAGAGACGTTAAAGGGTAAATTAGAATTTTATTTCAGGCCAAGAAATACAATTTACGACCAACAATTAATTTTATCCAAAATGTGGGCGAAAACAAGCGAAATAGGTGAGATATTCCGACCGCCCCTATATTACAAATGAATCTTCTTTTATATTATTTCTAACTCTGTGATTGTAACTTTGTATTTCATACAACCAGAATGACAAACGATATTATTATATTTATTAGTACTCGGAAACATCGCCTTGACCTTTTGGCTAAGATCAAAGTGTAGTATCTGTTCCGATGGATACTGCACCCCATAGACTGGTATCGTCTTGGCCTTCGGGGCTTGATTCCGCCGGTCTATGGGTTTGTCCTTTGCAGTTCTGGGAGGTCCACCCTCCCAGGCTTTGCCTCCCCTCTTTGGCGAGGAGTAAGTTTATTGCTTACTGCCTGAGGCGCTCCTACCGGGGAATGCCGACGGGGCTGCCCAGGCAATTTTTAATGGCCAGAGTGCTCACCTTTTCGGGCGCTGGCTTTTCAAGTCCCACTTTCCCGACCTTGGGTCACATCTTACCTTGTGGGAGTAAGATAAAACTGGCCTTGTGCCTAACCTCCTGGAGAGGAGATAAATAAATAAATACACCGGTTTTATAAAATTTTCTTCTTCTCCACGTGAATTAAATTCGGCAAGGTTATGTTTTACTTTAAATTGTAATAAAGACAATAAAAAAAACAAATGTTTTAATCAATAAATATTTTATTATGATAAAAACAATTATAAATTACTTCTTACACCAAATAAATAACATTTATATATTATGATACTAAATATGAGTTAATCAACGTTTGTTTCCCTAAGGCAGTCTTTCTGTGTATTTTAATCAAACAAAATACAAGCTAATATGTATCTTAGTTCTGGGATTGAGTTATGTTTGAAAAAATCTGTTTTAACTGTTTTAATTAGCCGTAAGTTATAATAAACAGAACAAGTCGCCCATCTCTCTCGCTTATCTATCTAGGTATTTCTCTCGCCGCTCTCACTCTATGTTGCTTCAACCACTTTCTAATTTTTCTTAATGTCTCTGCCAGCATTCAGAGAAAGAGTGAAATTCATTTTTTTTTTCAGCGTGGCCATCTAATTTATATACGTGTGTCCGTTCACACCGCATACACGTATGTAAATTAGATGGCAAAATAATAAGTGCATTTACTTCTATATAAAAATAATAAAGAAGAAGAAGAAGCACGTGTACCCTCTCAACGACATACCTCCGACCTACCCAACCAGCAGCAAAATCACATCCCTTCACAGTAAGGGTCCCTAGATACCGGAAAATCTTCTCTAATATCTTCTTTCTGAGGAACTTGCCTTTGGAATCTTCTCTCTGCTCCCTGTTCTCCGACCATGCAAAGATTTGAATGTAATGTAAACAAACATCTACCTATCCAACTCTCCACTTAAGTTGCCTCTTTCTATAAATCTGGGCCATATCACAGTAGCCCCTTATTTCTCAGTGGCAATATGCCTTGCTTGAGGAAGTAGTAGTAGTAGTAGTAGTAGTAGTAGTAGTAGTAGTAGTAATAATAATAATAATAATAATAATAATAATAATAATAATAATAATAATAATAATAATAATGTAAAAGTAAAGAGACTTATTATTTTTAGTTATTCAAGAAAAATGTCTTTATAGATATGTTGTCACAGTTGATGAATTTTTGAATGAATTAAAAGTAAAATAAATAGTAGTAGTAGTTGTGACCCAACGGGTCACGGGTACGTCTAGTTGAAAATTAAACTTTTCGCCAAATCAAAAATTTTCAACACAAAAAAAGTAGATTTTATTTTAGTTTACTTATCATCAACAGGGTGTGTATTTATTAAGTTTTTGTTTGTTTTTTAACTTAAACCTTTTTTTTCACGGAATAAGTGAATCGTCTAATATACAAATTTTGATATAAAAAATTTATTATTTTTAAATACAAAAAAAAATAACTAGTAATGCTTGCGTACAGCGCAAAAGAGAGATGTATCCACCTTACTCTTTACTAGTCCTAAAGCAAGGATCCAGTGTTTAGATGTAAAGTCGATCAATGCCACGACGGAGTGCATGTTAGTCCCAATGTTTTTGTTTTTGTTTTTTCGCTATAATCCATGATGCGGTTATATCGGTATTAGTTGTAGGTCCGCATTGGATGCGAAAAGCGTGGAAAGTTGACAGACAGACAAACAGACAGACAAACAAACACTGTTCGTCTTTTATAGAGAGTGAGAGCGCCGAACATCTATAAACATCAAGGGCGGCGTTTTACTTTATTCAAAAATATAAATTAAAAAGATAATATGGCGTTTAGGTGTCCTCGTTTATTCCCGGGAAACGTAAGTTTCTATCTTACCCATAAATTATTGTGAATGCATAGCTTTCCCAATAGTATCAATGCTTAATTTTCTTATAATAAATCCGATGGGGTTCGAACGCAGCATAGCCGACTCCAATTATCCACGGCAACATTTCCTACACCGTCCAGCACTTATTCTTTTTTATATAATAATTATAATATCTAGTAATGAGTAACAAAAACATTTAGTGTGTAACGTGTAATCTATTTTATATATATATATATATATATATATATATATATATATATATAATTATATATAATTATATATATATATATATATATATATGAGAGAGTTCGAATGCAAAACGCGATAAACGTCATTCATAAAATTACAGACATATCACTACAAAAAGTATTGCATGTTAAAACTCGACGTCACCCCAAAATTATGTTTTACATAATTTGATAGCGGTATAATTTCTTTTTGATATTAAATAAAGTAAGCTTTTAATCGAAGTCTAGATTTGATATATTCGTTATCTTATTGTTTAATGTCTCGATTTAAACAAATTGGATTTGCATTCGATCTCTTATTATACACGCGCTCGGACTACTGAATCAAATATAACTTTCGGATTGGGGTTCGAACTGTGGGACTGGCAGGGATTGTCTCCTCCCATATTGATGATTGTATGGGGGATGGAACACATGTGTATATGGGTTAATTTTAAAATATTAGTTATAAATAATTACACAGGGTGGGCAGAGAGGGCGGACGTTTTTCAAATGATCATATCATCGTTAATCGTCAGCCCTCTCTGCCCCACCCTATATATATATATATATATATATATATATATATATATATATATATATATATATATATATATATATATAGATAATATTTATTTATAAAATACTATTATATAGCCCCTCTTTACTATGGCTTGGCACTCTGAGTGAATTTAATAAGGAGCAGTACCACTAGCTTCATTGCGAGATCCAACACGGTTTGTTGATGTTGTTGATCACTCTTCGCTGCCCGCTGTAAATACCCGCCGACTTGGCATTTACAAAGTTAAATTCCTCCTAACTTCCAAGCTAATTTGTGGTGGCCAACGGGTATGTCTCTTGACTGCAAATCAGTGGCGACCATCGAGAATTAGCTTCCTGCACTGAAGATTGCGTACGCATGAAACATCGATGTCTGTAGGTAATAATTAATATTTATTTATAAAACATTATGTGTGCAGCCTCGCGGTATTTTGTTCCACTGATTGTTGGTTCATGGAAGTTCTGTTTGTTTGTTTTTTGTTGTTTTTTTTTGTTTTTTTGTACAGAGTGAGAGAAAGGTGGTTGGTACAGAGGGTGAGAAAATAAAAAATATTTTGAAATAAAACGGCATCGTTTTGTTTTTTTTTATTTGAATACTTTATTATTTAATACTTTACGAAAACCCCACAACACGGCTTTTGCATTTTGAAGATCAATAATTTCTTTTTTAATTGGATTTTTTTTTACACTACGCTAATATTTTGTCATGTGTTTTGTTCGTAATTTTCTAATTTTCACATTCAAACGTTCTGAAACTATTTTATGGAAAATATGTAGGAACATTGTTGGAAAAGGGGGGGGGTAGTAACATACCTCTAGTTATCTATCGATATACTCTGTGGATCTTGCTTGCTATCTTGTTGTTATCTGGCCCCCGTACACGCTAGATTACCTCACAAATATACTGATTGTGTATGTGTGCGCGCATGCGTACGAATGCATTCCTACTTGTATACGAGTGTGTGTGTATGAGCGTACACGCGTGTACGTGCGTACATGTGCGAATGTCTTTATTTTCGGATGCGTTTATATAGTGTATATATACTTACGCGTTCGTACGTGCCTGTGTGTGCGCGTCTACATGTGTACCGCCTAAATACATTTAATTCCTACCCCATCTCTTTCTCTCTCTCTCTCTCTCTCTCTCTCTCTCTCTATATATATATATATATATATATATATATATATATATATATATATATATATATATATATATATATATATGATGGACTCTCCTGTCGAATTCGACGTATGAGTGCCCCGCGCGTGAATTTGCAATTGCAAGGGTTGCACAATCCCAACAACCGCTCTCCTGAGTCGGCATTGCTTGATTCCAATGGCAAGTAGTAATACAGAGCGACTGGAAACAATGCCGACATAAGCAGAGAGCACATACAGCACCTGGTATTCCTCTAATGGTCACCCATTTAGTACTGGCCAGGCTATATATATATATATATATATATATATATATATATATATATATATATATAGTAGAGAATGGTAGTTTGCTTGAAGCATTGCTGGGTATAGTAGTAGTAAGTTTTTGAAAGGCTGTGGGCAATGCAATTCCAGGTAAGATGCAAGTTGAAAGGAAAGGAACAAAAACAATAAAAATAAATCGAATACGATATAAGACTTACTATTTATTTTTCCTTTTTTTTCCTTTTTTTTTTTTTTTTTCTTACATAACAGCAAGAGTGTTTTAGCTGTTCGTGTGATGTCCGGGTGATTAAAAATCACTATTTGATATTTCGGGAAAAGACATCCCTTTTTCAAAAATAATTAGACCAGAAGAAGAATAATATTTTATTCTTCTCCGACTGTGTAGAGAATAATACAAAACAAAATGGCTGCCAGATATAGACCGCAGCAAAAAAAAAAAAAAAAAAAAAAAAAAACAGTTTCACAGGGAATATAAATTAAGTTAAGTTTTATTTTAATATTATGTTAAATATATGATTGGTGTTTAGAATATTAGTGTAATGTTGGTTAGGTGTATGGTGTTCGATAAACTGTTAGTTTTGATAATATATATATATCATTTTTTTATTTAATTTTTTTTTTTTTATATTTGAATATTTACTTTGTTTTATCTTCGTATTTTTATTTTGTTTATCTTTCTATCGTAATTTAAGAATTTTAATATAAATTAAAGTAATTAGTCTCATATTTTAAATATTCTAGATCTATCTACTTATCGATTTCGATTATCATCTATTAAAGAAGTGTTATTAATTACTAATTGTGAGTTTCGTCAAATTAGATTAACGAATTAACTTATTAACTTGATATATTTATTATAAGATAAAGGGGAGTAACTCTGGATTTTTTTAAAATATTTTTTTTATAATTATTTTTTAATTTTTTTTTTTTTTTTTTTTAATTTTTTCTTTTTTGGTGGAGATCTGTATAACAATATTAGTATATATATACAACATATATACACATAATGCATATATACATATATATATATACATATCTATGTATTATTGTTTGTTTAATTGTTTATCTATATATATTCATCAATTTCTTTACATATTTGTTTGTTTGTTTTTTTTTGTTTTTTTTTTTGTTTTGTTTTTTTTATTTATTTATTTTTTATTATTATTATTTACTTGTTTAATTTATTTTATGAATTATTTATTTAATATTTGCATGTTATTTGTATACATTCTATATGTGTTTGGATTTATTAATTAATAATGCTAGGTTATGGAGTGACTTATTTTGGTGGGTTAGACGAGTATGCTGAATATGGTTTTTGGTTTGTGGTTGAAAGTGTGTAAGGATGGAAGTTCATATGGGGAGGGGCCTGTTTGATTGTTTGGGTGTATGGTGAGTTTATTATGGGAGGTGAGTAATGAGTGAAGTGGTGGAAACGGACTCTGTTAAGTGTTAGATATGGGGGTTGGTTAGTGGATGGGGGGTAGATATTATAGAATGAAAGGTGAGTAGAGCTCGTGACGTTGATTGAGTGAGGGGTTTAATCTGGAGATGAGGATTGATTCTGTGATTCTAAGGTCACCGATGTTTCTGACAGACGCTAAGATGGAGACGTGAATATCGCGCTGAGTGTTTGAGCAAATCTCTATGTGTTTGTGGAAAGAGGATATACGGGTATTCAAGTGTTCCTTTATGCGCAAGTGTAGCGGTCTTGTAGTGTTGCCGATGTAAAATTTTTTGCATTTATTACACTGTAGTTTGTAAAGGATTAGAATGTCATTCTAATCCTTACATCCTCTCAAGACGAAGCCACACAAATATTCAACACATTCAACAACACCGACCCCCACATACAATTTACCATAGAACACCCAAACGAGTCCGGCTCACTCTCTCTCCTTGATTTCAACCTTAACATCACCGAAGATGGCTCTATACACACTAACTTCTATAGGAAACCTGCCTGCAAAAACCTCTTCATACACTATAAGTCTGCCCTGCCCACAAAAGCCTGACACCTAAAATAAAGATGGGAGGCAAGACTACTAGCTATAGGGACTGATCCAACATTTGGATATTTGTGACAAACTTGTCAAAAAGAAAAACCTATGGTCGATGTGTGTTATGCTTAGACAGGGAACACGAATTCAATTCTATTCCGTGTGAACACGCATAAACTAGCGGTGTGTATCCACATACTTCTAAATAGTGAGAAATGTAACCTCCTATCACATTTAATTTTGATTTTAAGCTGATGCTTAAAATACGAAATCAAATCATAATGAGAAGGCGGCGCCCCCCACTCCCTATGTCTAAGCGTGAAGACCACACTACGAGTCTAGCTACGGTTAAAATCGCAAGAAACACCATTCGTTTCCCCCTGGGCCACAAGGGGTCCATGTTGAAGACAACGGATGCTAAATCCAAGTACGTCACCCGCTCGGGAACGATGCGAGCTGCCACCTAGTTGACATACGTCCAGTATTCATGAAGCTTGGAGCAGTTAGAAAAAAGCATGCTTTGCCGTTTCAATTTCATCATCCTCGCCATGTGAACAAAAAGGGTTCATGTCTGAAGCATATGCCATTAAGGGGTACTACATTTCGAGGTAGTACAGCCAATTGGTAAAGGATAAGAGGAAAACCTATGTGACGCACGCCTCAGCTCGGCCTTTAAGGGAAAGCCCCCTTCGAAGCCAAATCCTTACATACGCTTCGACCTTAGACTGTACTTCCGACCAATTCTTATCAAGCTGGAGACCCGGTCCGAACCACACGCCGAGGATCCGAACCGAGCCATCGGACCAGTTGAAAAGGCCCGGCAGCACAGCCGCGCTACTCCAGGCAGCTAACCTTAGGCCATTGGATTTGCTAAGGTTGACCACAGCCTCTGTAACATCTTCATACATTTTTAGTGTCTTAGTTACCGTGGAGATGTTTCGACGGCTCGAGGCGAACACGGTAACATCATCGGCATACGCACCACCAGGTAGAGCGATACCGCGTAGGACCAGTTCAGCCTCCTCTTCCCTAAGCTTGCGAAGGAAGGGCTTCAACGCAAGAACGTAGAGGAGATGAGACAACGGACATCCGTGACGTACCGACCGAGAAACAGCAAACGATTCCGATCGCATCCCGTTTACCTGCACCACTGCCGTCGGGCGGCGATACAGCATGGAAATCCATCTGCGGAAGTCCGGTGAAAAACCGGCAGCCTCTAGAACAGATCCCAAGAACCGATGGTCGACCCTATCAAAAGCTTTGGACTGATCTAAATTGATCAGCGCGGCTTCGGTGTCGTCTTCTAACCCCTCTAAGATCGTGCGTATCAGATGCATAATTCTGATCAGGTTCAATCAATTCACCAATAACAGCTTGCAACCGATTTGTAAGAACTCTGGCCAAAATCTTTAAATCTGTATTTAACAGAGTTATGAGCCTATAGTCATCTAAACCCCCAACATTCTCGCCCTTTTTCTTAAGCAGTGTGATCACTCCCCTAGTGACTTGACCAGAGATAGAACCCTATTCAAACCAGTAGTTGAACACATCCGTCAGAATAGGTACGAACATGTGTGACAGCCTCAAGAAAAATCCATAGGGAAAACCATCAAGTCCCAGAGATTTGTCGTAGCCGACCTGCTTCAACGCAGCCAGGACCTCACATTCCGTAATGCGCCCATCACAACTAGCCGCTTGAGCTGCCTCTAAGCGGGGCGAACCGGCCAAATACTTGCCAAACTCCTCGACGCGGAGTCTGGACATTTGGGTGAAGCGATCCACGAAATGCTCCCGAAAACCCGCAGAAATCTCCTGAGCCGACACAAGGGTATGTCCTTCCGAGCTTTGAATTTGACGAATATAGTCGTCCGAATTGTGACGTAGTGGGGCTCTGCGCTCTGCAGCATCAACATTCACGGCTTCGTTGGGCACTAGCTCTAACCTAGCCCTAACTACTTCCCCTTCATACCGCTCGTTAGCCGAACGTTTCAGGTCCCCCTTAGCTAAGTTTATGCCTAGGGAATACACCCTTTCCTCGCTCGGGTCAGCTTATTTTCTAAACGCTTTTCTGTTTCAGCCTTATTTAAGGCAAGGCCTGGGTTTGGCAGCGACATGATGAAGATCTGCTTCGCAGATCTGGTCCCCTGGCAAGAAGGGGAGCTTCCGTGTTTTTCCTTCCTAATGGGGGAAGGTGAAGCAGACCTGCTGCTAATTTTGGGCTCCGGATCTTTATTTTTAGACAGAGAGCGGGAGCTGGCTGTGGTAGAATCAAAAAGGGAAGGGGGTTTCTGCTCAGTAGTAGGAGTAGGGGTTTGTGATTCAGGAGTATGAGCAGAAGAGATGGTCATCTCTTCAGACGGTGGGGCAGGGGGTTGGGGTCCAGCCTCTTTAACTTTTTTAGCCTTTCGGTTAGCTCTTTTCACCTCCCTAGTTGCTTGTCTCTCTGTCTCTGGAGCCGGCCCAGCGTCATCCTCCATCTTGTTATTGTCTCCCTTCTCCCCTTCTGAGTCTGATGATGTCAAGGGGTCGGCTGCTTCCTTTTGGTTGCCGCTGCCGAGAGAGATGTTGAAGGCTGCAGCTCCTTGGTGGGAAGATCACGATTTTGCGACTCTGTGAGTAGCCACACCCTTTTTCACCCGGGGGCTGCACCTTTTTGGAGGGGGACTTCTCCGGTCTGGAACTTGGTTTTTTGGTGAGGATGGTCTTTCCACCTTTCACCACCTTGTTCCATCCGTCTTTCGTTGTTGTTGCAGTGCCCCCTCCGGTCGTTGGTGGAGGAGCTGCTGGTGCCACAGACGCCGCTTTCACTCCAGGGCCCTGAGCAGAAGAAGTCTTCTTAGGTGGAAATTTCTTTGGGCAGGCTTTCGCCATATGCCCCACTTGCTCACAATGCCAACAATGTAGCCTCCTGCCCTCGACGATTACGCTCATCGTCCAGGTGTCGCACTTGAGTAGGGGTAGAATCTTATCGAAGCCATCCCGGTCCACTCTCATATTTACTTTGTAGTCCTCTACTATAAAGTTACGGGGAACACGGACCGGGATTACAGCTTCGACGTCCCCATACTGACTTAAGACAGCACCAAGCTGTTCTGAGCTAATATAGCAGGGGACGCCAAGGACAGTTACTAATGTCATTCTCCTACTCAAGTACTCCGGCATGAGAATGAGATTTTTAAATCTCAGGTCGGCCCTGGACTCTTTTTCTGCTTCCTCTCCACTTGGAAGCAGAATATCCTAAGTGGCAAACCCTTTGCGACACAAATAACATGCTGGGACTTTGAGTCCCCACAGAAGGTCCGCCATCTGATTACGATCGACCCCAGCTAACCCATTGGTGTCGATGGTGACTAGCGATACTATCCTTCTCGCTAGTCGTTTCACCGCACCTGGAGCTGGTTTGATGTTGCTACCGTCGGTCAACTCTTTGTATTTTTCATCAAACAACCGACGGTACTACTCGGGGCTTAGCTGGTACTGAGGTCTCCACTTGTCTTTTGTTGCTGAGAGGGCAGGGGATGCTGATACTTCAGGAGATGGTAGTGATGCAGCGGCGTCTTCTGTCCGGGGGGATAGTCCTGTCGTGGTTGGACAAACTTTGAGTATGAGGGAATGACGGCAACTCTTTTGGAGATGCCAAAGAATTGGAGACCTTTGAAGTGGCGAACTTCGTCCCACCTCCCCTTTAACTGGTGGCATCAACTGCTCCAGATGCAGGTTCTGGTCCAGCGACCCTCTTTGTCCTCAGTCTGGATTTTCGTCCGCCAGTTTTGGTTGGGCTTCTGTTTGGAGCCATCATGCTTTTGCTGCTGCTGCAGCTGCTACTGCTACTGCTACTGCTAGTCAGTGAAGCTCAAAACAGCTCAGATTCCATCTGGACCATTTTGATTTCAGCAGCTTCCCGGTCGCTTGGCCCTGGCGGCTGATCTGGATCGGTGTATCCCTCCTTTTGTAACTCCACCGACCTGGCTGCCCCTTATCCTGCAGGCAGGAGAGTTTTACTCCCGTGAGCAGGCGGGCTGACGGTTAAAGCCCGTCGATCAACTGGTGTGATGGGGAGTCTATCCCACCGACCCAGATCACCTCTCACAGCCGGACTAAGACCTACGCTGCCGGGGTAAGCAGCATTGAAATCGTAAGCAGAGCTGCCGCAGAAGGCGGCAAGTTCCGATCTACTTACAGTGCACGGAACAGCACTGACGGAAATACTGGGCATGTTGCTTAAGGCGTCATACCTGTACATAAAGTCTTAGCCTACTCCGACCCCCGGATGTTTTTTAAGCATCTGGGAACCAGAGCCTGAGCTAGGCACTAAGCCTTCACCGAAGCTCGGTCCAGTCCTCCCCTCTTCTGCTTTGCCATGCATAACGGCAGAAGACAAAACGAGTAGTAATTATTTTTTTTTAAATTGGAAATAAATAAATAACCAGTTCTGAGCCCGGCTCAAAACCCGCCGATTTGGAGATGGAAGAGCGTTTGCTAGATTTTACTCTAGCTGTTCAACCAAATCCGGCCAGCTTCTTAGGTTGTGCCTGGGCTCAGAACGAACCTGAAAAGAAGATTGAAATAATGTCAATTAGTGCCCAAGAGGGGCTATACAAATCACCCAAGATGGGTGATCACCCAAGTGCGGTGGGAAGAACAATATTGCCCAAAAGGGGCTTGCCCAGGGGACAGAAAGAGCTCCCGGTCAAAAAAGGGGCATAACGCACGAATCTTGGGGTAAAATTTAAAAAATCTGAAGAACTCTATTTTTCAATCCAAAGAGTACAGTTCTTATAATAATCAACCCACCACCTATGCAAATTGACTACCAACCAGCGCCATCTAGCTTTTAGAGACTCAAACCAGCCAATCTGCAAAGGGTGATGACTCAATTGACGACTAAACCATACGACCCCTTCATCTTCAAGATCAATAATTGGTTTCATAATCCGCCATCCACGCCGACCGTCTTCGTTTGCGTTGCGACCTTCGTACGGGTTCTTCTTAGTGACTTCAACAACCTCTTCGTCTGATGGTAAGGAAACTCTCCGTATATTTAATACGTGACGAGGCACTCCGTTAACTGACTCGTTGTTTTAGATAGTATATCAGTTACTGTTCCTCTTTCCCAGTGAGTTGTACATCTGACATTCGGCAGTTTCATCTACACCTCCTCACCCAGCGTGATTTTAGCTTGCCCCTGTTCCACTCTCTCCGTTAATGCCAGTCGATATCGCCATTCATACGTGAAAACAGATCGATGTGACACTGACGCTTTGTCTTGGCCAGCCTTCGGTGCCCTGTTATACCAAAAAATGTCTTCTTGCTACCACAGCTTTTATAGTTCGATGGTGCTTCTCTATGATTTAACAGGGACACCATTAGTGGGGAGTTGTGCAACAAGATATTTGTTCACATTACATTTCAATTTCTGAATGTTGGTACGGTCAGGGAAACAGGGAGGGAATTCCAAGGGCTAGCAGTTCGAGGAAATAAGCTATTAGAGTATATATCCTTACGGCATCTAGAGACCTCCGCAGTGAAGGGGTGGGATTTTGCTGATTGTCGAGTTGGTCGGGGGTATTTACGCCGAGGGAGCACCAATGCAGCAAGTTCGTCAGAGCATATTCCATTAAGGTACTTGTAAAACAACCATGTAGACGCAGCATTGCGGCGATGGGACCGGGGGTGAAGCTTGGTAGACAGTGTGATACCTATTACGTTAGAAGCTCTCTTTTTTACCCTCTCTAATAGGGAGCGACTAGCGGTTGCTTCGCCAGCTCAGATGTGACAATAATACTCCATGCATGAGCGAATGGTGGCTTTATAAGTATATAGGATAGTGGCAGGTGTGAGAATTATCTAGCATGGTAGAGGGGGGGGGCTGTCTTCCTTACAGCAGAAAACAAAAAATAAAGGTCTAAAAATAAAACGAATGTTTACAAATCCTAACGCAACAAGTATTTTTTTATATTTACATTTTCAAGACTTAACAAAAAACAAAGTAAAAAAAATCAGTTCTTTAAATTGTAATTAACTTGAATTAACTGAATGAACGAAACCAAAATTGAAACTTAAAAGAATCCCGTGCAACACCGGGTTTGATCGATTATTAATTAATAAAATTATTTTTTTATTTATTGCAGATATGCGCTTGGATTGTTGACATTTCGCCTTATCCTTTATTCTTCTGTCATTGGTAAGAATCTTTAATAATTATTTTTTTTAATGTACAATCTTCTATTTTATTTTGGTGCTTCTTCAGAATTTGCACTAAACTAAACCGACTTTTGCTGAATGAGATTTACGTAAACAGCCGCGAAAATCCGAGACAAACCAAGCCGTCGTCAAACAGTCAAAATTTAACTTACCTGAATGAATTTCTCTTTTATGAAGAAGGATTTATTTGGTACTATGGTAAACAATGAACAAGTTTTCTATGTTTCCCCGATAAATCTTTTTCGTCTATTTTTTTTTGAAAGGGTCTTGGTTGTCGGCAAACAGTCAATTTGTACATGGTTAAGGATTAGGTCAGGATTGGATTAGGATTAGTTTAGGGCAAGGTAAGGGTAAAAATAACAGTCGTCCTCTGTACATTTTTCCTTCAAAAACCAGTCGTCTTCTGTATATTTTTTGCGTGGCAGAATTCAATTACTCTTTTGTGAGACTGAATAGCCTGTGTTAACGGACTTAAAATCATTTTAGGTGTGATCATGTCACGTTGACGTTGTCTTTAATTATCGGCTGCCATAAATGTTTTTCGCAGCTTTTGGGGGGATGTTTTCCTCGCTTAATTTGAATATTTTAATGCTAAAATATCTTATTTCTAAACAAAAACAGAAAGTATATTTTTATCGTTTTAAAATATTAAATATTTATGAAAAAATAATAAAAGTTAAAAACAAACAAATTAGTAAAATGTTATTTTACCGAAATACTATCCTTCTCGTTCCACCGCACCTGGAGCTGCTTTGATGTTGCTACCGTCGGTCAACTGTTTGTATTTTTCATCAAACAACCGACGGTACTCCTCGGGGCTTAGCTGGGACTGGGGTCCCCACTTGTCTTTTGTTGCTTAGAGGGCAGGAGATGCTGATACCTATCCCTATGACTATCGTAAATAAATATGTATTTTCTTTGTTTATTTTACCAATCTGTCAAAATTATCAAGAATAAAACAAATGTTTTTAAATAAATATTATTTGAAATATTTTCATCGTTTTATTTGAATATATTAACTTTTAAAATCTTATTTCTAAACAGAAAACTATTTCTTATCATTTTAAAAAATGTTAAATGTTTATGAAAAAATTATAAAAAGTTAGAAACAAATAAATTAGTTAAATTTAATTTTACTTCAAATAATTTTTTTTTCTTTGTTTGTTTTTCCAATCTGTTCAAATCTCCCAGAATTAAAAAATAAATATTTTTGGAATATTTTGATCGCTTGATTGAATACATTAACTTTAAAAAAATCTTATATCTAAACAAAAAAGAAACTATTTTTATCGTTTTAAAAATGTTAAATGTTTATAAAAAATAAACAAAAAGATAGTTCAATTTTATTTTACTGTAAATAAATACTGTAAATACATATATATTTTGTTTGTTTTTTTACCAATCTGTCCAAATCTTCAAGAATAAAAATATGTTTTCTAATAAACAGTTTGGTAATATTTTCGTCGCTTTATTTGAGTATTTTAACTTTAAAAAATCTTATTTCTAAACAAAAATAACTATATTTTTATCATTTTAAAAATGTTAAATATTTCTTTTTAAAAATTGATAAAAAGTTAAAAACAAACAAATAAGTTCAATTTTATTTTACTGTAAATATTTTTTTGTTTATTTTACTCATATGTCCAAATCATCAAGAATAGAATAAATATGTTTTTAATAAATATTTTTTGGAATACTTTTGACGCATATTTTCGACGCTTTATTTAAATATTCACCCAAATTCTCGTAGAAACGGGTCGATATTTCGCAGCACCATGTTTTAACAGTGTTTGTTTACTTTAATGATCATGTTTAATGATTTGTCTCAATTCTTGCTAACATTTGAAAAGTGAATAATCAAGGAAATGATCAAAATTACTCTCGAATAAATCGTGCAAAATTATTGGAAACGTCATCTTTTACGAGCTCAAATGATTTGTTAGAAAAATAGATATTTTAAGAAAGAACTTCTCTGTACTTGATTATAGTTTGAAACTGTCGTGTCACACGGCCGATCAGATTGACTTGTCACTCGAACGATCATCCTCGCGTCAAAGCTATATGGGGGAAGCAGCTTTCTATAATACTGTAAAGACGTCGAAGTTCAGTTTGCGCGAGCCGTCTGCATCCCTATGACTACATAATTGTTCTCTCGAATTTAAAAAGCTCAAACGCAAATTAAAACGGATCAACTTTAAATAAAAGATTCAACTTCAAATTAAAATGCTGAATGAACGAAGCTCAATTTGAAATTGAGAAGGCTCAACTTCAAATTAAAATGTCTGGATGCAAAAAAAAAAGGTGTAGCTCTGTCAGGAGTTTAAAGAATTCGACACATCCCCATTGCTAAAGAAAATAATCATTTATCTTCATGTGACTTCAGTTTCATTCGATAGAAGAAAATCTGCGCATTTGTGTGTATTTCTCGCCTCTACGTGACTTGCGCTTTATTACTTTTTATTTACTACAAGCTGTACATACACAGCGTTGTCAGAGAATTTTCTTGAGTTGCTTTTTTTATTTCGCCTTTTTTTTTTTCTTTTTTTTACCAAATTATAGAATAGAAAGAATTACTCTTCCTTCTTCTGTAAAACTAATTGTCATTATTAACTAAATATTGTTTAAATAAACAAAATGTATATGTCTCTTATTTCTTTATTTATTTAAAATTGTAGCAATTTAATTATTTTTAAAACACTAAATAGTCTCTGTCTTCTTACCGTAAAAATAATTCCAGCTAAATATTCTTCAAATCAAGAAAACGAATGTCACCTTTTGTAAATTGATTTATTTAAAAGTATACTCTTTTCATTGACGGGACGACAACATTTGATTTTGAAACAATTGATTTTAAAAAGGGTAAATTCGGATTTCTTTACCTCTGGGACTAATGCGATTTTTGCAATGTGTTGAGCTTCTTAATAGCGGCACGAGAAGTTGAGGGTGGCAACAACAAAAAATACTATGTTGCGGCTTGTTTGCCTAGTAGAAACTGCGTCATTCTTCCCTCCCCCTCGGCCACCTTTTAATAATGAGGAGGGCTGTTCCAGGATACCACGTGACTATAAAAGACACGTGGTATTTATTTTATTCTTCTTTCCTTCCAAAACTCGTCGCCTAAAAATATGTCATTTTTATAAGACAAATGTGTTTTTTGTGTGAAAGGTGCTAACGTACGTACAAACATGAAATGACTTAGCGTATTATTATATAGATTAAAAAGAAAGTTAGATCAACTGATAAAATAACTTTCGTTTACTTTGTGTTCGCGTTGAGATGGATATATTGAAAGTTGAATGGTGATGAATACTATGAGAGGATTGAAAAATCCCTACATACCATCCACTAAAAACGACAGCCGAGCCAGAAAACAGCGGTTCTTCCCCCTTTGTCAGAAACATCGCTCATGAAACGTGAGGACGAAAGGGCAAAATAGAAGAAGAGAGAGTTACGAGGCTGTTTTAATCGTCTCCTTGTTCAAGAATGTTTTCCAGCTACCCGTCCTGAGGAAAGAATCAAGGAAGAATATATTTAGCCCCACGAGAAGAGACAAGATTAATTTTTCCCGCATTTTGTTAAATACTACAAGATTATTACGTCATTGGCAATAACCGTTACATTCACAAAGAACTCTAAATGTATCAATTACGAAAATGTCTATTTGGAGCCTTTGGGTAAAGTCGCAGAAATTGGAACGATATTATCCATCAAAATGTTATTAGATAAACATTCGTCCTAATGTTAGATGATTATTGTACTTATATAATAAACCTCTAAACAAACAGTTAATTTTACATTCAATTCTAGTACACCGCGCAAGCAAGCGCACATACACACACAGGCTAAAATGCATGGAGTTATCTTTGCCGGGTGTTTTTATATACACGGCTAGCTAGTTAACCAATCAGATTCTTTGTTGTTCTCTCAACCAATCGTTGGGCTTCCCGCGAACAAAGATCCATGTAGTGTTACTTCCTATACCCTGTTCTATTGTTCTGTTTTCTATAGAGTGGCCTATATCTTGTTTCCTGGTTGTGTCAATATAATGGGTGAACTTATTTTAACACGTGGTTCCTTGTATTTCTATTTTAGATCTTAGTTTTTTTTATTGTTAGGTTATAGTTTAGTTTAGTTTTTTTGTTTTTTTTTTACTTATTTGTTTATTTATTTATTCATTAATTTATTAGGTAAATTTATTTCTGTGTAGGCAGCTGTTTACTATCTCACTTCTACAGTTTAATAGATTTGGGAGGTCTAAAAAAACTAAATTAATATATATATATATATATATATATATATATATATATATATATATATATATATATATATATATATATATATATATAGCAATAGATAAAGTGAAAGAATAGAATAAGGTGGGAATCAAATTTTATTACAGTTCAATGTTCAGGCAAAGTTCTTTAAAGTCCTTAACTCATGAGTTTTCAAAGAAAATCTTCTCCTCAGAATACCATTACTGCAAAGTTTAATTTTTATTACCTGCAGTCATCACAGTAATGGTCTTCTGAGAAGAAGATTTCTTTGAAAACTCATGAGTTTAGGACTTTAAAGAACTTTGCCTGAACATTGAACTGTAATAAAATTTGATTCGCACCTTATTCTATTCTTTCACTTTATCTATTGCTATTAATGCTCTATCCAGTATATTGAGCTTCATTTTATCCGGATGTTCACTAATTAAAGATATTAGTTGTCTCTTATATCTTTTGTTGTATTAACATTATATATATATATATATATATATATATATATATATATATATATATATATATATATACAAAGGCGGTTGGATTTTCGTGTAAGTCATAAATAGAAACGCGTCTGACACGTCGATATTTACTTCTACCTATCCAGTCAATTATATCATCTGTCATTTGTAGACTGTGTGTAGACTCCTTGATAGATCGGTATTCTTCTACTTGCATTGATAAAAATACGCTTGTCTGTCGTTAACTGATAACAATAAATCAATAAACACGTTCCAATGTCTACGAATAAATTATCGTATATAGAAAAGGATTGGGACATCAAATCAGGTTTAACATTAAACTACATCTGGTGGTGAAACTCAAATTTGGGAGCGTTGAATAAAGTGGAGACACTATTTAGTTGCCATTATTTCTAGGTCCACTCGGAGTAGTAGTATCTGCCAGGGTCCCATTTATTGGTAAAATAGAATATGTCATGTGGATGACATTAAACGACATCATGTGTTGGGGCCCCCACATTAGAGCTTTAGGGAGTGTGGGTCACCCTTTAGTTGCCGTTACTCCCAAGGCCACTCAGACCTTGAATGGTGTTACTTGTGAGATTTCATCTATGGGTTAAATAGGCCCTGTCTTATTTCCTGTCTATAACCTTAAACTAAACCGCTTGTTAAGGTCCCATATTAGATTTTTAAAGAGTGTGGGTCACCCTATAGTTTCCGTTACTCCTAGGTCTATTATGACTCGGTATGGTAGTACCTGTCAGGATCCCATATATGGGTAAAATAGAACCTGTCCTGGATATGACATCAAACCGTATCCGATGGTATACACATAATTTTACAGTATGAATCACTTTTTTTTAATATAAAAGACTTGAAGTCATAGAGGCTTTCCATAAAAAATAACATCATTCGGGAAATGGTTGATATGCCGTAAAATAACCAACAGAACACGCAATATGAAAGAATTGCTTGCAAAATAAAGAAAAGTGACGCTATACTATTCATTTCCTAAAAGCATTGGATCGATATGAAGGAATGTAAAACATAAAACATATTATGAAAGTATATAAATACTTAAATATTTAAATTAAATAGAAATAATTAAATAGAATTAGAAATTAACTCATCAACTACACAACATATCTCGATTTATATAAAGTTAAACATATATTTCTATGCACCGGATTCACTCATAAACTAATTAACCGATCATCATGAAGTTTGGAGCACAGCTGCTAGGTGTAATGGCTCGTAATATTGGATATATTTAGTTTAATTTAGTTTTAGGCAAAAGTGAATAAAAAGGAGGTGGAGGCCCTTCGTGAGAATTTAGATACCTCCGATATTTGTGATAATTTTTCAATAAGTATTAAACATCAATTAATAGATATCCTCCAAATTTCAGTTTCTTTGGAGAATTTTAATGGGTTTTAAGGGACATGATATGGGCACAACCTCCCATTTGAACATTCAAATATATCAAATCTGCATTGAATTTGATCCATGGTCGTTAGACTCCACCAATTAAGCAGGATTTTCTGTATTTCAATTTCACCTTGAGCCTTAAACTTGAAACAATTTTGAGAATCAAAATGATATAATGGTTTTTGAACAAAATTAGAATAAGGATTCTAGACATACGGTTTAGTATTATTATATCTTGATTTTAATCTTCGTAAGGATACAAAAAGTGGTGCAAAACTGTTCTGTTCGTGGAAAATTAATTCTTCCCGTCCTAGAACGAATATTATTCTATTTGATTTATAAATATAGGATTTAAAGATTAATGCTATAGAAGCTCCGAAATTGGATACCTATTAATTTATAAGTTTATATAATTTGGTTATCATCTGAATCGATGTCATCTCTCCTGGGGTTATTCGATCACTTTCGAGACGATTTTGAGTGGACTTGTATACTTTGTAACTGTCGAATTCACGATGGCCATACGGATAAATAAACGAACATTCGTAAAGTTCTTTAGCGAAAATAGTAAAGGGGATTAAGATAGCCTTTAGAAAGGAAACATTGATTTTTTTCCTCTCAGTAGAGTTTAAAACTTGTCCGAGCATCAGTTGAAGGCAATCCACGATCTAGAAGCCTGAAAGAAGAACAACATCCGAAAATGTGGAACGTGTAACGAATGTTAATATCGAAGGAAATCGATGAATGAACTAAAAGGTCAGTTGATTCTAAAACTGTCAGAACGGTATCAAATACTTATTTTAATATCTCAACCGCGAACCGTATTATATAAAGGAAGACATATATCTTAAAGCTATACAGATTGCTTTCAATATGTATCTCTTCTTTATATAAATAAAATAGACTTGTACCCTTACGATGTACGAATTTCTCAAGCTCGGCAGATTATCCAGACAACGGCTCATTATATAAACAGCTGTAGTCTTGGTGCAGTAAATAACGCGTAGCAGTATTAGGCGTTGCGCTCTTTCTTTTTCTCTTACTAATTGTTGCAGTCGTCTTCTTACTCTTTTGCTTTAACTAAATGGTCACCATCTATCTGTTGAGATTGGCTTTGAGGACGACCAAGTTGTAATCTGCGAGGAAGCAGTTCCGTGGCAATGTGTTACACAGACGGGAACTCTTTGCGAAGAAGCTCTATTCGTGGACATTTCGCCTGACGCTATCCACACTGAGAGAGAAAGGAAAGTTTGTTTTTTCGTTGTGGTAGCATAAACACCGGTCGTAAAAACATCATTAATAAAGAGAGCACAAGATCATTTGAGGGGTTAACAATCTTTTCAAGTTTTCCTTTTTCTCTTCCAGTATACAACATACATACAATATCTCTCCAAATCATTTCCCATAAGAAGCAGCTGTCTAACGCAACCGCTCTCTTCCGCGGCTCAGAAAAAGAAAAGGATTTTATGAGCTTATCCACTACGTGTCCCTGTAGACATTTCACCCGTAACGTCATATCCTGCTCTAATCTTTAACTTCTAATGGAATTTTTCACTCATCTGTTTAATTTAAACTAAGGTAGAAAATATTATTTTAACATTATTTTTACACACCCATATAAAATCAGTGTGACTAATAATAACAGAAATTGTATAATAAATACATATACAAAAGTAAATAAAAGTAAAATAACAAAATAAAAATAAAACAACAGTAGACAAAACAAAACTAAATAAAATAAAAGAATAAACAAAGATACACATAAATTTGTGCGTATATATATATATATATATATATATATATATATATATATATATATATATATATATATATATGTGTGTGGAGGAATATATATATATATATATATATATATATATATATATATAGTCTAAAGAAGCTTTGAGTTATTTTAAACAAAAAGACAAAAAAAAAAAAGGAAAATGCAGTTTAAATTCCCAGAGAAACTAACTAAATCCGAAATAGTGTAGACTTAACATATGTTGGAAAATTCATAAATAAATAATATATAATAGTAAGTAAATAAAATAAAAAGGGGGATTTAGTATCTAACAGTGAAACAAATGCAGGATACCTTAACGTAAGCATCTAATATTAACACGGGGATCTTCAGCTGTTTACCATGAAACTGTTTCGGAGATTTAAAAACAGGACAGTTATATGCATGGCTCTCCAATGGTACAGATAAAACTACCATTTCCCCAATAATTCAGCCTAAAATGTTACTTATATATATACATATATAAATAATAAAATAATAATCATAATAATAATAATAATAATAATATACTACCTTAAAACTACCGTGTGATATGGTAATTTGCATATCAAATAAAATTCTTTATAACAATAGTAATAATAATAATAATAATAATAATAATAATAATAATAATAATAATAATAAAATACTATCTAAACACTACACCTACGAACCATTCTGATTTATGGTAGCTAGAAATAAAATTATATAGGAATTAAGGTTGCATTAAAAAAAAAAAAAAAAAAAAAAAAAAAAAAAAAAAGCTTTAGCACCTTTGGTACCAGAAAGGCAAATAGATAAGAGGAAGGAAACCTAGCCATACAGATCCAAATACCCAATATATAGTCTAAAGAAGCTTTGAGTTATTTTAAACAAAAAGACAAAAAAAAAAAAGGAAAATGCAGTTTAAATTCCCAGAGAAACTAACTAAATCCGAAATAGTGTAGACTTAACATTTGTTGGAAAATTCATAAATAAATAATATATAATAGTAAGTAAATAAAATAAAAAGGGGGATTTAGTATCTAACAGTGAAACAAATGCAGGATACCTTAACGTAAGCATCTAATATTAACACGGGGATCTTCAGCTGTTTACCATGAAACTGTTTCGGAGATTTAAAAACAGGACAGTTATATGCATGGCTCTCCAATGGTACAGATAAAACTACCATTTCCCCAATAATTCAGCCTAAAATATATATATATATGGGTAGGAATATATATATATATATATATATATATATATATATATATGGGTAGGAATATATATATATATATATATATATATATATATATATATATATATATATATATATATAACTATATATAAAAAAAAAGTAAACGACAATCAAGAATATGGGAGAGTAGCCTCCTTAAATATAAAATCATAATCAAGATTGAAAAATAATAAGAAAATTAAATCTGCTCAGTCACCAGCACCCATTATACCAACTGCTAATGATTGTAACTGCCAGAAATCCAGGGAATGGCCATTAAACAGCAACAGCCTACTAAGTGGCGTCATATACGAATGCATTATATAACAATTCCCCCAAAATCTTAATATACGAACTAACACCAGCATGTAAACCCTAGCCTAACCCTATAACCCACCACATCCCTAGCCCTCATCACTGCACGACACCCAAAATAAATCCCTTTCCTACTAACCAACAACTCCCGCTAGCTAATAATAATATTGATCTAACCCCTCAAACGCCCTTACTTTCTCTACTAAACAATTCTAACTCAACCTTGGCTCGGAGTTTAAGCATCAAAACCCATACTACTCCCGATATTACAAATAATGCAAATATTACAATAACAACCCCATATAAAATACAGACCTACATTGGGGGTAGTGCTTTCCCCATTAAGAACTGAATTTCCAACCATATCTATTCTTTCAAAAGCAATAACGACAATACCATTAGTACCTCTCTTTCAAATTTAATCAAAAACGTTAAACGTAAAAACACTCCCTACTCCTTACATTGGTCAATACTGAAAAGTCTAGATCCTATACCCCAGGATCCGGATTTTTGCCTACTGTGTACCTTATAAATGGTTAGCCAAGAGTAAAAACATTATTAATTCTAAAAACGAACTTTTTTCTAATTGCAGGCACAAACGAAAATTTAAATATATCAATTGTATTGCTCCATCTGACACTCGCTTCCCCAGCCAATATAAAACCCTCCCCCTTCTAACAATAGTTTAACCTTTTTATTTTAACCACTTAACTTTTTAACTTTACAACAAATCACCCCAATAACATAGCGTTTTTTTCTGTGCATCTAATCACTTTAGTAATCCAAAATCTTTAAAGCATATTGAGAACTAATATTAGACATTACTACAGCCTTAAGCCATAATCCCTTGCCCCAGAACCTTAAATCTTAAATCTATTTTCAATTATTAGTAAATCCCCTCTTATAACTTATTCATTGCCTTTTTTATCTCCATTGAATTTGTTGATGCAACGTTCACCTCTGAGAATCCACTCCTTATAGATCTTATAGTTTTTACTCTTTAAACCGCGCTTCCTGGTTCTCTCTATAATAGCCTATTCGTCCCCCTTAATTCAATATGTACTAAAAGTACTCCATGTTATACTTTTTCTTGCATAATAAACCTAATCCTACCACATAACCTTGTATATTGATTCCCCTGACTTAAGCACATAAACACTGCCCCCATCCTAACATTCGAATATAACTTAATCTATGAAACCCTGATACCTCTGGAGTTGGAAAATAGTGCTTCCTTGATGTTACCTGTACATATAAACCGCCTTCCATTTATTCCCCCAATCTTTAACTAACTGTAAAATCTATAAACTTCTTAATCCTTGGAATATTAAAAATGACTGAATAGTTAGTTACCTCTTACACACGTAAATTCCCAAATCTCTAACCGTTTAAGCCCAATATGAACCCTTTTAAACCTTCTGAATTATATATAATTTTGTCTTAATCATAGTGCTTCAACAGATCACCAATTAGATCTTCACGTGTTACGCATTCCAACCTTCGCCCTATAATATCTATAAAACTAAGCTTAATTCCTCTCAATTCTAATAATTCTTTCCCGAATTTTTCACTTAATGCTGACCATGCTAATGTATTAGCTCTATAGCACCCCAACCCCAAACTCTTCACTTTGGCAAAACTAAACGGCAGTTATTAAAATCTGTTTTTACTTACTAACGATGAGCCGTATCTAAACAACCCCCACCCTACTTCAAACCAAGCGTCAGCCGTAGTATCTCTCGCTCAGTCCTCTCCTCCCACATCCCCACCCCTATCCCACCCCATCTCACCCCCAACTCTCACCGACCTCGAATTTAACCTAACAATCTTTTGTAGCCTCTAGAAGCCATCGGATAAACATTTAATCTCCAGCAAACCTGCCTTCCGCTTGGATTCTACCCGAAAGCTTTACAATATTTTGAACTCAAATCCATAAAACATTATTTACTGGGGTCCATGGAAGATTTAAGATGGCTTCAAATCTCCAACTTACACCATAACCAGCTTTTTCTCTGCGGTCGAACCACATATCATTCTATTGGATTAATTCCTCCTGAATTTACACTATTTTGACAAATTTTGACGCAGTTTCTACGAACTTTTAACGGTGAATGTTTGTCTTTCTATACTTAACCTTTTCCTCTCTGGATATTTTGTCACTGGACTTTCTTCTATCTGGACATAGTCTGCATTTTGACAACCTTCCTCACACACTTACATCCACTTTCTATTATCTTCTCTAATTTTGAATTTTGGCTACTTCCCTGCCAACTTATCTATCTATGTTATTCCTCTAATGATAAGATTACAATCTTTGAACGGCCTGACATAAGGAAAGAAACAATAAACATGCTTTTATTGAATTAACTTTGCATTGAACAACTGAAGATGAAATAGATTTCTGACATATTTTTATTTCTCTTTTTTTATTTATCTATATATATATATATATATATAAATATATATATATATAAATATATATATATATAAATATATATATATAAAATCAAATATGAAACTAAAAGTAAACTTTTAGTAGATAGAACCTATAGTGAAATGGTTAAAGCTCAATATACAAGATAGAGCAATTATAAAGATAGAAGAAAGAAGAGTGATTGTCCGTTGATAAGGTGTCCAATGAAAGGAGGTTTAGATGGAGAAGAAAAGGTTTTTCATAGAGGCAGCATGGAAAAGCGTTCAAAAACGAAGTAACTCCAATAGTGAGATGTTGAGTTCAAATCGTAGATGGAGC
Source organism: Sepiola atlantica (assembly GCA_963556195.1). Classification (NCBI taxonomy): domain Eukaryota; kingdom Metazoa; phylum Mollusca; class Cephalopoda; order Sepiida; family Sepiolidae; genus Sepiola; species Sepiola atlantica. The sequence continues at coordinate 123,335,617 of OY744516.1, read as the reverse complement.
GCACTTAAAACGGAATTAATATGAGAAATCGGGCCATTTTAAAAATACTTCCTGGGCCGCAGTTGAATCATATACAAATGACTTTAGTAGTGAAATATTTAAGCGATTCTAAGAAGAGATCCTTAAGCTAAAAACGAGGCCATCTCCATCTAAATCTCCTTTCATCGGACACTTTATCAACGGACAATTACCATCTGGACAAAACCCATATCTTTTTTACGCATACTTTTTTTCACTCTCCATTTTTTAATAATATTTTTTCAAATGTTGAATTTTGGCTTTTCCACTGCCAACTTATCTATCTGTATAATTCCTCTGGTGATAAGATTTCGATCTTTGAAAAGCCTTGGCTTAAGGAAAGAATAATAAACATAATTTTATTACAGAATATACCTTGCATTGAACAATCGAAGTTTGAAATAAATCTGGACATTCTTACATGTTTATCACTCTTCTTTCTTCCATCTTTATATATATATATATATATATATATATATATATATATATATATATATATATATATATATATTACAGAAAATCAGAACAACATTGGTACCGTTTTGATATTCTTTCGAGCACTCTGCTGGGTTTCTCTCTTACTAATCTTACATATATAGAAAGACAGAGAGACAGACAGACAGAGACAGACAGACAGAGACGGACAGAGAGAGAGAGAGAGAGAGAGAGAGAATGAAGAACAACGAGTAGTATGCTTGATTAAACTATTATTATTATTTATTCACTAGGAGTTTTCACACAGTTCAATATCAGTGATTGCTCACTGGTAACAACCGGTGGTGATTCCTGACAACAAGTCTCCCCAAATTTCCAATATCCTCCACCTCTTTCGATCACTAATGCAAATGGCTTTGCGTTATCAAAACAAACGCTTACCACTGATTGGTCGCTGACAACGACAATTGGTCTTCTCTGAAGTGAAGGTCTGGTTAATGCTCGCCCTTCTCTTTCCATCCTTGTTGACTGGTGCCACTACATTGTGTTTTTGTTGGAGGGGGGCGTGCAGTTTCAGTTCCCTTGGAACTTTTTTCTACCCTAAAAATATTATTCCTCATTCTAAAAGTATTTTTTAATGAAACAAGTTAAGCATCAAAATTATTTCATTTCTTATACAAAATTCAAGTCTTTGTGAGACACATTAAATTAAACCAAAGAAATACAAACAATTTATCAAACTTTTGATTCATCAAAATGACCCCCTTCGGCCACTATAACTACCTTGCAGATTTGCGGAATTCTTTCCATCAAAGACTGAATCGAGAAGGTCTTTTTATGTTTTTGTTTTTATTTCTATTGCAACTTCCATGCGACTGGTTAGAGCTCGTAGATTATGGGGTTGGTTTCTGCATTCGAGGATTTTCCTTAATATTTCAGCTGTTTTTTATCACTACCGTCCATCGTATAGTCTCAGTCTTCCTTTTGATTCCAATTTCTCGTAGTCTTTTGTACATGTTATTCGGAACTGTTCTTAGTGCTTCTACAATTATTGGTGTTATATTGACTTTCTTTATCTTCCACATCCCTTTCGAGTTCTCTGGCAAGTTCCGTGTATTTGCTTTGTTTTTCTGTCTCCTTATACGGCATAATCGCATAGACAGTTCTCATTAGATCACCCAAGTTAAGCGACGTGGAGCCGTGCTAATACCAGATTGGTGACCATTTAGGAATGTTAGGCTCTGTATGTCATCTTCCCATGACCGGGATATACATGCGGCTGTGGATCGCTTGTGAATTTGATATTCCTTAGAAACTTCCGCCTTCGGATTAAGCCGGCAAATACTACACCAGGTATTATCGGTTCATCTGTCTCCTTGATCTTCATTCTGCGATCTGCCAGGACGTCAAAATTTACGATTTGCCATTTTTTTCTTTCTTGTTGACGATTATGAAATCCGGTCTCGTTATTTGGATAAGTTCATCTGTTTTTACCTCCATGTACCAGAGGATTTTGTGATTGTTGTTTTCCAGGAGTTTCACCAGATATTTTCTCTACAATGTTGTTGCATAGTTTGCAATGTAGTGCCTTCCCCACGCAGAAAAACGTACATGTTTTTGTTTATACATATCGAATATCTATAAGTCAATAATCGTTTATCAAATTCTGTATTTGTTGGCATCCGTCTGTCTCAGGAGACAATAGATTTTTGCGCCTCAGATTAGTCTGTTGCCGAATTGCAGCGTCTGCTGCGACTGTGCAAGCCTATCCTGGATCGACAGGCTCTGTTAGAGTTTCCACATATGTAGTTTCTGTCTGGTTCTGGGAGCTCTTTTTCAGCCTTCTGCCGTTTGTGCACTCTCCTTTCCCTCCATTGCTGATCTCCCTCCTTAGAGCATGATTTTACGGCACTTCTCCAGCCGGTGCGGTCTTCAGCCACATACGCCCAGCCTGCTAGGGCAATGTCATCATGTCTCGCTAGCAGACATCCTTATAGCATAGGACAAGTCTTCCTGTTGGTCTGGAGCTGGTTGCTAGTTCATCGTATAGAATATCCTTTGAGATCCTCCCATCGTCCATTATTCGCCTGGCATGACTAAGCCCCTGTGGTCGTCGTTGGGTTAGCAGAGCGAACATGCTTTGGATATCCGCTGGATCAACGATGCTCTTGTTTGAAACATGGTTCTAACGTTTCTTGGAGTACAACGTCTCGGACTGATTGCTGGAAATAGTGGAGCCAACCTATGTGAAGCCATCGACCACCTTGAGGGTGTAGTCACCAATGATGATCAAATTCTGACACTATTGATATCAAATGAAGCTTCAGAACACTTATTGCAATTCAATGTTTATTGATGACACCGATAACAGAAAAAGTGTATAGTGTATCTGAAACGCAAAGGGAAAAACGTATGATTAGTTAAGGTACATTGGAACATACAATTATATCAGATACATATGATAGATAAATTGCGTAACTTGATTCATGTTCCTCGACGCCCTACCCAAGTCTTTGGATTGATGGGAAAAATAGTGAACAAGTTAGTTGAAACAGCGGAATGGTTTTTTTTTTCAGTCTCTCTGGTTAAACATGAAACAAATATTATGTTACGGAGATAATCAGAATTCTAGTTAACAATCATCAGATTTGTTTCGAAACAATCGTGTAGATCGGCTGACATCGAGAACTTCGGGATATGGGGCATTCGTATGTGGATGCGGCTGTTCCTTCAGGCCTGGTGTATTGTATGGCCGAAGAGAGAGAGAGAGAGAGAGAGAGAAGCGGTGTATTTATATGTGAGGTGACGCCATTGTTGGAGGTTGAGTAGATTATACAATGCGATTATCCGTAAGTTTTAGCTGACATTTTGACTCTCTGTGAGATAAGAAACATTTTTTAATTAAATATTATTGGAATTCGTCCAAAATTAGCCAAGAACTACATTCTGTTCAACTTTTTAAAAATCTTTTTCCACTAAATCATTGCTAAAACATTTTTTGCAGTGTTATCCAACAGTATTTAATAATAACTCAAACGGTCAACATACAAATATAAACGGTGTTTCTGAATTTTTGAGATGAGGATTGATAATTTGTATAATTTGGATTATTCGGACTACTGTTCTCATCTTGAGTGTTATGGCTGACTACATATGGAGATAAAAGGGAAACCATCTACCCTTATGGGACGAAGTAAAAATTATAGATAGAGAAAAACGGTGGAGAGTAAGGCGACCCAAAGAGCAGCGCATATGTTGGGCAACAATGACTTATTAAGCAGATCTAGTATAGAATTTCATACAATATGGGAACCATTAATTATAAATAATAGATAAGGTTATAATATATATTCATATATATATATATATATATGTGTGTGTGTGTGTGTGTGTGTGTGTGTGGTAATAAAAATATATAGTACTAAGTTCTATATAGTTCTAAGTTATAGTCATCTGAAGGTTAAAGGTTCAGTCCTCGGTGTGGGCGATACGAAGAATTGCGAATTACGGAAGACTTCACCCAGTCATGGCTGACGGAACGAGAGCATGCTACCCCGTGGATTAAATAAAGGGTTCCGTTCGAAATTCCGTCCAGATTTCCGAGTTCGACAGAAATATTCCCGAGTTCGAAAAGATACACCTGAAGAAGGTCAGAGGTTACAGCAGCCGAAGCGTTGTGAGAATAACACTCAATATGCGAACAGTAGTCCGAATAATCCAAATTATGCAAAATACAAAAGGGTGTATTACTGTAAGTGAACAATGAAATAGGTAGTTAAAAGTTGAGTAACTGGCTTGTAATGTATACGAAGAACGGCCCGGCTGTACCGGTACTACAATCGTAAACTTCGAGGCAAGCATCGTCGTCGTTGTTATGCCACATGATGGCTTCCTTCTATAAGAAAGGGGTGGGCAGTACTTTATCTACAGCAATCAATAAATAACACAGCACAAACATCGATTAAAACTAATATTAAACAATGTTATTAAAATAGATATCACTACTTCTGTTATAAACGCTAATATTAGTGTATATATCTAAAGACTGGTAGCAAAAATTTTAATGCCAACGATTCAAAATGTGTTTTTTTTTTTAGTTTTGTTCTAGTCGGAAGCAGACAATAATTCTCGTTGAACGTATCTATAATATATTACCTGTACCTGACCCGGCGTTTCCGGTGAGTTTTTTTTTTTTTTTACTTTCATATTTGTTTCGCTTTTTTAATCGCATAAATACTTTCGAATTTGTTTCTTTTACTTAAATTTATGAATAACGAGAAGCAAAGAGTCACAGGCACCAAATCAGAAAGCATGCTGATAGAAATAGTATGTGCTGATTACGTGACGAATGCAGTGAGCGATGGAGTAGCCACGTACTTTTTGTATTGTTTGCTAGAAGGCGAGATGAGAGTGAATACTTATTAGGCATTCGTTCTGTCTGTCTCTCTCTCTCTCTCTCTCTCTCTCTCTCTCTCTCTATATATATATATATATATATATATATATATATATATATATATATATATATATATACATATATATATGGGGGTGTCTGTGTATATATATATCTTTGGTATATAATAGTAAACTTTTTACCATGCCTCGTTACACTACATTAGATTATTTTTTGTAAATAGGATTTTTTTAATTTGTTTAGTACTATTGCTACTGCCTTTTTTATTCGAATAAATAATTAGTTAATAGTAAAGTTACGTATTTGCGAGAAAAGGACACGCAGAGTTACACAAGAAGTTATCGTACAATTTAGAAATACGTTAAAAATACGACGCAGTAAAGTAGTATCTTATCCAAACTTCCTCAAATTATCTCCCTTGAAAATTATAAAGAACCAGACGAATACCACTCTCATAACGAGTAAAATTAATTCCCTGAACAGAAGAGTTTTGAACCACAAACATTAACATCAATATATTATGGTACTTAACCTTATGTTTAGAATTCTTATTCCAATTTTTATCACAATCCCTTATATGATTTTTATACTAGAAAATTTCAAAAACTTAATTAATTAAGGGTCTTAAAAAGAAATTGAAATTCAGGGAATCTTGCTTAATTTGTGTCTAATGACTATTGATCAAATTTATCTGATATATTTGAATTTTCAAATGAGAGGTTTTGCCTATACTATGCTCCCTAAAAAAACTCTTTAAAATAAAATAAAAAAACTGAAATTCAGAGAATCTATTGTTAAAATTTCACAAAAATCGGAGGTATCTGAATTTTCGCGAAGGGATTATTACCCCCTCCCCCTTTGCATAAAACTAAATTAAACTATATATAGCTCACATTATCGCCCTTTACAGCTCGCAGTTTTGTTCCAAAATCCATAAGGATCACTCAATTACTTTCAGAGTGAATTCTTTACATACAAATATACAAATATATAAACATACCTAAATTTACGAAGATAAAAATTTTTTTTTTTTTTCAAATGTAAAGATACCTGTAAATTAGATTGCTATCTTTTTGAATCTCTTCTAGAAGGAGTCTTGGCGTTGCCGTTAAACAGCTGCTGCGAGAATGGAGGTGTCTGCATGTTTAAAAGTTTCTGCGTTTGCTCTCCGTAAGTTGAGATTTTGAAAATTTATTTTAAATCTTCTGCAACTAAAAATCATTGTTCTTACAGTACTAGCAGGCATCCTCGGCGTTTTCCGGGAATGAATGAGGATACACGAGCGTACTCCTGCTCCCAGCCCTGAATCCTATATTACCATTTTTATTCTTTATTTTTATTTATATAATTTTCAAGTTGATGAATAAAATAAAATAAGCACGTCATCTTTGCTGTTTATGGATGCCTGGCGCGAACGCAGACCCCACAATATTATTGTTATAAACCATAACACAGAATGAACAACACGATTGGATTTCTTGTATAATTTGATTCAAAAAAACTTATGTTTGATCTTGGTATAAGGTTTTGTTTTCAGTTGTATCCCCGGACGGTCAGGGAGACAACGACATAACAAATAGTATAGACTAGAAGGAAGACCTGGCGTTGATCGAGATTAAATAAGGAACGCTACTATGTATTTTTTTACTATGCTCATAACACCATATTACTTTCTTTGTTTTTATTCCCTCTACCCCGTTTCGCCCCCTAATATAGTAGGAAGAAACTGAAATTTTGGAAAACTCTCTGAATTAGTGTCATATACACATGATTTAAATTTCATTATAATCGGATATACGTATTTGAAGTTTTAAAAGGGTTCTTCCTCCGTAGCTCCCTTAAAGGTAGCAAATAGAAATTCTGCACATTGAGGGGCACGTAGAGACAATGGGCCATATCCATTTTCTCACCGGAAAATCTTATACATGTGATATAAATTCATCAAAATAGGATATATTTGAAGTTTTAAGAGAGGTTCTACCCCAAAAGCTCCCTTAAAGGGCACTCGGGACAACTTCTTCGGGAAAATTTTATATATAAATACACTTTTATTTTTATGTCGATTCTCTAAGTTATTTTCTATAAAGAACATACATACATACACTGAGATATATATATATATATATATATATATATATATACGTCCCTAACGATCCGGCGAGATTATGTAAACACGGAGAATAATCCCCACACGACTTAGGAAAGTCAAATGTACCAGTAGCTGTAACACAGCTAGTTATCGTCAAAAACAACAACAACAAATATTAAATCATGCTTATAAAACGATAAAAAAAATAATCATGTATTTTAGACAGGCCTCATAGCTCAAATGGTAGAGCACTCGACCACGGTTTCCGTTCGAGACCTGTCATCGTCGGTTCGTCTTGATGAGTCGCTGTACGACTGAACACGTGTCAACAAATAACTATTATATATATATATATATATATATATATATATATATATGTGTGTGTGTGTGTGTGTGTGTGATTTTTTGAAGGCTTACCAAAGCATTCCGTTCAGGAGCCCAATCAACACCACAAAAGACTTTTTCATTCAAATATTATTTATTTATCATTTTCAAATGAAAGAGTTTTTTACCTACACGTGTTTCACTGCCAATCAGGTCCTTGCTTGGCAGATCATCAGAGAAATTAAGTATCTGGAATAAGAATTACAACAACCGGCAATACACAATGTGGTGTTGCTTGAATTGAGGTCACTTAAGAAGGGAAGAAAAAAAAGAAAGAAAGAAAACGGAAAAAAAATAGAGAATGTCTTAGAAGAATATCTCGCAAGATTTTCACAACATTGTTGCTACTAGGCGGAACAGCAAAAAAATAGTCCCAAACCAGCAAAAACAGCAAAAAAATAGTCCCAAACCAGCAAAAACAGCAAAAAAATAGTCCCAAACCAGAAAAAAACAGCAAAAAAATAGTCCCAAACCAGCAAAAACAGCAAAAAAAATCAGTCCCAAATGCACTCAAATGAAACAGTAATAATGAGCGAGAATACACCTTCTTGACGGGCGGCACAACTATAAAAAGTACCCCCCCCCCCAAATAAAGACAAAACAGTCAAAACTCCGTTCCCGAGTTACCATTCCAAGCCACTGATAGTATTGGCATTCCAGATCTATTCCATCACAAGGAAAGGCAACATAAATGTCCGTTTGGAATGCATGCGGTCGTGCTAGTCTTTATGCATTACAAACGGCTAGAGTCGAGCAACTTGAATCCACCTCCGTCCATCTCCGAACCCCCTGAGTATGCATCTGATACTGAGGATATTACATCAACAGCCTCATATAGAAAATTCTATAAAATAAGAACTCACAAGAACCCACCTCACATCCCTGCATTGGAAAGCTTCGAGGCGGATACGAATACTATGGTTAAAAACATCAAAACCCAAAATAGATCGCAATACTGGAATCCTACCATTGAACGTATCCATAGGACACAGACACGGATAAGGAATAACTCTAACATTACAGTTCCGGCAGATACAACTCTAAACACATACTCCATGAACATGGAAACGTACAACAACCTAATCCTGAAAGAACTGAATAAAAACTACAGGACCGCAGGGCATGGGGTGCTACAGGATATTAACTCGGCCGCTTAAGATCTGCTCAGAAATTGGTATAGAGGGAAATGTTGAGATCTATACCCCTAAATGCCCTCGTTTCACTCTTAAGGATCAAAAGCCAGATTTTAATATTAACCCATCCATTAGACAGATCTCGCCTGTATTTCAGACATGGGTACAATCAGCAAGAAAATACTAGACAGAATATTACCAGGAATTAAACGAAGGCACTTACCATGGCTAAAAACGAATCCAACATTACAAACTTAGAGATGGATATAACTAGACTAGCAAGAAGGACACTAATATCATACAGTGATAAATTATGGACTAGAAAGGATAGGGAAAACAATTTCGATATTACAATGGGTCACCGGACTCAGCACAGGTTACTGACCTGGTAGGGATCTATATCCTCAGAGAAATCCGCAAGAAACTACCTGAACTGGCAGGCGGTCTATATAGGGACGACGCTTTATTCTTTGTCAACACGATGGTCAGGAATCTTGAAACTAAGAAGAAAAAACTCAATAAATTCTTCAGTACAATACAACTTAGCATAACTATAGATATAAACTACCGGAGGGTCAACTTTTTGGATGTTACGCTTGATCTATGAAAAAACACGTATGAACCTTATCACAAGCCCAACCATACACTCTACTATATCGACGCTAAATCGAATCACCCACCGATGGTGAAGAGAGCCATTATTCCTGCAATTTCGGGTAGGATATCTAAGCTGTCCAAGAATCAACATCTATTCGACAGCAGCAAGCAGTTCTACAATGAAGCTTTAACCAGATCAGGATATAAGGAAGAATTTAATTAATTTTTGCCTCCTTCGATTGGGAATGGGGCTCTAAACGAGATCCCGATTATTTTTCGATCCATGGTTTCATATAATAGGGCAATGGGCAAGGGTAGATATAGAAGACCTAGTGTATCCAACGGTAATAAACACCAGGTAGGGAGGGAACCAGGCGATAATGATATTCGTGAAGATGAAAGTAACGAATTGACCACACATGGTCCCCAAATCAGAGGGGATGGTAGGAAGAAAAATAGAAGAAGGACCACTACATAGTTCAACCCCCCCCCCATAACCAGCATATTAAAACTAATATCCCAAAGATGTTTTATAGCATAATGGAAAAAAACTTTCCAAGGGAAAGCAGATTGGGTGGAATCATTAACAAACATATTGCAAAGCTATCATTTTCAACCTGTAGAAATATAGCCGCATCCATCATAGGATATAATAACTCTAAGATAGCTAAACCAAGGGAAGACACATTCACTTCTGATGTTGATCCCAGCAACACCAGTTCAGGGAGAATCACCGTTGTGAATATGCATAGTAACAGAACATCCAGCAACGGCTCAGCACACAACTGTAACTGCAGAGCTTCCAACATCTGCCCAATGGGGGGGGGGGACTGTAGAAGGATACTAAGGCGAACCAAAGCTGTTATAACAACTGGCAAGTATCCAATTATTTAATGTGTGTCTCGACTTTACAGACACCTTGTATTTAGATATATAATCTACAAGCGGGAGATGACGGTAGTGAAGTGACACGGGCTCATGGCCTGTGTGTGCCAAGTTCGAATCCAATTCGTTCCATAATATCACTTTCACTTAGTGATGTTGGTAACCTTCATGTGGTCCCTCCTGTACATACCCGTTTCTTTCTAGATACCAATTCTGGGGAAATCAACGCCAACAACAGAATCATCTTGACACATACGAATTTACTTTTTACTTACTAGCATTTATTTATGGGAATCACACTTTTACAGTTACGGATGGCCAAAATAACCTATAATTTTCCTCCATCTCTCCTGAACACTATCCCAGTCTAAAGATACTAAACCACCACTAGCGATAAAAGGGTAGGTATAAATATAGGCATAAGATTAAAAAAAATATATAAATTTAAAAAAAAATAGAGAAGCAATTGTAGATTAGCTCAGCGTTCGTATAATAATAGATATTGGCTCGTTATTTGTCATTTTCTGTCTGCACATTCCTTGCCAACAAGATGTGAACAATTTAATTACGGCTCTAGAATTGAGCAACTCAGTTGGAAAGAACAACTGACTATATTTTGGCAAAATCTTTTAAAGTTTATGCATAATTTGTTTTCTTTCGTAATTATTCGGTTCTTCTAATGCATTCAAAACAATTGACTTTAATTACACGGGTCAGTCTTTCAGTTTTCAGAGTCTAAGATATAATCCTTGATTTCGAGCCAGTTTTCTTCGCTGAATCCGAAAAGAATGCTTATTTTACCTAATACGATCAAATTTCTGAAATCTAAGCCCATAATACGATCAAGATTCTGAAATCTGAGCCCATACCCTAAATTCCTATATTCCAATCCATTTGTAGGTGATTGAAACACATAATACCAAATGTTGGGCCTGTAGAGGGGAAAAAATGACAAAGTCTATCCATACAAAAAAAAATTAAATTTTATTGACGACAGACAACGAATTTGAAGAAATAGGCGAATATACAGTCAATGTTACGAAGCAGTCTCGCGCTGATCCTAAAAAAAAAGCATTATTGGTGTGAGGGGCGGTTTGTAAGGCAGGGGTGAGATTAGCAGTAACTGGACAGTCTTAATTTGTCGCTGCCAGTGAGGTGAAAGGCATTCGCGCAGTGGGAGATCTTGGGCTGAATGTAGAGAATATTTCTTATGCTTGACTTAAATATCAATTAGATAGATCCCAACGCATGGCACACAGGTCCCAACGTCTATTTATTAAGGTGTGAAAGTGTATATTTACTGAACTTTCGATTGGCTGAAATAAAAGTTTTGTATCAAGATTGCAATCCACTCAATAGTTGATATTATTGATAAAATCTATTCGTTTGCTGCTGATGATTTAGCAAGGTTCCTAGACATTTTATTCGCAGAACGTATACAAAATGGATGAAAATAGCGTATTGTTGTATGTATTTAGTTATTGGAGGCCTTGTTGCTTTATTCTTGCTATATGCCATGCTGCTATGCTTGTTGTTATATGCTTTAGGTTTGTTTGATTTTTCAGTTCTTTGCAGAATAAACCCCTTTCTTGAGGTCGACCTGTCTCATTTCCCGCTACAATTTATTCTGCATAGAACTTTTATAAAGAAATCCGCTTGAAAATTTAATTGTTTTTTATGATTTGGGTTTGGAAGAGATTATGGCTTTTCTTTGTTTTTGGTTTTGGTTTTGAGAGCAGACAGGTTGATTAACAATGATTTGAGACGATGTTAGATTGGAGGAACGACACCCAGAAGAGTACAACTAGCAAAAAGCTATTTACGAATGGTCTCTTATCGTCAGATGTATCATAAAATATGAAAGTTGATTATTACACTTCCGATCGATTGGAATACAAATCTAGATATGAAAAGAGAAAAAGATCTAGTTATTTAAAGTTACCCATAACCAGTTGTGGCAAAAAGAGGGCCCATAAACGCTTAAATGATGGCGACATTTTTTTAACAAATATGTTCGAATGAAAATCGAGCATATCTTGAAAACCAGATCTGAACAAAAAACAAAAATGAATGATGTTTTTGAAAATCATTGATGCGTGGAAAAAAGGTTTTGAACCGCAGTCTTATGTTAACAATGTTACAGAGTGCCGAACATATTTTTGCACTTCTTTTCGCATCCATGTGTACGTGATTTTCAGCCCTATTTCTTTACTCGGTCATATTAATCGTTCATGTAGCTTCTTCTCTTCCCAGTTTGCTTTCCTCGCTATTTTGTTTCCGCTTGCGTTGCTCCTTGTCTTGTTCATTGTAGTCGTGCCTCTTGCAATGATGGTCAGCCTTTCTATCTATTGGGTTATATATTTTTCTGGTTCTTTTATCGCATTGTCCACACAATCTTCTATACTTACCAATCCACTTCCGCTTCTTTCTCTTTTATATTTTTACTGAATCGGTCTGTATCATCATTTGGGTGCAGTGCATTGTGTATGATCATCATTTTCTAAGTTCTTTTTTTTTGTGCAGCCTATGAAGGTGTCAGAGTACCTTGGGATACTTCCCAATTATTATTGTAATTATTTACTCACTAGGATATTTCACACGAATCATTATCAGTGAGTGCTCACTGACAATAGCAAATTGTGTTCCTGGAATCTGAGTGAGGATAAGTCGCCCATGATTTCCAGCACTCTCTTTTGATAACCATTGCAAATCAATTTGGATTATCGCAAAAACCGTTTAGCATTGATTTCTCGCTGATAACGACCGATGATTTTCTCTAGAATTTGAGTGGCAATAAGCCTCTCCAAGCTTGTCCACGCCCCAAGTAGAGGTCCTGGAGAGTGTTATTTTCTCCTCTAGCTTTGCACTCCCCTTTGACGTTTCACAACCATTTCACCATTTATTGGCAGGGGGTATAGAATTGTGTCAGTTTCAGTTCCCTCGGAATCGTGTTATCTTCTTTGTATATTTTGCTTCTATTTCTATTTCAGTTTTTCTGCAGCTGGTCGGCGTTATCTTTTTGTATAGTGTCAAACCTCCCTTTAATTCCAATTTCTCCTAGTCTTTTTTCCAGTGTTTTTTTTAACTATTCCTAGTGCTTCTACTATTATTGTCAATAAAGTAGGCTGGTTTCCACAATTTTTCACGTACATACAAAAGAAGACCATGCGCATCTTACATGCACAGAGTCCATCGCATGGCATGAGTTGTGCTTGTTACAACTATTTCTTTGTATTTTCTTAATGCGCCAACTGCCAGGGATAATTCCAATTAGCCTATTTTAACTTTTCCCAATTAAACTCAATCACTCAACTGTCCCTGGAATTGTTGACGTGTTCATGTGTCACATTCTTGAAAATTATATTTCACCGGCTTTATATTTTGATACATTTTTAAATATTGAAAGCCACAGTACAGTCTGTAAGAACGGCACATCAATAAGAAAGCACATCCTGTTTGGAGGAAGTTATTTTGACTAATTATTTAACACTTATCAAGGCCAAATAACACTCGAGGATAAGAGTTACTGAAATAGATAGATTGATATTTGAATAATGATAAATACTATGAGAGGATAGAAAAACTCAAAGCCTCAACCAAAACAAGAGCCGAGCCAGAAAACAGCAATTTTTCCCTCTTTGTCAGAAACATCGCTCATGGGATGTGAGGACTAAAGAACAAAATAAGGGGGAAGCAAAAATTATGAGGCATCTGAAAGTAAAACCCAGGTCCACTTTCTACTCTCATTATGCGTGTGTGTACGTGTGCATGTGCGTGTGTTAAAGTCTCATAAAATGGTTACCGGTTCTATGTGTGTAACTAATTGCTTGCGGTTTTATTCCCATCAAAATTACAGATTTCTCAATGCGGATATCGCTCCACCCTATCGTACTGAATTTTATACTCAGTGGATGCCGAGATCGTGCAACCTGATCTAAGATGGTCCGTTGTTTCTGTATATCCACCATATCACCTGCTTTCGGGGTCAGAACTATTTTGAGCACGTTTGCTTGTGAATTTCTAGTTAGAAAACAATGGTACCTTGCAGCAAAAATTGAACCTTCAGTTTTATATTTCATTCCTGTCCTACGCAACCACCAATGTGTAAGGGGGTTTGTCAATATCAGCTTGGCTTTTGCGCGTAAAATATTAGCCTTGAAAAGGTCTATCTTGCCATCGATTCTGCATTCGATCAATTGTATTGGCTGTTGCTTTTTTTATAATGTTCTTTGGCACTGCAGTCGGCGAATTATACCGCGCCTTCTCGTCCTTCGCCCACGTGATGTTCCCTTCTGAATTTGTTGGCTACCTTTTATCACGGAATAGAATCTTATTTCTTTGATGCTCTTTGACGAATATCATCATCCATTCTTGTGCAATCTCCAGGTATCTTTGAAGTTCTGTCGTTGTCATGTTGTAAGACGGTTTTATTTGAACTAATCCTTCGCCTCTTTCGGATCTGGGCACGGACAGGCGATCATCATCGGCATTATGATGATGCATGCGATGGAAAGTGAGAGGTTTACTCGTTTTGACATTAAGCCGATTAATGTCAGCTCTGCTCTAGTCAAAAGATGTTGAAACTGTATTAAACATCGGAGCCAGCCAGAATATTTATGACTAATATTTTTGGAAAATTCAATTATGTGTCCAGACACTTTATTATTTCCTCACTAGGAGTTTCTACACATGTCAGTATCAGTGATTGCTCATTATTATTATTATTATTATTATTATTATTATTATTATTATTATTATTATTATTATTATTATTATTATTATTATTATTCAGTACTTACTAGGAGTTCTCACACAGCCAGCGATTGCTAACTAGCAATAACTGGTGGTGTTCCCTGTAGTCTGAGTGACAAGTCTCTCCAGAATTCCAATACTCTCCACCTCTTTCGATAATCATTGCAAATGATGTTGCGTTATCGCAACAGCCGCTTATCATTCTTTTCTCACTGGTAACAACCATTGGTCTTTGGGATTTAAGTGGCAATAAGCCTCCCCAAGGTCCCAGTACTCTCCGCACTTTTCCAGTAGAGGTCTTGTTAGTGCTCTCCTTCCTCGGTCTTACCATCCTCCTTGACACTTCACGACTATTTTGTGTGGTATCAGTTGAGACTGATGTAATTTTGATTATTATTATCATTATTATTATTATTTGTACTCAGTAGGAATTCTCACACAGATCATCACCAGTGATTGTTAACTGATAATAACCGGTGGTGTTCCCTGGAGTCTGAGAGACAACATGTCTCTCCAGATTTCCAGTACTCTCCACCTCTTTTCGATAACCATTGCAAATGACTTTGCGATATCGCAATAGCCACTTACCATTGCTTTCTCGCTGGTAACGACCATTTGTCTTCTCTGGGATTTGGGTGGCAATAAGCCTTCCCAACGCCCCAGTACTCTCTGCACTCTTCCAGTGGGGGACTGGTTAGTGCTCTCCATCCTCGGTCTTTCCATCCTCCTTCACGACTATGTTGTGTGGTATCAGCTGAGGCTTGTGCCATCACTTTTTTAGAGAGGGCAGTTTATGAAATTTCTTGCAGTTTCTGCTCTTTGAGTTCATGCGGTTGTGTTCTTCCTGTCTTTTTGTTTTCGTACTATTGTAACTTCCATGTGGCTGGTTACCGTTCGTAGCTTATGCAGGTTACTTTCCGTATTCGAAGATTTTCCTTGAGATTGCATCTGTTTTCATCATTGCTGTTCTTTGAATGGTCTCAGTGATCCTTTTGATCCCAATTTCTCCCGGTCTTCTTTTTTTCAGTTTTTTGGGGACTGTTTCTAGTGCTCCTATGGTTATTGGTCTTATATTGACTTTCTTCATGGTTCATATCCCTTTTAATTCCCAGGCAAGTATTGTGTATTTACTTCGTTTTTCCGTCTCTTTCATCTTCACTCTGTGGTCTGCTTGAACGGCAAAATCTACGATTAAGCAGGATTTTTCCTTCTTGTTGACTATTATGACATCCGGTCTCCTTGTTTTTTATAATTTATCTGTTTGCACCTCCATATCCCAGAGGATTTTGTGTTTCTGTCTCTGGTTTATGTTTGTACCGTTTTCCGCATGTTCTAAATGCAGTTGTTTGCATAGTTCTCAATGTACTACTTTCCCCACATAGTCATGTCTGTTTTTGTATTCTTTGGGGTTAGTTTGCTGCATTCATTTACTATGTCATTTACTGTTTCGTCTCTTTGTCCACACAATCTGCATTTACTGTTTTCCTGGGTTTTATCTATTTTAGCTTTAATGTAGTTAGTCCTAATTGCATTGTTCTGTGCAGCTGTCATTAAAGATTCCGTTTCCCTGTTCAAGTGTCCTTTTCTTAGCCATGCCCAGGAATGTTTGGGGGTCTCTTCTCTTGTCATTCGTATGAAACGTTCATGTAGTTGTTTTTCTTCCTACTTTTCTTTACTTGTTTTTTGTTGTGTTTTTTTTTTGCATCTGGTTTCGGTGCTTCCTAAGTTGCTCATTCGGGGCAGTGTCTCTTGCTGCGGTTATCAGTCTTTTTGTGTTCTGCGTTAGTTATTTCTCCAGCTCTTTTTTATGTGTCTTCCTCACGGTCTTCTATACTTACCAGTCTTCTTTCCCCTTCGTTTATTTTCACGTAGAGTCTGTCCGTATCGCCTTTGGGTGTAGTGCGTTGTGCATGGTCATTAATTTTTCAGTCTTCTGGTCAAGGTGCCTGAGTTCTTCTTTATTCCAGCCTATGAATTGTCCAGAGTATATTATTAGTGATACTGCCCAGGTGTTTATTCCTTTTACTAGATTTCTGCTATATAATTTCGTTTCTAAAAGTTTCCTTGTTTTTCTCAGGTATTCTTTTCCAATCTTCTCTTTCATTTCTGTAGATTTTACGGTGTCTGCTTCCAGAACACACAAATATGTATAGCTATCCTGTTCGCCTAGCGCTCTCATCTCCTCTTGGTTTTGGCAGCTCCGTGCCCTCTATTATCTCCAGTTTCCCTTTTTCATCTCTAGCCGTGCATACTTTTCAATTACAAATTCCATTTGAATGTTCTGGCTGAAAATTCTGGTCGCATTTATCAGCTGTTCCAGTTCCTGTTTGTTTTTTGCAAATAGCTTAATGTCGTCCATGTACATGAGGTGGTTTATTCTTTGCTCTGTGTCTGTAAACTTGTATCCAGCATCATATTTCCTGAGCATGTAGTTCACTGGCATCATGACTATGATAAATAGTAGTGTGATAGGGAGTCTCCTTGGAAGATGCCTCTCTGTATTTTTATCTCGGCCAGATATTGTCCTCCAGCTGCCAGTTCTAGTCGCCATGTTTCCATTACTTTCTTAATAAGATTAATAATCCTGTCGAGTATCTTGTACATATTTAAGCATTCAATTATTCATGCTTAAGGGATTCTGTCGTAGGTTTTCTTTTAGTCAATCCATGCCATGGATATTTTCTTTTTTCTGTTTTTACCTCCTTCGGGATCTTTTGATCTATGTATAGCAGATCATATGCCCCTCTTTTCCCTTTCCGGCATCTTTTTTGTTCCTCGGGGAGCAGTCCACGATTGTTCAAGGAGTGGTAGATTTGTTCTCTCAGATTTTTCACATTTTAGGTAAACAGGTTATTGGTCTATAGTTGTTTGGGAGCGTTCCCCTTTTGTGTCTTTTTGTATTAGCGTTGTTCTTCCTTTGGTCATCCTTTCTGGTACGTCTGTTTTGTGGATACACTTTCTCAGTTTCTCAGTTGTTTGATTTCCCGTTAATACCGGCACGTGGTTTTTGCTTGGAATTTGAGTGACAATGAGCCTCCTCAACCTGTCAGTCCTCTCTGTGCCTTTCATGTCGATACCTTATTATTATTGTTTCTTATAGAAGTAGTAGGAGGAGAAGAAACAAGAGGAATGGGAGAGTTGTTTAATTAATTAATAATAATAGTAATTGGTTTGTAAACATTAAACAGTAAAAAATATACCAAAGCCTACGTTCTTTCAAGAGATGGAGTAAGAAAGAGAATGAGAGTGAGAGAGAGAGTGTGTGTGCAAGAGAGAGAGGGGAGAGGGGAAAGGGGAAAGGGGAGAGGAATATGCATGAACATTAACATTATGGAATGGGGACAGGACGAACGTAATAGTTTTCGCATCAATCGAATCTGGTAAATTTTAGTAGATATCAATCATATTTCAGTTTTTCGATATACCATCCAAAACCTTTAACGACCGTGTCAAACTCCCAGTAATCGTGGCTACAGCCTTCATTTTAGTGGGGGGTGTTGCATGACTTAATTGAGACCGACATCGGTTATGGAATCGGCTGTATCGAATTAAAAGCATAGCGGATCTATTGGGTTAAATTACGCACGAATACCAGTGTTAAAAGTATTAACCCAGTGGGTAAAATAGCAATTTGTGTTCAATTGTGGTAATATGATAGGTGAAAGGGTTAAGGTTAGGGTGCAGGAAGCGGGCATTTCTACTAGAAATTAAGTTACCGTGTTCGAAGGAAGTGACGTCACAGGGGGTCGACATGGCAGAATAAGCTAGTCACAACTTTCTCTTGGCTCTTATCTGTCTATCTTTCAAAAACTACTTTGTCCGAATCAGAATTATTTTCAAATGTCCGTCATCTTAAAAAAAATGGCGTGACTCTGTATTCGTCCATATAGAGTTACGCCCCTTTGATTGGAACAAAAAAAATTATATTTTGTAAAAAAAAATGCGACATAGTTTAAAAAAGAAAAACAAAACAAATTTCAAGTAAATACACTACCGCCGGGAAGGTAAAGTTATGTTTAATAAAAAGGTTTAATTAATAAGCAAAGACTGTCCAGGCGAATATTTTTATAGTTAATATGTATTTTATTTTAATGTGTTTTGAAAAGTTGATTGTTTCCTTTCCAGCGAATATTACGGCCGCCATTGTGAGTATCGGTTGCTCAAACGAAGCTGCAGTCAACAAATAAAACACGGGACTTGGCTACGATCAGCTTGTGATCTCTGTTGGTGTTTTGATGGGACATTTCGTTGTCAATTTCAAGTTTTCAGAGGATGCGGTAAGTTAATGTTATTTTATTTCTATTCTTCTACTCTGTTAATCGTTTGAGCACGTCCATCGCTTAACTGCAAACACAATATACTCCTCCCATTCGATGATCGCTATTCGAATTTAGCGCGCACAAATCGACGGTCACATACTACCAGTGTCTAGCTTCCGATGCGTATTTGATATGGCGTTTGTGTTGCAAACAATACGAAAATACGTACAAGTTTGAATATCCCACGTCTAGCTCTGCACGTGTAACGTCACTCATATGGTCCTATCTTTCTCTCTTGTCGATGAGATTGGATTTACAAATTGCTAAAATCGCTATTTTAGGAAAGTGGAAAGTGGGCATTAGGTTTATTTTCGACAGCCTCGTAACACTCGCTTCCCTTATTTTGTTCTTTAGTCCTCGTATTTCATGAGCTATGTTTCTGACAAAGGGGGAAGAGTTGCTGTTTTGTGGGTCGGAATCTATCCATCTAACATTAATCGTTGGCTAGTTTTTTACCTTGAAGTAGTAATTTTTTCAGCTATTTACATCAAGTGGCTTCATGCCTTGTCTAGAGCGATTTCCATAGAAATATGTATAATGACCGATTTCATCGATTCATCTTTTCCTCAAAACCTCTTCATTCCCCTAAGCACTGATCACATTGTTTTGACCTACCTACATTCCATCTAAGCTATTCTTACTACTTCCCCGACGCACGTGTCTTCTCCAAACCTTCCACAAGTTCTTCACTGCCTCCATTTTCCGATTCTCTCCACGTGTATTTTATAGTAACCAATTCGCATCTGATAGCTGATTATGTATTACAACACGTGTGGACATTTCATCGTCGTCTATCTCTCTCATAATACTGTGGAGGAAAAAGGAAACGTAGCTTAGATGGAATGTGGGTAGTCCCAAAGGAATGTTGCCAGGGCCACTAAGGGGACAAAGAGGCATAGAAGAAAGGGGACGAGAGAAAATGGGCGGCAAGCGCGTGGATCGACTCCACTAACATAATGTGAATAGAAATTATGTATAGGCGATAACAATGGTTTTGTGTTGTTTTTGTTTTTTTTAATAATATTTAATGAGGAACCATTTCGAGTAAAACTATATTTATTATTACGCATGTAATCGGAAGAAAAACACGTTTGAAATATGTAAATATGCTACTGAACAACTACAAACTGGAGTCGAACAGACCAGAAGTACTACCTATGTAAAAATAGAGCGTAGTTAAAATGAAACGAAACGTAAACAGCACTTACATCATCTCAAAAAGCAATTTTAATAATTCCAAGAAAGCAATTTTAATTGTCTTCGTTTCAGTACTCATAGTTTACAATCCAAGTTTTCATATGTTTGATGCCGCCATTGTCTTTTTTACGAAAAATGTATAAAAACGTCTTTTTTTTTCTATTACTACATAAAACTAAATAGATTTGAACTTCAAAACGTTCCTCATAACATAATATTAAAAAAAAACAACATGAAACCATATTTATCGCATCATGTTGGGGAACGTCGATCTATACACTTGCCTAATGTGCCATTATAAATAGCTATTTTAGCTATTTATAAATCCTATTTTATCGACACCCTCCTGTATCCATTCTTTATTTGCAAATATATTTCTTTTATAGTTCTCAGCAATTAGCCAAAAACTAAAATATATGTTACACAATGTATGATTCAATTCTTTACATACATGTGTACGTGTGTACGACATCTCTCCTTCTCTCTCTCTCTCTCTCTCTCTCTCTCTCTCTCTCTCTCTCTCTCACACACACACACACACACACACACACACACACACACACACACACACACACACACACGCGCACACACACACACACACACACACAACATAGCAAATAGATGTTGTTTTTGTTAAGCATTCCTCATAGTTCGCATTTACTAAAGTTGTGGAAAGCGGTGTCTCTCTCTCTTCGGATCCCGGGCAGATTACAATCATCATGTGTAAACATATAAAATAGAATAAAATAAAATAAAATTTATTTGGCAAAAAATAACATAGTGCAACAAGCCATGTAAATAGACAGGCGAAGGATTTTTACATGCACATACATTTTGAATGTTTGTCCAATACCGTTTTAAACCTGGATATGGTAGTCATCGTCACGATTTCCTCTGATACATCATCGGAGATCACGACTTGGCGCTAGGGTGAATATCTAACGCCAGAATCAAGCCTCTTCGAATCCTCCACTGCGCAAGTGAGAATCCATTTAGTCTTTGGGGCCGCTCTTTGTGATATACTCAAGAATGGGATCGTACCAGAGTTATGTATACGGGACGAAAAGTGTCTGCTGTTAAGTAGAGAACCTGCCTGACTCTGTGCGCCATCGCGATACAATAACGTATTTGTTTGAAGGATTTGTCTACAAGTGTACCAAGATCCTTCGCATTAGCGACGATATTCGGTGGGTTCAGTGGAAACCGATAGTATGTTGCAATACAAGCAAGACATACTGGTTTGTTTAATATCCAAAGTAATGCGTATCTTTCTACGTTAAATAGTTGTAAATACGTGGTTTTCAGATCAAATATGGTGGATTGTCAAAAAATAAAAATAATTGTTGATTGGAACCACTTGCAAAAGGTTAGCGGCGGAAGAAAACATCCCGTCGTCGAATAAAACGCATTGAGAGTGGCTACATTGACATCGAAGCCCCACAGTGTGCATTTGCAGGCGGACGAGTGGGGTCACAAATTGTTGTATAATAACAACCAGAAATTGATATTGTCAGTTGATATGCGATTGGACCTGAGAAAAAAACACCCGTTGAATTCCTGTGCGTTTGTCTTCCTTCCTCATTAATCCACAATAAAGATATATCATTATATTTTTTATATATCAGTATGTCGGCATTCTTTTAAGCATAACAGAAATCAACACATTTCGATTGTATTACATATTCTGTCAGCTATCTGAATCGAATCAGCAATAATAGTGTAATCGCAAACACCACAAAAAGTCGGAAAGTTAAAAATAAATCGTCCGTTTCTTTTGTTTCTTTTGAGTAATGTTCGTTTTTACTTTTTATTACAAAATAATCCGATGCATTTTATTTTCATCAGAAGGAACAAGATTTTTTTTTCCAATAAAGTATAGATGATTTGAATTACGATTTGAAAATTGAATGTCCGCAATTTCGTAAAAGTGCAATGCGTAGACAATCGTACCTTGGAAAGTTGGCGGGGATCTGTTTATTATTAGTCGTTGGATGAATTCTATATCTACACGTAACTGCAAAAGCGAATTATTGTAATGTTTTCTTCACTAAAATACCGACTGTAACTGATTATTTACTATTTACACTTGCACCAGAAAGAGGTCTGCACAGGAATTACCAGAAATTGTTTCACCGCCAATTTTGATTGAACCAGAGAAGGGCCGCTTTTTCAATTAGAATCCCTAGACCGTGGAATGGGCTTCCAGGAAATATAGTAAATGCGCCAACGATCCAACAATTCAAGGCGAAATTGAACAGGCGCTGGGCTACTGTATCTTTTTCTGTGTAAATTTCTACCACCCTTTCCTTACATGGCAACTCAAGCATGCTTGTTTTATTTTTGCCAGATGTATTGAATTGAATTCGATTAAATTCAATTTTTAATCCTTTCTGTGTCATATGGTCAAGCTAACCAATCAGATCCGCTTCATGTATGTTGGACCATAATTGGCCGCCCTAGAGTCGCACCCTGTCAATCATATCTAAGTAACCTTATGGATTCTAAATCTACACGTATCTCTAAAAGCATATTACCACTAAGTTATGTGTGAGAATATTTCACTAATGCGGCATAAGGAAAAATAATTGTTTTCGAATTAACTGAAGTGATTTTTTTTTCAAAATGGAGTGGTTTGCTAGTTCTGCTACAAAATGTTGGAAACATCAGCTGAAATTAAAACTTGTTCAAAAGACACTGCCATTAATAATAAATTTATTGAAATGGCTTGCACAGAAAGGGCGTTTATCGCTTTATTAAACGACCAACTTATCTGATACTGTGCTTATATAGCTTATTAAGCATAACAGTATTCTAGAAAGAGGGTTTCTTTTAACATCTGTACGAAGAGTAATTCCAAAGGGGGGGAAGAGGGTTTTTAGCATCTATTCCTCCATTAGTACGTGCTTAGTGATTGGTCAAAGAAGAATTGTTTTGATCAATCAAATGGAGCTATTTAAAATGACAAGGAAAGTAATTTAACACAATAGAGCAGGAATATAATCTATTGACACAATAGACAAGGGAGGTAACTTATTGGCACATTTTTGTATATAACTGCTTCAATTAGATTTCGAATAAAGACGAATAGCAATTTAAAATGTATTTATGTGCTTGGCTACTGTTTGAAAGTGAATATAAACTCATCTTTTCTTTTAATTTCAGTTGATTCTGGAACGAATTACGTACTGGAAACAGAGAAAAAAACTTTCGATGACAGAAGAGAAATTTATGTCTACCCGTCTCTCTCTAACGGGAGCAACACCTTGCGTGATTTTACTGACAGCCGGCTCTTTGCTTTATCAATGATTGCCTTGATAGGATTTCGCTGAGAAATTTGCCAGTTTCTTAATCAGCCGTGAAGATCAGCCTTTATTCTTTCTTGCGATGTTCGAGTACCCTATCACCGAATGCTTCTTGTGTGATAACCTGCATGGAATAACTTGTATGTTGATGAGAGTAATTTCATCTCAAGATATAATCATAAACTGTGTTGATATTAACTTTAAGAGAATCCTTTAAATAAAATGCAGCTCGGCACTATTTCAAAACACCTTATTTTTACATTAAATAATTTATCTCTTTCTTTATATTAAGTTAGGTATGTGTATATGTTTATATATTTGTATGTACATGATTCACTCCTAAAGTAATTAACCGATCATTATGAATTTTGGAACACAGCTGATCGGCGTAAGGGGTTATATCGTAGACTATATTTAGTTTAATTTACTTTTTACGCAAAGAGAGAAGGAGGTGGAAGTTCTTCGTGAAAATTCAGATACCTCCTACTTTTGTGAAATTTAACAATGAATAATAGACATCAATTAATAAATATTCCCAAAATTTCAGTTTTTTTCAAAGTAATTTAAAGGGTTTTTTAGGGTGCATAATATGGACACAACCTACAATTTGAAAATTCAAATATTTCAGATTGTATCGAATTTGATCCATAGTCATTAGACATCAATTAAGTAATATTCCCTGAATTTGAATTTCCTTTGGTAAGACCCCCTTGAATTTTAGAACTTTTCTAGAATCAAAATCATGTAATGGATTTTCAAAATTGGAATAAGGACTCTAGATATAAGTTTTAGTTTCATTATATCTTGATTGTAATCTTCGTAAGAGGCATTAAAGTGGGGCAAAACGGTTCTGTTTGGGGAATTAATTTTACTCGTCTTTGGAGGGGTATTCTTCTAATTTAATTATAAAACACTGTAAGTTATAGCAAGTTGAATCGTAAACGCTTAACAAACATTTCCTGATATTAGATTATCAATAAACCGATAAACAAGCAAATCGAAAATGCGAAGGGAGATAACTCTGTAGATAATATACAAAGATATTTTCATTCTATATTTCCATTTTGTAAAAGAAATATTAGACTGCGGGTGGTATCTCCATTGTGGCATAATACGGCCATTTTGAAAATTTAACATTACGTTTACAATTCAACTTGCTATAACTTACCTTTTTGATAAAAACGAAACATTAAGTAAGATAGTTTCACGCAATAACGTTTTGAAATATTGCCGAGTGGCATTTTTTATATCTCTGAAGTAAATGTTAACCAAAACCTCTTTAACATATCATCGCGTACAATTAACGAGTCAAGACATATCAACCTTACGAAGTACATGAAGAATCATTGATAGGATGTTTATTCAAAAATGTGTTGCGTTTTAATTAAAATTAGTTAATTAATACTGATTAATAAATATATTAAAATATTTTTAAATAAGTTTTGTTAAATGATTCTTGAATGTGTATGTAATTTGGATCCGACTTTATTTTATATCTTATAGTAGCTGGACCTAGTGCTCAGCGTTGCCCGGGAGAAAAATAAAAGAATTAATTAAAATTTGTCAACATCCGAAAGGACACAATTGGACAATATATACCCACGACAAGGATTACTTCTGAATTGAACAAAAATAGAAATTGCCACACTGTAGAAGGGTATCGTTTTCACTGACCGATTATGGAAAAGGTTACTTGTTTCTGGTCGGGATGTTAGCTACTCTCCCGACCGTCATTGAAAGCAAATCCTTGTAGAATGCGTAAATGTTTATTTATGACAATGATGAGTGGGCCTACGAAGATCAGCGATCAGAGTATCGCGCTAGTGTGAATTAACCGGGAAAGGCATAGATATATTCATTAAAACCAAAATCCGATAAAGGTAGACAACGGCGTCGGGCTTAGATTGTCAGTGTATCGAGGTAGCGATCAATGCATAAAGCAGATGTTGGTCGAGAGAAATAAGATTTGATAGATGAACACACATATTGTGAAGTCGGGCGTCACTGTGTCTGAGCTTGGTTGGAAAGAATGTCACTCTCCGTGGCCAGACGAAAGACAAGTGTGATTTGGACCGATAAGGCCATCCAAGCTACTCGCAAACGAGTTGATTTCGGTAGACGTAGGTTAAGAGAACTTACGGCCATAGGTGGAATTACATTTTCACGGTTATCTACGGACTGATAATTCCAAACACAACAGATACAAGGATGAGGTAGACACATTTCTTTTCTTTCTTTGTTCTCTGACTAAATTCTATTGGGAGAAAGGGTGGACGTAGGTTAAGAGAACTTACGACCACTAGTGGAATTACATTTTCTCGGTTATCAGTGAGCGGTGAGGAATGGGGGACGATTATGAATCCCAAATTATCCAATGGAAGAGAATAGTGAGAGAGGAGGGCATTTCTTTTCTTTTCTTCGTTGACTGAGTGCTATTAGAGGAGGATTGGGGGCACGCACAACTTATCTCAATATAAGACAACGCGTAACAGGTTTCAGAGACTCGCTTTTGCTCTCCACTAGTGTCAACGTCGGTGGGGGACGACCCTTCCCTCCCCCAGACCTGATTTTGGAGCTTTGCTGATCTGCGACATAGTTAGAAGAGACTTGTTCTTGCTCGCCCACCGAATCCACGTCGCTCTGAGACGGACACCTCCAATCCCACCCCACCCCACCTGAAATTAGACAAGCTCGCCAAACTAACTAAAAACCCGTTAATTATCAATTAGAGCGTCGGTCTAAAAACACAGAGTTTTTGGCTTAAAATTATACAAGGTTTCTTTTGTTTACTATTCTCTTTACCAAATAATTCTTCTTCTAAGAAACCAACATACGAGGTGTTGAAGACTTTATTTTCTTTCTATTATTTCACTTGTTCTGCTTGAAATGATCCTTTGGTTCGCAGTGGTACTAATTTGCTGACCCAGTCCGAATAATTACTCACTGATCAATCAATCACAACGTGGGAGTGTGGTAATCGCTGGATCAGGCGTTTCAACATCTGCGGCTATCATCAGAGCGGCAACTTTTCCTGAACAGTACCGGGTGACCAATCGAACTCAAGAACGGCCAAATTGGTGACGTCATCACCAACGCTGTGATCGACGGGGTTGCATTCTGGTGCCAGATATTTATGTTGGTGGATTTTCGACACAGTAACAACTTACGTTGTGGCTAACTCTGCCGTCGTTAGTAGTCAAATGTGACTGAAAGTGGACCATGTGTAACGAATGTACATTTTATTTTAGGCGTGTAAGATAAATATATATTGTGTAAAAAGGAAAGAAATGAAATCAATTTTTCGGGTGTAGGAGTCTTCCTGCTCATCTCCAGGTACCGGTATTTCCCCAGAATGTTTCTTTTTGATTAAACACCCGTTCTATCATGATAATGAGCACTTTTAAAATTAAAGAGACCTACAGAACACTATTAAAACCAATCCCCCCGTTATATTTGTATAGAAATTCCCTTTTTTGTGAGGAAAGAAAAATGAGTATGCTTCCTGAGCACTACTGAAACACACACATATAATTAAGGAGACCTTCACAATAGTGAAGAAGAAGAAGAAGAAGAAGAAGAAGAAGAAGAAGAAGAAGAAGAAGAAGAAGAAGAAGAAGAAGAAGAAGAAGAAGAAGAAGACGTCACTGTGACGTCGTGTGCGCAGGAATGATTCAGCAAAATGACTACATACTACATTGATTTCTTTTCAAATTACTACATAATAACGTTGAATTTTAAAACCCGAGTTATTTGCCTCCCTCTCCTCCGAAGACAAATGTTTCACAATGCAGCTCTTCCTCGGTTGCTCGAGGCAAAAGATGTCTTTTCACCGGTCTCCCCTTCGCCCCCAACTTCAATGTATTTTAGGTCACTTTTAACAAAGAAAAAGAAATTGTGTGAGTAGTCTAGGATTCTTTTCTATTTACTACATAATAAGGTTGAATTTAAAAAACATGGGTTATTTGCCTCCATCTCCTCCGTAGGCAAATGTTTAACAATGAATCTCTTCCTCGGTTGCTCGGGGCAAAAGCTGTCTTTTCACCGGTCGCCCCTTCGTCCCCCACTTCAATGTATTTTTAGGTCACTTTTAAAAAAGAAAAAGAAATTGTGTGAGTAGACTGGGATCGAACCCTAAATCTCTCGATCATAGACATTCGTCGATACCCTCTGGACCATGAAAAGTAGTTGACTAAAACCATGTTGACATGAGTTTTATGCACGCACTCACGCATGTACAGATTGTACGACCCGACAAAAGTCGACCGAATTTAGTGTCCACCTGTCGTACGTTTTGGGCCGTTTCTATACGAAGAAATCGATGTTTTTCTTTCAAGTTTTGGATATTATACGTTCGAAAAGTGGAGGATTCAGAAAATGGAAACTTTAAGGATGATTGTCGAATATCTTGGGAGCCTTTTCCAGACATACGCACATGCACACATACACACAGTCAAAGTATTGTAAATACATATACTTATATTGAAGTAATTCTAAAGTCGATTCGTTGAAGAAATTTTAGCCGCCATGTTGAATAATGGAAAACTATAAGGAACTATGTTCGTTAAATATATTCTCTAAATACCCGAATGAGTATAACTGTATACGTAATCGGTAGAAATAACGTAATCGGATATTCTCGAAAATACGGAATTAGAGGGAGCGTCCATTAAATGTGTGCGTAACGTATTGTATTATGTAATAAATTAATAGCAGACGAATAGTAAATAATAAGGGTGACGTTTTATTAAGTAAACGTTGTTTATTAGTTCCCGGTGTCGATTGGGATAGTGGCAGTAGTAAAGTTATAGTGGGAAAAGGTTTTGCTACCACCTATATGGAGTATGTTTTAGGGAGAGTCGAAAATGGTGGACCGAAAGTAATATTTAGTGTTAACTGGAGAAAATAATCACAAATTTACTATAATACACTCGAGTGAATAAGCATAATATAGTGGTGAGTTTAGTAGCCTATGATGCATGTGATATTTTCCTATTCTTGACAAAGGTTCAGGGGAAAATCGGCTTGACTTTATATAGAAGATAAGTCAATGTTTTTTTTTGTGTTATATAAATCGATGTGTTAACAGTTAGAACATTCAATATATGTTAAATTTTTAAGAAATTAAAAGACACCATTGACATTTACCTTAGATTCCATCTGGGGTCGCTATGGAAAATTACCGGTAAGGTCCATAAAGTATAATGAAATATATTAGAACGTAAATAAAGGAAATTAATTTTTTTTAAATAGATTTTCTTCGTTTCATGAAAAATATTAAATTAAACTAAGAATATCTAAGTGGAGAATGTATTTAAATAATTAAAAATTGACATACATTAATTTTTAATTAGAGGGTGTTTACTGGGAAATAATGTAGAAGTCTATCCTGTTAGAATTTTGGATATTCTATCTCATACATTTTCACGGTGACGCACACGTGGACACCTTTCTCCATCACGGGCGCTGCTATATTGGATAAGTATGGGGTTATACACAATGGTCGGAAATAAAGGGGAACAGACAATGTACGACTGCATGTACATAAGAAAACATACATTTATTCTCACACGGAAAATTTGTCAAAAACAATCTCAAGTCGGGAAAAGAGCAGCGCCTCAATTTCCAATCTCGCACTATGTATATGCGAGTCTTTTTAGTACTTCAAAAACTGAAGATTCATGTCTCACCATGGCCAGTATAGTTCACAGGAGATAAGTTCAAATTAATTCAAGGGACGTAACTTTGAATATACTGAGCCAACAGAGCCTTAGATACCTGCTCACTAGTTTTCTTTTTCATAATTTCTGTTAGCTATTTTTCTTAATTTTGAATCTCGTAGCGTGTGTTGCCAGTAACCGGGGTGTGTCCCCTAATCACTAGAACGTTATTTGGGGATATTTTAAGTAGTCGTTCCGATAGAGTGAATGCTGATTGAAGTATAAGTGAGACGAGTAACTGATATGGTGAAAGGTATTGGTAATGCGCACGGTCAATGAACGTGTCTAAGATAGTTTTGCGAATACTAACACGTTTAACCTAGCAAAATCGTACATTGTGTCTAATTATGTATTGTTCTATCAAGAACGTGTCGGAAAATATAACCCTGCGACTGTGAGGACGTGGAATAGAAGCTGGTTCGGTCGGGTTAGTGGATTGCGAAAACAGTGTCTGGTAACACTGTGGAGGTACGCAGTACAGTGTTGCGAGGCGTGGTCATTGGAGATCGCTCCAGTAACATTTCAGTGACAAGACAAAATACGCCAATGACAAAGAAAGATGACAAACAAGAATTAAATTTGTAAATAATAAATAACCGGTTTACTGGACGGTAATCGTGCAGGTAAATGAATTGAATCAGCTGCTATCGTCACGGGGTCGCATGTGTCGAGCACCGGTCGGGTAATTCTCCAACGTTTTTGGTCGAAATGTGAACGTCGCTGAAGTTTGAGAAATGAATCCGTAGGTCGGGTCGCACTCTCCATTCGATGCTGGTCGGATGTGGACGTCGAGCCAAGGTTAGGTGATTGAGCAGGCAGAAAAGGAAATTGTTCTGGAAAGGATGGGTAACGCATTCAATTGTAGTTAGTAAGTTTCTCCTGAAAATGGCAGTGTTTGTCTTTGGGCGGACAAATAGAATGTCAGTATCTAGTCAGGAAAGAGGGAAGTCGAACGCTATGCTCAGTTCATGAGATAGTCGGGTCAATGGCTGGGTAAAGAAGTGAGAACTATGTCGACAGTCGGACGAAGACGTCAGAATATCAGCGGGGGCAGTGGGTCGCAGTAACTAGGACGTCAGCATGGCGTTAGTTGCAGCCGGACGCAACAGAAAAAGCTGGCTAAGTCGATAGTTGGACCAGAAAACCGGCGCTAATCACAAGAGTCGTGGGCTGTTAAAGTTTACCTTAAATGCAACAATTGTCCTGTTACCAGATAGAATTATAAATCGGGTCAGTAATTAAATACAGTCTAGAGATCGGACATCAGATACAGCCACTATCTGAAGAAATTGTAACGAAGTTCCTCAGAGGCAATTAACGTAAGCGGGCGCTCATGTACCTATCAGATCAGACAAGTCAGTAAAATAAAATAGCCTCGCCGGAAATTAACGTGTTGGCGATTAATTATTAGCCTACGATAACGTAGAATGAAACAGATATTACACTTTCATCTTATACATTATGTCGCCTAGGCTTATTTCTCTATTCGCTGTGTGTTGAATTAATGTCGGAAAAACAGCTTACTGAAAAAAAAATCAGCCAGGGATCAAAGGTAAAAGTATCGTCAGTTTTTTTTTCTTGTTTTTTTACAGTGTCCGGTTTTGTTAGTAAGGATTGGCCATTCTATGATTGGGGTAAACATTTAATTTCGATTCTGATTTGCCCAATCAGAAACAATCTCTCATGCGAGCAGAGCACTGGTTTCCGGGGGTTATTTAAGGTGGCGGATCGCTATTATTCTTTCTTTTTTATTCGCGAGAAGGTCCCGGTTCTGTAACCAACCCACGTTTCTTCGTATGATCACTAAACTCCTCTCTTGGGACGCAAATCAACCCGCCGTTAGCCAATGGCTATCGGCGTCGACAAGAAGACTTCAATATCCAAGCTGGTGACCCGCCGCACGTGGACCTACTCTCAATGTCAAATAATAACAATATGAACTAGTCTTCTTTCCCTACAAACAGGACATTTATCCTTCATATTATAGACTCTTAAACATTTTCCTTAGTCCAGACTCATCGACTTATTCTCTATTACTTCTCTGTTATTACATGTTAACGAAGATGGCTAATAAAGTTAATATAAATGTTAGAATTGGACTTTGTCTTTAATTCTACAAAGTCCCATTGATTGGTGAAGATGGTGGGTATTAAATAATAATGTAAAACTTGCCAACTCATTCTAACCACCTGCATTTTCAATTCTAGGGTGGCATAGGCCTAATTTTGATATCGACTCAGCCTCATGCCCATCAGTAATTTGCTCCTTTTCCCACACGCATAATAAATATTAGACCATTATCACTCTGCCAACGATTTTGTTACCAATCCAGTATTGAACCTCTTAAATCAAGCAACTTGTATTTTAAATTAAATCTGAAAAACAAAATGCGATAAATTATTCGAAATTCAAAAGAATGTTTATGAGTATATGTATTTACATATAGGTTTTTCGCCGTTAAATGACTTTCTGC
This sequence comes from Sepiola atlantica, assembly GCA_963556195.1. Taxonomy (NCBI): domain Eukaryota; kingdom Metazoa; phylum Mollusca; class Cephalopoda; order Sepiida; family Sepiolidae; genus Sepiola; species Sepiola atlantica. The sequence continues at coordinate 123,303,902 of OY744516.1, read as the reverse complement.
AAGTTTCCATGCCTTCAATTTTTATCGCTGTGGTTCCGAAACACACAGAATAATTTTGCAATTATGCATAGTAATTTCGACTATACATTTCGGAGTAGAGGCCGCTGCAGTGTTTTTATCGATGTTAACCTGCAGATTATTGTCGATTAGGACGTTTAGATAACAATTATCGAAAACCAATGATTTATTTTCATGTACTGTGGCGGGCTCACTTTATCAGTATGCCTTCATTGTAAAATAGACACTGACTTTACAGTTGTTCAGGATTTCAGTGTCCATTTTATATGAAGGTATAAGAACAAAGCGAACTTCCCTCTAAACCTCGGTACATGAAAATATATTTGTTTTTTGCTTCTATAGAAAAGGCCCCATATCGACCCGAATGTTTCCAACTGCGATTTACGGAACAAACCGGAAATGGTTAAAGCCATTTATGATTTGAAAAAAGGCGGAAAAACATGGTTACGTTACGGCTTACCCTAAAAAAAAGTTTAGCGTAACAAAATATAAATAAAGTTGACAAACCTTCCTAAAAAAAAAATGAAAAGAAAAGAAATAAAATTGATCCATTTAATGATGTGAAGAAAATTATTAAATCCTTTCCCCACACGGATGGGGGGGATTGACGCTAACCTTAAGTCAGGGAAAAATGAAATGGTTGTTGCATTTAATGTCGGTACTAATTGACTGTTCGGCGACGACTCGGCCATTTCCAGTCTGTTCCGTAAATTGCAATCGGAAACATTCGGATTGATATGGGTCATTTCCTATAGAAGTACCTTTTTAATATTTTATTTGATAATCGTTCTATAAATATATAATTGACAATAATCTGGATTTTTTAGAATTTTTTCTTCATCGCTAAAAAACGATGCGATCCCTATTCCGAAACTCCACACTAATTTATGTGTGTTATCTGATAAACTCATTCGTTTAACTTCAAAATACCTTTCTTATTGTATATAGGGATCTTTTGTAGAGAACGTCCCACTCAGAAAATACTCCCGCCACCCCAAAAATAACATGCGAGTTGTAGTAAAAAAAAGTGATATTACTTACTAAAGAGGATGAAACCTATTCATGTCATTGAGCATTTGAAGAAAAAGATCGTTTCCCTTATATTTTTACTTCCACATAAACTCACACAGATAGCTGTCCACCATTCCGCGACGCGTTCCACGGTGGCGTTTATTTTGCTTTTTGTACAGCTTAACTCTAACGTTAATCCTAACCTGACGCATGTCTTAACGGGACTCACAAATATAGGGCAAGGCCATGTGTACGTATTGCGCATGATTTTCACTATTTTAGAATGTTTATTTACGTACTCGAAAGTTTTATACGTCGATTTTGATTTGGTAAAAAAAACTCCTCCGAAAATATAGAGATAACTCGTCTTGTAGATGGGAAACTCCGAACACTTGCGATCCGATAGGTTTCGGAAACTTGGCGCACTGTAAATCTGTACAGACTTGCCGCCCGGGGGAAAGTATGGCTTTGTCTCAACAACACATTATCCAGTTTAATCAAATTCATCTGTGGGGGGTCGTCTGATTATCAATCGCACATACATCTTTCTCCACGGGAGAGTCCATATATAATTTCTTTAAAGTTCACAGTGAGAATAGAAAAATTACATCTTAAAAACCAATTAAATGGTATTTATTTAAACGTTATTTTATAGAAAACTCAATGTTATCAATTAAATATATCTATATAATAAAGTAAAGCCAATCTAAATCTTGAAGTTTGTCATTTATAACTTTGAATCAATATTTGATTCTTCCCATTTTTCTTTTTTATCCTTACACCATGTTCTTTACAAGAGAAAATGTATTTCTATCCAGTTTCGTTTAAACAAATACTTATTCCGTTTCAAAAGATTGTTAAAATGGAGACATTTTTCAATATTGACTTAAACAACAGCAGCAACAGCTTACAAAATCAATAAAAAGAAATCTACATTACTCTACCTATGTTCGATTTCAAATAAACAATTGTATTTGTTTTAAAGAAATATTAACTTATTTATTTCTTTGAATTAATTTCACCTCCCCTCACAGCTCTATCCACCAACATCTACGGTACACGCAATTTCCAAAAGATATAATATACTAACACGAAACACTGCCATCCTTGCTGTTTCAAAATGTATCCTTCGTCTTCCCCATCCCCGAAACATTATTCATTCGAGCGCATAAACCTACTATCAACCAAGCTAGATACCAGAGTGAGGAAGGAATATTATCATGTTTTTAAAACGTTTTTAATAAACTTTCTTAATAAATTCATCAATTTTAATTTGTAACAACATCACGTGCCTGACGATAACTCATGCGAGTTGACAGCGCTTGCAATTATTGCGAGTTCTTTTTCACACTGGAACATTACATTAGATTGGAAAGATTGGATTTTTAAAAAATTTTACTTCTGTTTAATCAAACTAGTATCAATATATATATAGAGAGAGACACACACAGAGAGAAAGAGGGAGACAGAAAGAGAGAGAGAAAAACAGACAGACAGACAGATACACAGACAGACAGAGACAGAGCTGATACACTTCTTAGAAGTACAACTTATGTCCCATTTGCTTGTACATGTGGGGTGAGTTGCAATTTTAAGAATCATTTAGCATCCTATTAATTAATTATATATATATATATATTGTGTGTATTTAGGCAGCATAATTTAATTTAGGCAAACATCATTAAATAACACGGAGTGTTTTTGCTTCATTTTCCGAATGGTCCATTTAGTGTTTCGGTCAAATTGATGTATGTAAGTTTCATGTGTTTCTTGTTCCATTTTCTTTCCTTTTTTTGCGAGTACTTTCGATTTGATTCGTCAAATCATCTTCAGGCGGTGTTAATTTTTTTTTTAAATATGTCTTAACTGTTGAGTTTTTTATTATTATTATAACGGTCAGTAATTTACAACTTAAAATAGGCGTCTATAATATTGAGATGTTACATGAGAGCGTGATTGCGTTCTACGAGCGTGCAAGAGTCAAAAGTTTGATTGCTTCACCGTTAAGAATTTGATTACGTTTTGAGCGCGTTCAAGATTCAAACGTATAATTGCTTAATGGCTAAGAATTTGGTAACGTTTATACTATGCTAGACACTTTAAAATATTATGACTAGTTTTGTAATTCACATTATTGATTGTGGGATGTTTATTTTTTATGTAGAGGGCTTCAAGAATTTTAAATCTTTTGGTGTTGGTGTCGTGGTGTATCATTTTAGTATTATTAACTAGTATGAGAAGAGGGACAGTCATGTTTTTTGAGGTGTTGGCAAATGGAGCTAGTGTCAGAGAGATGTAAGGTTAATCTTCGGGAAAGTGTTGTAGTTGTGAAACCGATGTAAGAATTAGTTTTATTGTTATTGTCGGAGATACATTCTCCCATGGGCATTGAAACTGAGATATTACATTGGTTCTTCCTAATGTATTTTGCGTCTGAGAAGTGTTATTTTTAACTACATGGTTCGATGTTTTCACTTTTTTGTAATAAATGATGAATCTTATTTTATTAGCAGAGTTGATGGGGCATATGTAGCGATGTATTATATTTTTAAGAGCTTTTTCATCCAATTTACAGTTCGGATGATTTGACGAATCAAATCGAAAGTACTCGCAAAAAAGGAAAGAAAATGGAACAAAAAACACATGGAACTTACAAAAAGCAATTTGACCGAAACACTAAATGGACCATTCGGAATAATGGAAAAAAAAGTCTTATCAAGCAAAAACACTCCGTGTTATTTAATAATGTTTGCCTAAATATATATATATATATATATATATATATATATATATATATATATATATATATGTATATATGTGTGTGTGTGTGTGTGTGTGTGTGTGTGTGTGTGTGTGTGTGTGTGTGCGTGCGTGTGTGTGTAGTAGTTTTAATTGAAATCAACGTAAGACGGACTGATCCCGTATTCTTAAGGTTAGTTTTTTAGGAGGGGGTACATTTGTTTGTGCAGGGTTTTTTTTTCACGGGAGTTTATTTCCATGGACTCTGAAATTAACCGAAGTTTATCGGAACTTTCAAGTTTTTTAAAATAACCTCAACGGGCTTCTTTTTTTTACTCTCATCAACGTTTTTTTTTCTTGTGTTTTCTTCTTCTGTGCTTTTTCTTAGTTATTTTTTATATCCTAAGTTGTTTCTACAACTTCACTACATATTTCCGTCATTCCCTCAAGATTGACAGACGGACTATCGAACTATAATTTTTGTCCAATCTGCCAAGGAACATATTTAGGAATACAAATATATTAATATGAAAATGGAAATTGTAAATGTCCACCGAAATGCAAACATAAAGAATTGAAGGAACTAATGAAAATTATGATTCTGGGTTACTCTTTGCGTGGTATTTTGAATTGAATATATATATACACGTGTCCATGTCTACCTTTTCTATACGCAAAAATTAATTTATCAATTAAATAAATCTGTATACAAAAATGAATTTATAAATTCATTAATTTAAAAAATCTATATATACAAAAATTGATAACTCGTCCGATTAAGGGCGAATTAAAAATGCGGTCCTCTGCATATTCTTAAAATAAACAAACCGCTCAGGGTAGTGATAACTAATAAAAACGCATCGGTAAACACCGGTCGACTATCGCCAAAAACAATTTTTTTTAAATCAGCGTAATATTATAGGTGATAAAAAGTCGAGCACAAAATGTGGCAGGTCATTCTAGTCTAGGGGTAAAGCGCTAGACTACAAATATTTACATCGACGGTTCGATCCCTGCCCGAGTAAGTCATGCTGCTGATAGCCAGAAACACGTGTCCATGTCTACCTCTTGGGCACTTAAAATTAATTTTATATATATATATATTGAGAGAGGAGGGTGGTGAGATAGAGTAAATGGAAAAGTAGACTACCACATGAAATAATGGACAAAATTACATGAAAAACCTCAGTAAACTGATATTTCGTTTCTTTTATTATAAGAAACTACGTCAGCGTAAAACGTGAATTGTATTTTTGATACCATTTATAGAAGATGCGAATTAAGAGGAGAATGGAATAGAAAGAGAGATTTCAGACATAAAGGTGGCGGAGGAGAAGAAAGATGGTTGGGTAGAATATAGAGAGATAGTTATTCATTGAAGTTGAAAATTAGGGTGATAGCCCAACCATGAAAGGGGAAGCGAAGACCAATGTTATTAGTAGGAGGAAAGTAGCTACTTGACTAAGAAGCTGTATTACAATGAGGTATCAAACAGCGAATTGATGGAGACTAACGAGTCAAACGGGCTGGAACAAAAGAAGCGGGGAATAGATCACATAATTCTGAAGAACACATGCCATAATACTATTTATAGAAAAGACGGAGACTAGCAACATCACGTCTGTGAGAAAGCGGGTGCAGAGAAGAAAGGGTGAGGCCAATCAAATTACAGATACGTTTCTGCACCTTATCAAGAACCCTCAAATGGGACAGAGATTCACCAGCCCAAATATGACAACAGTACTCCATACATGGTCTGATTGTTGATTTGTGGAGATAGAGAAGAGCCTCAGGTGTGAGAAAGTGTTTGGAGCGATAGAGAGAATCGACTTTACGAGAAGCAGAAAGAGCAATGAATCTAATGTATAAACTCCAAGAAAGATTTGATGAAAGAGAAAGACAAAGAAGTTTCAGGGTTGATTTCTCCTCAAGAGCAGCGCCATCCATGAGAATCTCAGGAAGAAAAGGGACACGCCTACGATTGAAAGACACTAGCTGAGTCTTAACTGTAATAAATGAAACAAGCCATTTCGTAGCCCAATCTACTACTGAACCCAGGTCAACTTCTAGATCAGCTGCATATTTCGACTGATCCGAGGGAGATGGGCGAGAAGCAACACCAAACAATAGAAAGTGGTATCATCAGCATAGATGTTAATTTTCTGAACAATATTCTCTGGAAGATCATTAATATAGAGAAAAAACAGCGTTGGGCCTAAAATAGAGCCCTGAGGAACCCCAGCATTGATAGGAAAAGAGAATGAAGAGACACTGTCCAAAGTTACTCGCAAGCTTCGATCAGAAAGAAAAGACCTAATAATGTGAAGAACCTGACCACCAATACCATAACCCTGAAGTTTGTGTAGGAGACCAGAATGCCACACTCTGTCAAACGTCTTCGAAATGTCAAGCACAATGGCTTTTCCCTCTCCTGAATTATCCATAAACCGATAGATCCACTCAGTTACAACAGTTAACAGATCAGCAGTTGAACGAAAACCATGAAAGCCATACTGAACATCACTAAAGAGGCTCAGACTTTCCAGAAAATGAACAAGTTTGCCGTTGACAAACCTTTCAAAAAACTTGCTAATAACAGAGAGGAGACTAACCGGACGATACTTGGTTGGGTCTGACTAATCTCCAGCATTTTAAAAGATAGGGACAACAGATGACTCCTTCCAACAAGAAGGGAAACACGACTTAGACAAACAGAGACTGAATAATTTAGAGAGGATGGAAGAAAATTCAGGAGCACAACGCTTGAGAACGACAACAGGAATTGAATTAGGACCGGAAGCCTTAGACTGGTCAAGATCAGAAAGAACCCTAGCAATCATCTTTGGAGTGAAGAACTGTTAGCAAAAAGACGATCAAAAAGATACGCCTTATCCTTAGAAGATTAAATAACCTGAAGACCATTAAAAAGAGGAGGAATAGCAGACTTGCTACTATTAATAACACTATTGTAGATTATCCAAAAATCACGAGAGCCAACCCTTTTAGATGAGATAGAGTCACAAATCCTTTGAGAATAGCTAGACTTAGCCTCAGAGATTGCTCTCTTGCAGGCATTGCTAGAATTCTCAGAACCATCCTGACGATACTGATTAAAGTAATGGTTACGATGAGCAATCGCAGAAATACAAACAGATGAAAACCATGGAGGAGAATGATGTTTAGTTTGAAACTTACGATGAGGAATGAAAGTGTCAATTCCAACAAGAAGTCAGTCAGTAACCTCCCTAGCAGCATCATTCGGAGACATACCAAAGATAGAACACCAGGGAACGTCACATAGGAAGCTGCAAAGCCCATCCCAATCAGCCTTCCTGTAGTTGAACGTCTTCCTATGGAAAGGATGATCAATAGAAGACTTCACCGAAAAATCAACCTCAAAATCAACAACCGCATGATCAGAAGAACCTAATGGGGGAGAAGAGGAAATATAACATGAGTCAGGAACAGAAGTGAGAAAAAGATCAAGTAAGGATGGTTGATGAACATCATTATCAGGAAAACGTGTGGGGAAAGTGACAATTTGGGACAAGTCATGAGACAGAGAAAAATTAAGACAGATTTCACCAGCTCGATCTGTGCGATTAGAGTGAGGGAGCCAGTCAGAATGATGAGCATTGAAGTCACCAAAAACGAAGATGGAGCTTGACGGATGAATTTGCAATGCATCATCAATATTGCTAGATATAGCATCAACAACAGAGAAGTCATTGTCAGAAGAAGAACGTTACAAAAAGAACAAATAGGAAGTGAAGTGCAACAAAGACAACCTCAGACAGATAAAAGGACTCCCATAAGATTCAAGACTGGGGACACGTGCAATGGGGAGATCCTTGCGAAGAAAAAGAGCAAGACCATGCAAATGCGTCGAAGAGTCTAAGCGAACAAGAGGCAAATAACCATCCACATGTAGATCGTTGCTATCAATAGAAGCATCCAGATTAGTCACACAAAGAGCAAGGGTGTGAGGAGATTTGCCCAAGAGAAAGGACTGAACATCAGGAAAGTTTGACCTGAGACCTCTGATGTTACTATAGGAAATAGTAAGGTGTTTCTTGTGTGGATTTGTAGAAGGCATAATAATAAAAAGAAAGAGAAAGGTAGAATCACTTCAAGACAGATCAAGCTTGAAAGAGACCCAACCTAGAGCATTCAATCTCCTGGACTCCAAACAGGCTAGCTAAAAAAAGAAATAAAAGAAGCCCTTCAAGAGCCTAATAGGGAGGGAAGAGATTACTAGGCTGGCTGAAAAAAAATGTCTACACCTAAACTAGTTACATGGCTAACCAGAAACCAGCGTTTTTATCGTGACACCATCACGCTCAAACAAAGGCTAAAGACGGCCCTTTTCCCATCAGGTAAGACACCATCCTGTCATTTTAAGTCTCGGAATCAAGAGTGACCATGATACTATGCAAGACAAGAGAGGGGGCAGCTCATAAAGAATTTATATACCCACATATATGTTAAATTAGAATAACTCTCTTTTTTGTTTGATTTTTTAGTAAAGCTTATAATATACTCGTACATATATATAACAATAATAAATATTCAAAAGGAACCAATAGTAATATCCCCACTGCAGCTTCACATTAAATCTGATCGTCAAAAGTGTATATCTATCCTACTATCCCACACGTCTGTATACACCCGGATGCAAGCTCAAACTGCTGTTAAGTATTAAAACATTGGCTAAACAAACCGACGCTTTTTTTGATGTGATAATAAAGCAAAGGTTCAACTTGTATGATCCAAAACAGAGCAGCAAAGTAGACCAACGTCCTCCAAATGCCGTTAAATATTAAATGCCGTTATATATTAAATATTTGAATATTTATCATTATGAGGATCGGTAATACTGTGAATCTGCAGTAAAGTTTAAAACTAAGTAAAATGTATTATTATTAGTATTATTAGTATTATTATTATTAGTAGTAGTAGTAGTAGTAGTAGTAGTAGTAGTAGTAGTAGTAGTAGTAGTATGTACTCACTAGGAGTTCTCACACAGGTCATCAGTTATTGCTCATCGACAACCGGTGGTATTCCCTGGAGTCTGAGTGACAACAAGTTTCCCCAGATTTCCAGTATTCTCCACCTCTTTTCGATAGCCGCCGCAAATAAACTTGCAGTATCACAACAGCCGTTTACCATTGATTTCTCGCTGGTAAGGACCATTGGTCTTCTCTGAGATTTGTGTGGCAGTAAGCCTCCCCAAGGTCCCAGCAGTCTCTGCACTTTCAGTGGATTATTATTATTATTATTATTATTATTATTATTATTATTATTATTATTATTGTTATTGTTATTGTTGTTGTTGTTGTTGTTGTTGTTGTTGTTGTAGTAGTAGTAGTAGTAGTAGTAGTAGTAGTAGTAGTAGTAGTAGTAGTAGTAGTAGTAGTAGTAAGACAGAGTCCCACACAAAACACATCAGTAGACTAAAGGTATTGAAAATACCATCTCTGTTCGCTTTGAAGCGTTTGTGTCATTAAAAGGATCGAAATATTAGATTACTGATGATTTTGTATTTAATATATTTCGGTTTGTTAATTTTTCTATTTGTTATTCTATATATCGTGTCGAGTAGTTTCAACAAAGCTCGAACACAGCACGTAGTCCAGGCTAATAACTACTGCATCACCGACACTTCTAAACATGTTAAATCTTTAATCTATAAGTAAAGCCGGACTATTTCTAGAAGTTTGCCATCAATAGTTTTTCTCAAACAATGTTTATAATCTATAATTAATTTGATATAAAACTCTGGTCTCCTTTTAACTATGTTCATTAAAAATATTTCCGATCGATTTTACCAATTTCCATATTTAATCCTATGAATACTACATTTTGAAAAAGAAATCTTCGTGTGCGTGGTATCAAGCTGCATAAAATGGTGTCGCCTTCAAGATAGTTACAAGAAAAGTTGCACATTTTCATTATTTATTTCTAATAAATTCAATATAATAATTTTGTAACTATATAGATTTTAATGCGCTGCATCACCGACACTTCCACACTGGTCAAATCTTTCTTCGATATAATAAATTAAAGCCGCTCTATTTCTCGAAGTTTGTCATCGACAGACTTTTTCCTACAATGTTTATACTTAAATCTGTTTTGATATAAAGCTCTGGTCTCCTTTCAACTGTGTTCCTGAAAATATATCGATATTGATGAATTCTCCTTACACATTGCCAGAATTCCAGCCATAATAAATGAGTTCATCCACTTTACTTGGTTTTTCTTTTTCAGTTTATTTTTATTTCTGTGTTGTGCGGTGCCTAAAAGAGGATGTTAATGTAATGCATTTATATCTGCAACGTTACTAGGTAACGTTTCGGATACGCAGTGAGAAGTCACTAAAACATTAAATAAATATCTATATAACGTTTATGATATTTGGTTCTTCCTCAAGTAACATAGACCGTGGAATCTGTTGGCGTCATCATAGCAATCTGGGTAATATCATAATGGATGGTCGTTTATTATCTTCGTTGTTAATAAATCAACTTATTTGGGAGTTGGATGAGAAATAATGACTGATAAACTGAATTGTGACTTCAAAATCAGCCCCAAACAACGTTGAAAATGAGGATAATTTCGTTTTCGCCGGATCCTCAGTTCTGAACTAACAAACGACGGCCATCAAAGTGCAGTATCTGTTCCGATAGATACTGCACCCTATAGACCGATGTCGTCTTGTCCTTTGGGGCTTGATTCCGCCGGCCTGTGGGTTTGTCCTGTGCAGTTCTAGGAGATCCACCCTCCCAGGCTTTGCCTCCCCTCTTTGGGGAGGAGTAAGTTTATTGCTTACTGCCTGAGGCGCCCCTACCGGGGAATGCCGACGGGGCTTCCCAGGCAATTTTTAATGGCCACAGTGCTCACCTTCTCGGGCGCTGGCTTTTCAAATCCCACTTTCCCGACCTTGTGTCACATCTTAACTTGTGGGAGGAAGATAAATAAAATTAACAAACGACGGAAACAGGATGGTTGCGTTAGCGTCCACTGCCTTTAGTAGACTAAATAAAACTATCTGGAACAGAAATGTTGTTTCTTATGCTTCGAAACTCAGATTCTACAGTGCATTTCTGGTTCCAATAGTTACATATGTGTTTGAGACTTGGACAAAAATGGCAGAGGATAAATACAGGTTCCCTGCATTCGAAAATTACTTTTTTAGACCCATGATCGACAAGGCCTGTCTGGATCGCTGCAAGATAACCCAAATTAAAGAAATTCTTCGGTTTCGAAATGATATCATCAAGGTTATCAAGAAAGGGAGAGTAGGCTGGTTTGGCCACGTTGTCAGAAAAAGTCTTGAAATAAATTTTTACCGAGCACTCAAGGAAGAATTTCCCGGTAAAGACCCGGTTGTAGGCTTCTAAAACGCTGGATCGACCAGATCCGCAGCGATGTAGAGCTTCCTTTGCCAATGGTTGAAAGGTTAACAAAGCGCCAAACAGTAAGGGAAGATTGTGTGCGCAGAAAGTGGGCAAATATCCTCTGTGGATTGTGCAATAAAGTAGAGTAAAAGTAGAGAATGGTTAGGTTACTTTCGGGGAAACGAATATTGATCACAACTCGATCGGTTTCTTTCCAAATATTTAGTTCGAAAATCGGTTATCATGTCAGTGTCTACTTTTCCATGGACGTATAGTAGAAAACTATTAAAAAAAAATTAAAAAAACAATAGCATTAAACATTAAAAACAGTAAGTTATCGACATGTGGACAAAATAAGTCGACTTAGAAAATAAAAATGGCCGATATAAATAATTCAAGCAGCTTGATAACTCCAAGTTTTACCTTTTCTTTAAAATAAAAAAGCAAGCAATTTATAGTAAGGTACATGGTTAATAAGTTACAATACCTTGTAGGTAAATGGTAAAACGTTGCGTTACCTCTTTTCTTGCTTTATTTATATCGGTCATATTTATTTTCTCGGTCGACTGGTTTTTGCGTATACGAGTACACTTGCTATAACTTACTATAATTAATGTTGTTGTTTTTTTGCTAAAACATGGTTTTAGTAAAATAAAAAATGATTTCGGGACGATGAAAACCCTGCATAACCCTATAAGAATTAAATGTATTTAAACAGCGACATTAGGAAAGAAAGAAGCCGAAAAGAAATACCACGTGTCTTTTATAGTTACATGGTATCCTAGAATTTCTTCTCCTCATTGTTTAAAGGCACCAGAAAGAGGAGAAAGGTAGGTTCTGTTTCTACTCGGCGAACAAGCCGCAACAGATGAGTTTTTGTTGTTGCAACCTCCACCTTCCCGTGCCAGCTGTCAGAAAGTTACTCGTTATTGTGAAAAAGCATAATAACCTATTTCGCTGTATATAATAAACGACCCTACATTAGGGCATTGCCACAATGTGATCAGAAGTTCGATAAGTGAAGCTTTGCGATTGAGAATCTTTGAAGAATACATCGAAAGTATTTTCCGATACAACTTCGAAGCATGGACACTTGCCAAAAGTCTAAAGAAAACGATCGACTCCTATTGGAGAGGTTTATTGAAGAAAGTTATTCGCGTGAAATGGACCAGAATAATATCTAATGACGCTTTCTATGGACGCACGGAAATTAGTCCATTGAGTAGAGTTACCAGAAAAAGACACAGATCGTCCAGGTTCAATCAACCCTCTCGACCTTATTCAGAAAAGCCCACCCAGCAAGCAACTAGAAAACAACATCAAACTTGCTAAAAAAATCGACTGGTCGGCCCAAAACAACGTGGTTCAATAAATTGAACCATATTATGAATTATATTGTAGCGGTTCCGTAACATAAATGAAATGGCCCAGTTATCTAGTGTATTATAACTCTCGCTAGTAAGTAAATATAAAAATTAATAGGCGTTATCAAACATGACAACAAGAAAAAGGAGACAAACTCGTGTGTAAATAGAAACAAAAAGGCGGTTTTATTTCGGATGAATAAATAGTCTCTTTCTTTGTGTTTCATGCTTTAGTGAATCGTTAGGAGTAGGACTGTTGAAGTGGATCGTGATGGTGATGATTTCTTCTAGCTGTCATCTGGAATCACTGATAAGGCCGGCTGCACAGCTACTGCTACTATGAACGTGATCTGTGTGCATTCACTGTATCGACCGCGATCGTCTGTTCGTTGTGCTGGTCCAAAGTCGTGACTCAAGTCTGACATCAGTCGCGGTGCCAATATGGTCTCAGTAAGTTCTGCAACTGAAAGATTCTCCGTCCAAATAAAATCGCAACTCCCGTTTAAAACAAGTAACAACGTTTTATTCTTTTGGGGGTTACAATGATGCTCGTTTTCTTCTTTTAGATAACAGACTTGCAAATGAGAAATCTTAGCCCGACCAAATCAAAACACAAGTCCAATGGCATAGAGCCCAAAGGGCCAATCCTGCTTAGAGAGGCACACAAACTCAACTATCAGACAACAGTAAACCAAACTGACCTCCCCTGTCCATCTGCTAGAATATATGTAGATATCACCCGGACCAACCCATAAAAATCAATTGAAATAATGGCCAGCCAGCATCCACTTTAAAATGCCAATCTTCTGCCAATGTATGAACAAAAAAAACTACTATCAAGGACGTATCTAAACAGTCATTAAATTTGGAAGACCCTGATTGAGTCATAACCATCGCATTGAACCTTTTATCAGGAGAAACAGTATTTTTCCTGGAGCTCCATCTCTCAGCATGAACCTTTTTTAAAGGGATACTTATTTTTCTCAAAGAGAAATCAAATTCTGGGTAGTCAAATCCCAAATCAGAGATATTTCCCATATCTTAAGTGATTTCCCTTTTCTTAGTTAAATATTTCTCACTTTCAGCAAGTAGACCATTTGTATGCATTGCAAACATTCTGATAGTGCATGTTTGCACTACTGTAGTTGCTGAGTTGTTGTTGCTGCTGCTGCTGCTGCTGCTGCTGTTGTTGCTGACGACGACGACGACGATGATGACGACGACGACGACGACGACAACGACGACGACAGGATTTGAAACTTATGCTAATCGTAGCATTCGTGGATCGCCATGTCTGGCGGCGAGTGGGAAGAAGTAAGTCCCGAATGGAAGTGAAAGTGTTAAAAAGCATGTCTTTTATACTGGTCGCAATAGCTACTGTTGCTGCTGGTAGCGGTTTATTGATGCCACCTGATTGGTCGACGAAAAGGAAGATGCGTGATTATTTTTTTTAATATAATGAAAATATTAAATTAAAACTGACACTTAATGATAGTAGTGTGCATCTCCATTAAGAAAAGTAATTTTATTCATTAAAACGAAGTGGACAATTAGCAACTGTTTGACCTAATTTTTTTAAACGAAGAAGCTATCTGTAAAAAAAATATATTTTATCTAATTCTTCAAGATTAATAAAATGTTTTATTTTAATCGATTTTTTTAATATGAAAACTTGTATTTCTTTATAATTACTGTAGTTTTAATATAAGATTGATGAAAACAAAATCCTCTTCATGAAACCAAAATTCTACCTTTTTTAAATTCAGTCGTACTTATTCTTTTAACTTTACTGAATGAACAATTACATTGGATGGATAAAAACAAAAATCTCCCGCCAAAATCTAAAAGAAAATAATTCTACCTTTCTAAATTCAATCGTACTCTTCCTAACTTAAGAAAACAAAAACAATCATCAAAAGAGTAATCGATCTCCTTGACGTTTTTAAGGCAAAGTTAAGGCTAAGGTTTATTCTGAATGACCGATAGACATAGTCAGTTATAGAGATGCGATGTTAGCATCTAAAAACTATTTTCGTAAAATTAATAATTTCATTAATAATGTAATTCTAGTTTATCTGACTCTCTTCGTCCTTTCTGTATCTCTCATCAAAACATATGGTAAATGATACTGTCAACAGAAATATATGCCTGAGCGGTTTACAGACAAATCTATATACACTAGATGACCCGACCCGGCGTTGCCCTGGAGTCTAGTTTTGCACGGGCTAAATTAAATTTTAAAAAGTATATGGAAAGGCATATTTTTAGAAAAAGAAAAAAAGCGAAAGAAAATGGTCAAATAGCAATAACCGACCTCCCTTCTTCCATTATCGACCTTTAATGCAAAGTTAAGGGAAAGGTTAAGTGGAACTGGCTGGCCAATTGACAAGTGGACATTTTTAATTTTACATTTTTGTCTCATCTAGAGTACACCTTTTGGAGAAACAGAATATCCCCATCAATAAACTGACCTTGTGTAACATCCAGCTCTCGCGGGTAAGTGATAAATAGGGACGATTATAGCCAATTGTAGGGACGTAAAAACTCTTTTCGTAAAATTGATAATTTTATTAATGATATACCGCTACCCTGTTAACTGTCTCCCTTTGTCTCCCTTTGTCTCTCATCAAAACATGATACTGACAATGGAAATATATGCTTAAGATGTAGTCACTGTTTACGGTTCATAATAACACTAGAAACGTAACATTTTATATCATTTTTTAAGTATGTAATATGATGAGTCATTACTGCTGGGCATATTTTGACAAAGTCTTCCTTTGTTTATTTGACCCACTTAAAGGTGAAGCACTAGAAACCTTTTTAAAAAGGGATGGAAATTCATTGATTTAAGGAAACGAATAGGTATTGAAGGTGATGCAACAAAAAAAGTTCTGCGAAGCTTACTTGCCATAAGTATATTTTATACTAGTACTAAACTCTACTCAATTATTTAGCACGATTGAAGTAAATACTGAAAAGAATTTAATATATTTTTAATAATATGCTAGTTGTACATACCCGGCGATTCCCGGTGGAAACATATTGCCTAGAGAAGGGCCTAGAGAAAAATAATCAAAATATGGTCATATTTACAACTTATTTTAAATAGGAGTGTTAAAAATTCGCCTTAGTTTTTCCTTTACTTCATTGTAAATTAAGAAAATTAATTTATGTATATTTATCAAAGTTATATATAGGCAAGAAACACGAAAACACAAGCACACAGTACATTGTAGTTTTATTAATACAAGTTAATGTAGTCAGTGAAAGAGAAGTAACTCAAAACATCATGATAACGGGAAGTAACTGCAGATGGCTACCTGTTATTCAGATATAGTGTTTTAAACCTAAAGTATATCTTTTATAAAGTAGATTTTTATTGACTTAAATAAATATTTGATTAATAGTATTCAAACAAAAATAATAATGCACCATTCACATAACTGCCCTACTTTAGTGTATATACGTAGTGTTAAGATCTACATTTGAAGCCTTGAAAGTAACGCGCTGCCATTTGCAAACTTGGCCGCTTACAGCATTAGATTAAAACAGCACTTCAAATATTTAGTACAATTGAAACATATTTACGTACCAGTACGATAATCAAGTAATGTTAATAAATTAGTGTGCTAATATTTATGTAAGAAAAATGTAATTGTTTATCTGATAACGAAAACAGATAGGGAAATAGTGATATGTATTTTTTATTAATGACATCAGCTGATATTTCTTTTAAAATCATTAGTGAAGAATGTACCTATTTTAAAATATTTCCAGAACATAATAATTATTTTTATAAAAATAACTAAACGAAGTAACTTTTAGCAACAAAAAGCCAAGATTGACTAGTCAGAAATAAATATTTGTTTATCAGCTCAAATGATTTTCGGGTCAAAAATTTTAAATCTCATAAGGTAACTTTATATGTCATAAAAATATATATATGAAATAGCAAATGTTATATATATATATATATATATATATATATATATATATATATATATATATATATATATATATATATATATATATATATATATATTTAAGGAACAGGAGAATAAAGATATTTTGTATACCTTTAACGTAGAACCTATCATGAAAAATTGATGCTCGATATTCGAGACAGAGCAAGTATATAAACAAGTGAAAGATGAGAATAAAAATTATACAAAATAAAATATTTGTCAAGTCATCAAGTTGTTCAAGACAATCATAGAAAAATCTTTTAACCATCCGCCTGCAATGTGAAGCAATTCCATCGTAACGCTAATCAACAAAGTAGCACCAGTACACGAGCACCTCCTCTAACCGGTAACCTTACTCATTCTCAGCCCTTATCGCATCACAATACCCAAAATATTGCTCCAAATATCAACCACCATTCTTTACCAGTTGATAACAATTTTGCTTAAACATCTCTACCCCATTTAACTCCCCCTTCAAACAATTTTAACTTAATCTCTAATCAGAACTTAAGCATACAGACTCCTAACTCACCTACTACTATAAATAACACACCTAATCTAATAAGAATTCTATATAAAATACATACTTACATAGGAGCTAGTGCTTTCCCAATAAAAAACCGCATATCCAACCTCTTTTAAAAGTAATAACGACCAAATTACAGGGACTTCCCTAACTAATTTAATAAAATATTTTAAACGTAATAATATTCCTTACTCTCTGTATTGGTCGATTTTGAAAACATCAAGGTCCTATACTACAGAATCTAGGATATGCCAACTAGATACATTAGAAGCCGTTATGATAATCACTGCTGCCAAGAGTAAAACATTATAAATTCTTAAAATTAATTTCTTTCAGTATGCATGCATAAAAGAAAATTTAAATATATCAACTTCATAGCCCCAGCTGACACCCCTCCCCATTTAATAACTAAGCCTTTCTTAGCTAACAGAAGACCAGTAATACAACAACTCATTTCAATTACACTACATTAAAAATCACTTAAAACAATTTCTCAAGTTGATCTTCTTCAAATTTCTATTTTACTACCTATTGAATCCCACACATTAATTTACATCCCTAATTTTGGAACTCTTTTTAAATTTTCTTGAGAGAGTTCAACCTATTGAACTGGATACCATTCTTTTATTATAAGTATTTTCTCCCCTTCTTTATCCTTCAATTCAATCTTTAACTTTTTAACTTCAATCTTTTGTTCTTTTAACTTTAACCTATAACGCTTACGTGTCTTCTCTTTTAGTACCCTAAGTTCAATTTATATAATTTGGAACCCTACCCCTAACCCTAAGCCCTTCAATTTAAGTACTCACTTCTGTTTGGCCTTACCTCGACCTCTGTACATTTATCTACCTATCAACGTGAATCTAATAACCTCCCCTAACTATTTTTAACTATTTTTATATATTTTCTAATATTTTTTATCTGTCCAGTTCTTTCCAACGGTTCATTCCCAATACGGATATTATATCTTTCTTTCTTTTTAATATATACTTCAGACGTTTGATAATATTTTTATATTTATTTTTAATTTTTAACTTTAATCTTTCTAATTTTTTTATTTTATTTTGCCTTTAGATTTCTCCTGACCTTTGAACCCAGTCAAACCACTTACTCTCTGATATTAATTTATCAAATATTAACTCTTAACATCTGCATTCGATTCCCCCTAGACAAAACTTATTTTATATCTTTTCAAATTTTGACGTTTGATAATTTCCCCTTACCTACTTATCTGTTTGGATCTGTTTGGCTAATCTGACGATAGCATATCATTCTTTGAAAAGCCATGGATTAAGGAATGAATAATGAAAAGAATTTATTTAAAACCCATTGTTTTGAACAACTGATGACTTAATAGATATTGTGTATTGTACAATTTTTATTCTCATCCTTTACTTGTTTATATATATATATATATATATATATATATATATATATATATATATATATATGGGAAGAGAAGGATGAAAGTAATCCGACGTGATGGGAAAATGAAAAAGGAAAACCAAAAAATGGATGTTTTTTATGTGTACATCAACGTTTCGTCTTTATTTATAAGACTTCATCAGGATGATAAAATAGAGAAAAAATGTCATGCAAGCACAGATACATGTCTACCCTACATGTATCTGTGCTTGCATGACATTTTTTCTCTATTTTATCATCCTGATGAAGTCTTATAAATAAAGACGAAACGTTGATGTACACATAAAAAACATCCATTTTTTGGTTTTCCTTTTTCATTTTCCCATATATATATATATATATATATATATATATATATATATATATATATATATATATATATAAATATATATATATATATATATATAAATATATATATATATATATATATATATAGAGAGAGAGAGAGAGAGAGAGAGAGGGGAATGACAGAAGTAAATAGAGGTCCTTATTATCATTAATAACGAAGACTTCTGTCATAGGGTTCTGATTGACCCAGGTGAGATGATATTGATTATTTTCCCTCTCTGATAAATTGGACAATCACTTGGTTAACAATGAAAGTGGAATCCTAAGGTTTGCGATGGTTTGACGCTCATTGGGCCCACCTTCAGATTGATCCATGATATGACTCATTTGAAAGCCTGACAATTATTTGGATGGTGATAAAAGATAGATATATTGATATTAATTACTATAAAATACCGTTGTTTCAAACTTTTAATACTGCTTTGTACGGCTCTGACGGTTGGCCGTCGATGAAAGAAGAAGAATATCGGTCATGGCGACAAAGGTGCATGGAACTAAACCTGTATTCATTATTTTTTGTGAGTGTCTATTTACTTATGTAATGTCTGTGTATATCTTTAGTAAAAAAGAGATTTACAAATATGTTTGTGCGTCTAAAGTGCTGTCTTATTTATATATCAGTCCTCAATTGTCGTTCAAGATTTTACTTTGCAGTCGTTAGTTAAGTTCAGGAAGTTATTTTGAGGGTCCATGTTATGTTAGCATCCAGGACGGCTACTTCTCTTTGGGCTTGGAAACGCTCCCCACAATTCCACATACAAAGCGTTATTTTTTTATTTTCATGACAAAGTTGGTTCTTTTGAGGAATGTGTAATCTTTCTTTTAGCAGTGAAGAAACATCGCTATTCAAAGACTATAACACGTTTTACTCGCGTAGAGAAATAAGCCTTTCGTGTTAGTTGTAATAATATAGTAAATTGAGTAGTTCCTTTCTACTATTAATTGCTCATACAGAGATGTGACACTAAACCTCTTGCTCCGTTATTATGCC
This sequence comes from Sepiola atlantica, assembly GCA_963556195.1. Taxonomy (NCBI): domain Eukaryota; kingdom Metazoa; phylum Mollusca; class Cephalopoda; order Sepiida; family Sepiolidae; genus Sepiola; species Sepiola atlantica. The sequence goes on along the minus strand of OY744516.1, from coordinate 123,284,115 downwards.
CTTGTGCCAGACTGGCTAAGTTTAGTAAATAGAGTCATGTCGATATGTATTAATTCGCTCTGTTGAAACGAGCTTATTTGGATTATCATTGCAATCAACACTTTCTCATCAGAATGTCATCGATATCTCCGGACTCCAGAAGTTCCCAGATTATCCTATTAATATCGATGTCCTAATTAAAATCCTAATTAATCATACAAGGTCAATCCAAAAGGGTGGGATTAAGTTTGCATTTGCTTCAATCACCTCAATAGTTGGCCATAACCTCTGGAAGTGAAAAGGAGAGGGTATCTAAACAAACCAGAGAAAGCTGGAGGGTGGCTATTCAAGCCAGTCGCTTTTTGGCGTTCGTTCGAATCGTATCTCTCTTCACTGTAAACGCACATGGCGTTAGCCGAAATGAACACACATATACTCGCTCACTAGCAAAATACTAATGCTAATGCATACTCATATCTTCATGACTATTTACTTACACACAGTTTCTCGGACCATGATGTTCTCGGACTCTTTGAACTCTCATTTTTTACGAACACTTTACTTTGCAGTGTCTTAAGTATTCAATAAAATTAATTATTTTGTGTGGATAGACTTTGACATTCTTTTTTATTGGTGATGTCGTATCATCTTCAAATTGGATTCATATCAAAAATATAAAGAAGCTATCTTAAATTTAAAGAAATATATTTTTTGTGTTTTTTGACATTAAAATCACCGACATGAGTAATTATTAATACAATTGATTCTCTAGAATTTCCTTAACAATGACAAGGACGGAAACATCCCCTCCATTAACTTCTACACTAACTCTAAGTTTGTGGAATCTGTCGAGGAAGTCGGGATCAGGATCGAGATCTTAAATGTGGCTTTGCCTAATAATTCTTTGAGTCCAGTGGTTCCTATGATAACTGGAATGATGGAGATCTCTTTGAGGTTTTGAAAGTTTCTCGTTCGGCTGTCGAGGCCCTTCGACCAAGGGCAGAAATTAGCTTTTAAAGACATACTGACGTGCGTCTGGTAGGGACGAAAAAATACTAAAACAAAGAGAGCGAAAAACTCTGTGGTTGACGTTTTATACTACGCGTTGGATTTTTTATGCTGATTGGCGATTTTGTTCAATGAAAAGTCAATACGGAAATACCATACACTTCGCTGCTACTCTCAACAAAATAAAATTATTTTTAACATTTTGGCCAAAGTAACGTTTAAGCGTGGATTTTTTTGCTTCAATAAACACCGTTCGGGTTCTATTTTTTAAAACACTAGCTTTATTTATCCTGTATTGCCCGGGTGTGTTTTTACTTTCAATGTTGTTTCACTTATCCCCCCGCCCTTCACCCTTTTTCTTTTAATTAATTTCTTGTAAGAAAATATTTACATTTTTGAGAAGGTAATTCAATGGACTAATTTTGAAAGAATCGGTTTTGTAATAAAAACGCTCGGTGCCTTATGAATTGTTAAAATTTAAATCATATAAACACTTCCGAGTTTGTTTCTTTTTTTAACAGTCAAATGTATAAATATGACCGGGGGTTGTTTCTTGGACAAAGGGTTAAACCCATGTGGGGTGCCCCGACCAAAGGTTGTGGGAGAGATGCATTTATAGCAGCATGTCATTCCCACTGGGGGGGGGGGGGTCGATGATCTCCTCTGTGTGCGTTCGGCCGGAATGCGGAAGAGAAAAAGAGAGAGTGAAAAGAGAGTGTGTGACTTGTTTTATAGGAAGTCAAATCACGCGTGGTCAAACTAACCTGTTGGTCCCTGATTGGCCGGAATCTTCGGTCAACGTGCTTTCACGAGATAACCTCTTCTCTATCTCAGAGACGAAGAAGGGTTGAGCAAACAAAGAAAGAAAAGAAGCCGCAACAAATATCCCCTGGCCGGTAGTAGCGTCTTCTACATAAATAGGCTCAGATGTGCATGCCGGTGTTTTTTTGTTTTTTTTATACCAAATTATTTTTTAAACGGGTTTTGAAACTTAAACATATTCATTACATTTTCCCTTTTAATTAACTATCTTCTATCCATATAAGATTTTAAAATATTGTACTTATATGATATTTCTTCAAATCAGTTATCTTGAGAAAGTCTTGAATTTATTTTTACAATAAAGGAAACCGCTTATCAAGGCCCAAAGGACACTTGAGGATAAGGGTTAAAGAGTTTGACTGATGGACGGTGAGACAACATCGCGATCACCGGCACGGTGGTTGTAGCAGGGCAAAAATTGATTATTTACGGGGACAGGTCAACAAGAACTTGTTTACATTGGATTTGAAGACAACCATGTTGTAGTCGGCTGGGAAGCAGGCTCGCGACTCTGTGTTCCACAAACGGGCAGTTCTAGGAAAGAAACTCTGCCCATAGACGTTTGGTAGTAGCTAGGCGGGTTCTTATTGTGAATGGTTTACAAGGGGGGCATAGATTTGAGCTCAGTCGAGCACCTGCCATGAAAATAACGGTAGAGCAAAGAAAGACTAGCAACATCTCTACTGTGAGAGAGTGACTGTAGAGAAAAGAAGACGACATCCCCTAACTAGATTTCGAAGTCGGTTTTGAACTCTGTCAAAGCAGGAAAGGGTGCTTTGAGTGGCATCTTCCCATATGTGACAGCAGTACTCCATCTTAGGACGTATTTGACTCTTGTACAGGTAGAGGATGGCGTCGGGCGTGAGATACATTCTAGAGCGGTAGAATTATCCAACCATTTTTCCAGCGGTCTTAGCAACAGATTTGATGTAAGTATTCCATTTAAAGTCTGAAGAGATGGTCAGTCCAAGGAGCTTATCAAAGTAGTGAGCTTCCTCAAGGGGAGGGCCGTTCATTTAAACTGGGACAAAGTGGAGATCAGAGCGTTTGTGTTGAAAGGAGAGGAGCTTTGTCTTAGACGCATTAAAAGTAACCAGCCACCTTTTCCCCCATTGTGCCACTTGCTCCAGGTCGGAAGAGAGAGAGCCAGAAAGAACTTGATCATTAATGCTCTTCGAGGTGTTTCCATAGATTGTTGTGTCATCAGCATAAATGTCGACGAATGATCTTAGAATGTGGCTTGAGAGATCATTTATGAAGATCAGGAAGCGGGTTGGGCCCAAAATGAAACTCTGAGGCACGCTGGCGTTGATAATTTGTGCCTCAGACTTCTGTCCGTCAACGACTACTTTTATAAATCTATCAGAGAGAAATATTTGATGGTTGAGAGTACATTTCCGGATATTCCATAGCTAACAAGCTTGTTAAGTAAACCTTTATGCCAAACCCTGTCAAAAGCCTTTATGTCAAAAGCTATTGCTCTAGAAAGGAAGCCCCTGTCAATAGATTCACTGATCCTGTGTGATATTATAGTCGGCACATCAGCTGTTGATCTAGCAGGACGAAAGCCATATTGCTTGTCGCTGAGTATGCTGTTTTTGTTAAGGTGATTAACAATTTCTTGGTTTATCACAGATTTAAGAAACTTACTCATGACGCACAAAAGATTGACTGGTGTGTACTGAGATGCAGAGGACCGGTCACCAGTATTTTTAAATATTGAACAGTCTGACGAAGATTTCGAATGTGTTGAGAAGCACTTCTCCTTTAAGCAACAATTTAACAGCTTTGTAAGAATAGGAGCTAAATCAGATTGCAGTTTTTTAATCACAATGATTGGGATGTTGTCAGGACAAATATGTGGATGCCGCTGAGGGTTTTTACAGTCATGGGTGGAAATTCAGGACATAGGCGGCCCTGATCGCAAAGGGTGGAATTTGATTCAAAGTTATTTGCAAAAAGTTTGGCTTTGTCAGACGCTGAGGAAACCACCTTTTGTTCATTGATGATGGTTGGAATAGAGAATACGCTTTTGTTCAGGATCCTGTTTGTAATACGTCAGAACTCGTGGGAACCAAACGTGTGCTCGGCCACTCAGGATTGTAATAGATTAGGCATACTTTTTTTGCACTCTAAAGACGAAACGTTGATGCATATATAAATAATTTCCTGCTATGAGTTAGCTAGGCGCTTCCCTACCCTTGCTGCCATCGGTGCTGTGTATCGGCTTGTCTCTCTCTGTCTCTTATTTTCGGCATAGCTCTTTGCTTGTCCCTTCTTTTTACCTATCATCATCATCATCATCATAGCGTAGCCCTTTCTACCATGAGCGACGATGGGGACATTAGCAGTCGGACAGGCTGAAGAAGGAGAGGGGATGATTTGCATTGAGAGTGTACCGAGGAACCATGAGGTCAAGGCCTTTCGGCCAAACTCTGCTATTGGGTCTCTTTTTTTTGAATCAGTACCGGTTATAACAGCTTCCAGAGAGGTTGTGGTTTGGCTTGTCTCCGTTGACCACTGACCGACATTAAACATTTTGAAAGAACTCCACTTTTGGGAAGGCCAGACGCCTTCTTTATGTTGAACTAAACAGTCTCAGAGAGACACACTTTTGAATAAGCCAGAGGTGTTTTATGTCAGGACAGAGCGTCCTTATTAAAAAAAGAATTCTCTTATATACAGGGAAGTTTTGAAAGAATTCCAGACATACAGCTCCCAGAAGAAAGTCTGTTGTCGAACCATTTTTGAAGAGCGACAATTATCTTTTGAAAGGATATTTTATATGCTGATTTTGGGCGATAAAACTCAAAGTCTTTGACCCTTTGTGGGTTTTATTTAAAAGAAATTTGGTCTGGAACGACCATTTGAATGATATCGAAGTACTGGAGAGAAGGAGATTTGAATCTCTCCTACGGACAGTTTTTTTTATTGTATTTGTTTGAATTCTTCTTCTTCTTCTTCTTCTTTGTGTGTGTAGCAGTTACCTCCTCCTTTCAAAACATAACTACACCGGTTTGCCGGTAGGTGTCGCTTTTTCACCGACAGGTGGCACTGTAAAGCGACACCAGAGTTATCTGCCCTTCTGACTATAAAAACCGTTGCAAACGGAAAACCCATCTCTCTTTCACTGACCAGCCTCGACAGGACAACGCTGGCACCAGCGTTCCGTCTCTCTCTCTTCTTCTTCACCAGCCTCGACAGAAGTACGCTGACACTAGCGTTCCGTTTCACTTTTCTCTTCTGGTCAATTGGCCTCGACAGAACGACGCTAATACACTAGCGTTTCGTCTCACGCTTTTCTCTTCAACTAGTCTCGGAAAAACAACAACCAACACACTTTTCTTCCGTCAACACGTGGGCAAACAACGGTAAGAGTTCTCAACTCATTTTCTTTGTGTACGGCTTTCAAAGACTTTTCCTACGCCGGATTCATTTCTTCTTATACCTTTTCAAGAACTGTTTTTCCATCGACACACATGCATACATCACACACTTCACCATTCCACGTACACACACGTTCAATAAACGTTATTTGAACTACTTCATTTTGTTTATTAATTATTACTCTGTCTTTTGCATGCAACATTGCTTGATTCAACTTTGCACGTTTATAATCGGGGGAACACGACTCTCAATCATAACAATTGGTGACCCGACGTGCAAGCTTTGTTGTATGGGGCAGAGTAATTAATTTCGTACAAGAACAAAAAAATATATATATATATATCATTTCTCGTTTTTTCTTTCGTGGTGAAACGAATTACGCATCCATCTTTTTCCTTTTTTTTTCTACCCACGTGGTAGAAATATACAAACAAACAAAAAAAAAGAAGCCACCGTCTCCATTTTTCCTGGCCACGCGGAAATACCCAAACAAAGAAAAACAAACATTTCTCGGCTCTCTCCGAGTATAAAACAAATTACAATTTCATTTTTTTTCTTCTTCTCTTTCTCGACCCACGTGTCGGAAAATTATATACAAAGAAAAAGACAAACTTTTGCCAATCCTTTTTTGACGAACAAAAGGACCTTACAAGACGCCACTTCCTTTGTTTTGAACACGTGGAGAAAGAAAACAAACGCTCACACGCTGCCCATCTTTTTCATAACCACGTGTTGACAAAAAGGAAAGAAAAAAAATTCAAAAAAATGCCGCCACTCTTTGCCATGACCACGTGTTGATAAAAAAATTAAAAGAAAAAAACAAAAAAAACGCCATTTTTATCTCTCGGACGACGTGGAAATTAAAATTCAAACAACAAAAAAAAAAAAGAAAATACGAAATTTTTTTTTCTTTCTTTTCGACAACAAAGAAAAGAGAAGCCGCCATTCTTTCTCTACGTGGAAACTAACATTCAAACAAACGAAAACAAAACGTCATTCCTCATGTGAAACAAATTACGACTCCATTTTTTTTTCTTTTTCCCTTCTACCCACGTGTTGGAAATATATATATAAAAGAAAAGAAAACTACAAAACAGACAACACACGATGTCGAACATCACCAAGCCTCAAGACTTAATACTGGTTGTAAAAAGTCAGGCTCAGCAAGCACCAACATCACCCTTCAAAGGCTACCATCCCTCTTCAACAACTGGACGTTCATTGATCAACAGGAGGACTCATCAACTTGAACAACCACATCTTCCCGGACATTCATCAAGCACCAAACATTTCCGGACCTCACTGACAACACTATGGAAGAAATCACACCAGTTTAAAATGAGTACAACTGCACAAGCACGACTAAATACTCAACAACTGGACGTTCGTTGATCAACTGGGGGACACATCAACTCGAACGACGCACCAACACCAGTACAGACCCACTTGTACCTGGACCTGCTAACTCACTTGCAGACATTTGTGCATCTGATTTTGACCATAGTGTACCACCAATCTCAACAACTAGATGTTTGTTCATCAGTTCCACAACACGGACTAATTAACATGAACAACATCAACAACTGCACAGACTCACTTGTGCTCATTCATCAACACTGCACAGACTCACTTGTGCTCATTCATCAACAACTGCACAGACCCACTTGTGCTTATTCATCAACAACTGCACAGACTCACTTGTGCTCATTCATCAACAATTGCACAGACTCACTTGTGCTCATTCATCAACAACTGCACAGACTCACTTGTGCTAATTCATCAACAACTGCACAGACCCACTTGTGCTTATTCATCAACAACTGCACAGACTCACTTGTGCTCACTCATCAACACTGCACAGATTCACTTGTGCTCGCTCATTAACACCGCACAGACCCACTTGTGCTCACTCATCAACAACCGCGCAGACCCAAGCACCAAACATTCCCGGACAACACTGACAATTCAACGTTCGTTCATCAGCTCCGCATCACGCAGACTAATCAACATGAACAACGCCACAAACAAGTGCAAATTCACTTGCACTCAACATTTTTCGACCGCAAACTCACTTGCACTCAAACTTGATGCAGACCCAAACAACACGCAGATCCACATGCGTTACAAACACTCAATTCTGCAGACACACTTGCGATCAATCATTCAATACAGATGCAGAAACAGAAATAAGTAGCGTGCACACTACTTTTTCTAATCTTCAACAGCAAAACAGACATACCCACAAAGAATGCTTCTATTCTACAACTGTACATATTGAATAATATTTTCAATATTTTTCAATCTGGGGGGAGTCCTTGTAGCAGTTACCTCCTCCTTTCAAAACATAACTACACCGGTTTGCCGGTAGGTGTCGCTTTTTCACCGACAGGTGGCACTGTAAAGCGACACCAGAGTTATCTGCCCTTCTGACTATAAAAACCGTTGCAAACGGAAAACCCATCTCTCTTTCACTGACCAGCCTCGACAGGACAACGCTGGCACCAGCGTTCCGTCTCTCTCTCTTCTTCTTCACCAGCCTCGACAGAAGTACGCTGACACTAGCGTTCCGTTTCACTTTTCTCTTCTGGTCAATTGGCCTCGACAGAACGACGCTAATACACTAGCGTTTCGTCTCACGCTTTTCTCTTCAACTAGTCTCGGAAAAACAACAACCAACACACTTTTCTTCCGTCAACACGTGGGCAAACAACGGTAAGAGTTCTCAACTCATTTTCTTTGTGTACGGCTTTCAAAGACTTTTCCTACGCCGGATTCATTTCTTCTTATACCTTTTCAAAAACTGTTTTTCTATCGACACACATGCATACATCACACACTTCACCATTCCACGTACACACACGTTCAATAAACGTTATTTGAACTACTTCATTTTGTTTATTAATTATTACTCTGTCTTTTGCATGCAACATTGCTTGATTCAACTTTGCACGTTTATAATCGGGGGAACACGACTCTCAATCATAACATGTGTCGTGCGTGTGCGTGTGGGGGGGGGGGGTATGTGTGTGTGTGGGGGGGGTGATGGTGGAAAAGCGATACCGCGTTTTTATAGCCACTTTTCATTATTGTCTGAGGTGATAACCATTTTTTCAGTACGGATCTTTCTGTTCTTTCTGGTATTTTTCGGTGTCGTTTGAGACTATAATATTTATTTGAGTAACTGATACGGCAACCCCCTTTTTTAAAGAATAGTCCCTTGAGTAGACTCCATTGTTTTATGTGTATTTTCAGCTCAATCTAATTCCAATTTTATTGGGTTATTTTTTATTGTAATCTCCATTGTTACCCTGGGTTAACTTGTTTAACCCTGCTTTGGGAAACAAAAGCAGAAACTAGTTTGTGTGTTTTTGTCTTATTAATAAACTGTATTGAATTGCATTTCTGGATCTGTTTCTTTATTTGCTCCTTTTTGTCTCTTTATTGATTCCCTCCTTTTTTATTGATGGTAACAACAGACGAATTTTGGTAACGACCCCAAAATTTTCGCCAGGGGTGGGATTTTGCTGCTAAATATTTTTTTAAATGTTAACGCAAATTGATCACAAATGAGTATTGATTTACTCCTCTGCAGGAGTTTGGCACAAGGCCAGTTTTTATCTTACTCCCACAAGTAAGATGTGACCCAAGGTCGGGTCGGGAAAGTGGGGTTTAAAAATTGCCTGGGCAGCCCTGTCGGCATTCCCCGGTAGAGGCGTCTCAGACAGTAAGCAATAAACTTACTCCTCCCCAAAGAGGGGAGGCAAAGCCTGGGAAGGTGGACCTCCCAGAACTGCACAGGACAGACCCATTGACCGGCGTAAATCAAGACCCGAAGGCCAAGACAACACCAGTATGGGGTGCAGTATCCATCGGAAAAGATACTACACTTTGATCTTAGCCAAAAGGCCAAGCCGGTTGTAAGTAAACCAAAATAAATTGTTTTTGACTAATTTCCCTTCCTTTAAAATAATTTATGTCGCCAATAGTAACGTTTGCCCAATAAATTATTAATTAATCGATATTTTTACTGTTACAAATCACTTGTACTCGTATTTCTGCACACACAAAATTTGATCAAATAATTTTATAATTTTATTTAAAAAAAGATTTACATGGTGGAGAAGTACAAAGAATTACTTTTTTTATATTTCAGTGCTTAATTTTTTACTAATGAAAAGAAATTTTGAAAAAAAGAAAACATCAAATATATAGATTTTAGAATGGGGTTCAAATGTAACCACATTGTGATTTTTAAAAGGGCGTAAGTTTAACGGCATTTAATTTGGGCCAGGTGCGCAGTAACGTTTTTTGTTGCCTTTTTATGTTGTTGCTCTTAAAAGCGACACTATATTATTATATTTTATGTAATTCGACAGCATTTTAAGTAAGGAAATAATTTTTAAAAAAATAAAAGTCAGGGCGCCTTCAGAACGTTGATTAAAAATGATATACGTCCTTGTCATGAACCATTCCCATATGTAATGTAATTTCGTTCATCATTTTCAACCCTCTCATCATATTCTTCAGCATTCAACTGACACTCCATCCAGCCCATTAACTCTTATCTTCGAGTGGCTTTTGGCCTTGATAAGTGATGACTCATGAGTAAAAAAATATATAATAATAATAATAATAATAAATAAATAAATAAAATAAAATTCGAACGACAGAATTGCGGTTCAGTTGCGGATCTGACCAAATTTCTAGCCGAAAATGTGTCACCGAAGGTAGCGTCCCTAAATGAACGACATTCCCCTTAAAACGAGAAAATGGCAATCACATTTAACGGCATTTCACATCATAAGAGTTTACAATTCAGATCGAATGCAAAAATAATAGAAAGTGCGTATGCGTGTGCGTGTGCGTGTGCGTGTGCGCCGCTTTTTTTTTCTAAAAGGTAAAGGGAGATTACTCAGGAAATAAAATATTTATTCAGATTACTTCCCTTAGATTTTCATTGCATTGTTGTTGATTTTGGGGAGGAAAGGCCGTTTATTGCCTTTTTATAATGTTGGACACTATGAACATACGAGATCTCTGATTTAATACATTACGGTATCGCGCTAAAATACGCTCCGTAGATTACACAGTCAACATCATCGACTGCTCCACTTAACGTAATGCAAAAAGTATTGAGTCCCATCGGTTACCGGTATCATATATATATATATATATATATATATATATATATATATATATATATATATATATAAGGGTGGGCAAAAATAAGGGTCCTATTTTTAAAAATTCATAACTTTTTTATTTATTGATTTTTTTTTTTTTTTTTTTTTTTAGAATAAGTAAAGGACCCCTTCCGAAGCAAGCATGAGCCGTATTAGCCCTAAGGAACGTACCCTCATTTAGAAAACATTATTTTTGCTTAAAAAAACTCAAAACAGTGTAAAAAACAATACTTTAGTTTTTGTAAGTTTTAAGAAGTGTTTTTCGGCTAAAATTTGTTTTGTTTATTTCATAAAATCTCGGAAGGGTCAGTCTACACACACATAAAGTTTGGTGAGTTTAACTTTTATTTTGTGGAAGTTATTCAAATTCAAGTTATTCAAATTTAAAGATAGGACCCTTATTTTGGCCCACCCTGTATATATATATATAGTGGGGGGGGGCAGGTTGTATTGAAAAGAAATTACGCATATATTTTTATTTCAATATTTACTTCAACACTGCTCAGTACATGACTAGAGCTTAGTAGAAGTATAGAAACAGTGTTATACAAAGACATTTGTGTTTCATTTCCGAAGTAATGCTTCAGAAAGTAACTGACTTCTGGTGCAATCCTCTACTTATATAAGGATCAGAAACGCTTTAAGATAGAGTACTGCTATCACTTTTTTTTATCTTTAAATTCACCCAAACTATGCACATTACTATTGAGACGTAAGGGGCTAATGTGATTAGGGGCATCGTAAATAGGGTGTTAGCCAGCAAAATGTCTGTTCACATTACATTTAAATTTCTGTATGTTATTACAGTCGGGGAAAACAGGGAGCAGGAAGGGAATTCCAAAGGCAAGCGATCCGAAGAAAGAAGCCATAACAGTAGATAGTTTTCCGGTATCTGGGGACCTCTATGGTGAAGGGGTGGGATTTTGCTGCTAATTGGATTTGTTGGGGGTATTTACGCTGAGGCGGTAAAAGTGCAGTAAGTTAGTCGAAGCACATTCTGTGGAATTACTTGTAAAACAAGCACGTTGCGGTGATGGGACAGGTGCTGGAGCTTGGTAGACAGTAAGGGACCTCTTTTTTTTCTTTCTTTTTTTTTAACTTAGTTCACCCCAAACAAGGCAAGTTTCCACTGTAGATGTAAGGGGCTACTGAGAATTAGGGTGAAAGTTTAGGGGGTCATCCTAAATTGGGAGCTGTCAGCTAAATGCTTGTTAACATTAGTTTTACATTTCTGCATGTCGGCACAGTCGAGGAAATAGGGAGCAGGGAGAGAGTTCCAAAGGCCGGAAGCTCGAAGAAAGAAGCTATTTGAATGAATGGGTGGGATCTAGCTGATTATCAGGTTGGTCGAGTGTATTTACGTCGAGGGAGCACGTTTTATAAAGTCCTTGAAAACAGCGATGGTACAGGGACTGGAGCTTGGTGGATAGTGAGTTATGTTGTCATTATAAAAAATGACTTTAAAAGTTCTTAAACCTATTTTCATTCGGTTCACTTACGTGCTTTTGTGTAGCTTAAATTTCGTTTCAATTTTCTTATCTTTTTTTTTATTGCTAGGGATGGGGCATTCAACTAGATGCCAGACATTCACCCGCTATTTCAAATACTCCAACCGACAGATCTTTTGATGAGTCTAATCGTTCCTCTAAGTGCAATTGTTTGTATCTCTCTTGCACTTGGTTCACCAGGTAGTTTTTGAAATTCTTTTTCATGAGCCCGGTTTGTCCTATGATTACTAAAATGATGGAGATCTTCCTAAGGTTTCCGTTTCTTTTCATGTTGTACATAAGCCTTTGATATTTAGTTATCTTTTCTCTTTCAGCTCTGTCTAAGCCAGCATCATTAGGGTCGCTACTTTCTCCAAATTGTTCATGGCTAATTATTTAGCTTACAGCAAACACAGATTGTTTATTAGTTTCTATTATTTAACTATATAAAACTTAACGGTACACATCAAATACACTTTAGATAGGATCAACTCAAGTGATTTAGCGAGAGAACGGTTCAGTCGTCGGTGGCCAGGAAAATGTTGAAAGAAAGAGTACAGAAGACAGAGATAAAGGTTAATATGTATTAATAGTGTTAAATTGAACAATAATACATAAATCTTACAAAACTAATTGTGTTTGCGGCTTTAAGAAGTCTAACTAATAAAAGAGTTCTTTAACGTCCAAGAAAAATAGATGGCCCACTGAATTATTCAGATTCAAATCGTCGCATTCAATTAAGGAAGAATTTTTCTTACTTGTTGACAGGATTACGACCAGATTCAAAAGAGAAAGCATAAGGTTGTTGTTTTTTATTCAGTCCGACAAATTAAGTAGATTGGTCAAGGAGAATCAAATAAGGCTTTTTCAGAATATGAAGAGGTGTCGTGATGGACGAGAAGAGAATTATTTTAGGAGAGAAAGGGAGCTAACCTTTTTTATACTCTCCCAACAACAAGAATAAATGCAACGAAATAAATCGTTGCATGGTATTTAAATGCAATCATATTCAGAATACTTTCTGATTACTACACAAAGGTTTAAAGTGTATAATTATTTTTTTACAGAATATTTCAATTAGCGATGTAAATTGTTCGCATATTTAAATATTGAAATTATCCATGGAAGTTGAATATCAGTTTTTTGCATCCCCTAAAAGTTGAAATTATAAATGGAGGTTGAATAGCAGTTGTTTGCATCCTCTAAAAAGTTGAAATTATAAATGGAGGTTGAATAGCAGTTGCTTGCATCCTCTAAAAAGTTGAAATTATAAATGGAAGTTGAATAGCAGTTGTTTGCATCCTCTAAAAAGTTGACATTATAACTGGAAGTTTAATAGCAGTTGCTTGCATCCTCTAAAAAGTTGAAATTATAAATGGAGGTTGAATAGCAGTTACTTGCATCCTCTAAAAAGTTGAAATTATAAATGGAGGTTGAATAATAGTTGCCTGCATCCTCTAAAAAGTTGAAATTATAAATGGAGGTTGAATAGCAGTTGTTTGCATCCTCTAAAAAGTTGAAATTATAAATGGAGGTTGAATAGCAGTTGCTTGCATCCTCTAAAAAGTTGAAATTATAAATGGAGGTTGAATAGCAGTTGCTTGCATCCTCTAAAAAGTTGAAATTATAAATGGAGGTTGAATAGCAGTTGCTTGCATCCTGTAAAAAGTTGAAATTATAAATGGAAGTTGAATAGCAGTTTTTTGCATCCTCTAAAAAGTTGAAATTATAAATGGAAGTTGAATAGCAGTTGTTTGCATCCTCTAAAAAGTTGAAATTATAAATGGAGGTTGAATAGCAGTTGTTTGTTTTCTTCAAAATGACACGTGGAAAAATTATATTTTAAGCACGTGCATGATTTATGTCTTCAATAGACAAAATATTTTTCGTTTGTTTTTCAGAAACAGATAGTATTGATTTTTTTTTAAGTGTCACGTAGAATATTGTTTTTGTTTTGCAGTTTGTCTTAAGCAGACAGAATTATAGTATGATTTTTTTTTCGTTTGTTTTTAAGCGTAGAATTTTTTTTTGTTTTTCAGCACGTGTAGTTGTCTTAGGTAGACAATGCATATTTTGGTTGTTTTATGTTTATTTAAAACCAACCCAAATTTTGATGAAAAGAGGTCACGTGAAAAACGTCAAAGAATGTGAGAATTCTTTTTTCTTCTTTAAACGGTACGTTTTATTTTATTTTAAATAATCATGTATTTTTTTCTTTTTGAATAAAGACAAGTTGTTTCTAGCAAAACTAATTCTGTTTGCGACTTTAAGAAGTTCAACTAATAAAAGAGTTCTTTAACGCCCAAGAAAAATAGACAGACCCATGAATTGTTCAGATTCAAGTCGCTGCATCCAATTAAGGTTAAGGAATTTTCCTTACTTGTTGACAAGACTACAACCAGATTCAAGGGGAAGAACAGTGTTTTTTTTATTCAGTCCTACAAATTAAGTGTCTGTTGATTGGTGAAGGAGAATCGTCTTGGCCAATCAAATAAGGTTTTTTAGAATATGAGGGGGGGGGGTCATGATGGACAAGAAGAGAATTATTTTAGGTGAGAAAGGGAGCTAACCCTTTTTATATACAACAGGTAAAAACATTACTACTACTGTTATAGATAGGTGCTTCAAGATATTGTATTACATTTCCGCGTTATAGAAAGACTTCAGACTTTGGTTTGAATACATGTCAACGTTTCTCTTATGCTCAAAAGCAAACTTTTTTAACAATAATATATTTTAACAATAAATAAGTAACATTTATTTATTCATTGCTCACGTATACTCTCTATCTACGACCCTGGTAATACGTTTTCTTTCTTATTGTATTTTGGACCGTAATGTATTCTTTGTTTATTACTTACGTCTGTTGTTCTTTCCTATGTATTGTGTACCTCGTTACACGTTCAGGGGCCCCTTCTATGTTTGTCTTCGACTTATTAGTGAATGAATAGATATGTATGTAAATCCAAATGTGTATATACTATTATTCTTTTTCTCTTTATTCTGGCACGTGTGTGTTATCCACGACAACAAGAAAACACACAAAATGGCGACCTCATGTGTAAGGAAGATATAGTCGAACACGTTGTATGTACGAATATATAATATTCGTAGCTTGTCAATAGTAATTACAAAATAAATGGCCGTACGTGATAGAAAAAGTTGGAATAAAAGTTCAAATGTATAGACGTTACAATGCATAGTGCAATTCTATTTCAAGACAAGAAATACAACTGAAGACCCACAATAAATTTTATCCTAACTTTATGCAAAGCGAAATAGGTAAGATACTTAAATAGTAATAGCACTATAATTAAACTGGATATTTGAGCCATCCGTAACTATAACAGCTTCTATTTTCATGAATAAATGCTTATAAAAGAGTATTCTAAGACTTGGTTAGTGTTCAGGAGAGATCGAGGAAAATTATAGGTTATTTGGGAGACCTGTAACTATAAAAGTGTAACTTTATAAATAAATGCGTATAGGTATTATTATTATTATTATTATTATTATTATTATTATTATTATTATTATTATTGTTGTTGTTGTTGTTGTTATTATTATTGTTGTTATTATTATTGTCGTCGTCGTCGTCGTCGTCATCATCATGATCATCATCATCAACTCACTAGGAGTTATCACACAAGTTATCATCAGTGATGCTTTCCATTCTCCTTGACTCTTTTTTGGGGGGCACCAACATATACCCGTACCATTACATGTGTGTGTGTTTCTGTTTTTTTTTGTTTGTTTTGTTTTTAGGAGACGGGGGATATTGTTTTGAAGAAATTGAGAAAAATTATAAATTAGTTAAGCCTTCCATGACTATAGATGTCTTATTTTAAATAATAAATGATTGTATGAATTATTATTATTATTATTATTATTATTATTATTATTATTATTATTATTATTATTATTAGACTGGGCTAATGTTCGGGAGATAGAGAGAAAATAATAGGTTATTTAGGCTATCAGCATTATCATATTCGATGTAACATCTATTTTACATGGTGGCATGTGTTGGACAGATTTTAGAAATTGACTTCCAAACTAACCTATCTCTGGACAGGACTTTATGTATCCCTCGTTCTCTCAAGTACATTCTTATAACTCTCTCACATATTTTCTTGGCCTTCCCCTGCCGACTACGCTCATCAATTCTTTTAAACTAACCATACCAACAGTCTCCCTATACTGTCTAGATTTAATCTTCCTCTGATGTCAATAGAAGTTAGTCTGCTTTTAAGACTCACATTACACATCTATCGTATCATTCCCATATAATCTCTCCCCATGCAACACATGTCATCAAGCCTCACTGGCCAGGTTTCACTTCGATACATCATCACACTGCATACACATGCCTGATAAACTCTTCCCTTGGTCGACAGTGGTAGCTCTCTGTTGGTGAGTAATGACAGAAGTTCCCTGAATTTACTCCATTTACTCCTAACTCTTACAATAACACTAGTAACAGCTCTTCACTGTACTCTAATGATATCACTAAGGTAACTGAACTTCTGAACAAGCTGAATAGCCTCGTCATCCAAATATACTTTCTCCGCGTTTGGATTCTTATCCGTCTCTATTGTCTTACATTTCTTGCACACAAACTAGTTATCCTCTCTCAACCTACCTGCAATCCCACTGCACTTCTTGTGTACCCAATGCTTACAAGTAACACAAGAAAAGAGAGTTGCACCTAACTCCCTTTCCATAAACTGAGCAAGAGGACTTTTTTCTTTCTGAGGGCTTTCCAACATTGCAACCACCTATCATCTCTTTGGTCTAGGAAACATTCTCTTTCAGACCTATACTTACCATAGCATCTCTTCAAGTCTCTACCTTAACAAGTAGATTTTCAATTGTTTTACAGGCAAACATTAAATCATCAGCATACAACATTTCCTCTAGGACTACCTATACGGAACTCCCTGGACAACCTTCTAACACACCAATGAAAATCAACGAAATCACTACAGACCCCTGATGTACTCCTACTTTAATATTAAAGTAGTCAGTATTAATTCTCATAATAGCATTTAAAAGCATCCCTCGTGTCCTATTCATTTGTTGCTAGCAGTTCATTGTCATTTCGAATGCACTTCTCCCCAACAATATCTATATTTGTCTTTGATATAAGCATGTAGTAGTTGCATGAGATATCTATTTTTGTTTATATGTACGCGCAATATCTTGCATTATGTCGAGTTGTAGTTCGGTCGACGTATTGATACAAAAGCGATTAGCACACCACTGACATGTGCACTCAAAGTCTACTGATTTCCGCCCACCTCGTCACCAAGAATATACAAATCAGTTCCCAAGTAGATTTCGTCAAGGCAAGACGTCCCTCCTATCCTGTTCTCGTCCTGCTTCAGAATAAGCCAGGCGCAATGTGGAACTCCAAGATACCACATTCTGTCTGTAACAAAAGCCAGCCGACCTAGCAACTCTCTTTATGTTCCAGAGTTCCCTTCGAATAAAGTTGATTCATATTTTAGTGAAAATATTTGTTATTTTTCATGGAAGATACTGACCTTTTTCTTATTTAATATTCAATTCCAGTCAGATGCGCTCAAACACGGGTAACTCTACAAGTGACTTTCTTCATCCTAACGTTTTTCTTTCAGACCAATCAACCCTTCAACAAAATATGTTTAGCTATCCTGAATACTTCATTCTTTTAGTAATACCTTTTGTAGTATATCTGGAAACCTAGTTTTCTCAGCCTCCATCTTGACTTTGTAGATTGCTCTTTTTCCTTATTCACGAAACCTTTAGTTAGCATTTTTTAAACTTTACATTTTAGTAGACGCTGCCCTCCACTACCTGCTAATATCTGTTACTATCCACCACTTTTCGCCAATGTCCGGCACACTCCGCCATATAAAGAAATCACCAATTCATAATTCAAAAAAAGTAAATGAGTAAGCAGTTTTTTTAATTTTACATTTTAGTAGATGCTGCCCGTCGCTCTCTACTAATATCCGCCACTTTCCACCAATGTCCGCCACAGTCCGCCATGTAAAGAAATCGCCAACTTATAATTCAAAACAGAAAATGAGTCAGCATTTTTTTTATTCTAAATTTTAGTAGACGCTACTCGCTGCTACTTGCTAATATCTGCCACTACCCTTCGTCCGCCATGTAAAATCTCGCAAACTCATAATTTAAAACAGGAAATGAGTCAGCTTTATTATAAATTTTACATTTTAGTAGACGCTGTCCGCCACTACAGGCCAGAACACGCCACTACCCGCCACTGTCTGCTAATGCCCGCCACTATCCGCCATGTAAAGAAATCGTCAACTCATAATTACAAAACAGGAAATGAGTCAACAGTTTTTACATTTTACATTTTAGTAGACGATGCCCACCACTACTTGCCACTAACCGCTACTATCCACCACTGTCCGCCACTGTCCGACATGTAAAGAAATTGCCAACTCATAATTCAAAACAAGATATGAGTCAGCATTTTTTATTTATTTATTTTAGTACACGCTGCCCACCACTACCCGTCATTGTCACCCAATGCCTGCTACTGTCCGCCATGTAAAGAAATCGCCAACTCATAATTCAAAATAGGAATTGAGTCAGCATTCTTTAAATTTTTAATTTTAGTAACCACTGTCTTTCAATGCCCGCCACTGTCCGCTATGTAAAGAAATCGCTGACTCATAATTCAAAATAGGAATTGAGTCAGCATTTGTTTTATGTTGTATATAAGGAAAAGTATTGCCGTTGTTTTGGGCTCAAAAAAATTATTATATTGTATTACTACTATTAAGTGGTATATCTTATTGCAAAAGTGCTCAATACAATAGATAGAGTAGGTGTGTTTACACTCAGCGTTGCCCGAGATGAAAAAAAAACTTTACCGTGTTTTTATTTATGATTTTGTATACAAGAAAAAGTATTAGTATTGCCCCAAGAGTCATAAAATAACAATATAGTATTACTACTATTAAGTTGTATATCTTATGGCAAAAGTGCTCAATACAATAGATAGAGCAGGTTTGCTTGAACACAGCGTTGCCCGAGATATATAACTTTACCGTTTTTATGGTGTTGTATATAAGGAAAAGTATTGGCGTTGTCCGGAATCATAAAATTAAAATATAGTATTATTACTGTTAAGTTGTATATCTTATGGCAAAATGCTCAATACAATAGATAGCGCAGGTGCGTTGCCCGGGATAAATAACTTGACCGTTTTTTAATTCTCTGTATACTTTGATTTTAACTGTATTTTGGCAGTGCTGTGAAGTACAATGGTGTATTTAGTAAGTGAGAGGGGGTACAAACTTTAGTTATATTCGGCCTAATCCTGGAGCAAGAAAATTGTCATTATTAACATCACTTGTCTTCGTACTTTGATTTTAACTTTACTTTTTGCAGTGCCTTGAATGCCTCCTTACTGTCATTACAGTAATATATTTGTGTAATTCAAAAGCTTCTGTTCAACTCGGCGTTGTCCAGGAGCAATAAATGTAAGATTACAGTATTACATTTAAAACAGATAGCTCAGGGAAATGAATTACATTATTATTTTTTTTAACACATTAAAACAAGAGAGGAATCAGATGGGCGGAGGGGAAAGAAAGGGTTGCAAGAGGGAGGGAAATAATGGTGACGAATGAAAGAAAGAATGATAGAGAGACACCTTTTATTCCAATTCTTTCTTCTTTCTATCCCACTAAAACCTTTTCTTCTGTTCTTTCTTTTTTGGGGCGGTGAAATGGGCGACTAGGAAAGAGAGAGCCCGGGGCAACACCGAGTATCTCTGCTAGTATTATATAAAGCAAAGTCGTAATTTTGCGTATGTGGGAGAAGGGTCTGCTAAACGTCAGAAACTACACAAGATACACTTACAAATCTTACCTCATCGGATTCAGTGTTACCCTCCTCCTGGCTATAGTAACAAACACATATTGTAATATTAATTTCTTTGGAGTCACCAGGAATAAAATAAACATTACCTTTTTTTTGTTCTTATAGTTGTTTCAAGAACAACACTGTAATTAGGTCAAACAGTCAGCTACCTTTTTCTTGTTTTCTTTCTTTTATCTTTCTTTCTATTATTTGAAACGGAAGTGGTATGGGGTAGTGGTTATAGACACGACCTGTAGGCTCGGCATACCGAATTCGAGTTCTGTGGGGGCTACAGAAACACTTTTCACTAATACCCTTGCCAAAAGTATGACTCCATATCCCCCCTCCTGCGATAGGTTTAATAATAGGGTAGACTAGACTGTGTAACTAGTCTAGGAGAAGGAAAACTCTAAAAAATAACACCAGTCTTTCTCTACTTATATCAGCGGTGTCTCTAGTCGTCCTGGACTTTTCCTTGTCACTCGACTCAGATGTACGATTGTGGATTGCTTAACTATAGACGCCCCAAGCGAACGGGGTGGGGGTATTATATTG
The DNA here is from genome assembly GCA_963556195.1 of Sepiola atlantica. Classification (NCBI taxonomy): domain Eukaryota; kingdom Metazoa; phylum Mollusca; class Cephalopoda; order Sepiida; family Sepiolidae; genus Sepiola; species Sepiola atlantica. The sequence continues at coordinate 123,263,810 of OY744516.1, read as the reverse complement.
AACGAGTTGCTAGAGAGAGAGAGCGAAAGGGGGGATTAGGATTGAAGGAGAGTGTTACCTCTCCCTCTGACTAAAATAGAGAAGTTTTAAAAGAAAAATGTTGCACAAACTTTTTAAAATATTCTATTTCGTTATGCGTGCTTCCGGACAACGCCGGATGGCCCTGCTAGTTATAAATAAATGATTGTCTTAAATCTTTGAGAATATTTATCGTCTAACAATTGCAACTTGAGTGTTATATGTACGTGTTGTGATGGGATACCTGACTCTCCTCAAGGCTGACAAGTGTACTAGTCTGTCGTATATATATATACTGCGAACAGTAGTATGTATGGTGGACTGTATTCGACGGTATTCGGGTGTATTAGGTTAATCCTATTAAATTACCGGTAGTGCTATTGTTTTGTACAAGATCTGCGTTGTAATAAACTATTCTATTTTAAAGACCTTACACTCTGGTTATTTTTGTTATTATAACTTCTAACCAAGTTATATTGTCTTTGGTTCCCTTTTTGGGGTCTGGTATTTTAGACGACGGTCGCGTCTTTAGGGATTACCAAGCACCACACTAAACAATTAATTTTGTGTAGGTAAATTGAGACCGATTCAATAACAAGGATCACCAGTTAGCGAGTGCTAACTTTTAACAATATAATATTGTTAAGAAAAAAAAGAAACTGTAAAGTAAAAAAAATAAAACTTTTATATATAAACAATTTTACAAAAATGTAAAATATAACAAAGTTTGTGCAGGATAAAAAATGTTTGAAACAACACAAGCGTTAACTTTGTCCTTAAAGTTAAGTGTGCGTGTGTGTTTTCTTGGTTAAGCATGTTATTGTGGGGAAGACAGCAGGCGTGCTTAAAAGTGGATCTGGGGTTCGCACTTCAAGTTTTTGTTGTTGTTGCTGTCGTCATTGATAGCGAGGCGAGTTATTCCGTTGTCGCCAAGAAACTGATTTTTCTCCGATAATTCCCTGGTTTTATAAAAGTTTATTTCTCACCCACTTGTTCAAAACATGTGTGAACACTTTTTTGAGTTCACACTTTGGCCATATATGTGACATTATCGGGGTTTTTTTTATAATAATTTAAACTATACTTTACAAGTCTTTTTCTATATCTTTTTATAACTCGTGATTCGCACGCCCGGGTCAACGTTTCTCGATTACCATAAAAAATCGAAACAACACGAAACTCACTGCGAAAGTTAGAAACGTCGGCCGGGCCTCTTAGTAAATTTAGCGTTCATTTATATGCAGAATAATTAACATTTTAACAATACTTTTTAAGCCTTTAAACTGGCTTTAAACTTATAATGTCCTTAACAGGTTTCAAATTGTTCTTACGTTTTAAATCAATATTAAAAATTACCTTACAGATTTCTGCCTCACTGTTGGTCGTGGGTTTGCTCGCACACTCATCTCCGTTGCTGGCTCGTGATCGTAGTGGTGTACCTGTCTTGTGGTTAAACTCTGTTTTCATGCACGGAGACAAAAACGCTCGAAGACAAGATTTGAGAGAGAGATTCCATTCCTTTATTTCACACTTCAATCGGAGAGATTCCCATTCGTCGGTTCGTTCACTCAAACTCTGTCTTTCTTTCATACTGCTTTTGTGGAATGTGACGGATGCAATCGGCTATATTCTTCTACGTCTTAGCCCATATCTGGCGATGTCACCCCAACTCTGCGCATTGCAGAGCTCAGTTTATGGACGTCTGTCCATCTAGCGCCTCCATGGTCAACTGTCTTTAGAAAGCTAATTTCTCACCAGGGATCTTTGACGTCAGAGCCCTTTGACCTTTCAACGAATGTCATAATAGAACTCAATATCGCTTTTTGTCTAACCTTTTTCATCCGAGCGTTTCATCTCGACCAGCATACATCCAGTATGTTATGATTCCCAGAATGAATCATTTTGTTTGTCCCAAAGTATCAATGCACCTAATTTGCTTTCATCCTATTTCTTTCACCCAGTTCATAATTCATACTAGCTACTTTACCCGTTTTCAAAACACAGGACCCGTCATAATGTAACACATCTGTTATAACTTATTTTTACGAGTCTGACCGCTAGGTGATCCCCTCTTCAAGAACAAAGAAAGAAAGAAAAAGAAGAGGAAGAAGAGGAAAGAAGAGGAGAGAGTAAGCCGAACGAACCTAGAAAGAAAAGGGGTAACTAAACAGGCTAGCACTTTCCTTCAATGCCCGTTCGTCTCATCGATCTATTGATCTGCCACAATATCAGTACGCTTACTTGTGCGTGGCTTAATGTCGTCTTTCTGCGACTTTGTTGTCGATTCGTAAACTGGACAGTCTGTTCTTTGTTTTATGTTTCTTTTTTGTTGCGGTTACGCACGCACGTACGCTCTCTCTCTCTCTCTCTCTCTCTCTCTCTCTCTCTCTCTCTCTATATATATATATATATATATATATATATATATATATATATATATATATATATATATATATATATATATATATATATAACCAGCACATTCCATCAAAAATACGTCAGGGAAGGGTAGGATCCTTGGGTTACCCCTCCTCTAATACTTTGGACTCTCTATTGGCCAGCATTTGGTTGAAACCCCTAGCTGTGCCAGTAGCTATAAAGTAGACCGTTTTGAGGTCTTGCATAGAGCAGATTCCAAGAACCATTTGAAAATATTGGAGTCTGTCTCTATCGCTATGCGAACACCTTCCTTGTGCCGACAGAAGGAATTTGTTAGATCGCTTAATCTCTTTGGGGAACTTTGAACTCCCTCCCTCTCTTTTTTTTCTCCCCTAACGCAGTGCCTTTTAATCGTTTTTTAAGTAAATCATTAAATTGACTTTTAATCGCTCTATTGTTAATTTAAGCACTTTCAAATCCCCATTTGCTCTTTCTTTCGACAATATTATTAATTAAAACTATCGATTTTCTCCTGACGAGATGATAGTCGAAAGGGCCTTAGAGAGATTTCCGCGTATCATTTTTAAATGTATATATATATATATATATATATATATATTATAAATCTATTTACAGATAGGATACAAAAATGTGTGTCAACGAGCTGCAAGCGGAGGCGACGGCTTCAAACTTGATTTTGATTGGTTTTTAAAGTATTGTCGCGTCTCTTGCTGCGGATTATATCACTTAATACCAAATTCTGCAACTTCCCGGATACTTAAATTTGCATAGGAAAATATGTGTTCTTTCCAACAATAATGTCCGCATCAATGACACACGAGAAATAAAAATAGCAGACAATACATAAATTATTTTATTTACCTCCTCTCCGGGGAGGTTAGACACAAGGTCAAGTGTTGGTTTTGATGAAAGTGTTTCTGTGGAACGAACTGGGTTCGAACCCGACACACCCAGGTCCTCAGTCCGCGTCGTTAAGTATACAGAACAAAAATATTTTATAAATGAACCTGCTGTAACTATCAGGTGTTGCACGGGAGTCTTTTTTTATTTATTTATTTTTTGTTTTTGTGTTTACCAAATTATATTTTAATGGGACTTTGGCAGTTAAATTTAATTATTCGGATATCGTTATGTCATTAACTTGTCATTAATTTATTAATTGAACCAAACTGTTATAAAACTATAACTTGTTAATGTCAGTAAGTAAAAGTAGTGGTCGACCATAGTGGAGAGCGACCCGAAGGCTACTTTTTCATTGGCTACTACACCGAAATGTAAGGGAGGGCGACATTCGTTTCCGAGGATTATTCCACTTATTTTTATACTCACCTTATAATGCCGAATGTTTAAGAAGGATGTGTCAAGTACAATTTCTTAGTCTTTAGTATGACTCGACCGAATATTGAACCCCATTCTAACCATTATGCTAAATGGGCCGGTATTAATGTATTCACTTTTAATTTCTATTTGTAAAATTATTGGATGTAAATAGCTTCCCAAATGTTCAATCTTTTTATACATAAGGATTTGCTAAGAATTTTAAAGCCAGAAATGACTTTCTATACGAGAGTTTAAATGCTTCTAATTTTCTTTTAAATTTGGAAGTAATTGATTCTTTCTTTTAATTAAAAAAACTTACCGGTTTACAATATCGCGACACTTCCAAACTCAGTAGTACTTTTGAAGTATTTGAACTGGCGAAATGAAAGTAACTTTTACCATCAATAAATAATTCCTTTTTTTTTTAAATCACTTGTTCTCAGCCTGTTTATTTTTATCAAACTTAGGGAATTCGTGAAACGGTTTTTATTTTTAAACAAGCAAAATAATTTTCCCATAAAAAGGAGCACACGAACCACATGAAGGTTGTCGCCAACCAAGTGAAAGAAATGTAGTGTCGAACAATTAAGTAGGATAACACTATTGCGTGACAGAAATGGCGAAACTGTGTGCCCCAGTTATCGAAGGCTGATAACAGGGGTGGAGGTGAGGGGTAAAGTGACATCAATCAACCGATTATTAGAGAAAGCTGCTACCGCAGAAAAAAAAAGTATTTCTAAACACCTATTTAGTGGTAAGCGCTCACAGTATGTCTTATAATTGTATTCATTTTTTTCTTACGCTTTTTTTTTTCATCATTGTTTTATTTTACGAGCAAAACTAACGTTGCAGTGTTTACTGGTACCAAACTTCATTCTGCACTTTAAAGAGTTTAGAAATAAATTATGAATTGTTGAGGTAGCCAATTTTATCCTGCGCGTTCTAAAGAGGTCGCCACTGAAAAATACGAGTACTAGATAGTACTTTCTTTGTTCTGCATGTTCTTAACAAGGGGTAACTAAGTAAAAGGTTACGTTCTTTTCATCGCATTCTCCTTGTTCTATGCGTTTTTAAGAGGGGTGATCAGTGAAAAGCTACTTATTTTTTCATGGAATTCCCTTTGTTTTGCACGTTCCTAACAAAGAGTCATCAGAGAAAAACTACGAATATTTTATATCTTAGGCTTTTACGTTTTTAGCGACTACGTGTTCGGGTATATCTTCCCCGTATAGGAGGTCGCCCTTTTGCGTGTATGTTATCACGGAAAGCACATGTATTAAACGAAAGAAAAAAGCAGAATAGTGAATAAACAGTTGAATTTATATACACATACATTTATTCTAAGATAAAACAGTTTAGTGAAAACAAACGTAAAAGGGTTTACGGGAACATATAATGTGGTATACATTATAATACACAAAGGAAAGACCAATAAACATTAGGTACTAAAGAAGAAATACATTATTGTCCGAAATACAATGAGAAAAAGAACATATGTTGCCGAAGGCAGACAACTATGTGTGAGCAATGAAAATAAATGGTGCTTACTTTGGCTGTATGTTTCTGGGAGTCTATAAGACTGCCATCAGAAGAAGTAACCTAGAAACAAGGCCTGCTAGGGTTTGAGAAGGCAATCTCCTAGTAGGATCTGCGCGAAAGTCCGTCTGCTTTGAATGACGATCCGGTGTGGCGGTGCGAGCGAGCATAACATATACTTAAGTAAAGAATTTTAAAACAAGAATATTAAGAGATTAAATTTAAAGAAAACATTTTTTTAAAACTATTAATTCACCCTTCCCAATATTCTTAATGACATTAATAAATAAGCGAAGAATTTACTGTGACGGGAGTGAGCTAGCGTAGCATTAGACACGGGAGAGAGAATATATATATATATATATATATATATATATATATATTATATAAATGTTGAATTAAATTAAAGATAATTGAATTATCGTTTAATAATAATCTATCGAGATAATATAAAGCTCAATATATTGAATAGAGCAATCAATTCTAGAGATGAAAGATGAGAATAAAAAAATTGTAAAGATACAATATTCAGCCTCTTAACAACAACATTTGGATTCCTAAACAATTTGAGTATTAATCTTTTTAAAACATTAATTTCCAATATAACAGCTGTTTTATTTTTGACGTGTTTTTGGACGGCGTCCATCCTAACTCTACGCTCTCATCTCAACATAAGACAGTTTACCTTTCGGTCTTTATTTTGTTTTATTTTATGTAAAATTTTCAAAGTTAAATGTTGCCGATAATATTTACAGTTACATTGTCGGTTTTTCTCTATCCTCTGATGAAAAGAGTTTATCTTTGAAAATCCATGGATTAAAGATATGAAGCTCCTTGCTCTAAACTTTTGATGTTCTAATAAATATTGTATCTTTACAATTTTTTTATTCTCATCTTTCATCTCTAGTATATATATATATATATATATATATATATATATATATATATATATATATATATATATATATATATATATATAACGTCTCACACCAAAAGTCTACTTTCTGCTTCTTTCTCTATTTCTTTCTCTTTGCCGAAGCATGAACAGGCAAACGAGCGAAAGAGGAGACAGGGAGGCCATACAATATTTCGCCACAAGCGACTGTATTTCTTCTTTCTTTCCTCTTACGTGCTTAGCATAACAAAAACACGGTGGTAAGGGGAGAAGATGATAGATCTGTGTGGAAAAGGAGATTAAAAAAAAACTGGGGATGTGATGTGCATACGACAATTAGTTGAGGCGCAAAATTTGAGGAGTGAATTGGAAGAAAATGACTGAAAGAGTCGACAACATACCTGGTCTTATCGGATATTAAGTTTACATGCCTGAAAGTATATAAATATTTTATAATGAATTATCTACTTGAAGAAAATATGAAAACCGATGAATATTGAACGCATCATTTCCTGAACATTTTTTAATATTACGAGAATTATAATAAACGGTTTAACTCATCGAAAAGGAATCGTTATGCGTCTGATTCGATTCTCAAGGAAAGCAGATGGATCTAAACAGTTAAGCGCTGCTCGAACTTTATCGAACTTTTGATCTACATAAAATGTGTATTAAATGTTGCATACATCGCTCAAAGAAAAATCGTTATTTTCCTATGTTTATATTTTCTTTCTTTTTTCTCCTGTAGCGTTATAGCATTGTATTAAATTGTTTATTATAACAATATCCATGTGTTTTTCTTTCTTCTGTTAATTGTCCTATTCAACGTGTTCTTACCTGCAGACATCCTTTTTTTAATCCTGGGATAATACTCCGAGCGAACGATTTCTGGCAAACATATAAATGCTAATTTGTGTTCGATATTCTCGGCCGTCACACCAGAAAGAGGGTGAAATCTTGTTCTAAATTCTGCACGTTGGTGAAACGAGATTTCAGACTCTTGCGTAGAAGCGCATTCTCTAACGGTGGGCGGAATAAATCCAAGGGAGATAACTCGGATATAATCCAATGAACATAATTTAGATAATTCTGCCAATAGATATATTATCATACTAAAATTGACTTAATCAACGTTTGTTTCACTATGTATTTTGTGATAAAAATATACAGTATAGGAAAAAATTCCTATACTGTATATTTTTATCACAAAATATATTCTAAAAGATTCCTTGATTTGTGGATTGGTTTATGTCTGAAGAATCTTTGTAAATTATTCTAATTAGTCTTTGTTTTACATAGTTCACCCCAAACAAGGCAGACTGCCACTATAGACGTAAGGGGCTACTGAGAAAAAGGGTGAGAGTTTTTTGTTTGTTTGTTTTTTAGGGGGGTCAACCTAAATTGGGAACTGTGCAGTGAGATGTCTGTTTACATTAGTTTTAAATTTCTGCATGTCAGTACCGTCAGGAAAACAGGGAGCATGGAGGGAGTTCCAGGATCCAGCAGCACGAGGAAAGAAGCTCTTGGAGTAGAAAGCTCTTTCGGCATCTGGAGACCTCCACAGTAAATGGATGGGTTTTGGCAGATTGTCGGGTTGATCTAGTGATTTGTAATTAACTCACCAAATGACACATCTCTTACTTAGTTTCTTTCCATCACTTTCTTCTTCTATAACTGTATGGTGTGTAACTCCCTGCTCTTATTTTATACTGTTTGTATCACACTCGATTCCGTCTCCCCCTCTCTCTCTCTCTCTCTCTCTCTCTCTCTCTCTCTCTCTGCTCATTAACAATCAAATGTAATAAATAAAGGAAAGAATAAAACGATTAGAATGGTCCAGTATAAACAAAAGGGAATAACACCACAAGTAGTAAAAATATTTAACCCGTAGCTGAAAGGAAAAGAGAGAACGAGAGAAATAGATATAGTGAGCAGAAAGCGTCTACTTTTGGATTTTGTCTTTTTATTTTTAAAATATTTAACTGGCTTTGCAAACTCAGTTTTCCTTATTCACACTAGCGGAGGCCCAGGGATTAGCGAGAGACAGTATAAGACTAGGGGAACGTGTGGATAGAGGCAATGGCGAGGAAAGGCCTGGGAGAAGGAAAACGGTGGGGAGCAGGGCGAGTCCAGGGCCCCGAATGGAGAGAGGGGGCGTAGAGGATCCTAGAAGGAAGGCATGGGACCTTCAGAATGAGTACGATAGGCCCGTACTGGCCAGACAGGTATCAATCTACTGGACCTGTAGGGGTGAGGGGCATAAAGCAGCAGAGTGTCCCACAAATTATGGGCGCCCGCGCAGCACGTTTAGACCGAACTGCACTAGGTGTGGTCGGTTCGGACATGAGAGTCGGTGGTGCACAGCAGCGTAGATCGGATGTGAGGAATTAGGATTCCGAACCTTAGTGTGCCACCTGACGCTAGGGTAAAGAACCAGGGAAGCGCCCAGAGGCCACCCCACAGAGTATAAAAAGTAGGGTGGCCCCCGGAATGATAAGTTTAGTGAAGGATAGTAAAATTAAATGGGAAGAAGACGGGCTTGGGTTTTGTTCGCCGGTTTATGAGAAACCGCAAGAAGCAATGAACCCCCCCCCCCCGTAGAAAGAGAGATCGAATTAAACGCGACTGCTAGGTCGGTTGACGAGTCCAGCGAGTGGGAGGAGAGCGGAAAAATACCCCCCTACCCAGCTCCAGAAGAGACTGAGAGAAAATCGGTTAGCCAAAAAGGTAGAGGAATTACCTATGAAGTTACGGTAGAGGGGAGCAGAACGCCCCACCACAGAATAGTAGGAAAGCCAAGCCAAAGATAGTCAGGGACCTGGGGGAGAGGTCGAGGTTGTGCTGTGTCGCATTTGTTGGCTCCACCGCACGCAGGGAGGGCTCCCATGCGTGTGCGGTGCTGGTGGTTGTGGCGCGGACAGTTGTCTTGGATGCCCTCCCCCCGAGATAAACGGACATATAAGGATAGAAAGAGATGCATAACTGGGACCGATGGAAGGTCGTCGTGGTTAGATCCAAATGATCGATCACAAGTAGTAATATACCTGCAGCTGGATGGGCTGTTGCCGAACGACCAGGCAGATATATAGTGAGTTTTAAAAACAAAAGAAAGTTGAAGTAATCGACAGATGTTCGAACCACCGTGAATATGACAGATTGTGGTGCACCTTACGAAAGGGCACAGAAGTAATGATAAGCGAAGAGAAGGATATGAGATCCTATCTAAGATCGATAGTGTTGATACAGACGAAGCAGAAGAAATCAGTGTCCCCCCCCCCCCCCGTTGCTGGGAGAGGCACTCGATGAGTAATTAGGGACAGTGTCGGGAAGCGATGAGAGAATGATCATGAAGAAATTGAAAGTTATAAGGAAGAACCAAAAGGGTTACTGTCGCATGCAGCCAGAGAAGGCGCATCGATATCGAATGTCACCGGGCCGAAGTGAGCCAAGAAGGTGTTAGTCTGAGAGAATTGTTTTCCCAGAGAAGGGAACGAAGAGAAACTGGCCGAGGTGGCTGACGCAATGTTAGTGACGGTATGCGAACCAGACAGGTCCGTACCAAGAGAATTTCAGTTGTTGACACTGACGAGTGGGAGCACAGGTGCACAGTTGGATATGAAATCGCTAAGACACTTGTCGCCGAATATAATCACCTCGGCAGATTAAGGGAGGTTCTGTTACAGATACAGGCCGAATTACTAAATCGAACAGTTATGAAAGTATTATAATGTGTTAAAATGCGTTGCATAACCAGAAGGTAACAAGCTATTAGCTTTAAAAAGATTGAAGGTTTGATTAACCCCGGCAGGAAGGGAAAATTCACGTTAAAAGGTAGAACTAGACACGGGCACGATAGGGCTTGGCCGATGTTAGTGAGAATTGTGCACATAAATTATAGGGTTAGCCTTTGCAGAAAAGACAAAAGGCGTGAGAAAGACATAGGGAGAAATTGGACGGCGCGAGTACATTGACAGCCGAGTGCATGAGCGAGGGAGGGTTACCCTTGAGTACACTTCACCCAGATCGCGAGCGGGGGCAGGAATCGCTGCCCCTGTCGGAAATCCAGGTGGATGACCAGTGAAGAAGTAGAGATTGATTCCGAGGAGAGGGTGATTGTGACGTAATTTGTAAGGAGCGTTGCGAGCTCCCATTGTATTGACAAACTTTTAATTGCATGCATAATAATTCATTTGTTACCTGCCCACCTCCCAACACAAGAACCACAAAATGCACACACACACACACCCATACATACGTAGTCCTGATGTTTTAATAGACTGGAAAGAGAAAGAGAAGAAGAAAGAAAAAAAAGAGAAAGACTGACAAAAGAAAACATTTTGTTACATTTTTTTTTGCGACAGTTTTTTTTTTAATTTTTTTTATTATTATTGTTTTTGATTGTGTTACCTGTTGTTCTCTCTGTATGTGGGGAGGGTTGGCAGTCTGGGAGATGTCAGTTGCGAGCAAGTGACACAAAATAAGGGCGGACAGGTGTGAAACAGTGATTTCAGCCGACGCAATCTGCCTTTTAGGGCGCACCAATATGCATCAGGGAAATCAGGCCCTACGTAGAAACAAGTGGAGATCTAAGAACTAGTACATATTTCGACTGTCCAAGCATTGGCTAGGGCGGGCGCCAGGCCGGCGGGAGAAAGTGTGTAAGCCGTCAGATATAATCATCCAGATACAATGGATGAGCAAAGCCAGAGAGAGCTGGAATGTTGATAACGGCCGTACAATTTTGGTCAAGAGTCTTTTGGTCACTCCCCTTCCCCCATGGTAGAGAGAGAGGGAGGACAGATCTTTTACGGTGACAGGAAAGAAAACAACCCAACCAGAGAGAGAGTGGAGAGGCAGCGGGAGAGTAGGTCAGTATGCCCCACCCTAATGGTTTTCTTTAGTGTAGATAAGATCTAAAAAAAAACCTAAGCGATGAATTTCGATTGTCGTACCACCCAACGAGAGAGAGAAAGAGAGAGGGGAGAGAGAGAGGGAGAGCGGGTCAGTGTGCCCCACCCTGGCCTCGGGAGAGAGAGAGAGAGGGAATGGAGAAATGTGCTGAAGAAAGAAAGAGTATGAGTTGTACGTTTTTCGTTTTGTTGTTGAGACGAGAAGACGTCACGAGTGAGTTAGAAATTGGAATTCGCCCAAGACGGACGTGCCCAAGACGGACGTGCCAGCCGGGGGGGGGGGGGGCTCGCGCGAAAGACCCCTCGTTTGAATGGCGTTGCCCGTGCTGTTCCACACACACCGTTTCTCCAAACATAGATTAAGTTACAACTTATTTAACAACTGGGAAATCGTAAATAGAGGTATATACACAGTCAGAGCTGAGATCCCGGCCGAGCTGGTCGTGATTTTCGGATCCCGAGGGAGCCGTAGCCCCGGGCTCCGCCATCGTTTTCCAACGGAGATTAATGTCTCAATTAATACCAACAGTCGTAAAAGTTCACACACGCACACAGAGAGATAAGATAGTCTAGTAAACAAAGCCATTATTGAAAAACAGACTTTGAGTTAAAGTTTGAAACCAATTGTTCATCTTGTTAAATAATCATTGCTTATGAAAAGACCTAACCGAGTTGTTGACTTATTTCTGTTGTCGATTTGTTCTGCTTGTGTAACATTGCCTTCACAGCGGACCAGCGAAGCAATCATCCCGACCTAGAGGGATTCGACCGACACAACTTGGTTTTTACTGCCACTAAGACGATCATAGCCAGAAAGGGTGTTCACAGTCAGGAAGGATTCCTGCGACTTGGACGGTTCTCATTACATGTGATGCCGTCGCAAGGAAGGAACGTGTGGGATACCTGTTCATATAAATACCTTCGAGCTTTGGGAAGGGGGGATAACTCTTAAATTTATAAATAGTAAATGTTAAGAGACAAAAGTGTTTGTGAAACACCTGTTCTAGCAACGGCAACAACAACAACATCAGAGAAACGATTTCTGAAACAATCGATGTTTATTTGGTTGAAATATTTAATACTGATTGGATCAAAATACTCAATCTCGATTGGTTACTTATAGCAGACATCAACCAATCAGAAAGAGTTTCTTCCTGGGGGCCAGGCACCTGTTCGTGTTATCTATATAAGCGAGCGCACAGGCGCTGTTGCCAAAGTGAGATACAGTGAGAGCCCAACTTGCCACAAAAATCCTTGTCAGTCATAACACTAATACAAATACTCTTGGCGGTCAAACGAACTCTAGTTGTAGCCCTTGGCTACCGACATCTCGGAAAACAATACAAGTCACAGTCATGGACTTCTTAATATAGCGACAGCTTGTTAGTATCACGAACTCACAAGCCCATGTACATACAGATATAACAACACTTTCTTCGTCTAGAACTTTAAACTCTTATAATAAAACAACACTTTTTCGGCTAAATCTTTTAACATTTCTTAAATTTGTTACTTCTTAACTTTTTTACTTTTGGTCGTTCAACGAGGCGTAAATAAAGTTGATATATTATGCATGGATAGATTTTATCGTTAGTTTTGACTTTGCCTTGTTCCACTACATGCTAAATCAGCAAGCAAATCTATGGAGAGAGCACTGCTGATTACGTGCGAATGCATGGAGAGGGAACTGGAGTTGGTGCACCCTCTGCGTCTAGCCACACTGATAAGTTTTAAAAAGACAAAACACGTGTCTGTGGATAACTTAATCTCTTAAACTAATGAGCGGATCATTATTAATTTTAGTATATAATCTAGGCAACACGGTGAGTAACATGAGCACATTCTTTTTTGTAAATGTTAACATTTAGGGCAGGGGCGGGCAACCTCCGGCCCGCGGGCCACATCCGGCCCGCGAAGGCTTAACGTCCGGCCCGCCACTCTGCTAGGCTTTATTATTGTAACCTGGCCCGCGGACCTTCCAGTGAAACTCATATCATTTTGTGACATAGACGTAAAAGTAGGTTTCAATTAAGATTTACAGTGGAATAAAAATGTATAAATATCAGCGAGCGATGATGCATGTATATTTCATTTTTCTTTAACTATTAATTTCAAATCCTTGGCCTGAGATAAAAATAGAAAAAGAGAAAGAGAGAGGCAAAGAGGAAACGAGAGACGAGGAAAGGGCATGAAACATAGAACTTATGTGAGGTGTGTCAAAACGAATGCTGGATCAAGTTGCTACTTCCCCCGTTTCTTTTTTTTTATGACTCCAAAATGGCTCTTCGTCGGCGCCTTTTATAACATCACATACAGAAGTCTCCCGAGAAAAAAATCAGATTTGTAGAGTGTTCAATGCAATTTTTGTACAATTTATTCATGTAAACAAAATATAGTAATTCTGAGATTTCGTTTTTCACTCCGGCCCGCGATCTCCTTCCAAAAGTCTCATCTGGCCCTCACTCTGAAAAGGTTGCCTGGCCCTGATTTAGGGGTGCATATATATATATATATATATATATATATATATATATATATATATATATATATATATATATATATATATATATATATATATAATTGGGCAGCATTCTTTCTTTTATGCATGTTTGATTAAACAGGAGTACCAACTTCTGCTTATTCAGCTTTTGATCCGTTTTTTCTAGTCTTCGTACGACTGATTTGATGTTATAATCCAAGGAGTGTAAAAAATATCCGTATTTTGTGCGAACATTTTCGACCGACATCGGTCGTCGTCAGGCGGTTGCAAAATGAAATAAATTGTTGAATCTATCAAGAGGGCGCTCTTTTGTAAACTTTACCATTTAGGGGATGTTCCCACCCAAACTTGTATCAGCACCAAAAAACCTTTGAAATAAGTTAGATACAAAGAATTTAATAGAGAAAAATATTGCTTTAGATCAAATTTTCAGTTATATGAAGTAATACATTTTTTAAAGATCGGTGAGCGCGCGTGAACATCATGCATGTGCTTGGTAAAATACTAAACATATCATTATGAATTATGGAATATGTATTCTAGGCAACAGAGTGAGTAACGTTGGCATATTGTTTTTATTTTGTCAACTTTACCTGTTAGGGGGCACCGAAACAGTACCATGCTCCCAAAGAAAGAAAAACATTCAAATTTAAAACTATATCTATTGCTTTTGCTTATACCTGTCTTAACACAGGTATTCTACTAATATATATATATATATATATATATATATATATATATATATATATATATATATATATATATATATATATATATATATGAGAAAGGAAGGATGAAGGTAATCCGACGTGATGGGAAATGAAAAAGGAAAAACCAAAAAGGATGTTTTTTTTATATATTCATCAACGTTTCGTCTTTATTTTTAAGACTTCTTCGGGATGATAATATGAAGAAAAATGTCATGCAAGTACATGAAAATATTGGGTTAACATGATGGGTTGATGGGAAGAAGTGGTAGCCACTGCTGGGAGCAGTAGAACCGGGGTCCGGGCTTGGTGAAGTCAGTAGCATGGAATGAAATAAATGGGGATGGTTCTGACCCCGGTTCTACTGCTCCCAGCAGTGGCTACTACTTCTTCCCATCAACCCATCATGTAAACCCAATATTTTCATGTATTTATGACATTTTTCTTCATATTATCATCCTGAAGAAGTCTTAAAAATAAAGACGAAACGTTGATGAATATATTAAAAAAACATCCTTTTTGGTTTTTCCTTTTTCATTTCCCATATATATATATATATATATATATATATATATATATATATATATATATATATATATATATATATATATATATATGTGTGTGTGTGTGGTACAAACTTTTTTTTAGCAAACTACTTTTTTTTTACAAAACATGATGAATTAAAATAATAAAAGAATGAAAAGGCTATCTAACCGGATTCGAACCTCGCTTAACAGAGTTAAATCGAAGTTAAGTTAAGAGAGGAAAAAACATAATGCTATAAGAATTACAGCAAGGGAAGGGAGAAACATCAAATAGAAATGGCTACAAAAAGAAGGTCGTAAAATATAAATAGTTTCTAGAATGTTAAGGTGAAAGAGAAAGTGTGACTTACTTCGAATGGAGAACACTAAAATCGGAGACACAAGAATGATTATTTATTAGATACTCAGCGATGGAAGACTGGTATGTATTGTTCAGAACATTCGACGGTAAATAATTTGCATGACTAATTTTTTGTGGGCACGTGTTGTTTGACCTGGATATTTAATCTTTACGACGTCCGTCTAACGTAGTGCAACCTGCAACCACATTGAAATAAATAATAGAATTATTATGGTGGGAATATTTTTTCGAATAGACGTCAAGATCAGTTTGGTAGAGAAAAAAAACAACGTCTGTATTTGAGGTAAAATAACATTGTTGCACAGACAAAGAGATTTGTTAGTCGAATCTGTCACCGATATTACCTAGCCAAGGCAGGCGAAGGTAAATGTGATATCTGTCCACAGAAGCAGGTTTACTTTTATAGAAATTAGAATTTTTTTATGGTAGATTGAACAATGTCCAATGGATAGCCATCGTTGCAAAGGGTCTTATTAATGAATTTAATTCTATCATCTACCTTAGTCTTAGAACAAATCACACAATATATATATATATATATATATATATATATATATATATATATATATATATATATATATATATATATATATATATATATATGGGGGGGTCTACAGAAAAAATTTTTTTTTTCATAATATACGAAAATCTTCCAAATTGCAAGGTCAATGAAGTTGCATTACAAGCTTCAGAGCATATATATATATATATATATATATATATATATATATATATATATATATATATATATATATATATATATATATATATATATATATAGGTACATTCGTATATGGGTATGACCTTAAAAGACATCCAGTGGTAAAGCCTCCATTTGGGAGCTGTGGGGAATGTGGAGTTGCCCCTTAGTTGCCATTGCTCCCAGGTCCACTCTGGCCCAGAGTGGTAGTACATGTAAGGACCCCATCTATGGCGCTACAAAATCAAACTGTCTGAATTTATTGACTTCCTGGCTCAAAATGCACCAAACATTGATGCGTTATTGTGTTTTTTCCTTTGCAAAACTCAATCATGTTCTGCAAAATTTAAAACAAAAAACAACAATTTCCCTCCCCTCTTCTTCCCTCTCCCTTCTTGCTCCTCCCTTTCACTCAACAAAACACTATGAATAAATACTTAAACATATAAAGAACTTGAAGCATAAAAACCTTCACCAAAATGACCGGATTCAGCATTAAATGACCTGAAAAGGGCTGATATGCCGTGAAACAAAAACAACCAAACCAAAAATGATGATTAAACATTTGAACATATAAAGAACTTGAAGCATAAAAACCTTCACCAAAATGACCAGATTCGGCATTAAATAACCCGAAAAGAGTTGATATGCCGTAAAACAAAACTACCAAACCAAACCAAAAGAACAGTCAAAACATACCTTTTATCTGTTCTTTCATTTTCTTAGTCTTCCTATTTCGTCGAACGGCCACAACCATACTTTTCTTCTGTTCTTCCAATCGTTTTACCCTCATATATCAGAGAATACCAATCATTTCTCATTGTCTTACAGGCAAACAATATTCTCTGTTAATATGTTTATATTTTATTTTTTATTTTTATTTTTCCCAAATTAATGCTTTCTATACATCCTACGCGCGTTTCGCAGCAGAGTCGAGAGAAAATACTCAGTCCTTCATCTCAACTATGTAGCTCATCAGAGGAAAAAATCTTTCATATTGCTACTGAATGAACTTCGGACAATCTAATATCTAATTGAATTAATTTAAGTAATGACGGTTCTTCTATTGGAGAATTTACTCGAATTTTGTTTATCTTTTAAAGCTGTAACTTAGTTATTATTTTTTTTTTTTAACATAGTTCACCCCAAACAAGGCAGGCCGCCACTGTATACGTAAGGGGTTACTGAGAAAAAAGAAAAGGGGAGAAAGTTGGGGGGGGGGGGTTCAACCTAAATTGGGATCTGCGCAGCGAGATGTCTGTTTACATTAGTTTTAAATTTCTGCATGTCAGTACTGTCGGGGAAACAGGAGGCAGGGAGGGAGTTCCATGGGGTCAGCAGCGCGAGGAAAGAAGCTATTTGAGTAGAAGGCTCTCCGGCATCTGGGGACCTCCACAGTAAATGAATGAGATTTAGTTGATTGTCGAGTTAGTCTAGTGAATTTACGTCGAGGGGGCACCAGAGTAGCCAATTCATCGGAGCATAATCCATTGAAGTACTTGTAAAACAAGCACAAGGATGCTACATTGTGGCGATGGGACAGGGGCTGGAGCTTGTTTATTTTTATCCTTAATTTTTTTTTAGTTATTTATCCCTAATAGGATATGTGTAAATTAATACTTTTCATTGAATATTAAATGATGGAACATTGCACGTAAATAAAATTAGATATACCGCATGTCGTTAGTAGGTAACACCTTTAAACATTCATTTAGGCACGTTCTTAGGTTTTGTTTCTTTGGATTTGAAATAACTGTGTGTCTTAACGATATTCTTATAAAAGTTTTTTGATAATTAAAAAACGTTTTCTTCTTAATACGTTCAATTAAATAATAGATTATCCGAATTGCATTGTTTGTGATGTTCCTTTAAGGAAATGGGTTCTATGTAAAATGCATGTAAAAGGTTTTGGGGAATTTTTTTGCTCGAGGATTTTCTTCCGGTAGTTATATTCTGGTTTTCTGATGAGATGAATGAATAAAAAAAATCCTTGTAATTATATACTTATCCCCGATTGTTTGCTTGTGCGCGAAACAATTGTCAAGTTACATTGAATTATTTCGATGAGAAAAAATGAATAAAGACTTGGTCATTGGAATTTAACATAACATTGTTTACTTTTATTCATATATATATATATATATATATATATATATATATATATATATATATATATATATATATATATATATATATAATATATCATCCAGCTAAAACATCCACAGGGTAGTTATCCAAAGAATTTAAACCGGGTTTATAAAAAGTGCTCAATATCAAATAGAGCTTTTATATATGATTATTTTTATTTACACAGACATGTACAAAATCTGCGACACTGGCATGTCGATGTTATCGATCAACAGTTATTATAAACTGAGATCTCATCTGGCAGAGTTAGAATCCGATCTTAACATTAGATCATATTTGGAAAGAATGAAATGGGGAGAAAAAAGAAGAAAAGAAATTTAAAATTTCAAAATTTGGGAAGTCACGTGGTTGAGACCGTTAAGAATCAAAAAGTTAAAATCAGAATCAATACCCAAATATAAAATATAGAATAAAATAAAATCAAATAAAATCAAATAAAATAAAATAAAATAAAGTGGAAAGAGATATAATAAAAAGGGTAGAAAAAAGATAGATAGATAGATAGATAGATAGATAGATAGATAGATAGATAGAAAAATGAAATCATCTGTTGATTCAGACAGAAATGGTGGAAAGGGGGAAAGGGAATATACATGCAACAGAATGTGTCAAAAAACCGTCGAAAGTTTTTTTCACTCAGGGCGAACCAGATATTCCCAAATCAAGTTGTAATCCGTAGCGGCAAATATGTGTGTGAGTGTGCAGACGTGTGTGTGTGTGGGGGTGCGGGGGTGCGTGCGTGTGTGTGTGTGTTGGGGGGGGGGTTAACACATTGTGTCACTAATTCTGTATTTACACTGTTTTATTTCCTTTAAACTTAACAAATTATCATTAATTAATTAATGAATAAAACAAATTCACTAGCAATTTAATTAAGTTTACATAATTATTAGTAAAAATAATAATAATAATAATAATAATAATAATAATAATAATAATAATAATAATAATAATAATAATAATAATAATAATAATAATATCGGTTATAATTTAAAAGTTCTAAAAGTTACTATTGATAAGTATTATTAATAATAATAATAATAATAATAATAATAATAATAATAATAATAATAATAATAATAATAATAATAATAATAATAATAATAGCAATCGATGATAATACTAATTAATAAAAAGTAATAGTCAGGTAAAAAATAAAATAATCAGGAAATATTAGAAGGTAATAATAATATTAAATAATAAATAATAATTAATAATAATAATAAAACTAATAATAATATAGAAGAAGGTAGCAGTAACATTAATCATAATGGTTGTAAATATGGTAATAGGAATAAGTTTATTAATAATAGTATAATTAGTAGTTGCAATAATATTAATCATATTAAAAATGGTAATAACCATAAAAGCTATATTAATAATAATGATCACAATGATCATAACAGTAGTTATAATTATAATAAAAATAATAATGAATAATAATAAAAATAAAATAATACGAATTGGATTACTACCCTGTGGATGTTTTACCTGGATTATATATATATATATATATATATATATATATATATATATATATATATATATATATATATATATATATATATATAAGTTAACAATGGTATGTTAATGTCTGTGTAAATAAAAATAAGCATATATATATATATATATATATATATATATATATATATATATATATATATATATATATATATATATATATTACGTTACGGACATATCTTTTCTTTGATCCTTTCTAAATTCCTTATTAGTTTTCGAGTTTCGGGCTAGAACTCGCCGATGTGTTAGCCGTTCTTGTTGTGTACCCTAGTACTTTCGGTTCCTTCCGGAGCCATCTTCAGGGTTGGGTATCAAGTAAAGAACATGTATGTTTAAGTGTTTACTGATTGTTTTAGCGGGAACCGTGTGATTGGTTCTAGTATTAATAGAGTATTAGTATTAAAAGCATTTTAGGATTTTTCACTATTATCGAAATTGATTTTGTTGATGGATGGCTTTTTAGTTATGCAGAGCTTCTAATATCTGTGGGCTTAGTTTGTTAGTTTCATGTTCTAACATAATTGTGTTGTCTACAAGGAATTTTCGAAGTTGAGGGCGGAGGCAAAAATGGTTAGCTTTTATGTATTGGGCTATTACACTGGTGGTAGATAAGTGCATAGTGAGACGTGTCGAGAGAGGTATGGTGGTCAAACCTATGTATATGTTTTTTTTTCATTGTTGTAGACACAGTCTCCCAAAGGACATTTAAACTTATATACTGGGGTTGTCATCCAAAACCCTAGTTGAGGGGGGAGAATTGTGTGTAATAGTGAGGTTTGGGGGTTTTAAATTTGTTATAATAAATAAGTTTTATTTTTTTATTTGGATCGATGGGGAGTATATTTTTTATTAATCATAGTTTTTAATACGTGTTCGTGTATTATGTAATTATTATGTAGCTGATTCCGGTAAAATAATGTTAAGTATTTATTGAATGGGGGATTAGCTTTATTAGACATCAATATTACCCAAATTTCAGTTTCTTTGGAATATTTTAAAGGGTGTTAAGGGGCATATTGTAGGCACAGCCTACCATCTGAAAATTCAAATACATCATATCTACAGTGAATTTGATCCATATTCATTACACGCCAATTAAGCAAGATTCCTTGAATTTCGATTTCTCCTTAAGCATCAGCCTTCAATTTGAGACATTTTCTAGAATCGAAATCATGTAATGGATTTTGACCAAAATTAGAATTAGGATTCTAAACATAAATTTATTATAATTATATTTTGATTTTAATCTTCGTAAGTAGACATAAAAGTGGTGCAAAACTGTTAGAAGAAGAAGAAGAAGAAGAAGAAGAAGAAGAAGAAGAAGAAGAAGAAGAAGAAGAAGAAGAAGAAGAAAGTTTTGCTGCATTTACCGAAAATACAAACAAAAACACGAAATGCCACGAAATACGTGAGAAATACAAACGAGCCAAAAATAAACAAAATACTCTCGACTCCAAAAATAATATTTGAGAGTTTGAAGTTGGGCCAAATTTAAATATAGGTTTTAAATGATATATCCAAACGCCGTTTCCACACTTTTGTAAACAAATAAATACAAATTTATAAACAAATCGAATTTAATTTTCAAAAGAAAATTGCTAAAACCGAACATAATGGAACCGAACTTATCTATCATTTTCGGTGCCATTATATCTCCGTAATGTTATCGCTTCATCCTTGATAACATCAAATGACATTCCAAATTTGTTTTTTTTTGTTTTTTAGGAAAACAGTGTATCTATTCATTGTTCTAAAGCTGAGTTTATTAACGTTTGTTTTCGTAAGGCTTTTTTCCTATGTGTTATAATCACACAAAATACATACTAAAATATTCTTTAGTTCTGGGATTGAGTTATGTTTGAAAACTATCTATGTTAATTCTTCCCTCTTTTAGTTATCTATATATTTCTCTCGCCCCCTCTCGCGCTATGTTGGTTGCGAGTTCAGATCACACCGGGGTCGCCAATTTTGTAACATGGCTCCTGGCTTTGGCTAGAGTATTGACGACAGCCGCGTCTTGGGAAATGTACCAAGAACCACGTTGACAATTAATATATTTGGTTATGAAATGGCGAACGAGAAAAATGGACAAAAACATGAATATTATGAATGGGTCACCATTTAGCAAGTGCTAAATTTAACAACGTGGTTTTGTGAATGAAAGAGAGAAAACATAGGTTAAAGAACACAACATATTTATACATTAACACTTTTACAGTGATGTCAAATATATTTTAGATGAGAACGTTGAAAGTTCTTGTGTTTATAGAATGAGAAAAAGACATAATCGTTAAAAAAATGTGCGTTTTGTTTCAAAGTTCTATTTTGTGTGTGTGGGTGCGTGTTTATCTTTTGGGGTTAGGTTGAAACTGGGAGAGAACGGTCGTCATGCTTAAGCGACTTTCGCACAAGTCGTATTTCTTGGAGTTGGTTGTGGTTGTCGTCATCTTTATTTTGCGGACGCTCCGCTGCATCAGTGCAGACCTAGTTGAAAGAAATTGATTTTAGTGAATCCCTATTCCTTCAGTAGAGAAGAGAGAAAGAAGTGAAAGGGAAAGAAGGGGAAAGAGTACGCCAAACAAACGAAGAAAGAAAGAGAGTAGCTTATACAAGCTAGAATCTGTTTCACGTTCACACGTCTCGCATAGCCATTTTCTAATCTACCACAAATGCAAACACTCTTGAATATTTCGTAACGTCTCTGATTCTTAATTGCTTTATTTTGCCATCTAATTTACATAGTGTGTCCGCACACATGTAAACTGTCAATTAGATAGCAAAATCATAAGTCTCTTTAGTTCTATATTATCCATGAGGAGAATATGAAAGTAAATGATTATTTTTAGCTATGCAAGAAAAAAGTCTTAACAGATATATCACAGTTTATGGATATTCGAATGAAATCAGTGGAATAAAATAATGGTAGTGATCGTGGCCCAACGGGTCACAGGTATGTCTCGTTTTATTATAAATGTGCGTAAAGACAAATGCTATCTGTCTGTCCCTACACAATAAATTGTAGAGTAAAAGGCAATATCAAAAGAAAGCCTATCCATACAAAAGTGCTTTTTTTATTGACAACTTGTCAAAACAATTGTAAAAATAACATTTTGAAAATGAATGAGAGTTGAAAGAGTTCAAAACCGTTCTGGTGAAAGAGTTGTTTTTTCGTGTAAGGAGAAATTGAGTACACGTGTTCGTTTCGGCTGGTGCCGTGTTTATTAAGAAAAAATTGAACAGATATGTTTATTTCGGTTGGTGCCGTGTGCGTTTACGAGTGTGTAATTGGTATACGCATGAAGATATGTGTGCGTATATTAGTGTGCCTCTTTTTTGTTAGTGAGTGACTGTGTTCGTCTATAAACTTGTGTGCATATGTGTTCGAAGAGCGGCGTTTGTGCGCTTCACTGAGCGTACAGAAGTACATGTTTGTCTCTCGTTGCGTTTGTGCTGCCTACTGCGAGGAGGGGGGGGGGATTCGGTCCAAAGGGGCTAGGGCTGAATTGTGTTATACGCACGCGTCTTGTCTGTTTATTTGTTAGACGAGTCAGACTTCTGCATAGAGCTCACGAAGATCGTGCCTCAGGATTGTCTGGTGTGCATGAAGTCCTCGTTAGTCGCAGCTATTCGTTAACCTGAAGGATTACATGTGTTTACCCCCGATACCGAGGATGGCAAGGCTCCGCAGTTGCATGTAAAATCTGCGATGGTTTGGCCCAGTTGCATAATATTCTCTTTGTATTATTTGGATTATTCGAACTACTGTTCTCATCTTGGATGTTATTCTCACAACGTGTCGGTCGATGTAATCTCCGGCCTTCTTCAGATGCATCTTGTCGAACTCGGGAATCTTCATGTCGAACTCCAGAGTCTGTACGGAATTTCGAACGGAACTCTTCATTTAATTCACGAACTTAGCTTGCTCTCATTCCGTCACCCATGACAGGGTAGAAGTTTTAAGTAATTATTGATTGTGTTCTTAGTATTGCCAGAACTGAAGATTGAACGTTCAACCTCAAGAGCATTGTCATTTAGAACTGATTGTCACTTAGCACTTTTATCCGTTGCGCCATGGATTCTTGCGGACAATTCTAGTATGAATTTTAGGAGACTTAAACCTATTCTTGATTTTAGATGTGTAGTCTTACTACTTATTACTATATATATGAAGAAGGTCGGAGGTTACATCGACCAAAACGTTGTGAGAATAACATCGAAGATCAAAACAGTAGTCCGAACAATCTAAATAATACAAAGTATCACTTCTCATCTTAAAAAAATTCCGAAACATATTATTCTCTTTTTGATTTATTTTACTTTTTTACAAATACATTAGTTCGAATCACATAACAAATTAATCTAGGCGATGACGTAGTCTTAATCTCTTGCCGACTATCCCCGTAGGGGTTGGTGGAAGAGCCCGAAAACGACGTCCGTTCGATTCAATGTCGAATATCCAAGAGAAAGTTGCCATATCGACTTCCTGTCATGACATAATTTCCCGGCACTTAATTTTCTAACTTTTTTTCCTCATGGAAAAATCCTCTTTACTTAATCTAACGTTCATGTAGAAAATTCCCTCTGTAACTTGTCCACCTCCAAATATTTCTGCAAATCAAACTCCCCAAAAAGAGGCACCCCGGACTGAGAAAATGAATAATCTGCATTGTTTCGTCGGTACTCCCTCACGAATGAGGGTAATACCACCCCACTCTCACCTCGAAAGAAGGAGGGGGTAATGCCTGAGAAGGTGGCCTCTTAATACCGAACAAATACTACAGTTTGATCCTAGCTAAAAGGCCAGGAGATAATAGTAAAAAAAAAAATGTTTATACGACTTTTGTAATTTTATTAGACACGTCCATGCATTTATATAAGAGGCTTCGTCGGTTGGTCGGTCGCGCTTAAGTTTGAAATATCACGTTTATCGTTAAACGCGCAGATTAAATGAACGTATCTTAAGAATATCCGTTCTTCCTGTGATAAGTATATTATCTACATCTGGCAGTGGTTCAAGTGAGATTTATTTGTATTTCTTTTATCTTGCCGACGACTGGCGCAGTACGTACATTGCAGACGTATTAAGTTATGAGCTGTGAAGTTGTGAGTATAAATGGCATCACAACCCCCGCTAACAAACGTAAATACGATTCTAATTTTCGTTGACATTAACCTAAAAACAATCCTAAAATATGCTATTCGACACTATTTCAAAACAACTTATTATTGCATAAAACCATTATATTTAATGCACTTGTTTGTTTACAAAAATAAATCAGTAAGTCATAGCACTCTGAATCGTACGCGCGTAATGCTGAAAAAAAAAACAACATATAACGTTGGATTTTTAAATGCTGCGCGGCACTATTTCAAGACAACATATTATTGCATAAAACCATTATATTTAATATGTTGGTTATTCGGAAAAGTAATCCAGCCCTGGTTTATACGTTTAGCTTTTGTAAGTTTTGATGTCCAAAAAGACAATAATATCGGCTATAGTGATGCTCTGCACGCGTGGCGTTAAATTACTACGAGATTACGTCCATGTGACGTCAATTTCATCGGTCGTGGCGCTAAATTACTGCGAGATTACGCTTGTATTATGAAGTTTAAAGAAATAAATTATTTGTAAGCAGAAAAATACATAAATTTGGAAAAAAACAAAGTATTCAAAAGACCCGTGACATTAATTTTATTAACTTATTTCTTTTAGTATTAATAAATGAAAAATTCATATTTTCGGACACATACAAATTTTCTTCAAGAAATATGTCTGTAATGAAAAAATTCCATGACGTTAATTTTATTAACTTATTTTTTAGCATTAATAAATGAAAAATTCATATTTTCGGACACATACAAATTTCTTCAAGACATATGTCTGTATTGAAAAAAAAATCATGACGTAAATTTTACTTAATTTACTTTTTATTTCATTATGTTAACTTTATGTAATTATATTTTTTAAAAGTCAGTGACCTAGATTTTAGATTTTTACCGAAATTATTGCCTTTCCGAACATCCATACTTACAAAACCTGAACGTATAAATCAGGATTGGTTTACTTTTCCGAATAACCAATATTTTGGTTGGTTTATAGCAATCTGAATCGTACACGTATAATGCTGAAAAAAAACATATAACGTTGGATTTTTTAATATAAAAAAGTAAAGTGGTTGACCATAGTCGATGACGACCCGAAGGCACCTTTTTCACTAGCTACTACTGTAGGGAATGGTACCACTCTTTTCCTAAGATTACTCCATTTACCCCTGATCCTCACCTTATAATGCTGAGTGGGGCATCAAGTACAATTTTTTTAGTATTTGGTATGCCTTGACCGAGGATTGAACCCCGGTCTCCAAGTCATTAGCAAACACTCTAACCACTATGCCAAATGAGCCTTATTTTTGTTTGGTAATATAGCCGATGTAAATAAATGATGACAGACGGAAGGAAAATAAGTCTGTCCTTAAGATGCCATGCATTTATCCATTTTCTAACAATTTTTACAAAATGGGAAAATGAAAATATGTATTATTTGCATTTTTATTAGGGGGTGCGGATTATTTCCCTTCTGCCATATTAAGAACAGACTTACTTTGCTTCCGTCCTACACAATTTATATCAGCCATATTTTTTTAATTCAATGTTTTTCAGCAATTCGTGAGTACGATTCAAATTACTATGACTTGAATTTCGGCTAAAATGTGTGCAAAACATCATGTCATGATATTTAACACGGACAATTATTTTTTCTTGGACAGTTTTTTATATATATACTTTTTGCGATTACATGGTAGATGTGCTGGGATCTCGGGTCAGTAGTCAAAAAGTATTAGGTGACTTAAAATTTTATGTAGAATAAATTTTGATTTGTCGGAAATGGAGGATGCAATAATATTTGCATGCAGGTGTGTAAAGATACAGTTAGTTTGATAAATTTCCCCGTAAGGTTAACAAATTAAGTAGAGTGGAATTTTTCAATTAGCGTTCGAGTAAGAGCTACGTGTCTCAGCAGCGACGTCAGAGAGACAGGAAGTCTCTGAACTACAAGAGAGAGCGGTTTTGTTTAGATAGCTACTTACTCCCCGCCACGCCACGGGTAGAGGAGGGAGAGGTGTTTTATGCATATACATGTATGCTAGAAAGGAAAAATAAAACCCCAAAGATTTTTAAAAACTCAAATGCAACTGTGATGTTTCTTTATTAATAAGGTTAATGAAAGCTGTTATTGAGAAGAAGACAATGGCAAAGAGATGATAGAAATCTTGGCTGACACATCACCACTGCGAGTAAAGAAATTGAACCAGCTGAGTCTGCCCATGGAGCGGATGCACTACGGTGTTTGAAGAACACTCCAGCTTTGTTACATATATTCTGAAGCTCCGCCAAAAAGTAATGTGGCCTCTATTCTGAAGCTCCGCCAAAAAAATAATGTGGCCTCTATTTTAAAGTTCCGCTAAAAAACAATGCAACTTTAATTCCAAAGCTTCACCTAAAAACAATGCAACACTGATTCTAAAGATCCGCCTAAAAACGATGCACGGCTCAATTTGGAAGCACAGCCAAAAATTAAGAGAATTCAATTACAAAGCTCAATCTAAAAACAATGCTACCCCAATTCCGAAGCTCCTATAAACGATGCAGCCTCTGCTCTGCCAGAAAAAGATGCGGCCTCAATTACAAAGATCTGCTAAAAAGGTATCAACCTCTATTCCGAAGCTTTACCAAAAACAATGTAGCCTCAATTCCGAAGCTCTTAAAAAAACGATGTAACCCAGATTCTGAAGCTCTGCCTAAAAACGATGCAGTCTCTATTCTGAAGCTATGCCAGAAACGAATCTCTGCCTAAAATTTCTAAAACTCAAAAAATATAAATTCTATTCTGAAGATCAGGCAAAAAATGATACAAGCTCTAAATTCCGATGCCCCTCAAGTAAACGATGCGGCCTTTATTCTAAAGCTCCTAAAAACAAAACGTTGTAAGAAAATTAAAAAGTTTTTTTTGATATTGTCGAGTAGACAAGGTTGACCAGTTAAATAAAAATTTAACTGGTCAACCGTCCCAGCGACGACCTTGTCTACTCGACAATATTAAAAAAAAACTTTTTAATTAAAATGTCTGGGAGAAAGTATAGCCGTCATAAACATTAACATTTATTTCCCCTTGCAGAGAGCACACCCTGTGAGGTGGTTTGGTCACACAATGGCAATCAGCCTACAGGGCTTATTAATTTCAACCGTAACTTTGAAGGACTATTCCAACCTCTTTGGAAATTGCAGAGCCCTAAAAAGCTTCTCGGCACCTACGAAGAAAGACATTCTCTCTCCTCGACCCGGTTAACTTGACCCCATGCAAGACTATCCCTCACTGAGAGATATACTGCTTGAAGAACTTCAGTGGTCGACCCTTTAATACTTCGGTTCCGTTTTAACTTTCAGCAACCTACACCCAACGGTGTAGGTCACTCAAATAAATATATCGTTGTTATTTATACAACAGCTTTGTTTTCCTTTTGTTTGACGACCCTTTTTATTACACAAAATGTTACAGGAGTTTGTTTTACAGTCCACACGAAGATAAGCTCCTAAATGCTTTTATGCATATTGCCACATACTACAGGAGACTTAGTAATTAATTAATAAGACACAAATAAAATAATCAAATAAATAAGACACAATTAATACACCCATTTTGAATATTTAAACTAATAAATATGATACCCACCTCCTCTCTCTATGCCAAAACTTTTTTTTTTTTTCAATCATATTCTGGTTCAACATCAGCCAAATATTCTCCACATCTCTACTCTCTTATCATTTTTTCATCCCCCCTTCTCTTCCCTTTCTCTTTTTTCTTTTTCTTTTCTTTTTCCTCTTTTTCCCCCTTCCCAGTTTAGAATAAATGGCAAACTCATACTTACACACACCCCGCCCCCTACCTACTGCAGCCATGCTTGGCTATAACATATTTTGACCCCCACAATCTTCATAGCTAAAATAACCATAAACTGACAAATCAAAGCCATCTATCCTATTAATCTCGCGTTCTTCGAAGGAGACAGGCCACTGCTGATAACACTACTACCAAAATCATGTTTTTCATTCTTTGCTCGTTCACGTCAACAGCCATGCCAAAGTCTAGACACTTTCTGACATATCAAAATTAATATTCTGTATTATTTTTCTACATTGCTTTCTTCATCCTGAGGAAGTCTTTCAATAAACACGAAACGTTGATGAATACATAAATCACATAGGTTTTGGCTTTCCTTTTTTCATTTTACACACATATATATATATATATATATATATATATATATATATATATATATATATATATATATATTTGAATGACCTGCACTGTTGAGTATTGATTGCCAGAAGTCTAAACAGTGAACAAAGGAATAGAAGAGTAACAAAGTTCGTAGGTTGCCGAAAGTTTTCTTGGGGCAATATATCTTCAATGGAAGATAGCTTTGCTTGGTGTCTAGGCAGTAGAGAGGACGTCTTTCTTCGTTGGTGTCTGAAAGCTCTCTGTTGACGGCTATCTGGAAGTAGTTCTTCAAAGATCCAGTAGAGATTAATATGTTCTGGAGTCTGATTGGTCTTCACAGGGGCAGCTCTCCACAAGAAGAAAGAAATGTTAATGCTTGTGACTGCTACATGTGCATCTCCTAGGACCGAAACCCAACCCTGTCAGATTGAGTGTCGAAAAAGGGTCCTAGATGAGGATTTAAAAAAGCCACGTAAGCAGGTCGGCTAAGCCTTGACAATCATATGAAGGCCACTTTATTTAGACAAATAAAAATTGCAATAAATAATCTTATTTGGCTTAAGCATGACACTGAATTTGTTTTAAGGGGATGGGGTTTCAATGAAATTTTATTTACAAGAAATAAATATACATGAGTAATGATGGGGAGTGGGAAAATCTACAAACACCAAAAAAGAAAGAAAAAGAAAGAACCAAACAAAATGCTAATGGGGCAGGTCAGTAAGACACTCCAAACTCTTTGCTAAGTGTCAGACCGTCCACTGTTTTCTGGGTTAACCGAAAACAAGCAGATCAATCTCTAAATGGGAGTGGGAGCTAAGAGAGACATCAAAAATAAAAAAGATTGGGATGGAATATGGGAATGGACGTCGTCCTCTAAAATAGAAACAACATTTAGGGGTGGCCAAGGGCAAAATAAATATGAGGAGTGAGCATCTTGGGAGGCTCTCTAGTCCCAAAAACTAAAACAGGACCACTAGCTAAAAGTTTTTTTAAAATTTTTTAAAAGGGATGGGTTCCGTGCGTGCCATGCTTAGGCAGGAAACACAAACTCATACCCAGCTCCTTGTCGGATGTATCAACTAGTGTCATGCACCCATCTCCTATTGAACTCTTAATCTTTTCCAATCGCAGCTGATCTTCACTTTAAGCTGATGTTTAAAGTAAATGACCAGATCCCGATCGGAAACAGATTCAACCCCATGAACCTCATCAAAACGTGTAACCCATATCACTAGTCTCGCTACAGCTAGGATAGGTAGAAAAAAATTATTTTCTCCCTAGACCACGACGGGGCTAAATTGTTGGTAACGGATGCTACATCAAGGACCAACGGCTGCTCGGTGTCGATGCAAGACACTTTCTCTCTGACATACTACGAGAGTCGCCGAACTTTGCTGCAAGTGAAGAATGCATGCTCGGCCGTTTCTTCTTCATGGTCTTAACAGTGCGAGCATACTTGATCGCTCATTAAGCCATCTCTGCATAATTTGGCATAGAGGTGCAGTGCGTTCCAAACCAGTCACCAAGTCAGAGAATACTCAGCGGTGTTGAGATAACCCTGGCCTGGCGCCATACCTCCTTAGAGTGGATCTCCTCCTCCAACCATCCCAGCCGCACCACAAGGTGATCCGAGGCGGTATTCACCACAATTTCCCTATATAGTTTCTTTCTATGCTGTTC
This sequence comes from Sepiola atlantica, assembly GCA_963556195.1. NCBI lineage: Eukaryota > Metazoa > Mollusca > Cephalopoda > Sepiida > Sepiolidae > Sepiola > Sepiola atlantica. The sequence continues at coordinate 123,233,283 of OY744516.1, read as the reverse complement.
AAGGGCCTAGCATGGCTCAGCATTCGGCAAAGAACTGTGTATCTCCCCTCGGTTTATGATGGCCGAGTGGTCAGGTATGATGTTGGGAAAGGCTCTCTCAACTGCAGGGACACACGGGGTATCTTCTAACAAAATGCGATGCAGAAATACCAATTTTCAGCATGTCTATGACTTGACAAATCCGGCATTCCCAAGCCTCCCTAGCTTGGGCGTTGAGTACAGACCTCTCTGCCAACATACGGCTTTCCTCTCTCCCTAAGAAGCGAGACGAGCAAACGTGTGAAAACCATTAAGTGGTTTGCAGGCAGGGGTAGTACAGCCAGTCATTAAAAGAATGTGAGGAAAGACGTAAGTTACGCACGCTCTACCCTTTAAGGAAATTTTCCTTCGAATCCAAGTTCCCATTGTGGGGATACTAACGAATTCTAAACGTTAAACATGAAAGAACGAGTAAAAATACGCCAGTAACCAACACAAAAAGTAAGAAAGCCAGCACTCAAAATTCATATAAACATAACAATTTATTTAACGTGGTTCATTTAAATTGTATAAATTCCTCAATGAAAAATGTCCTTTTTACTGTTTGTATAAAATGTATCTTTTAAAGTTTATTTTTGGAAAGTACACGTGTTTTGGTGTGCGCGTATATTAGAGAAAATGAGCCGTCTCTCTACCCCTTTTTTTGGGGGAGTGTACGAAATGGTAGGAATTTGTGTTGAACGGTACTTAAAACAGAGAAAAGAAAGAAAGGGTTTAAGCTTACTATTTGTCCTGTGTCCAGTGAGGAGGAAAGGGGAGACGGCGTGTAGTAACTGTAAGACAGTAGCAGGCAATGTTTTCTTGCCCCATGCCTTTGGAGTCTGTTGATGGGATCGTCTTAATCGCTGGTCGTAGGGAGAGAAAGACTTCGTTGACAGGACCGTGTTACTTGCTGGGAAAGGGAAAAAAGAGGAAGGAGGAAGTGCGTTCTTTCTTTTATATCACTCAAAATCTCGCGTGGTCAAGCATGACCTGTTGGTCTTTGATTGGCCGGACCCTCTGACAGCGTGATTTGGCGAGAATAGGCCCTGTCTTCTTCCTTAGAAACGAAGAAGGGCTGAGTTAACAGAGAAAGAAATAATAACATATTAGGATGTTAATCCGATACCACAAACGATTCGATCTTTGAATGTATTTCCGACTAATTCTTATCAAGCTGGAGACCCGGTCCGAACCAAATACCACCCTGAAAATACCTAGAAGTGCGGCCTCTCCACTCCAGGCTCCCAACTGTAAGCCATTGGATTTGCTATGGTTGATGACGGTCCCTGTAACTTCTTCATGCTGAGTGAGCGCCATAATCACTGTGACAATGTAAGTACGGCTTGACACATAAACGGTGATATCATTAGCAAACACGGAAACCCTGACTCGTGCTCCGTCAGGAAGAGCAATTCTGAGCAGGACTGGTCTTGCCACCCCATCCTTTAATTTGCAAAGGAAGGGCTGCAATGCCAGGACATAAAGCAGGGGCGACAGCGAACAACCCTGACGTACTGACCGAGAAACCACAAACCACTCCGAAAGCCTACCATTTACTTGCACTGTTACTATCGTCAAACGATACAGAATGGAAACCCACTTGCAGAAGTTCAGATTAAAACCAGCAGCCTCTAGAACAGATCCCAGAAAATGATGGTCGACTCTATCAAAAGCCTTGGACTGATCTAAATTGATCAGCGTGGCTTCGGTGTTGTTCTATTCCCCTTATGATCGTGGGAATCAAATTTAAATTGTTTTGAATTGATCTCCCCTTCACAGCATAATTCTGCTTCGGTTTGATCAAGTCGCTAACAACAACCTGCAAATGATTCGCAAGAACTCTTGCCAAAATCTTTAACTCTGTGCTTAGCAGAATTATGGGCCTATAATCATCTAGATCCTCCCCATCATGCCGGTCCTTTTTCTTCAGCAATGTGGCCATTCCCTTGGTAACCTGACCAAGGATAGATCCCTGAGCAAACCAATGGTTAAACACATCCTTCAGTAGAGTTACAAACATGGGCGACAGCCTCAAATATAATTCATAGGGTAAACCATCAATTCGTGGAGACTTGTTATAGCCGACCTCCTTCAACGCAGTAATGATTTCGCACTCTGTAACCATGCCATCACAGCTAGCCGCTCATGCCGCCTGTAGGCGGAGCGAGTTTGCTAAATAGCTGTCAAACCCCTGGCCTTGAAGTCTGGGCAGTTAGGTGAAGTGCTCCTCCAAATGCTCACGGAAACCCTCGCAAATATCACGAGTCGATACGAGGGCATGTCCTTCCAGGTTTTTGACTTTCCGAATGTACCCATCGGAACTATGACATAGAGCAGCCTTATGCTCAATAACGTTAACGTTCACGGCTTTGTTCGAACTTTTCTTTAACCTAGCACTAACTACTTGAACTTCATACCACTCGCTAACCAAGCGATTGAGGTCCCCCTTAGTTAGTGCTACATCTAGGGCATTCCCTCCAGCCTATCTTCTAACCGCTTTTCCGCCCTAGCCCTTTTTAGAGCTAGATGCTGGCTGTATTTGACAGAAAAGCGTCTAACCTTAATCTTAGCACCAACCCACCACTTACTACCAATTACCGCTCCCACTAGAGACCGCTGAAGAATTAATATCACCTACCCCCCCCCCTCCCTTCAGTAAGGAGGTATTCAAAGCACTTAAATTCAAACAGGCGATAACCAATTTATGGTCCAAATGTCCTAGCCAGTGGAATGTGGGACAAGATGGAAAATCTACGTCGTACCTTCTCACGGCTTGGCCAGTAGTTGATTATAACACAATCAAGAGGATACTTATAGGTACTTCCTAATTGTACAGTTGCTAATTAAATTAAATTAACTAATTACTAGACATCAATTTCAAATTCCTTAATAAAAGTTTCTCAATAATTATTATTTAGTATTAATTTTGGTACGCCACTCCCCACCTACCCAGTTGCATGTTTCCCACGCCTGGTTATCGCCTTGAACACAGTGTTATCCGGAGTTAAAATTATAACTCGTCGAATCTTCCGTAGAATGAGAAAAGTAAAGTTACAATTTACATTTTTGGGAAATGTGTTCTACTTATGATAGGCACTTGTAATATTGACGTGGGAGAATTTTAGTTTACGCTGTTGTTGTTGTTGTTGTCTATTTTATGTTTTTTTGTTTGTTTTTTTAGTTAATTTATCGTGTGCTAACCGCTGTGCTGTGTCGTCGCGAACTTATTGCACTGTCACCGTTTGCGGTCGATTGGATGCGGTTATTGTTATTATTATTTATTTTTCATCCCCCCTTTTTAGTTAATAAGTAAGTAGGATGGCGGCTACATTGTTTATCATAAAGATTCCCAACGAACAAAAAGAAAAAGAATTAAAAGACAACGAAAAAGAAGATGGTGTTATTCTTTATCAGGAAGAAGAAGATGAAGAAGACGAGGAAGAAAAGGAAGAAAGGAGAGAGAGTCCGACGAATATTGGCGCACCTGATCTTCAAATCGCCACCGAAGATCCCGACCTTGAGATTGACGCCCAAAGAGTCGTGCTTGCAGATGATGATGCTTGTTTAAACTACTTCAGGGTTCCGAGTTCGACAAAAAACGCCGAAATTAATGATGACATTAACGACGGAATTAAAAGTAAAGATGAAGATGTTATTACTTCTTCTCCTTCTGAAGGGGATATGAAATTTGCTGAAGACGAGGAAGAACGGCAACCGTTAAACCCTACAAGTACCGAATTGATTGATAATAGTATTACTGCTTCATCACCAAATCTTAACGAAGATCAAAATAAGAAACCGACAACCGATGAAAATGTCCATGAAGTTGAAAATCTCACAGGTGTGGAAACAGGTGAGCCCAAATCTCCTGAAGTTGGCGTAAAAATGTTAGATTTTATACCGAAGGAATCACTGCAAACGGTGAGTAAATAAAATGTTGCTGTTTGTTTTTGTTGTTAAATCCTATTTTAGTCACGTAAATTATTTAGAATCAAATGAGTTTGGGCAGGGTTTCGATATTCGTCCCAAACAACGTATTTTTACTTACCTAAACCATGTTTTAAGTTTTAAAAAAATAATAATTAATTAAATAAATAAAATTTTTAAAAACATTAAAAACAATAAGTTATTGTTTCATCGTACATGTGAAACGCCGAAATGAAAATTCGGCCGAAAAAAATAAACAACATTTTTTTATAAATAAGTCGAGAAACAGGCCATAACTGAAGTTCATACTTTTCTGACAGGGAACGATTTTTTAATATTTTTTTAAGGTAAATACAGAAGATTTAAAAGAAAGTTAAAGAATGGTTTTGACATTGTTTTGTTGTTGAAAGAAAAGAAAAAAACGGTGCTTTGTTAGATTAGGACCCACGCTAACTTTGACCATGACCCTAACCCTCACCCTAACGACGGGGTCAAAGTTAGCGTGGGTCCTAATCTAACAAAGCACCGAAAAAACGACAAAATAATGTTTTGTTTGACTTTTATAGTCACATTTAGGCCCTTTCTTTTACTTTAGGGTGGCAATGTAAGGGAGATAACTTATTTCAACTTTTAGATTTTTTTAAAATTAATTTCAACAAAGACTTTTTTTTATGTAATTACGTCTGGAGTGAATATATGGTCCACAATATATTCCTTAGTGGTATCAGAACGTCCGAAGTCTGACATTTTTTTATGAATTCTAAAAAAATATTAAATTCCAATAATAGCCAATGAAATTGCATTTTTAGTGATGTCCTTTTTCCAATGGAAAAGTTGTTTTCCTTTAGCTAGACAATAAAAAATGTTTTCTACAAATTGAAAAAAATCTTTGTTTTTTTTTTAATAAAAATCTTTGTTAAAATACAGTGTACAAATAAAATAAGTTGAGATAAAAAATAAAATAAACGTAGAAGAAATACGGAAAATCTTTGTTAAAATCAATTGTTTAAATTGTTATTTTTTTTTTAATTTATTTATTTATTTAACTGAAGCATCGTTTGGCGCTTTTACCCACCACTTACTTTATTTACCTCTCCAGGGGGAGTTAGACACTAGGTCAAGTGGTAAGTTGAAAAGCCAGTGCACTAGGATTAGCGCACTCTGGCCTACAAAAAAATGCCTGAGCATCCCCGTCAATATGGGCGTCTCGAGCGATTAGCGATAAACTAACTACTTTTCAAAGAGAAGGTGAAGCCTGGGAGGGTATACCTCCTGAGACTGAACAGGGGCACACCTCAGCCCGACAGCAACAAATTCATCATCAAATTGATTGTCGAGGACTGGTACAAAGAGAAATACGTTTTTAACGGACATTTTTCCCCCTTTTATTTTCTGTGTACACTTATCTATTAGGTCCCTAGAGAATTCCGTTTGATATTTTAGAGTCGGGAATCACTTTCCTATGTACATTTAACATAAAATGATCACACATTTCTTGGCCAATCACCAATTTCCGGAAACTTATTGTAGAAAAAAAAAGTGTAACCAACCTTTTTTAGTCTTGTTTTTTCCGTATTTTGTCTTTTATTTTACAGCGGTAACAAGTCTTTTTAGGGGGGGGGGGTTACCGATCGCTTTTTTTCTACAATTCTTATTTGTTTAGTCAAAACTTCTACACAATGATCTGTTTGTGACTGTGTTCCATAATATATTTCGAGGTAAGACCTCTTTATCAAATAGTGAGTGTTTCAAATCTCTTGAAACTCGTGTGAACCGGTAATGTTGTTTTTATGGCTATACTACAGTAAATGTCAACGTGACCTGCAGCAAATGAAATAACATTAATTTTTTTTTTAAATGATTCTCGTTAAATTTATTTGTAATTGTTATATTTATTTACTTATTTTAAAATATTTTTTAGTGTGTTGAATTGATTTTAGTACATTGTTATATTAATTTATTCCAATGTTTAAATTCAAAATTCAATCTGTTAACGATTTTTTGATTAAATATTTAATTTTAATAAGAGGAGTAATCACTTGAAATTTTGTGAGTTATTGTCCTTGCATCGGGAAATACTTAAATGTTTAGTCAGTAAAGTTAAATTTATAACTGAGCTTATATATCTTTCAATTTTTTTATTTTTTTTGGGGGGGGGGGGGTAATTGTAAATTTGTAAAAAATCTTGTATTGTTGATGAACAACACACAATCTCGTTGAATTCGTATTATTTAAATTATTCAGGCTACTGTTTTTATCTTGGATGTTATTTTCACTACATTTCAGTCAAGGAAACCTCAACTTATTTCAGGTACGTCTTGTCGCACTCAGGATATCTTTATGTTAAACTCGGGAATATGTACAGAATTTCGAACGGAACCCTTTATTTTATCCACAGAGATAACTAGCTTGTTTTCGTCCTCTCAGCCATGACCAGGTAGAAGTCTTAAGTAATTCGTAATTGTGTTCTTATTATCGCCCATACTGAGGATTGAACCATAAACCTCCAGGAAACTGTCACTTAGAACTAATTATTACTTAGCACTTTTATTTATTGCATCACAGGTCCTTGCGGACCCGAAACTTTGTGGGAATAAGATCCAAGATGAGAACAGTAGTGTGAATAATCCAAATTATCAATCCTCAACTAAAAAATTCCGCAACATAAGCTGGTTGAAGTTCGGTTCGTACTGCTTCCATCAATATTTATTTTTTTATCCAGATGCAAGAGACTTTTCAGCGTTTCTTATCATTTGTGGTGATAGTTTATCTACACCAAACCCTTTCCAGTAGAGAAAGATCCATGGATGCTTTCAAGCTGAACAGCTTTGGATCCATTTTGCTGGTACTGGTGTTCTTCTTGTTAAATAAATTTCTCACTTCCTGTGGAAGCTAACATTGTTACACGGCAAGGGCCGTGTTTAAATGGAAAAGTTTGGGTGACACCTTAAAGGTCAGAGATGACCTCAAAGCAGAAGTTGATGGGACCACGTGACTTCCGGACGTAGATTTTCTGTCTCTTTGCCTGGCGAGACTTCAAGCAGAAAAGTTGTGTCTGGGTGCTGTCCCCAATGTTAAGGGGGGGGGGGGGTGCAGACAATGTGGCTGGGTGTAGCAAGACAAGGTATCCGTCTGTCTCTCTCTCTCTCTCTCTCTCCTACGTTTATACAAGTAACCTGTCTCTCTGATGTATTTCTGTACCCGTCTTTTCTTAAATAAACTTTTTTTATAAACATCGGCGTCTGAGTGGTTTTATCAGTAGACGAAAAGAACTTGTGTTCACGATCATGTATAATGGTGAGTGGAAGTGTAACAAGTTTCCTTGTTAAGGAATGTTTATCGGGTTTTTTCAATTTGATGCCATCTTTAGATTCAGTGGTACGGAACTGGTCAATTCATGCTTCAGGAGTTCTAGCATGCTGTACCTTCTTTCTCTTGTGTAGCCAACGTCTCTAATCATGTTTGCAGCATCTTTGTTAGCCTTTGGTAACTTTGCTGTAGGTGAAGTAGAAGTGTGAACCTGCACAGGCCGTGATTGTCTGCTCGTTGTCTTCATCTAAATTCGTCTGAATATAGTCACCATCTTTATACATAAGTTGAGAAATAGGCTAAGGGAATATAATTTAATTTTTTTAGTTAAGGACAGGGAATCTTTCTTTTTTTAACGGATATATACAAACGTAAAGAAAACATTATTTTACCATTTTGTTTTTGGTTAAAAAAGTTTCCTTAGCTTATTCTGAGCTTATTTCTTAGCTTATTTCTTAGCTTATTTCTGAACTTATTTCTGAACTTATTTCTTAGCTTATTTCTGAACTTATTTCTTAGCTTATTTCTTAGCTTATTTCTGAACTTATTTCTGAACTTATTTCTTAGCTTATTTCTGAACTTATTTCTTAGCTTATTTCTTAGCTTATTTCTGAACTTATTTCTTAGCTTATTTCTGAACTTATTTCTTAGCTTATTTCTGAACTTATTTCTGAACTTATTTCTGAACTTATTTCTTAGCTTATTTCTGAACTTATTTCTGAACTTATTTCTGAACTTATTTCTTAGCTTATTTCTGAACTTATTTCTCACTATAAGTTGTTTTTTTTAATGTATGTGAACCTGCGTTTGTGTGCGTTCACTGCATAAGCTATGATCGTCCACTTGTCTTCATCTGAATTCGGTGCTTGATTTCGACACTGGCCATAACGTCAATCATGTGATCCCAGTCACTGTTGTAACAAAAGGATTTTCCTTTCAAACAAGCAGCAGTGTTTTATTTTGAGGTTACAATGACAACCAGCTTCATCACCGAACGACAGACTTGCAAAACTGGACAAACATATCTTCCAACTGACGCAAATTCACTAGACCAACTTGACAATCAACTAAATCCCATCCATTCATTGTGGAGGTCCCCAGATGCCGGAGAGCTTTCTACTCAAATAGCTTCTTTCCTCGTGCTGCTGGCCTCTGGAACTCCCTCCCTGCCCCCTGTTTCCCCGACAGTACTGACATGCAGAAATTTAAAACTAATGTAAACAGACATCTCGCTGCGGAGATCCCAATTTAAGTTGACCCCCCCCCCCAACCTTCTCCCTTTTCTTTTTTCTCAGTAGCCCCTTACGTCTACAGTGGCGGCCTGCCTTGTTTGAGGTGAACTATATAAAAAAACACCATAAAAATAAAAAAATAGTCCATCAGCTTAAGGCCCAAAGGCTCATCTGTCACTGAGAACCACAGAAACAAAACTGACATCCTCTGTCTGCTGGAATATATATAGATATTGGTGTCATTTGGGGTAGACCACAGCCAGCCTATTTTAAAATGATGAGCTGTTTTATCACTGGACATAAAAAAAACTTACTGACCAGGGGTTCCTGTATCTTGAGTGGAGATTAATTTTTCTAGGATTTTAAGTGGTTTCTGTTCTCAGCATGAACCCCCGGTTAAAGCGACAATCACTTTTCCAAGAAAAGAAATCAAATTTTAGGTGATCAAATCCCGAGCCAGGTTATTTTCCCATCACTGGTCTGTCGTCTGCATGCATTGCGACTATGCACCCCACTAAACATCCAGCATTGTGCATGTTTACATCAGTACATTTGACGAAAACATTATTGCGGTTAGTAGGGATTTTATCATGTAGATGATTCTCCTTATTCTCAACATATGCTTGGATGTGTGTAACACTGTAGCTGTTAGTTTTGAAATCGAGACTACCAAACACACGTTTACAGTTTGAGTAGATTTCTGCTGCTGTTTAGTGTGATTGATCGATATTTTCAAACAGTACATCAACTTGTCTTCCATACTTCAGCAAATACTGTCCCACATAGTTTCCATGATACAAAATATCTGCAGCAAACACATCACCAGCTGCAGCCAAAAAAGCACAATTTGTTTCAACATCATTGTTATAAAAGCTTTAAGCATCTATGAAGAAAGTTCTCGGTAAGACTCCAAAATTCGATATAACATCAGATTCCTATCACAACTATTAATGTTAAGCTTCTTTCTAATATTTGCATTTCTTTGTCTGTCTCAAAAAGTTACTCCAAGGATAGTTTATTTCAAAGACATTAAGCTCCCTCACTCCAAAACAACTTGTTATGTCGTGGTATTATCGGTTGGAAATGCCATCTTGAAAGAAACCAACTCAAAATACATTTCCAGAATTGAATACGGTTTTGCTGATTCCATCTTCGTAAGCTGTTGAACAAAGATCCTTCTGGAAGGAAGTAGAAATCGCAGAAAGAATATTTTGGGGTTTCATAACAAAGCCTTTATTTTGACAAGACTGGACCAGAGTTAAATACAATGAAATAATTGTTAAGAAAAAGTTTAAATAAGTTCCATCTTGCCTGTGAGTTAGAGGAGAGCAAGGTGGTGTCTCTTTCTTGCTGTGTTAAATCTCTAACTTTTCACGGAAATATCGAACAAGTAGTCTCACAGAAATGTATCCCTACGCAAAGTGATTTCACTGGTCGATAGGCCAATCACCTAGCGTAGGTTTATTTGTTTACATCACAAGAAAATAGTTTGTCACAAAATATAACTGCTACAAACTTATATTCTTACTTGAAACCATGTTTTAGTGAAAATGAAAAATATTATTAAACATTAAAAAGAGTAAGTAATAGCAAATTTAATCGTACATGCAAACCGCAGAAAAAAACAAGTAGACCAGAAAAAAGATGGCCAATATAAATAAACCAAGAAGGGAGATAAATCCAAGTTTTACCATTTTTTTCTTTTTAAGAGTAACATTTTAGAGACAAATAAAAACATTATTTTACATTTTTGGGGGTTTTTTTTGCTTGTTTTTTTTTCTTGTTTTTTTCACTTGTTTTTTTCTTTCAAACAAAAAAATTGGTTAAATCTTAAAGTTATCTCGCTTCTTAATTTATTTATATCGTCCATCTTTATTTTCTTGATAAACTTGTTTTTTGCTGGTTTTTTTTAATTTTTAATTTTTTTTTTTTTAATTTAGTTCACTCCAAACAAGGCAAGTTGCCACTGTAGACGTAAGGGGCTACTGAGAATTAAGGTGAAAGTTTAGAGAGTAATCTTAAATTGGGAACTGTGCAGCGAGATGCTTGTTCTCGTTAGTTTTAAATTTCTGCATGTCGGTACAGTCGGGAAACAGGGAGCAGGGAGAGAGTTCCAAAGGCCGGCAGCTCAAGAAAAGAAGGCTCTCCGGCATCCGGGGACCTCCACAGTGAATGTGTGGGATTTAGCTGATTGTCGGGTTGGTCGAGTGTATTTACGTCGAGGGGGCACCAGAGCAGCAAGTTCATCGGAGCACATTCCATTGAAGTACTTGTAAAACAAGCACAAGGATGCAACATTGCGGCGATAGGACATGGGCTGGAGCATCGTGGATAGTGAGAGACCTATTAGATTAGCGACTCTTTTTTAGACCTTGTCTAAGAGAGAGAGAGACTAGTGGATAGTGCACCAGCCCAGATGTGACAACAATACTTCATGCATGGGCGGATGTTGGCTTTGTAGAGATATAGGATACTGTCAGGTTTGAGAAGTTTTCTAGTGCAGTAGATAGAGCCCACCTTCTTTGCTTTGTCCGTTTTTCGCGTAGACAATTAAACCTGCTATAACTTGGTGTTTTTAATGTTTAATTTGGGGTGATTCATGAGCTAAAACATGATTTTAAGTTTTAAAAAAAGTTGTTTGGGAGCAATGAAATGCTGTTGAAACTCATTTGTCTGTAAATAATAAGCCTCCGTACATTAGGAAATTAACAAAACTATTTTTTTTTAAGCAGACCCAGTTTTCTACTATATGTCAATCGAAAAATGAACACTGACATCCTAACCGATTTGCGAACTAAATATTTGGAAACTTTAACCAATCAGGTTACAATCGATGTCCGACCCGCCTTCCTCAAAAGCAAACAAAAATCCAAAACTTTTCTTTGGAATTGTGTCGTCCAATCATGATGATGATGATGATGATGATGATGATGATCATCATCATCATCAGGTTTATTTGTTGAGCAAGCCACAATTAATTCTCTGATGAGGGTGGGGCCTGATTGCCTAGTCTTATTTCGACTAGACATAGTTTTTAAGGCAGTTTTACGGTTGGATGCCTATCCTTCACCAACTTGAACACTTTTGGCAGTCCAAGACCTCCACCGTTCCCATCTAACTAGGGCTGATGTGGTTTCAACTTGAGCATGCACCAATGTCACATATTACCTGTGAGTTGCTGCATACACTACTATTACTCAGGTTATGACAGGCCATCTAAAGATAGCATTTGCCACATGCCCTGGTATTTGATTGGTGAGTGTCGGGGCGTATCCACATACCAGTGGGCCCCATACACTGCACCTCTAGGGTTCTAATCTACTCCGAGATCTCTAGTCAATTAGCCTGGGGTTGTAAGAAGCCCAGTATCTATGGTGTACTATAAGGAGGTTTGGCCAGAGTCTTGTCGTTGGAGAGGGAAGACTTACGCACTCGGCTTCCTTTTCGTCAAAAGACTAGCTGGCGGATGAGGCTGAACGTGGTAGGTAGGAAGCATATGCAACCACATCTACACACAGCAACACCACTTTACACATCACACAGACCTGTGACATATACCACCACACCACATGCCGATATTAATTTATAAAACATGTACTTGTTTTCTGTTCAGCCTAAGTTCGAAAATTAATCACTAAAAACCAATGCGGTCTCCATTAGAAAATTCTCTGCTTCCAAAATATGCAATACAACCATAATTTCTTTCATTTTTAAATTTGTTATCCAGTTAGGTAATCTTGGAGTATAGCTAACAGCTAAGGAATCGAAATTATATATATATATATATATATGCAACACTCTAGGCCCTGCCTATTCAATGCTTTCGACAGCCTGCTTCTATGGCCGCTGACTTTGCCATTTAAGACGTTAATATACTCTCCCATTTTTAGAAAATGCATGGTGGGTACATCGGTATGAACATTGACTATTGAGTTAAATATTACTTTCGTATTGGGGTTCGAACCGTGTTACCGGCAGAGATTGTATCCTCCCATACTGATGATTGCAGGTTTGGCATGAAACACATGGGTATATGGGTTTATTTGAAAAATATTATTTACATATATATATATATATATATATATATATATATATATATAACGTATAGCTTTTACCAAACACAATAAAATTAAATTTTCTATCACTTTGTATACTTTATACATTTTGAAACTGTTTTCAATTTTTAAAATTTCAAAATGAGATTTTGTTCAAAGCTCTCTTTTTTGTCACACAGGAATCAAAATTGCTGCCTCTTGTTGGAGGGGGAAGGCGGGTGCCTTCATTCTTTTTAAATAATAGTGAAGAGAAAATTACTTGCACTACCACTAACCTTAAGTCCGAATGGCAAGACCTCCCCCCGGACATAATGTTAGTTATAAGGGAAGTCATTTTTAAAAAATATCTTTTCAGTCTGAAATGATCCGAATCTAAGCGATATCCTCCAAAAAATTGATGCCAATTTTATTTTTTTTCTGTGTTTCGATAAGTCGTTTTCATTTTGGGGCCCATTCTACTACAGACTGAAGATCATTTTCTAAGGATTCAGCTATAGCCTCTGATATGTGTGCGTTCGATTTGCCCACATGTCGAGAATAGAACGTGGTGTCATCAGCAAATATACCCATTTCGGACGCGATTGCATCAGGGAGGTCGTTTATGAAGATCATGGATAATAATGGTTCAAGTATTGACCCTTGGCGCACATCCACATTAATGTGATGCTGTTTGGATGTACAGCCATTGAGAATGACCTGGATCTTTCTTTTAGCTAAGAAAAATCTGATTATATTAAATATTCATCCAGTAATTAATTTTCCTGAGAAGACCTTCATACAAGATTTTGTCAAAGGTCCTGAATATATCAAGCACTAGCAGCCTAGCACCCTAGCTTCACCTGACTTATCCAGTGTATCATATATGCATTCAGAGATGACCGTTAGGAAGTCCACAGTAGAACGGGATTGCCTAAATCCATACTGTTGGTCAGAAATAAGTTTAGCTAATGAAATGCCCACCCTAGTAATCAGCAAAGCAGTGGCCGATAAGATAAAGAGCTACGCAACGCTATTTAGACAGCCAGATGAGATAATGACTGCCGTCCCATATACACAGGACAAGCTTTCTAAAGGATTTACCTCATGAAGTATTAATACTTCATGAGGTAAATCCTTTAGAAAGCTTGTCATATCACCAGCTTACCTGACTATTTGGAGCAACAGCTTCATTGAGAGTCATGTGCGACACATCAAGTTCATAATCTAGAAATACATCAAAGAAAGATTTACATCCAGATAGCATTACTGGCAGTGTTGCCAACTGATATTTTAACCCCCCCCCCCCGCGCTAGATCGAGGGGGGGGGGGGGAGAATCACGGTAAAATGGCACAAGTGAATGAATAGAAAAAATGCCACAATGATGAAAATCCCCCAATTTTTTCAAAATCTTGGCGACAATACATAAAGGGAAAACATTAAGAAGTTTGTCAAATTAAAAGAAATTATATTTATATTTAAAAGTAGATGAGGACCCTCAGCTACTCCTTCCCCCCCCCCCCCCCCCGAAAAAATGAGATTCCACCTTTTTTAGGCGATTATGTGGGAACACCCCGGAAAAAAAAACCCAACTATTTTAGAATTTAAAATGGGGAATTAGTTTTGCATATAAATTTAACGTAAAATGATCCCTCACTTCGGGCCATTCTAACTTTTTGGGGCCATTAACTATTTTTTTATCTTTGTCTAACCGTAAGTCTGACTGGCAAAGTCGTAAAACCACACGAAATCGACTTAAAAAAAGTAAAACACAAAATTTATCTCCCAAAGCAAAAAGAAAAAGAAATGGTTAACAGTCCTGAGTCCTAAAATGTCACAATGGCCTGGAAATCGAGGGATAATTTTACGTTAAATTGGGTAGCACTTTTCATGCCCGCCACCAATCACATTGAAGGATTTTTTTTTTGTCTGCTCTCAATATTTTTAAAATAAAAAAAAAACTTTTTTTTCGATTTAAATATTTGCCGATTTTACAATATATTTTTCTTTTCGATTTATTTTTTTTTTTTTACTTTTCAAAATAGAATTAACATTAAAGTGCCGTATCTGTTCTGATACTATACTTTATCTTTTCTGTTCTCGGTCAGTGAAGAAGAAATCCTTCTCGAATGGGGCAGTTTTTATTTTTGTCCTAATCCAGAGTGCCACTTTTTGGGGAGCAGGATTTTTCCCCACATTAAAATCTGATCATGTGTCTAACTCTTTCATCGTGGGGAGGCAAGTAAATATTACAATGTTTTTTTTGTTTTGTTTTTTACATGTGGAAAACTTTCTTGGATTTATTTTTGAACGAACTTACAAAAAAAAGTAAGAAAGTTTTCTACATGGAAAAAGAACAACAAAACATTTAAACATTTAAACTTTTTAAATAAAATACCCATGTTTTAGTCAAGTAAAACTCCTATAGCAGCGTGAACTATAGCTTAAGGATGGTGTTCACAAATGTTGCGTCTTAGAAAAGGTAATCCACGCTGACAATTAAATGTAATAATAAATGTTGGAAAACTAATAAAAATAGATGAAAACATGAATGTTAGCCTTTAGGGGAAGCAAGTTAATAGAGTAAATGGTAAAAGTACAGAATAGTTAACAGGCGAGAAATCGTAAACAAAAAAATGCCTTACACCAAACGCAGTAGAATTTAATTATCTATCGATCTGTATGCTTTTATACGTGCTGAAACAGTTAAGTTTTTCATTTCAATTTTTTTTTAACTGTCCTTACAACACGGTTGTAAATGGTTGCTTGTCGCTTAACTGTTGGGGACTTAATTCCTGAAAAATTGTAAGAAAAACTATGACTACCACTAACCCTAAGTTTGGGGGTGCAACTTGAACTTAAGGTTAGTGGTAGCGATAAGCGACCATTTGGGTTTTTTTTTTTCTCCTGTGAAGACCGCTTTGAACAACATAATATTTTGAAATAAAAAAAACTTAGAGAGTTTCAGCAAGTTAAAAGGATACAGGCCGGTAGATAATTAAATTCTACTGCGTTTGGTATAAGTCTTTTGTTTTTGCTATTGTTTTTTGGTTTTTTTTACAATTTCTCGACTGTTAACTTTTGTGCACTTTTACCAAGTGAGTAAAAACTTATGTTAAATGGGCGCCCCCCCCCCCCGCCCATTTAGACCCTATTTAAAACTATAGAGACAGGACCCCCCCCCCCCAAGGAAAAATACTTAGACAAATCAATTTTATGGCGATTTTTAAGAATAGTTAACAGAAAAAAGGGTGAAAGAAGCAAATAGTCAACAAATAAATGTTACCAAAGGTAATAAAAGCTACTTTTCTACTTACTTAGATACGTTTTTTGCGTTTTTAAGTATTTTTATTTGCATTTTTATCTGAAATTGCAGCTGTGTGGGTGCCAAACAAAATCTCCAGATTTTACAGAAAGAAAAAAAACGCTAGCCACTAGATCCAAATTTTACTCACTAGAAATCTTCAGATCTAGCGAGAAAACTGCTAAATTGGCAACGCTGATTACTGGTATTCCGATATGATCACCCATTTAGTACTGACCAGGCTCAATATTGCTTAACTTCAGTAATCTAAAGGGAATCGGTGCGTCAACGTGATTATGCTGTATATTCTAATGTTCAATTATCTACTAATACAGATGTTTTTCTTTTTTTTATGTACTAACGCATCACTGCTTATCAAGGCCCAAAGGCCATTCAAGGATAAGAGTTAATGGGTTTGTCAGGTGGACGGTGAGACAACACCGTGAGGATTGGTAACGATGATTGTAACTGGGCAGAATTTGATTATTTAAGAGGACGACTCAACAAGAATTTGTTAACATTGGACTTGAAAACAACAATGTTTTAGTCAGCTGGGAAGCATCCCCGTGGTATTGTGTTCCACATATGGTTAGTTCTTGGAAAGAAACTTTGCTCATGTAGGTTCCGTTTAGTTTTAGGTACACATAGGAAGAAAGAAAAATTCTTTACAGTGGTTGTAGCTAGACAAGTTTTTGTTGTGAATGTTTTACAGGGAGGAACCATAGATTGGAGATCAGTTGAGCACTTACCATGAAAATAACGATAGAGTAGAGAAAGACTAACAACCTCTCTTCTGTGAGAAAGAGGCTGTAGGGAAGAGAAGAGGACAACATCCACCACTAGATTTTGTACTCTGTCAAGGCAGGAAAGGGTGCTCTGAGTGGCACCTCCCCCAGATGTGGCAACAGTACTCCATTACAGGACATATTTGACTCTTATACAGGTAGAGGATCGTGTCAGGATTGAGACCTCCCCCCCCCCCCCGAACATTAGGTGCAAACAGCAACTTGTGTACAATGGATCGTTTTCAGTAAGTATTGTGTTTTGGCATTAAATTTGCTAAGTGTGAAACCATGAGAATCGAATTAATTCACTGCAGTTCAGTTCATTGTAATTGATATCAGCAAACGAAACTTTTACAAATTAATTATTTACGGTTACAACACGGACGTGACAGGCACATCAAAAACCTTGCAGCAATTTTGATGAAAAGGAAAAAAAAAAATGAATGAAAAAAGTACTTCAAATTAGTTTTTTTGATACAACAGTGGCTCATATTAAAATTAATCATTTCCATTCATTTTGAAGCACAAATATACCATAATACTGTAATTCGAACCAGAAATTACTTTCTTTTCAGCAGTTTAAAGGCTGTCAAATTATTTCCAAGTGCCCAAAAGTAAACGCACGTCGCTCAATGTTATTTTAATATTAATAGGTTAAAATTGTTTGCTCTATCATGACCCTTCAAAATTCGAAAGTGATTTTTAAGCCTTTTAAACTGATGAATAGAAAATAATTTCCAACTTAATTAAAGTCAATCTTACAAATTGGTCAAATGTTGGTGTCAAGTTTGTGTTATGTTGTATAGCTGAACCTTGAGTCAAACTTGAAATTGAAATTTGATGACTAGATATTTGAATATGACTGTCACCGCAAGCCAACGGTCTAAAGTGAGATGTGTGGGAAATTAAAAAATAAAAGGCTTTTATAGGTTTAAATATGCGTGCGCCTAGATCTTATATATAAAGTAAAGTCAGACTTTTCCTTATTTCATTGACCAGTATAGCTTTCTATCCAAAAACTGCATGTGCAAAGCTGCTTCAGCATCAATTTATTTCAATTACTGATGCGTGTTTTCAGAAACTATAAGTTTGTTTCATTCACTTTCTTTGATTTTTATATTTAGCCATGCTCGATATTTTCTCTATACAGGATAGTCATCCATACAGGAATTCGGAGGAATTTTCACTCTCACACTCTAATCTACTACCATTGCCACCCACATACACTTGGAAGACTTTTTTTTATAGGAGACAGACATTGGTAGCACCGTTATTATTTCATCTTTCAATCTTGCTATTGTACATTAGATACTCTACATTTTCAACCTAAACAAGGGATGCTCCATCTACCTACACTTTTTTTTTCTCTGGGAGGCCTTTTGATTGGCTAGTTCAAATCATATCTATTACATCTGCCAGCCATGTACACCTGGAAGACTTTTTCCTAGAACACATACTTTTGTAGCATACTCTTATTGTACACTACATTTTCTAACTAAACAATGGACGCTCCTTATGACAAAAAGCACATGAAGAAGGCCAGAGAGTACAAAGGCCAAAACGTTGCATATGTCGTAACAAACAAAATGAGTGTAAGTCTATAGATTTTAGTTTTACTGGTAGTTCAAAATTAATAAATATTTATCATTAGTACCAGCAATGGAAAATTACATTTTTTTTTAAATAAAAGAATCGTTTTGGGAAGTGAAAATTAGGCACAAATTTTCACCATTCTGATACCCCAAAATGTTCCGATTTTTTTTCGATTTATTTTTTACTTTTTAGTAATTAATGTTTTGTTTTGGAGGGGATTTTTCTTTTTAACCTTTTAACTGTTAAACCTCCTTATTTGTTTAATATTTTTTCCCTTTCAGCGGCTGCAATCCGTTTTGGAATCAATGGCAATAACAAATATCTCTTGGTCAGATGTCGAAGGATATAAACAGGTTGGTCAACTTTTTTTATACTTATCTTCTTTTTATTCTTCTTTGTTTAACATGTCTCTTGGACATCATATGTGGGTTGCATGTTGGCCATGGTGGCACAAAGTGGCTTTTTCCATGAAACTATCATTTACGTTGGTTTTGATGTGCCATTGCTTGAGGTCATCTTTGACCGAGTCATTCCAAGTCTTTCTCGGCCTGCCTTTTCCTCACTTACCCTCAAAATAGTAGGGAGTTAACACTGTCATCAAAGTGCTCACCAGAAATTCATCAAACCATAACCATGTCATTTCTCTGCATCCTCAGAAAGACCAAGCTAATCTTATCAAGGCCTAAAAATCACTCAGAGATAACGGTTACTGAAATGGCTAGATTGACTGATGATTGAAAATCTCCACATACCACCTACTCAAAACAACAGCCGACCCAGAAAATAGCAATTCTTCTCCCTTTGTCAGAAATATCGCTCATGGAATGTGAGGACTAAAGGACAAAATTGGGTTGGAAACAAGAGTTATTAGGCTGCCAAAAGTTGTGGGTGGGGAGTTGTACTAATAAGTCACCGCTTATCAAGGCCCAAAACCACTCGAGGATAACGGTTAATGAGTTTGTCAGGTAGATGATGAGACAATACCTTGAGAGAATTGGAGACGATGGGTGAAATAGAAAGAATTTAGTTATTTAAGAGAACGGCGCGACAAGAATTTGTTTACATTGGACTTGAAAACGACCATATTGTAGTCAGCTGGGAAGCAGCCCCATGATATTGTGTTCCACATATGGTTAGTTCTTGGAAAGAAACTTTGCTCATGGAGGTTCCACTTAGTTTTAGGTACACAGAGAAAGAAAGAGAAATTCTTTATAGTGTTGTAGCTAGACGAGTTTTACTATGAATACTTTGTAAACCCAAAGTCCACTTAATCGGTATGAATGTCAGTTGTCCCCCATGGAACTCATCTGCCCTTTGACAGCTTTTGTTTTTAGTGTTGCTGGGGGTTCACACACCCTCCTTATCAGAGAAGCCAAGACCCATGTGATGCGGATGACAGTTTAGTCAGCCACATCCTGACCATGGAACAGGTGGTACTAGTTTACATGGTACTAGTAGCTCTCCTTGCATATATTTCCCATTTTTGTAAAGTACCTAATGTTGATGAAACGATTTCAATAAATTTCCCCAATTGTGTTCTAAATTCCTGATTCCAATTCTTTTAAAATTTTTAAATAGCTAGTTATAGAGTTTTTTTTTGTTTGTTTTGTTTTTCATTTTCAGATTACTGTAAAATCCCATGTAATGTGTCTCGTGTAATGTGCATATATTTTTGAAAAAATCAAAATACACTGCGGGAGGGCGAGTGGGGGCATACATTACACAAATAGACTTTTATAACTATTTTTTCTCAAACGTTTTCCTCGTAATTGATTAAAAATAGTGATTTTATAAACTCATTTACAATTTCATCTATATTTTTCACGTGCCATTTTTCCTATTTATCCACTCGTGCTTTACCTGTGCCATGTTTACTTGTGCCATTTTTACTGTATCATTTCTTCCGATTCCATTGTTACCTAAAGTCATTATTATGATCGATAGATTTTAGTTTTACTGGTAGTTTAAAATCAATAGATATTTATCATTAGTACTAGCAATGGAAAATTAAATTTTTTTTAAATAGAAGAATCGTTTTGGGAAGTGAAAATTAGGTACAAATTTTCCCCATTCTGATACTCAAAAATGTTTCGATTTTTTTCGATTCCAATTAATCGTCCCAACACTAGTACCTAATTGAGTTATTGTTGTAATCCTGGTATCAGGGTTAACAGAGAAAATAATAGGGAAAAACTCCAACAAGCATAAAGGATAGAAGAGGAGGTTTACTAAACAGAAGATTCAAGGTGAACAGAGTAATGTAGCAATCGTTGGATTGAGCTAGCAAGTCTTTCCATCCTTTTTAGCTTTTCACAACAATTTTGTGCGGTATCAACCGAGGCTGTGTTTTTCTTTTCTCCCTGTTTCCATTTATCTGTGGCTGATCAGCATTTGTTGGTTGGTTTCTGCATTTAAAGACTTTCCTTAAGAACTCGGCTGATTTCATCATTGCCATTCTTTGTATGGTCTCAATCTTCCCTATAATTATTATGTACTCACTACGAGTTCTCACAAAGGTCTTCATCAGTGATTGCTTACCGGTGGTGTTCCTTTGAATTTGAATGACAACAAGTTTCCCCAGATTTCCAGTACTCTCCACCTCTTTCGATAAGGATTCAAAATGACTCCCACATATCAAAATGTGATACGAGATTGGTTTAAAGTGAAAATTCCAGCTCCCCCAAAAAGGGGACATTCTGGACAGGTACAAAAATAGCTGTGAATGGACCTGTCAGCATTCCCTAGTGAGAGTGTCTTTTTAGCAGTAAAGAAACCGACAAGTAGTAAGTGGGTAAAGATTTCTTTCAGCAACAATTATTAATACTACTACTACTACTAAATTGTACAACAACTGACTGTCTTACAGATACTATGGAAAGAGGGAGATATAGTGAGCAGAAAGAGACTAATTTGGAATAGTCTTTTTTATTTTTTTAAATATATAAAATTAAAACTTAATTTATTTTCTTTTTAAATCTAAATTCGCTTCGATAATAAATGTAATTACTTCTCAAAGACTGGTGCTACCAGATCAGGCTGTCTGCAGATATCGGCTTCCTGACCCGAAATGCAACAAACATTGATGTTTTATTGTTCTTTTTTCTCTTTGCAAAACTCAATCATGTTCTGCAAAGCCAAAAACAAAACTTTCCCGCCCCCCCCCTTTTCCCTTCCATTTACCAAAATGACTGGATTCAGCATAAAATAACCCGAAAAGCGTTGTTATGTCGTAAAACAAAACAACAAAGGTCCATTATACATATTTCTTTAAGAAATTATTAACTTAACTATATTTAAATTAAACTAATATTTTGAAAGAAGACAAAAGAACTTAAATAAATCTAGGGGAGGGGGGGGTATTGATGGTCACCTTAGGTGCCCCTACCAGGAATGCCCACGGTTTTTGTATCAGCCAAAGTGCCCCTTAAGCTGGATCTGGCTTTTCGCCAACAGTAAATTGATTTCATGTCTAACCTTGCTGCAGTGAGAGCATGTACATAGTGGTCCGTCGGTATGATCCGTCTGCATTCAGCCGTCGACCAAACCAGCCAAACAACCACAATATTACTTGATCTCTACATTAATAACATTGTGTAACCACTTCAAGTGTGTATGTGTGTGTGTTTCTAACCTCAACATGACTTACACATTATTATTTTTTTAGTATTTTTATTAATCAATTTGTTTTAATCATAATTGCAGTAGCATAAAATATGACAACTTTTCTCAAATCCTACTTTTAAACAAATTTATTACGAAATTAAATCCACCAGAATGCATTTCGGTTAATTCATAAACCAATTCGTTGTTTTAATCTTTTGTCAATAGTTGAAAAAATAGATTAATTCAGTACACTTCGAAATTTGAAAGGAAATTAGAAGTATTTAAACTGTCAAATAGTTATTTAAACTGGCTTTAAAATTCTTAGCAAATCATCATGTATTAAAAGATTGGAAGTTTTGGAAGCTATTTATATCGAATAATTTTATAAATATAGAGTAAAGCAAAATTATAGTTTTATAACAATTTTGTTCAATTAATAATTTACCATAATAATTAAATTTAACTGTCAAAATCCTACTTTAAAAATAAAATAAAATAAATAAATTGGTAAATAAATAAGTAAAAAGACTCCCGGGCAACGCCGGTGAGGTACGGCTAGTATATATATATATAAATTATAGGCATCCACGGCCAGTTGTTTCGTATATATGCCGCCGTCCATGATATATATATGGGAAATGAAAAAGGAAAAACCAAGAGGTATTTTTTTTTATATATTCATCAACGTTTCGTCTTTATTTGTAAGACTATATGTATATATAAAAAAAAATATCTCTTGGTTTTTCCTTTTTCATTTCCCATTACGTCGGATTACTCTCATCCTTCCTTTCTCATATATATATATATATATATATATATATATATAGTCTTGGAAGTTTCTCAACCATTAAAACTATATTAAAAATAAAAAAATTTAAAAAAAACCTTAAGTCCCAAGTCGTTCAGTGGAAAATCACTCATGTAAGTCAATTTAACTTTTACAGTTATTATATTAGTTTGCTTCTAACATTTTTTAAGGGATCATGAAAAACTGTTTCGGGAATTTAAAAACAAGACAGTATTTAATTTCATGGCTTCCCAGCAGAGTTGATTAGACCCCACTTCCCTTAAAAGACAAAAACATAAACGTTCCGTATACTAAACCTAAGTTTTGTTCCGTATAAATGTTTTGCTAACTTATATTAGTTGTTAAAAAAAAAAAAAAAAAAAGAAGTCCTCCTTACCTGTGTTGTTCCTCTGTCTAATAAAATTTATCCGTTACTTACAAAAATGTTGCTGCATTTTAAAGTGTTTAGACGAATCCATTACACTACTTTTTAGGTGATTAATGTATTTTTAGTTTTAGTTTTATATTAAAAATATAAAAAATATCAACATATCAAAATATTAAAAAAAAAAAAAATTTAATTATATATATATACATATATATACTTTTAGTCCTTTTTTCTCCCCCTCCTCCTTCTCCGCCTCCTCCGCCTTTGTTGTTCAATTCCTGGTCATCAATTTCAAATAAATACTAATCCTCCTTGTCAACTCACAGCGTTCATAAGCTTAACTGCCAATTTTTTCGCTTTCTTCTTTTTTAACTCACTGTGCCTTATATATATATATATATATATATATATATATATATATATATATATATATATTACTAGTAGAATACCGTCCCAGATCGGGTAGATGCAATAAATATAGTATTAGTTTTAAATTTTAATGTTTTTTCTTTCTTTGGGGGGTATGGTATGGTTTTTGTAGCACCTCTCCTAAATTGTAAAATTTTAAAAATAAATGTGCCCACATTATTCATCTCGTTGCCTAGCATACATATTCCATAGTTCATAATGATAAGTTAAATAGTATAGAATTTTACCAAGCACATACAAATTATTGACGCTTACATGTGCGCATAGATCCTTTTGAAAATGTATTACTTAATATAACTCAAAATGTGACGTAGAGCGATTTTTTTTCTCTATTAAATTTTTTGCATCTAATTGTTTTAAAATATTTTGGGAGATAGAGTGTGAGTTTAGGTGCGTGCATATCCTCAATGATCTAATTTGCACAAAAATAATCTGCCCATGTTACTCACCGTGTTGTCGAGAATATATATTCCAAAATTCATAATAATCGGTTAATTAGTTTAGGAGTTTATCCTGTGAAACGTAATATATACACATACCTAACTTTATATATATATATACATCCCCTAAATGTTAAAATTTGCAACAAAAAAATAATGTGCCCATGTTGTTCACCGTTTCGCCTAGAATATATATTCCAAAATTCATAATGATCCATACATTAGTTTAGGAGATTATCCTGTATATAGAAATATATTTATATATACTAGTAGAATACCCGTCCCCGGACGGGTATAAGCAATAAATATAGCATTAGTTTAAAATTTTAATGTATTTTTTTTCTTTCTTTGGGATTATGGTACGATTTCGGTGGCACTCTTTTTAAAAGTATATTACTTAATATAACTGTAAATCTTTTGTGTGTAACTTATGTTAAAAATATTTTTTTGGAGGGGACAAAACAATTAGTGTGCTCATGTTACTCACCGGGTTACTGAGAATATATATTCCAAAATTCATGATGATCGGTTCATAAAAATACATTAAAAGAAACCTTTATATGCACCCCTAAATTTATTAAAAAAAAATAATGTGCATATGTTACTCACTGTATTTTTTTAGAATACATATTCCAAAATTCATAATGATCTGTCCATTAGTTTAAATTACCATGAACATATATATATATATATATATATATATATATATATATATATATATATATACACAATAACTTTATAAATATAAAGAAGATATATATAATCGTCTATTTTCTTATATATATATATATATATATATATATATATATATATATATATATTACTGTTTCATGTATCCCCATAAAATTTTATAAGTAGATATAATTTTTTATGTATCAATTTTCAGTATTTACTTCCACAGTGCTCGATACGTAAGTAGAGTTAGATAGTAAGCTATGAAAATATATTTATGGCAATTGAGCTACACAGAGGCTCAATTGCCATAAATATATATTTTCATAGCTTACTATAGCTACCAGGTGTTGCTCAGGTTAGAGTGTGGGATAGCATCATATGCAACATCATGGTAGGGAGAGTTTACTTTAAAAGCAACCTTGATGCTGTCAGCTAGATATCTTACTCACCGAGCTATTCAGATATATGTTAATACTCTTAAACTAACGCTAATAAATAGATTAATTTCATGTGTAACATGTTTGAAAATTGTCATTAACTTCTTTAAGAGGCAGCCAGAGACGCACAAATATTTCCATTATGTTCACATGCAAATTGTGCATGTGAATACAATTATATTGAAAGTACGCTTCCTAGTATGTCTTCGTTTTCAGGGACAGACATGCACAGACAGAGAGGTGTTCTCCTTGATTATATATATATATATATATATATATATATATATATATTTCATTTCAATCAAAGGGAAAACAGTATTATCAAAATTTGCTGAAATTTTGTGAATAGACATCAGTTTACCTATGGTTTAAATTTCATTTGAATCAAAGGGAAAACAGTTTTCAGTGGGGGGAGGGAGGGGGGTGTACCAACGTTGAAGTGATATATTTCTTATATAGCCTATGACCTTCACTGCCAATTTTCAAGCAATTCTGTCCAGCGGTTTGGGTGAACATAAGACACAAATATCAGGCAGACACACACACAGACAGAGTTATTATTTTATATATATAGAAGACATATATATATATATATATATATATATATATATATATATATAATGTTTCTCTCAATAGTAGAACACTTTATAGCAGCTGCCTTTAAATAAGATTAATCTCTCAATGATTTACCGAGTTGTTGACAACAGCCGTGTGGACTAGGACGTTTGAATTTGAGTTTGAAATGTTCCGGAGTTTGAGTCCGGCGACCGGTGTGAATAATTCTTCTCTACATGGACGATTCCCGTAAGGATGAAACTATACATATGTAGATAAAAACATTTATTTATAATTATTTGTAGCCCCCAAATGTAGGCTGGGTAGTATTAACACAGCTGTCATCGTGGCTTCAATGCAATGTTATTTTCAATAGTAGAACACTTTAGGGCAGCTGCCTTTAAATAGGATTAATCACTCGATGATTTACCAAGTTGTTGACAACGGCCGTGTGGGATACAATGTTGGAATTTGAGTTTGAAATATAACTTGTGTTCCGGGGTTCGAGTTCGGCAACCGGTATGAATAATTCTTTTCTACACTAACGATTCCTGTAAGGTTGAAACATATACGTATGTAAATAAAAACAAATATTTATAATTAATATATATATATATATATATATTAATGTTTGATCTATATTCTAAGTTTCAATAAAGGTTACATTTTTCACAGAATCTGAAAACAACATTTCTCTTCTCCCCTCTCTCCCTTTCTTTTATCTTCTCCCTCTCTTTCTCTTCCCCCTCTCTCTACTCGTTGTCTCTCTCTTTCTCTCTTTTAATTGTTTGTCATTCCCATTCTCCCATTACTTCTCTTATCATTCACCCTTTATTTACGTTATTCGCCTTTTGTGACGTAATCCATGGTGAGTGTTTCAGCTGAGATTCGAAACCCGACCGCTTGAACAGTAGTCCCATCTTACCCGTGCGTAACAGACTAAGCCAGAAAACAAATGTAAGGGAAATACTATTTTTAAATATAACAGCAATTAACCTCAAAACATAAGTTGCACCCTAAATGCTTTTATAAACATACTAAACTACAACCATTCCACAATATCTGTGATGCGTGACTTCATAAATGCTCCGATACGCACATTGCCAATTAACCAGAGAAAACAAGCCGCGCATGCGTGGTCCCCCTCTGTACGTGACTCGATGTGGCGAATGTAAAATGCAATAAATTTGGGGCATTTGTGACCCCCCTTTGACCCCCTAGCGGTGCGAACCAGAATTTTTCTGAGGTTAAGGATGCTCATTTTATATCCAGAACAATTGCCTCTACATTTTGGCCAAGTTTCAGAAAAATTGAATGGATGGATCAAACGTTATGGGAGAAAAGGGTCATTTTTGCTATTTTGGGGGCTTTTGACCCCCTGGGGGCGCGAACCAGATTTTTTCCAAGATCATAGATACTTATTTTCTATTAGGAACAATTGCCTCCACATTTTGGCCAAGTTTCAGAGAAATTGAATGGATGGATGAAAAGTTATGGGGCAAAAAATGTCATTGTTTGCCATTTCAGGGCCTTTTGACCCCCTGGGGGCCTAACCAGAGTTTCTTTAAAAAATCAGAGAATGTCACTTTCTAACCTGACCAAAGTTACAACTTCATGAAAAATTTCAGATAAATTCAATGGATGGTTGCGGAGAAAAATCCGGACGGACGGACATACCTCAAAACATAAGTCCCCCGAGTTAATAAATCGGGGGACCAATGAATCCTCTAACATACCTAAATGATTTACAGACAACGCAGTAAATAATTGCTAGATTTTTAAGTGTTTTATACAAACAAAGCTTCTCCAGCAGTTAATATTTATTTGCATCATAAAAAGCAATTATATAAAATGGTCATCGGTAAGCTGCTCATCACTATCTTAATAAAACTTAGCTAGTCTTATTCGTTATTTGTTTTGTTTTTTAAGACTTTTGCTTTAAAATTCGATTATTACAGTATTATTGTAGACTAACTCTTTCCGCCACACCTCCAAAGTAAGATTCTACTTTCTATAGGCGATTACGTGTGAACGCTCTAAAACCATGGCAAGAAAATAAAACTATCAGTTTAGAATTTAGAGAGTGGGATCAGTTTCGTATATAAAGTTAACGTAAAATGATCTCTCATTTTCGAGCATTTATTAAGACATCTAATCTTTTTTCTTTTTTTTATTATGAGAAATAAATTCTATGCGTTTTTTTTGTTTTGTTTTTTTAGGGGGGGGTCTATTTTTATCGGTGATTACGTGATGTTTTACAATTTTGCTACTCGGACTTAGGGTTAGCGGTAAAAAAAATTGAGTTAATTGTCCTAAAAAGTTAGAATGTTCCGAAAATTGGGAGATCATTTTACGTTTTATTTATATTCGAAACTGATCACCCTATCAAAATTCTAAAATAATTGTCATTTTTGCCTTCTTTCCACAAAGTTTTTTAGAGTGTTCACACGTGATCGCATAAACAAGTAGAATCTCATTTTTTAGAGGTGGGGGTGATTTAGCTGATGTCAATTGACGAATTTACCGATTTTACGTTTTACTCATTAAAAAAAATATTAAAAATTACAAAAATAAATCATTTATTTTTGGATTATTCGGACTATTATTCTTATTTTGGTTTCAGCCTATATAACACCGACCTTCTTTAGGTACACTATCTTTTCGAATTGTGAACCAGAACCTAAGAGTTGGACTTGGGAAACTGGACGGAATTTGTAACTAAACCCTTTATTTAATCCACGGGTGTTGATTGTTTCTGTTCCGTCAGCCCTGCACCGGTAGAAGTTCTAATTAATTAATTATTATGTTATTCTTAGTTATTATTATTAATTATTAGAAAAAATTGAACCTCCAACCCTTAGAAGACTCTCACTTAGAACTGATTGTTAATACATGCCTTTATCCAGAGGTTGAAGGTTCAATCCATACTACAAGCGATAATAGTTAAGAATAACATAATAATGAATTCACACTTCTACCTGGTTATGGGTGACGGAACGAGAACAATCTACCCTCGTGAATCAACTAAAGGGATCAGTTTGAAATTTCATATAGGTTCCCGAGTTCGACATAAAGATTCCCATGTTTGAAAATATGCACCTAAAGAAAACCGGAAGTTACATCGGCCAAAACGTTGTGAAAATAATAACCAATTAGAGAATAGTAATCCGAATAATACAAATTATAAATTTTCATCTAAAAAAATTCGAAACATTTTTTTTATTGTTCAATCATTTTTTTAACTAACAAATTATGGTTAAATCCTATTTCAGTCACATAAATTATTAAAAATGAAATTGGTTATTAAACTGAAGATTTTCTTTCTTTCTCCAATCCACACACATAATCACTTCATCATCTTTTGTGTTAACATATGGGATACTAATCTTGTAATATCAAAATATCAGGGTAATGTTTCAACGTCTTTTTAGTTTTGGGTCCTCTCATTACCAACTACTTCATGACCGATTTTAAAACATTGAACGGGATAATTTGGGTCAGTTAAAGTAAGACTCATAAAAATAAGCAATAAATCTTTTCATACTCAAAATTTTATTTAGACTAGTTGAACATTCAGCTTAATTTTGAGGGGGATATTAATGTTTTCGTTTTCTTCCGATTTCAGCAAATTTATTTTCTTAAAATTAAAGCTTCTGCTTATATAAGCGATTACATGTGAACATTCAAAATATTTCGGAAGACTGAAATACCATTTATTTAAATACATTTACAGTAAATCTTTACTATCACACCGTCATAGTTACCCCCTAAAAAACTTTGCCACTACTGCAGTTTAGCAATTCAAGCAAATTTATTTGTTTTCATTTTTGAACAATTATATTAGCGACAAGGGCAGATAATCACGGACTTTTCAATATGAATGGGGATAAAAAAAAAATGCCCATTGTCAATAACATCTCAGGAATAGTACTGTGTTTCTTTAGTTTAAGAGCAAAGAAAGAATCGTTTTGTTAAATGCTATTTCAGTCATGTACATTATTCAGAGTGAAGTAGATTTAGGCATTATTTTCAAAACCTTTTTTAATCAACAAAACTGTCAACAGCATGTTTTGTGTTTTCACTTCTTTTTTAATGTTACAACAAATAAGTGCTACCAAACGCAATAAAATTTACTTTTCTACTTACCTGCATAGTTTTAAACTTCTGAAAGTGTTTTAAAGTTTGTTTGTTTTATTTCAATGTAAGATTTCGTCAATATCCACTCCTTCGGAGACAGTAAAAAAAATCAAAAATAGGCGATCCATGAGTTTCTATTGATGTTTCATTTATTAAATGCAATTAAAAAATGACTTACCACTAATCCTAAGTCCGACTGGCAACACCACAGCACTTAAAGTTATTAGTAGGGTAGTGGAATTCATGTGAAGTATGGTTTAAAGAATATACAAAAAAATACAAATAGTTTCCACACTTCATTTTAATGCAGAACCCCCCCCCCCCAAAAAAAAAAAATACACTACAAAATTGAAATACTATAGTAATATACGTTTAGTTAACACACGCACACATACATACATCCAGCATCAAACCATATTACCCCTAAATGGCCCGGAAGTGGGTCCTCATTTTCATTTGATTAAACTGATCCCCCACTCTAAAAGTTAAACAAATTAATTTTTTGTCAAAATTCCTTTTCGGCTGATATTTTTTCAGTTAAATCATTCTTTCATATCCCCCTACACCCCTGGCAGCCCATATAATTGTTATATAATGGGACGCATGTGATGATGGACGTATGAGAGATTGCTTAGCTGGCGCGATTTGTAACGAAATCATCTCGTGCAAGTTTAGTGCAATGTTGTTTCTCACGGTCGCAGTGACAAGTGATGAGACGAGACCTTGGTTCAAAGATTAGGTCACACCTGCGTTTTGATCACGAGATTTCGTGACGTCACAGTTTTCCCGGTGGGAAAACTGGAGTTGAGATTTCAGTTTTGACTTGGAGCCATGTAGCGCTTACATAAGCTAGAGGATTTCAGATCCCCAAAAATGAGAGCCAGGCGATGTCCCCCTCTTCCTTCCTTTACAAGTGATTAAGTAATTAGTTAAGTAAACTAGCGTAAGCTTCTCTCTCTCTCTGTTTCAACGAACTTGTTAGCAAGCAATACCGTTCGCTGGATCAACAAAGGAGCTGTTCTACAATGCCAGAGATTCCGACATTACAACGTATTATAAACCAGCAATTCAATTTTCGGGGTAGAATGAAATTGAATAAGTATAAAAACGAGAGAAATTTTTTTTTAAATTAATGAATGTACTAAGCCGGCTTTCGTCCACACTCATCAGAGTATTAATGTGGAAGTAATTAAATACGACTAAAAACTTAAAAGAAATTTATAATGAAAACTAGTGACTAGTTTGGGAGAGAAAAAAAAATATGGGGAGGAGAGTCACAAGTTGATCACATTAAGTCCTAAAAGCCACTCCTTTTGTTTACAAAGGGAGGGTTTGATTGATTTGATATATATGGCTTCCAGGACTTTGAGGTGGAATAGAGAATGCGATCTACTTATGACAGGAAACCAGTCACTAGTATACGTCGACGCACATTCGGCGCTATTTATAAGATGGTCAGCAATAGCAGACCCGGATGTATTGACTAAATTATTTAAATTATTTAGTCGGCCTCGGCGTATGGCAGGGGGGGGGGGGGATGTGTTGCTTTATTCTGGATTGAAACCTTTGCACTGTTCTTCCCACGTATACGGAATCGCACCGACATTTAAATTGATAAATAATGTTACTGATATGTTGGGGTGGGAGAACATCCTTATGAATAGATTTGAGCAAAGGTCGAGCAGAAAAAACAATTCTAGGATTAGATGCCTGGTAACACCGACGCACAGCTACAGAAATTTGATTAGCAAATTTTATGATAATATTACCCAACCAAGGTAATCTGAGGTACACCGGGCATTTTGGAGGACCAAAAAGTTTAGGCTTGTTAAAGTGAGCGATCTTAGTGACGATATTAGAATTAACAATATCGAGAGGGTAACCATTTTCAACGAGCATCTCTTTGATAAATTCAATCTCCGAATCAATCAGGGATTCAGAGCAAATCTTTAAGGCACGATGAACCAAACATTTAATCAGATTTATTTTTCTTTGTATGGGACAAAAAGAGTCCCAGTGACATTAAGAAATTGAACCAGTTGGTGAGATTGAGAGCAAAAATTTGTGCAACTCGATCCAAAACTACTTTTCTAAATTTATGTTTAACGAATCGAGTTTGCCCTTTATATATAAGTTTTCGCATTACTAAGGGGAAATTAGTTTGTAAGCACAAAATTGAGGGGATATTTTTACAGGATGAAATTTATAAGTCGTCCTCTTCCATTGGCGAAATTTAAAGACATTTTCGTTCGCTATGGAAATTTTGTAAAAACAACTTATCTTTCTTTGATTACATCCGTTTCTCCCGGCATATTTCTTCACTTGACCAACATGGCTTTACTTTGTCTAATGCCAACCATTTTTGTCCCATACATCGTTTTTATACTTGTTCAATTTCATTCTACCCCCGAAAAAATGTCCCAAACGTCTGCATTCCTCACCGTTATATATATATATATATATATATATATATATATATATTTTGATTTTATTCCATTAGTTGCGACAAAACAAGTTTATATATTTTGCTCTGAATTTTCATTGAGCACTCTCATAAACCCGGTTTCAACTTCCTTCGGATTCATACCCCCTGGATATTTGTAACAAGTTAATTATATATATATATATATATATATTAAAGAAAGTCGAATGTTTTAATCTTAGTTGTATCTAAATGAGACAAACATACCTCACCTCAATTCTATAAATATAAAAAAATGAAGCATACCAAATCTTTAAGATACTAGTGAATACTGCAGATGTAATTTAGCTCAATTATTAGGACTTTAGGTCCCACAGAGCTCATATATTATAACTCAGAAGAATCCAAAATTTATGACATAATCAATATTATGTAATCATGCACCAAAAATTCGACATGAATAAATATTTATGTGTACATATGTTTCAGAAATTTTAATGATAATTCCTCTTCAGCACAAAAGAAAACCATCGCATCACTTCAATACAGGTCAAGTAACAATGAAATTGTTAAATGATTACAAACACATAAAACAAAAATACTCATCACCATCCAGAAACAATATTTTCTTCATACTTTTTTCCTTTTTTATGGCTGGTTATAATAATTTGATTTCAGAGTCAAATGATTATATATATTTTTTTTATAAAACAGTGGATTATGTCATAAATTTTGTATTCTACTGAGTTATATATATATATATATATATATATATATATATTATATCAGGACCGGCGGGACATTTATAAAAGTGTGGGGGGGGGGGCTCTCCTAAAAAGTGGAGGGGCCCGGTTAAACACATGCATATATAACTTCATTATTGATGACTGTAAAGTGGGGGAGGTGCTTGAGCCCCCCCCCCCTGTCCCCCCCCCCCCGGTGCCGCCGTCCATGTATATATATATATTAAACATAATAAAGATAGAGGCAAAATGCCTTCATAAAAACCATGTGATAGATGCAGATATTTTTTATTAAAATCAAAATAAAAAATCAAAACATTTTTTTTTCTTCATCTTGACTTTTTTATCTAATATGTTAATACCTTTTATGTGTCTAAAGCTCTGTCGAGGCTTGTTATATCAAGCGAAATATTAGATTAAAAAAAGTCAAGATGAAGAAAAAAAAATGTTTTGATTCTTTATTTTGATTTAAATAAAAAATATCTCCATCTAACACATGGTTTTTATGAAGACATTTTGCCTCTATCTTTATGTTTAAAATTCTAAAGATGCTTAAAAAGAATGAACTTTCCCAAATTTATATATATATATATATATATATATATATATATTATATAATTGTTGCAAAGTATGTCATTCCATTCCACTTCATTAATGAGGTTCTTAAGTTACTAATATCATTGTTCATCATAATTCCTAGTCAATTGGCCGACTGCAAAGATTTTTAAACTATGCTAATTTCTTTTTAGGAAGAGGCAGAGTCTGTCAGGGTTTAGCTCACTTTTAATAAGCAGTGGTGCCAAGTCTTCTGCTCCTAGCCTAAATCGAATTGGTCACTCTAATTTCTTTGACCCTACAAGCATATATTTATGAAAATCAGATGCCCTAAACTATAATATAATAACATATGTTGTTTCTGTTTCAATATCTATACGTATAAATACCTATTCCTTTGCTTCTATGTAACACTAAGGGGAGTGATCTCTATCTATATAAAATTAGGTATGTTTTTATATTTGTATGTACAGGATTAACTTCTAAACTCATTAAGCAATCATTATGAATTTTGGAACACAGCTGCAAGGTGTAATGGACTATAATGTAGGCTATATTGAGTTTTATGCAAAGCGGATTGAAGCCCTTCGTGAAAATTCTGATACCTCCGATTTTTGTGAAATTCTAACAATATGGATTAGACATTAATTAATAAATATTCCCCAAATTTCAGGTACAGTCTTGGTTGCAGTACTTTTACAGTTATACAGTTATTTTTATTTCTAGAAATGAGTTATTTAAAGACAGTAGAGATCCTTAAATGCAAAAATTATTTGAGCTATCCATTAATTTTGTATTCCAGATAAAATGTTACAAGGACAAGATTAAGAAATTGAAATGTATTTAACTAAATCATACATTTGTATGATGTTCTCATAACATAAGATAAGAAATTAACTTTTGCATAATTTTGGTTATTCAGACTACATTTCTCATCTTGAGTGTTATCCTCACAACGTTTCGGCCGCTGTAACCCCCGTCCTTCTTCAGGTGTATCGCTTCGAACTCGGGAATCTGGGCGGAATTTCGAACGGAACCAATTATTTAATCCACGGGGGTAGCATGCTCTTGTTCCGTAAGCCATGACTGGGAAAAGTCTTCAGTAATTCGCAATTCTCGTATTGCCCACACTGAGGATTGAACCTTCAACCTTCAAATGACTATCACATGGAACTGAATTTAACTTAGTACTATATCCAATGCGCCACGGGTCCTTGTTGACAGTTCTAGTATGAATTTTGGGAGCAGGTGATACGAAGAATTGCGAATTACTGAAGACTTCTCCCAGTCATGGCTGACTCAACAAGAGCATGCTACCCCCGAGAATTGAATAAAGGATTCTGTTCAAAATTCCGCCCAGATTCCCGAGTTCGAAGAGATATACCTGAAGAAGGCCGGAGGTTACAGCGGCCGAAACGTTGTGATGATAATACTACAGGTGAGAAATGTAGTTCGAATAACCAAAATTATGCAAATTATCAATCCTCATCTCAAAAATTCAGAAATATAAGTTAACTTTTCTTTCAATAAAACATTAAAATATGCTTACAAAATATATTCTAATATGGAAATTATTTTGTCATCTAAGATTAAATGAAATTCCAAAGTTTTCTCAAATGAGTATGTGCATAATTTTAGAAATTCTTAATTTTTGTAACAAACAGAAAAAGTTCTAAAATGCCCCTATTTACCTGCCTCCTCGCGAGGGTAGAGTTAGACACAAGGTTGGTTTTTAATGTGAGGAAAATCCAGCTCCTCCAAAAAAAAGCAGTCTATATCGAGGCAAAAATTTAAATTGTCTTAGTCTAGAAGCATTGCTTCTTCACTGACCGAGGAGAGAAAAGAGGAAGTGTAATATCAGAACAGATACTACACTTTTCTCCTAGCCAAAAGGCCCAAATGTTCTAAAAGTGTTCTCAATTCAAATATCCTCTTGATTATTATCTTTAACAGCCTTCCTTAGGATTTTTTCAGCTTGCATTTCTTTTTTGTTCTTCTAATCTTTTTTTTTTTCCAAGACAATCTTGAATTATATGTGCAGTTGTGAACTGCTTAGCATTAAATACTGGTCGACGTTCTATAAATTGAACCACTTTTCTACACTGGATCAGGAATTGACACAGTCTTGCACTCTTTCGATGCTCAATCTTTCTGAATCACTTTTGTCTCCTTCTTCTCATGTTGAATACATTCTTCTGTTATGGTAGTTTGCCCCACCTCATTATCTTCTGCATGAAATCCATTCCTT
Source organism: Sepiola atlantica (assembly GCA_963556195.1). Taxonomy (NCBI): domain Eukaryota; kingdom Metazoa; phylum Mollusca; class Cephalopoda; order Sepiida; family Sepiolidae; genus Sepiola; species Sepiola atlantica. Next base: position 123,197,661 of record OY744516.1, on the reverse strand, counting down.
ATTCATCAGAATTCATTATGGATTCGATAATTTCCTTGAACTCATCATCATCATCATCGTCATCATCATCATCAGAGTTTTTGATCATTCCTGGAGGAGGAACCCCTCCTGGTTTTCTTTCACCTTGTTTTTCCCCCTAGCTAGGCATCGCCATGTAGGATCCAGTTGGCTGTCAAGGTCGTCTCTCCACTGGGTTTTTGGCATTCCTCTTGGTCTTTTCCATTGCCTTGGGGTCCATTCTGTTACTCTAGATGTCCACCTGTTGTCTGTAGATCTCGAAATGTGACCTGCCCATCTATGTTTAGCTGTTCGTATGGTGGTGATGATATCATTTACCCCAGTTTGTTGTCTGATCCAGGTGTTTTTTTTTTCACATAGACTGATGCTGAGCATAATGTGTTTCATTTTGCATTGTGCCACTCTTAGCTTTTCTATTGCTGCATTACTAAGTGGCCATGTTTCGTTACCATATGTCATAACAGGTATGATATATACATCGGACATTTTCCGTTTAATGTTCATCGTGGACTTTCTACTTTTCATGCTGTTGTCTACTTTGGAAAAGACTGTCTATCCAAGCGCAATTCGCCATTTGATCATTTGATTTCAGGCATGATATCAGAGTTTCTTCTCACCATCTTCCCTAGGTAGATATAGTTGTCAATTTCCTCAGCATTTCACCGTTCACTATGACTGGGGGTTTTGTGGCATATTTGTTGAATATGACCTTGGTTTTAACAATGTGCATTTTAAGGCCAACTATATGGCTTGTATTGTGAATGTCATTAGTATCCCTTCTAGTTCATGAGGTGTCTGGCTTGTGACAATGATATCATCGACAAATTCTAGATGGACTACTTGCCTTGAATTGAATTCCCTCCCTGATCTCCCCAACCATGCCAACATGCAGAAATTTAAATGTAATGTGAATAAACATGCTGCTGCTCAACTCATCACTCAGGTTGATCCCTATAAATCTGGTTCTTATCACAGTGGCCCTTACGCATCAGTGGCAATATGTCTTGTTTGGGATGAACAAAAGTAAAAATTAAACAAAAATGCACTTCTCTTTCTATTTACCCCAAAGCAAAAACATGGAACATTTTCATCACAAACCATTATAAGGATAATGTTATATCATTAATAATATGATCTGGAAGAAGGAAAATTAAAATTATTATTATAAGCACAGTTTATGCAATACTTAGCTCAGAATTAAACCAAGAAATAATTTAAGACAAATATGGAAAATTCCGAATATTTTTTATTTCAGATATTTGATGTTCCATATATTTTTGTATTCTGTAAATTTTGTTGTCCGTAATTAAGGAGCTCTACTGTATTTTTGGTTACGAGCGGTATTCACCCAGCATTACCCCTGTGGAGATATATTGCTGGTCGGATGTTTTTTTAGAAAAAAATAATTTCGAATATAGTCATGTTTACAATGTTTGTCTTGAAAGAAAAGTTTAAAATAACATTTGTAATATAAGGTCAAGTAATAAAAAAACTTATCGCAGTGTTAAACCTTTTTTTTTATACATTCTTCACTGAGATATTCTTTGTTTAATTTTATTTTTATTTTTATTTTATCAAATGAAGAAAATCTATTTAAAAACAATTAATTTCATTTATTTTATGGACCTGATCATTGCCTGTAGCGACCCCAGATGGAAACGAAGGAAAATGTCAATGGTGTCTTTTGATTCTGTGAAAAATGTAACCTTTTATTCAAACTTATGTAAATGTTCTATTAGCATATCAATTTCTATAACACACAAACACACATTGACTTTTATATAGAGAGAAGATATAGAATAGTATAAAATATATAGTATAGCTTATACATATTGGTGAATGTAAATAGGAGATACTGCAGTTCCATAGTACCTATGCCTGAGCCGCCATTGCTAGTGATCTGCTTTGTATTATTAATAATTTTTTTTCCAATCTTCTAGGCATTTTTCATAGACTGTGGAGATCCAAACAGAGTGGAAGACATTTTGGAAAGTATAATGTTTCTTGGAATCGGACAGAAAATCGGTGGTACTTCTGTTAGGTAAATATCTCACAATATCAAATGGATAAGATTGACGACATCAACAGAATTCAATGAAAGATTGTGTATAGGCGATAAAAATGGTTTTCTGTTTTTTTTTGTTTTTTTTTTAAATATTATTAAATCCGTAACCATTTCAAGTTAAAATCTATTTAATATTACGCATGTAATCTGAAGAAAGACACGTTTGAAATGTGTAAATATGCTAGAATAATCGAGATTTTAACAAAAAGGAACCGGGACCATGTTTTTTGTATCGCTGAAGATCAAAAAAGTATTAAAATGTCTTTTTTCTCCTGTTACATAATACTAAATTGATTTTAACTCCAAAACGTTCTTAATGTAATAATCTTTAAAAATATATATATATATTATATCGCCTATACAATAATTTTATTCAACTTTTTGAAGAAACTGTTTATGTCGTCAATCTTAACGTTTACCATCAAATGCCTTATTAATTCAACTTCAAAAAAAAAGAAAACAGCTTCAAACTTAATGTTTTTTGGAAACTTTCAATTCTATAGGATGGGGATGATATTTGTTTGCAAGATGTTTAGGAAAAAATAACACGGTAGTTTCATTTTTTGAGATTTATTCATAAAAATTTGATCAATTTGTCTTTATGACTCGATGAACCCATTTTTGGCTTTAATAACAGCCTCAATGTGGCCTCGTCATTGTCTCCCAACATAGGCCCGCAAAAGCTTTGGTGATCCCGCCTTTAGCTTGTCCTTCGTGTTGCAGTTGGATCTGTTGGTGTTTCGTTACACTATCCCCCGTACAAAGAAGTCGAAGGGGTTGCTGGAAGACCAAATGTTAGGTGAAGTGTAGCTGACGAATTTCTCTGACAACTAAGTCTGGGTCTTCTGGTTCTGCAGGGTGCTGAATCTTGTACGACCTACCTGCAACTACCTGGTTAATCCAGGTTTCACTAATTCGCTCAGAACGCAGATATATCAGCCTGAGACCTTCAGGCAAGCATTAGAATGTTATAACATCACCTTCACTGCTAACGACACCGTTCAATTGTGCAAATGCTATGCCTATTATTAGTAACAATAAACATGGTTTACAAATACAAGACCTCTGGTACAACCTGCATTGTTATAGTGTTGTTTAGATGTATGGCCATTGAGAAGACCTGTATCTTTTTTTTTTTTTGCTAAGAAAGATCTGCTTATATTAAGTATTTGTCCAGTAATACCATACGAGTTGATTTTTCTGAGATCTTCATGCCAGACCGTGTCAAAATCCTTGGGGGATATCTAGTGCTACCGCTCTAGTTTCACCTACCTTATCTGGTGTTTTAAAATTTTTTTTCTTTTATATTCACCCCAAACAAGGGGCTACTGTGAATTAGGGGTCAAACTCATAGAGCATCCTAAATGGAGTGTTGTTGTGCAGCGAGATGTTTGTTCACATTACATTTAAATTTCAGTATAGTCGAAAACAGGGAGCACGGAGAGAATTCTAAAGACAAGCCATTTGAAGAAAGAAGCTATCAGAGTAGAAAGCTTTCCAGCATCTTCGGAACTCTACAATGAAGGGGTGGGATTTTGAAGATTGTCGGGTTAGTTGGGATTATTTATGTTGAGGACGCACAAGTGCAGCAAGTTCGTCAGAGCACATTTCATTGAAGTACTTGTAAAACAAACACAGGTATGAAACACCATGGCGATTGGACAGAGACTGGAGCTTTGTAGACAGTGTCAGACATATTAGATTAGAGGCTCTTTTTTGACTCTGTCTAAAAGGGAGAGACTAGTGGTTGGTGCACCGGCCCAGATGTGGCAACATTACTCCATGCATAGGCAAATTGCAGCCTTGTAGAGATATAGGATACATGGAGGTGTGATAAATTTTCTAACTCAGTAGAGGGAGCCCACCTTCTTGACAGTATCTTCTATGTATTTGTTCCAATTCATGTTACCTGTAAATGTTAAGCTGAGGAGTTTAAATGTTGGACTCGCAGGTAGGGTGCTATTAGTCATGGCAATCGGTGGTGGGAAAGGTTTCTTATAATTGTTAAAGGAAAGGAGCTTTGTCTTGGTAGCATTGCATGTAACCATCCATTTTTTGCCTCATTCCACTACAGAGTGGCGGATCATTTTTTAAGGGTTCAGCCATTGCTTTCAAAGACTTTGGATATATCAAGTGCTACCGCCCTAGCTTATCATATATACGTTCAGAGATGACTGTTAGGATATCCGCAGTAGAACAATGGTCTTTTGCCATCATGAAGCCGCAAGTTGATCAGCATCAGCTTGCTGAACTCTTTTCTGTTTTGTTTACAACATTTGAGTTCTTATACAGAACGGCTCGGTATAAACGTGACCCATTTAACCACTGTGCAAATATTAATGATAACATTCTGTACTTTTCACAGTTGATAGAAAATAGAATAACGTTTCAAAATAATTTAAGGAGATGACACTAGCATTATTATTGGCAGAGGTATTAACCTTCAAATGTGTGTGGTAGGTCAGCTGATCAGCAGAAGCTGCATTTCAGAATAATCACGATACTTATCAGATTTCTAACTTTAACACATCGCTCAATAAGTCCCGACTCTAATAAAACAACAACTTTTATGCAAAATTCGATTTTATTCATCAACATAGTCTCTTTCGAGAATGATACACTTATTCTCACAATTCGATTTTTTGTAGAACGATTTGTCTTTGACTTGAGAGTACACCTCAGTTTCCGATATATCTTCTTCATTGGAGCCAAATTTCTTTCCCTAGAGCATTCTTTTGAGGCTTGCAAACAGCCAGTAGTCACTGGGGGCCAGATCTGGAGAATATGGTGGGTGCGGAAGCAATTTGAAGTGCAATTCATGTAGTTTTGCCATTGTTGCGATTGACTTGTGATATGGTGTATTGTCTCGGTGAAAGAGCAATTTTTTATTCTTCATTTACGGCCGTTTTTGGTGATTTCTTCCTGCAAACGCACCAATAATGCTTAATTATCATTTTAGCTTTTAGAAAATCCAAAATGTTCTTGTCTTTCTTGTCTGGTTCATAAGTGATCAGCATGTAGATTGGTCACCTTTACGTTATAAATAGATGGGTCACGTTTATACTGAGACACCCTTTACGATTTTTCTGAACAGAGACAAGTAGTTGTATGTTGGTGTTATTTAGGAGTTTTCCTTTTCTTAGACCAGTTGTTTTACTAAGGTTTGAGAGTCAAGTCATCCCAACTTTTTGATCGATAGTTGAAGGGAGGTTAAATGGATCCATACCTGTGCAAGGGTATCAGTGAAAGTGATGTAAATGCCCCAAGTGAACTCAAATGCGATACCAGTGAGTCCATAGTCTACAATGTACAACTTTCACATGGGCGTTGGGGTTTGTGCATCAAACGAATCCGAACCTTTAGCCAGTTTGAATAGATTTATTTATCGAGCAACGAGCGTTTTTGATATGCTTATTTTTACATTTTATAGCAACGCATGTATTTGAGCCTCTTCTCCAACACTAGCATCGCCATTTTGCATGCTTCCTTGAGTACAGTGAATGACAAATCTAAAATCTTTATTTCCTTTTCAATTTCATCGTTTACCATAGCTGCAAATTCTTCCCTGATATATGGTTCCATATTCTACTCATTGAACTCTGTTAGCAAACATTTTGCAATAAATAATCTCTGATTACTTCCCCTGAAGTTAACAATTCAACTTTTCTTTTGCAGCCTTTTTCCGGCAACTGTTCACATTGAAAATATTGACACTGATAAAGACGACGAAAGCCTTTTAAAGTGAGTATCTTCCACTATATAATAAAGAGCTATGTATATTTATTTGTAAATATATATCTGTCCTATCATGCAAAAGTCTGTCTGACGAATAAGAGAAAGTAGAATCCAAATCTATTTCCATAATGAGGCATTTTCTTTCTTTCTTTTTCCTGTGTTGTAACCCGAAGTTGGAATATAAATAAGCACCTTCATCAGCCACCTATGCTAATGCAGTAGTAAATACATAAATTGTATGGAATGAGAGCATATAATTTAAACTTTTTGAAAATTAGAAGCAAAAACTTTTAGTTGTGAATTTAGTATTCCTTCCTCTTCAGAAGTAAAAAGATCAAGATATATGATGAACATCTGAAAAGTAACAAGACTGAAGTTATGAACAATTTATTTCAATTCCAAATAATAAAATCCGTTGTTTCCACTTCAAAGTTATCCTTCCGAAAAGACTAATATATTTTCCCATACATCTGCCATATTTCTGTTAACTGCTGGACGGATTCTTTGGGGATGCCCCTCAAATTCATCATTACGATCCTCTTAGTGACCCCCATGACTTCATCCTTTCTCTACTCTATCGTCGTTTCCGTGGAAGGTGCTTGACTAAGCGCCAATCTCTGGTTCCTGCTTGTAAGACATTTACAGCAAGAACGCTTCACTCGATGACAAGTGTTAATAAGGTGAATATATTGACAGTTGAATGATGATAAATATTATGAGAGGATTGAAAATGATGAATGAAATAGAAAATTATTTGTTGACTTACGAGGACGATTTATGACAAGTGTTTATTAACATGAAGATGACTAGGGGAAACAATCTTGTGGCAACATGTTCCATAGATGGTAAATTCTTGGAAACAAACTTTGTTCATGGAAATTCAGCTTGATGATAGACATACGGAGAAAGAAAGGAAAGTCCAGTGGTGGTAATAAAAGAAGTTTTTGTTGTGAAAGTTTTACACGGAGGAACCAGGGATTAGAGCCCAGTCGAGCATCTTCCATGGAAATAACGATAGAGCAGAGAAAGACTAGCGACATCTTTCCTGTGAGAAAGGGACTATAGAGAGCACAAAAGAACATTCTCCACTAGATTACGAAGTCGATTTTGAACTTTGTCAAGGCAAGAAAGAGTGCGCTGGGCGGCACCTCCCCAGATGTGACAGTAGTACTTCATCTTAGGACGTATCTAACTCTTATAAAGGTAGAGAATTGCATCAGGAGTCAGGTGCTTTCTGGTCCAACTATTTTTCTAGCAACTTGAGCAACAGTTTGGATCTGGAGTGAAAGTCAGTCCTAGGAGCTTATCAAAACAAGGGGTTTCCTTAAGGAGAGAGCCATTCATTTAAACTGGAGCAAAGCCAGGATCTGAGCATTGCTGGTGAAAGGAGAGAAGTTTGGTTTTGAAAATGTTAAAAGTAACAAGCCACTTTTTAACCTATTGCACTATATACTCCAGATCAGAAGAGAGAGACTCGGTAAGATCTTGATCATCAATGCTATTCGACATGCAGCCATAGACAGTTGTGTTGTCTGCATAGATTTCAACAAATATAGATAAAATGTCTCCTTTGTGTATTTATAATCTATATGATAATACGCTAAGGCATTTCATGTTCGTACGTACGTTATCACCTTTCACGCGTTTAAAAGAAAATGCGATCGTCCGATCAGCAAAGATGTTGATTGGTGATTAATCTAATGTTGCTAAGGTCAACAATTTCTACTAATTTTAAAATTAATTGTTACATAATCAAACTATGTCATCTCGTCAACTAAAACAGTACACTTTTAAATAAATACATTTCAAAAAGTGACATTCGTTTTATTGATTTGAAGAATATTTTTATGGTAAGAAGACAGAGAATATTGTTAAAAAAAAAAGGAAGAGACATTTGTTTTCTTTTTTCTAAAAATAATATTTTTGCTAACAATGACAATTATTTTTACAGAAGAAAAAAAAAAAAGAGTCATCGTTTTCTTAATAGTACTGACCCTGAGAGACATTTATTAATTCAAAAGGAATATTATCATTGACAATAAATTATACAGATGTATGTAGAAAGCACCGTGGAATTTCCACGAGTTCTCGCTAGTAGATTTATAGTAGACGAGTGGGACCCATGAAAATCCCACAGTTATATCCTTCATCTGTTGTATATTGCTGCCGTTCGTAAAAATATTTCCATTCTATGAACGTCCAACATGAACGCAGACCCCACAATATTATTGTACCACCATTGTTTATCTAAGTATCTGGTTAATGTAGTTTCAGAATATATCTGGTTATGGGGAGGGTCTATCTCCAAAACCTTTGTAGCAGTTTGTGACATATTTCCATTCTAGGGACGTCCGGAATGAACCCAAACCTTATGATATTATTGTACCATCCTTGGATAGAACAGATACTACACTTTGATCTTCACTTGAAGGCCAAGAAAGTGTATTTTAGTTTGAGGTTTATGTTCAACACAGCAGTAACATCAGATGAAATTTTAAAAATTACTATTTTTGAATTGCATCTTTGGTGATCTGATGATCCCATCTTTTAAAAAAAGGAGTGGAGGGTGAAAACTTACTTTATGAACATGAAATTGTTTTATTATTATTTTTATTTTTCGTCTTGTGCTTGACGTTAGATGTGGGTTCAGCCTCTGGTGGGGGGAGGGATATGATCGACAATAACTTTCAACTTTTCTTGTCTGTTGCCATTTTGCTTGTGCAGTTCGCCAGGATCAGGTTGTTATCAACTGATCTCCTCAATGTCTTAATCAATGGCTTGGGGCATCAACGTCAATGTGGGACACACTTTGGAGCGTTTCGGATGATCGATGATGGGCGATGTGTAAGTACTAGTTGAGACGTCATTGTGCAACATACTTTCTCATAGAGGCCTGTAGAGTGAAACCGGCAATTTTCTCCATCCGATGCGCTGCAGCCAGGATCGTGTCGTTGTGACGTTCCGTTGTTGACCATGTTGTGCAGCCATAGAAGATTACATGTCAGACATGTGTGTTGTGTGCTGTCCCTCTCACATACGATGGGACCCCTGCATTTTTTTAAACTGTTGACAGATGTGGCAGATATACATTGTCTTATACTTGTGTCAGCTAGCATATTATTATATCGATTACACTTTGAATTGTTGGAAAAATATTTTATGGGACGATACCCAGAAAAGGGACCAGCAGCAGTCGGGGGTTACAAAAAGAAATACTCCTTTAGCGACCCACCCAACAGGGTTTGGTAACAGTAAGTAATGGTGCAGAGAACGGATTTCTCTGCTGGAGCAAAAATCCAACGTCCGGTCTCTACTGAGTCAAAAAACATTTCATCCGGAGGAATATGATCGCCAAGAGCGAAGTATCTCCCCCCCCCCCCGTTTTTCTCCTGTGACTTTTTTTGTTTTTGTTGGAAGTGTTTGAAAAAAAATGGGGGAAAAGCGAGGTACTTCGCTCTTGTTGATCATATCCCTCCCCCCACCGAATGCTGAACCCACAATCAGCATGTACCACTCTTCCCCCATCCCTTTTTTTTCACACACTCCCAACAAAACCAAAAAAAGTATCCACTATTCAAACCCCAATTTGGTATGTGCGAAAAATAAAGACGCAAGTCACAGCAAAACAGCTCTCCCATTCACTTTCGTACAAATAAAAAAAAAATCAAGCTTTGCCTACGTCTCAAATTTATGGGACTTTACGGTGTAAGAACAGAATAGTTAACAATTGTCCTCCAAACGATTTAGCTATCATTTAGAACCCCATCCTTAAGAAGATGTGGGCTCTCTGTACCTTCACCATTGGGTACGTAGCTTTCATAATAGCAAAGTAAACGAGTACTGGAAATATATCTGAAGAGCATAGAACGATAGTGATTAAGTCACTAAACGCCTACACACTCTTAATGGTGTTGAGGTTCCAATTAGTGTTTTCAATAGTTCAAGTGGGCAATTGTATGTATTACAATAAAAGTAAACTCGCATCTGTAAAGATGTCAGTTCATGTGCAATCTCCATAGCGACACTAAGAAAAAAACGTTCGGGATTTTTAGTTATCAGACCGAACGGCTCATAAACTTTGTGTCACAAACATAATGGATTTATGACTAAGCAGTAGAAAAAATCCATACATCTGGGACGACTAAACTATAGAACTTATAAATATTAATATAATAGAGAGCTTCTAAATTACATGGTTATTTAAACTTTAAGACACAGGGTCACCCTATGTTAGTAATAATAAAGACTGAAGTCAGATGTCTATAAGCAAGCAGTAATCATTGAATATATTAGGAAATACATTACTAAAGTGGCCATTATATTTTTTTTTAATAGATTTAGTTCATTAAATTATGACTTCTCCGTCATGTTTAGTTGTAATCTAAAAAGTTCAGAAAACTAGGTTTGGGAATAAAGTTGGCAAAAAGAATCAGTCGAAATAAAATAAAAATAAACGGACGCCAAAATTAAATGCCGAAAAGTTTCCGAAAACATTACATTATATTTAATCTTACTGAGAAACATTTGTTTCACCATCACTGGGTAGAGTGTACACAATTTAAAATAATCAACAGGCGCGGTTACGTTTAGTAAATTGTATGATACTTCTAACAAGCGTGGCTCACGTTTAGGTTTTAAGTAAACAAACCATCATTTTTATAAAAACAAAATCGTCCGTTTGTTGGTGGGAATTGTAAATCGCATACAAAAACTTAAAATAGAAAATTGACCGAGTATTCATCAAAGTTTTAAAGTCGTCAGTGTAGTGATCTACTTCAATGTCCGTTTTACTTCGCAGGAAAATAATGAAAAAGAAGGAATATAGTAACAGTGGAATTCCCTCAGAGATTCTCCTTTAGGTGCTTTCGTCCGCTCGCCCCGATGACATGACTTGTCCTCAAAAACCTTCCTGCCACTCATGCGGCTGAAACTCATTGCCTCTTTAAAAAGGTAACGGTTGCATTCCAGCCTTGAAAATATAGAAAAGTCCGGTTATCGTCTTCAAATTAATGTTCCTGTTGCAATACATGACGACAGAATATGGAGACCATTCTATTAAAGTCAGGTTTTGGGAATAACATCGGTCAAGTGCCATTTTGCTTTGCGGGAAAATAAATCACTATAGCAGCAACAGGTTGAAAGTCTTCAAGTGAATGAATAATCCTCAGGGGGCTTGGCAGAAGAAAAAATAATAGAAGGAATATGGTAACAGTGGAATTCCTTCAGAGTTTCTCCTTTAGGAGCTGTCGTCTGCTCGCTCTGATGACAACTTTCCCTCCATGCATGCAACTGAGACTCATTGCCTCGGCACCTCCGATCAGTGTCTCTTGCTCAGCATCATTGGTCATATCAACCATACAGTTAGCCGAGCTTCTTACTGGTGTAGACACAGAAGTTGGAATACTCCATTAGCTGCTCGGTTTTGATCCACAAAAAAAGGGAACAATCCACTCTATTTCTTTTTGCCATATGTTGGAAAAAAGTTTATGGGGCAATACTCAGAAAAGGACCAGCAGCAGTCAGGGTGGTGGGTGCAAATAGAAATACTCTCTTAGCGACCCACCCCAACAGGGTCTGGTAGCAAAAGTAATGGTGCAGAGAATGGATTTCTCTGCTGGAGCAAAAATCAAACGTCCGGTCAGGAGAATGGTAGAACCTGAATATATAGGGTTTGTAACTACTTACCACCATCCTCCCACCCCATTCCTAAGCATAAATCCATCTGTCTATTTCACTTTTGTCAGTCATACCCCCCCCCCCAAGGTTGAACCTACAATCAGCAAGTACCTTTCTTTCCCCCTTTTTTCACAAAATCTAAGTAGGTCATGTGAGGTCTTTTATGCTCCCTCAATCCTACACAATCATTTGTAAACAAGACAGTAAAGACATTAAAAGTGACTTTTATTTGGAAATTATTGCACCGCTTCATACATTACTTAGTTCACTGACAAAAATAAAATCTGTGTCAAAGCAATTATTTATAAATGACCTAATGATGTATGTTTCTAAGAAAGATATTGGCCCCAACAAAAATAGCATTTTTAGGAAGGAAATTATTCCCTGCAATTTTCATATTAAAAAGCGACCTGACGATCTGGGTGTGCCAAGTTTTAATTCAATTGTTTCCATAGCATCATTTTCACTTATGAATGTGGACAAATTTTACGTTGTTCCTTCTGTAAGTACCTGATTCTAGAAAAAAATCAGGGAAACCAATGCCAACAACAGAATCAAGCTAGTCGAATCTTGCATTATCGAATTAGCATTTCTACAGTCACTTGGATAAGTTTCCAGAGAACCTATGTGATCTAAGTGATCGCTTTCATTAAACATTAAAACAAAAGAACGTTACCAAGGTTGATGGGACTCAAGCAGACTTTTGGCTGAACATTGATGAGAGACGTTCCTGGAACTACATAAAATATCATAAAAGAGGAAGAAATTTATGTCATAGAGTAGTTGCTAGAATAATGGATTTTTTGTACATATTCTATCATCGTACTTAATTCTTACATAGCTATACGTATTACACTTACTCTTTTAACTCATTGTTAACAACTTAATAATTATTTTGTTATTTTACTTACACGTACAAGATTCATATCCGGTAGACATTTCAGATTTTATAGCTAAAAAATGTGATGTGAAAGGCAAAAATTAATGCCTGATTTGGACTCCCAAATTAAGTAACATGCATCGGAATACCATGCAGTGGGAGAAATGTATGTTGAGCAGTGTTACTAATGAAAATACTTATATGCCACAAAGCAAAATCATTTTAGAAAAAGAGAAATGTACTTTTTAAAATTAGATTTTCTTGATAACAAATTTTGTTTTTGTTTTAAACATATTATTTTTAAAAATGGTATTAAAATTTATTAATAGTCATATAAAATTGAATATAAAATATAATTTTTGTAATTCTTTTAAATTAGTTGTAATGCTTTTGCAAATTCATCTAAAACCAACACCTGACCAAATTAATTTAAATCAAAACGAATTATAAAATTTCAGATTAAATAGCAAACTATTTCTCTCACCCACCTGAAATTCAAATGTAAATCTGAAGGTAAGATGATCTAATTAAAAAATCAAATAATTTTAAATCAAGATTAAATTATTTGTTCTGCATTCAATTGAAAAATTACTGAATTATGAGGAAACAGAAACTGATTGTCAAAAATAAAAAAATGAATACGGATTTTCTTTTATACTTTCTTTCTGTTTCGTATTTAATTATTAACATTTTATTTTAATGACTTTACAAAATGAATTCCATCATCTTGATAAACAAACGCTTTGTTTGCAAACTTTGAACCAACAAGAATCAAACAATGGGTGTTTTATTTAAGTTTGATTATTTCATTAAAATCCTTGCCTGCCCAATAGATAAATATTTTTTATTGTGTGTGTGTGTTTTTTTCTCTCTATTTGCTTTATTTATTATGTGAGTGTTAAAAACAGGCATAGATCTAATGATATCAGAGGAAGATTAAATCTGGAAAGTATAGGGAGATGCATGCAGTTGGTTTGGCCACATTGAAAGAATCGATGAGAGTTCTTGGAATAGTAGATGTAGAACAGTTGAGGTAGCAGGGTCAGGTGGCAGGAGAAGGCCAAGGAAAACATCGGAGAAAGTGATAAGGATGAACTTGAGAGAGAAGGATAAATAAAGACCTGGACATAGATAGGTTAGTTTAAAAGTCAATTTTTAAAAGCCGTCCAACACATGCCAGCACGTAAAAAGGATGTTAAACCGAATATGATGATGTCTGTATATTAGTATAATTTTGGTTATTTGAACTACATTCCTCATCTTGAGTGTTATCATCATAACGTTTCGGCCGCTGTAACCTCCAGCCTTCTTCAGGTGTATCTCTTTGAACTCGGGAATATTTCTGTTGAACTCGGGAATCTGGACGCAATTCTGAACGGAACCCTTTATTTAATCCAGGGGGGAAGCATGCTTTTGTTCCGTCAGTCATGACTGGGAGAAGTTGTCAATAATTCGCAATTCTTCGTATCACCTGCACCGAGGAGTGAACCTTCAACCTTCAGATGACTATCACCTAGAACTGAAATTTAACTTAGTACTACATCCACTACGCCACGCGTCCTATATATTATGTGTAACATTTTCATACCAGCCAAGGATACGTCTTTGCCATCATTCTGGCAAATAGGGACTGCCTCGCTGGTGATTAGACCCTTGTCAGAATGAGGTATGATTCAGCTCAGTCCAAGGAGGTGCACCAACCCAGGCATCACCTTCTCCTTCAAGAGAAGCTGATTATTCTCAGTCTTCTGGTCTTCTGTCACATTTTGATGCACTGGGAAGCAATTAAATCATACCATCTATATCTATTACTCATGGAGATTTGGTATCTATCTATTTGTAGCCAAAACTATACTACTACTTTTATTACTAATGGAGATTTGGTATCTGTCTGAGGCCCAAACTATATTATTACTGTCTTTCGATGCTCAATTCAGAGTAGTGTAGTATCTGTTCAGTTGTCAGTATACCGTCCTAGTTTAAAATAGTTACTTTTCAATCAACCCGTCTATGACAGTCACTTAATACAATGCCTAGTTCACTAACAAATAAAAATGACCTGTGTTAAAAAAAAAATGATCTCCCTAAAAAAGATACTGCCTCCAGCAAAAATGGCAGACTCAAATTTAACCATTTACTCTTTGAGTGCTTCATTAATTTTCTGACGAATTTCATTTCGTTCCTTATTTAATTGTTAACATCTTTTTGTTTGATGAGGAACAAGTGAATTCAATCTTCTTGATCAACAAACGTTTCATTTACAAACTTTGATCAAACAAGTATTGAAACAATGGCTGCTTTATTTGGCTTTGATTATTTCATTAATGTCCTTGTCTGCCCAATAAACAAATCTTCGTTTTTTCTCCATTCTTTTTTTCTTGCTTTGAATGCTACTATTATCAGTATCCTCATTATAATCAGCATGTGTTGTATACCGTCTCACCTATGCAGAGAGTTCGATGTGAAGACTTACTTTCTGCTGGGCGGGACACGTGTCTGGTGGTGTTGTCTGTGACTTGGATTGGTAGTTCTCACCAATAATTAACACAGGTGCCTATTTACTTGCCTCCCCATGAGGGTATATTTAGACACGAGGTTAGTTTTTTAATGTGGGGAAAATCCAACTCTCCAAAAAGGAGCACTCTGAATTGGGAAAAAAATAAAAATTGGCTCAGTCTAAAAGGGTTTCTCTTTAACTGACCGTGGACAGAACAAATGAAGTGTAGTATAAGAACATATACTACACTTTGAATTATTTATTTGCACAAAATATAAAAATTCACATTTTATACAAATTAGGCATAAGGCCATCAAAAGTGTGGGGAATTAGAGGTCGTTGGTCATCCTTGGTCAATAATGATAAAAACGTTTATCCTACTTTTAACTAGAATCATCTCAGTCACAACACTACCACATTACTTTAGAGGCCATCCTACTTAAGATATCCCCAAAATTGTTGAAAACTTTATTTTTCATAAATATATATATATATACACAGATTTCATTAGAATAAAATGGGGAGTGGAAAAAAAACAAAAATAAAAAAATTCGGTTAGTAAGACCCTCCCAACCCTTTTTAAATGATAGACTGCTCACTGTTTTCCGGTTTGTTCAGAACCGAAAACAAGCAGGTCAATCTCTAAATTGGAATGGGATCTAAGTGGGAGAAAAAAAGAAAATGAAGGACGGAGTTTGAAGAATGGATGGTGTCTTTCCAAGATAAATACAATTCAGAGGAGTCCGAGGAAAAAGTTGAACCTTTGCCTCTTCGGTCTTATGACGGCCATATAGTTGGCCATGTGGATTCCACTCTTGGACCTTACAGAGTCCACTTGCTTCACATCCCACAACTGGCTTAAGTATACTTCAAGGTAATCTGCTCTGTGTTTAACAGAGTTATGGGCCTGTAATCGTTTAGTTCCTCATGCCTGTCCCACTTCTTCAGCAATGTAATCACTCCCTTGGTAACTTGACCAGGGATAGAACCATCGTCAAACCAATGGTTAAACACATCCATCAGGGTTGGTACAAACATGTGCGACAGCCTCAAATAAAATTCATAGGGTAGACGCTCAAGTCCCGGTGAGTCAATGAAGCGAAGATCTCATGCCTCATAACCCTGCCTTCGAAACCAGCTGCTCGAGGTGAGGAGAGCCAGCCAAATAGTTGCCAAACTCCTGGACTGGGAGGTTGGGCAGTTGAGTAGAGGACTCCTCAAAATACTTCTGAAATCTCTCACAAATCTTCTGAGTCGATTCCAAAGTATGTCCATCCAAGTGCTTTACTTTTCCAATGTAGCTATCTGAGCCACACCTAGAAACTTCCTTCTTCTCATCGTGTCAGAGTTCACGGCTTCATTGGAAACTTTCCTTAGCTTATCACTAACTACTTGACCTTCGTAAAGTTCGCTAGCCTCGCATCATAGGTCCTGCTTAGCTAGTTCTATGCTTACAGTATGCCCTGGTTAGTTTCTCTTCTAAATGCTTCTTCGCTTTGGCCTTATCTAGTGCAGGATACTGAGCGTATTTGATAGAGAAGCTTCTGATCTTAGTTTTCAAGCTCACCCACCATTTACTCCCAGTAACCGCCTCCACTAAAGCATGCTGAATTAGTAGGTGTAGCTTTTCCCAGAAGTCTTGTATTCAACTTCCAGTACCTGGCTAGTTTAGGCCTATTTCCTAAGTTCAACTGGGACATAATTAGTTTATGATCCGATTGACCTAGCCATTTGAACAGAGGACACGATATAAAGTTTATGTTGCCTCTTCTAACTAACATCTTATCCAAATAAGTATTCAAATAGGAAGGTATGCTGTTTTTCCACATCTCCCGCCCTGGATGATCGACACAAAACCTGTCGACATGATCGCATCTAGCCATCAGATAAGCCAGGCTGGTCTCACACCTCTCCGTTCCTCTAGCTCCCTCCCCCCCCAACCTTGTCTATCTTGAGATCAAAGATGGTATTCCAATCTTCCATTAAAACTATGTGTTTTGGACATATGATGAACACGTCCAGATACCGAAAAAAAAAGAGACTCTCTAGAGAGGTGCTGAGCGCATGAACCGCAATGACCCGAAACACAAAATCTTTTATGGCAATATCTGCCACGACCATCCTAGCCCCCCCCCCCCCGCATTCCCATGGGCAACGTTGACCATCACGGACAGAGTGCGTTTCACAAGTAAAGAGACACCCTTCCTCCATATGCTGAAAAGATGTCAAAGTCTCTGGTCAGCATCTGACGATCCCTAGACGAAACTAAGTGCGTCTCCTCGATCATAGCTATATCCACTCTCAGTGACAAGAGATCTCTCTGGATGCAAACCGCCCGGTTTGAAAACCTCAAGCCCCTCACATTCAAACTAGCCAAGCACACGGTCATGGACTTACCTTAAGCAGTGTCGCACCCGGTTCTGAAGTCTGCCGGCAAAAGGGTGTCGACATCATGCTCAATGTGGCCAGTTCTCTGATATTCTGACCGCTGCATGCAATGCTGCCGACGTCCAGAGGAAACGTTAGTATTAAAGCCCTATAAAAAGAAGGATGCACCAAAATTGGGATCCTTCCCCTGCATTTTGGTAAAAGTTCATCCTGGGAAGGGTCTTTGTTATGTTTTGTTCTTGGCATGGCCCCCTCGACGGCCTCCAACATTTGCCAGACAGAGTTCCTGTGACCAGCTGGGAGCCTTACGAATGTTATCATGAGGCGGGTCATCTGGGAAATTGATTGGGTCCTCAATGTCTTTTCCCCCTATCTGACGGAGTTCTGAGAGGGGTTTCAAGTTCCTTCTCTGACAAAAGGACAAGTCCGTGCTAACAGACAAGGGATCAGTTCTACAAATGTCCTTCCCCAATTTAAAGGGAAGGGCTTTTTCTTTCTTTTTCCCTTGAGGAGAGATTGATTGGCTCCTTTTCGTCTCCGGTTCAACTTGTTCTCGTTTAGCAGATTCGGAGCACGATGGTGAGTGTGTGTGCGCAGGTGTCTGCTTTGATAAATGCAGTGTGGGGGCCGGTGTTTGCAGAATGGGGGAAGGTGTCTTTTTCGAAATTGTTGTTCGTGGTGTGGGAGTTGACTGTGTGGGTGTAGACTTTGGGAGGGTGTATGCTCCATGGGGGATTGGGCAATTTTTTCTTCCCTGTTGCTCTTTGATACTACACTTTGATCTTAGCCAAAAGGCCAAAGAACTAATACTATATTTTGATCTTAGCCAAAAGGCTGAGAAGATTCTACACTTTCATCCTAGCCAAAAGACCAAGGAAAGTCATTTGTACACAAGATATATAGTTCTTTATTATTTGTCTTAGGTACATTATTCAGACAGTGATAGAAAGAAAGGGAGACTTATTAATCAACATTTTTCAATAGTATATCTCCCAGTTCCAAGCATACTAATCGATCTTTCATTTTTCGTCTTCTGTCTACATTTCCCATGCATATCCCCTTTGAACTTTTGATCTCTTGTCATTTTACTTCTCATTTCCATCATCAGAAGTGAGATGGCGGGGTTTGTTTCAAGGGCAGAACAGAATACAACACATATAGGAGAATGGCACGGAGTCACTGCCCTTCTTCCCTGTATTTCTCCTACATTTTTCTTCATAAAACATTTGCCAGAAGTTAAAAAAAAATTAAATTAAAGTGCCTGAATATGGAAGTTATGATTGATAAGCAACATAGTCTGAATTTAATTTGAGGGTGGGCCTAATAACAAAAGATGTCACTTATGATCTGATTGAGTATTGTTGCCACATCTGAGATGGTGAAGACACCCCTAACCTCTTCCTCTTGAACAAGGTACAAAAAGAAATATGTAAATACTCCGACCTACTCGACTAGCAACAGAATCACATCCTTTCACTGTAGAGGTACCTAGATGCCGGAAGATTTTGTACTCTAATAGCTTCTTTCCACTGACCGCTAGCTTTAGAAATTCTCTCCCTGCTCCGTTTCCTCAACTGTATCAACATGCAGAAATTTAAATCTAATGTGAACAAACATCTTACTGATCAACTCCATAACTAGGTTGCCCTCTATAAATCTGGCCTTCATCACAGTAGCCCTTTATGCTTCAATAGCAATATGTTTTGTTATAGAGTGATCAAAAATAAGTAAAGTATGACCTCTATAGTTCTTCAAATTTCATCAGGCGACCCCTTTTAAGGATGTAGGGCTGATTTTAGTCTAGTAAATCGTTCCTTTCTTTAGATGATTCAATAATTGATTTTAGTCATCAAATTCATGAAAAACTACAATTTTGCATTGAATATCTCCTTGCAATTATCTCCCTTTTCTGTGTCTTTTTATGTATTGTTACAAACCTTATCAGAAAAGTTGATATTTATACTGGTTGAAAGCATGTGTCCAGTAAAATATGTCAGTTATTACTTCTACATGTCTTCTGATTTTTCACCATTTCAAAGAATGTAGAGCTGGTTTTAATATAGCAAACCGTTCCTTTCTTATTTGGTCTCTGAGCAGACAACATGAAACATCAACTATCCATTCAGAGCTTTGTAAACAAAAAAATAGTTAAAGATAAGATTTCAAATGAAACAAGGTGTGTCCATTTCTCTCAGTTTATGTGAAATTATACTTGCTAGCTGATGGTGTTTCATATTCTTTTATTCTTCTCTTTAAAATTCACATTGGTGAGTGAGTGTTAAATCTAGGCTACGGTAATTATGAAATAAATGGTACAACATTCCATGATATGGTAGCATTTATGTGAACTTTACATGAAAGATATATATAGTCATTCACAGACACTGTTTTGCTGTATCACAGCTCTTCAGTGCGGTTAGACAAGCAACTGCCTCAAGCCAGGATCGAAACTCAACCGTCTAGATGACAGTCGGCACTTTTAACCCCTTGGCCATCCTCTGGCTGCTACTGAGCGTAAACGAAATCACAATAATAAAATTTGTCAAATGAGGAAAGCTCCATTTGTTTACACAAAGAGTTATTCTTAGTGTCAGTTGGCAACTTCACTTACTAGAAAGATCAACCCAAGAAAAGGAGCATATATATATATATATATATATATATATATATATATATATATATATACTAGCAGGGCTACTCGACAATAAAAGGCAAAAAAGAAGTTAAATATCGTGTGTAACATCTTTATATTAAAACTTCTATCTCTCTCCCTCCCTCTCTTTCTCTCTTTCTAACCGTATCTTTATCTGCCTCTCTTTCAACGTCCCCCTTATTTTTCCGCCCCTCTCTCCAATCTTCTTTTTCTCCTCCGCCCAGCCAATTTCTCTCTCTTCTTTTAATGTGTTGAAAAAATAATGATAATAATAATGTAATTCATTTACCGGAGCTATCTCTTTTAAATGTAAGATTTTAATCTTACATTTATTGCTCCTGGATAACGCCGAGTAGAACAAAACACAATAACATTGTTGATGCCGGGTAATTCTGTTCCCCCCACCTGCTTTCACAATAATATGAAGAGAAATGATGCTGATAATGAAAGTAGTCTAAAGAGATCTAAATGCAATACTGTAATTTGCATTTATTGCTCCCGGACAACTCCAAGTAGAACAAAAGATTCTGTTAATCCCCCTTGCTTACCAAATATAATACAGTAATGTTAACTAGCGGGACCCTGTGGAAATTCCACAGTGTTTTCTGAATCAGTCTGTATAATTTACTGTTAATAATATTATCCGATGTCTAGAAATATGCTCATATTTTACTCACCAAAATTTTGTGAGACGGGATGGAAGTATATATATTTATTTATATTACTCAGTTGCCGGGGCAAAAGCTGTCTCTTCAGAAGTCACCATCGGTTGCGACTCCCCTCTAACTCGCACCCTCCGTCCCCTCTCTCTACCCCCCCCCCCCCGTTGTCAGGGGCAAATCTTAAATAGGAGTGTCAGATCGTGACACAAAAAATAAATAACACACACTCTATCGTATTAATATATCAATAATAAGAAGAAGAAGAAGAAGAAGAAGAAGAAATTTTAAATATTAAAAAAAATGAATAATAAATAAATATCGTAAGCCTGAAACCGGCCCATTTGGTAAGCGTTTCCGCGTCTCCTCCGCCTTCAACAATGTCCTCCTCTTTCCACGCTGAAGCGACAGAGCCGGGTCAGTTAATAGTTTAATTAAGTAAATTTTGATCTATTTAACAACTCTATTTAGTTAGGTCAGTGGTAAAGTCACCACTTTTCAGCTAGATGTTACGGTTTCGATTCCAAGTCTCTCCATGCAATTTATTTGTTGTTTATTTATTGCATTTCTTTAGGAGCGTGACACACGAACACACACGCTATCGTATTAATATATAGATAATGACAATTTATTTGCTCCCGAATAAAGCCAAGTAGAACAAAAGTTTCTCTACCCCCTGCCCCTCACTTCACTTACCAAATATAATACTGTTAGTAAGGAGGCCTTTATAGTACTGCCAAAAGTACGGTTAAAATCAAAGTATGAAGAGAAATAATGTTGGTAATGACAATTTATTTTCCTCCGGACAACGCCGATTAGAACAAAAGTTTCTGTAACCCCCCCCCCCTCATTTGATACTTACAATTTTTGTATACCGGACAATACCAAGTAGAACAATTGGTTCCGGTCAATTCCTAATTTCTCCTCACACCTGTTCATTTTAACATATTAAGAAGATATGTGATGTTGATGAAGTCAATAGTCCAAAGAGATTTACTATATATCTCTTACCAAAAGTAATACTGTAATCTTACAATTTTTTATCCCTAACAATACCGAGTAGAACAAATGGTCTCGGTAAATTACTAATTTCTTGTTTCCACCCCCACTTCACAATAATATGAAGATAAATGATTTTAAGCACTTTGGGTTATGGCTCCGAGGGGTATACAACATTCTAAAAAAAGACTGAGAAGTTCTTTATTCCGGGCAACACTACATTTAAACACACCTGCTCTATCTATAATATTGAGAACTGTTATGAGCACTTTTGTGGAAGTACCTGCCCTATCAAGTATATTCATATGAATGAATAAAATGAATGAAAAAAATGAATGAAAATATGAATTAAAATGTGAATAAAAAAACGATGAAAAATTGAAATCAAAATCAATGAAAAAATGAATGAAAATATGAATAAAAATGTTAATTAAATAAACGAATGAAAAATGAATAAACAAAATAAATGCATAATAAATGAAAAAAAATTAATGACAAAATGTAATGAATGAAAAAAAAACGAATGAAAAAAAGTAAATATAAAAACAAATGAAAATAAGTAAATGAAAAAATGAATGAAAATAATTGAAGAAAAAAAATTGAAGGGAAAAGAAATGAATGAAAATTGAATTTTAAAAATGAATGAAAAAAGTTAATAATAAAAATGAATGAAAAAAGAATGGAAATTGAAGAAAAGAAAATGAAGGAATGAAAAATGAATAAAAAATAATGCAGAAAAAGATGAATGAAACAATTAATGAAGAGATGAATGAATAAAAAAATTGAATGACAATCAGTGAATGAAAAAGTGAATTATAATCAGTGAATGAAAAAAATAAATGAGAAACGTATGAAAAAAATGAATGAAAAAAAATTGAATGGAAAAATGTTTCCTTCCCAAATCTCCGACTCTGACCCCTTTCCAAACTTCCTTCCCAAACCATTGACTCTGATTCCTTCACTACAGACTCATGTGCAGAAGAGACACGGCTGCAGATTGAGCAACGCTTGCTTCACGGCACTCATTTTCAGAAGCAGTATAGCTAGGAAGAGGTGCAGCTTTGATTGAGCAACCCTTGCTTCACTACAAACTTATTTTCGGAAGAGGTGCAGTAGCGATTGTGCAACCTGTTTTTTCCAGGATATTGAGCATTTCGGATTGACTTACTTATACTAGTTATCAAATATTATAATGTATTATTACTTTTATGATTCTCGGGCAACACCATGTACTTTGTCTAGTATACAACATAATAACAAAAGACAAAGAAGTTCTTTCTCCCGAGCAATGCTGTGTATAAACACACCTGCTCTCTCTAGGATTTTGAGCACTTTTTGATTACTATATATCACTTCCCATATGAACTACATTTATGTTACTATTATGACTCCTGGACAACGCCGAATAGATTTTCTTGTATAAAATAGTATAACAAAAAACAATGATGGTATTTTTCCCGGGCAACGCAGTTTTTATACATACCTGCTCTATCCAGGATATTGAGTACTTTGGATTGACTAACTTATACTACTTACCAGATATTATAATGCATTATTAATATTTATGACTACCGGGCAACGCTATGTACTTTTTTAAGACAAATAAGTTCTTTCTCCTGGGCAATACTGCATTAAACACACCTGCTCTATCTCGGATATTGAGAACTTTTGGTTTAGTATGTGCTCTATCCAGGATATTGATCACTTTGGATTATGACTCTAAGGGTATACAACAATGTTAAAAAAAAAAGACATGTAGGATTTTTCTTTTGATTAACACCGGTTTGCAATTTCTGATGTCAGATATGGCAGCCATGAGCTAGTGGATATCTTCTATTTCACCATTAAACAAATTATTGAAAACAAATTATTATTTGCAAAAAAAAAATCTGAATATCATCTAAACAATTTTTATTTAGAAATAAAAAAATAAGTTCCCTAGAAATCGAAACCTCATCTTCAGTCTTTCACTCTATCCACTGGCCCTCTTAGTTAAAATGTAAATTTTAAGGGAAATTAACTTACATAAATGAAAGTTTTTGTGCATGTATTTACAATTGGCAAAAATTATTATTAAGTATTTATGTAAGAACACGAAAGTTAACTTCCTTTGTAAAGACATAGAGGGGGAGAGAGAGAGAAAGAGTGAAGGAATTTCGTTGTTATGATTTATCTATTATTGATTTGAGATTTGAATATTAAATAAAACATGTTAGCTGTTAGGTATTTAAATCGGCAAAGAAGTATCCGAAAGAAAATAATAAGAAAAAGTACTAATTTTTAATTACTGAGTTTTAAAAGAAAAGCGTGGTTAGTTTTTAGCAAAGATTTGCTTTTATTTTATTTTTGAATATCGATAAGATGAATTAGAAATGTTTTTTTTTAATTAGATTGAAATAAATTAGTTAAAACCAGTGTAACATCGGTTCAAAAAAAAAAGTGTCCATAGGTAAGCTTAATGGAAACATTACATGTTCGTGAAGCGTGCATGCACAAATGGAAAAGTTTTGAAATTCGATAAAATTAGACTACCCCCCCCCCCCCAAGGTACACAGTGGCAGTTTATGGTCATAAAATAAATATTTTTTTCTAACTTTTAGGTATTATGTGTCCGAAAAATGGCCGGTGAAGGAGATACCAAATGTATGGGTCTTTATCGAGTATTTTGGGAGCCATTTGCAGACATACATACATACATACATACATACATACAGATTTTCGCCCTTATATATATATATATATATATATATATATATATATATATATATATATATAGGGCTTTACGCGCTCCACTACTTTTCGAGCTGCTCCCGCTCCTGCTCCAACGCCCAAAATTGGAGCTGGCTCCTCTCACGCTCCCCATTTTCAAAAAGGAGCCGCTCCTGCTCCACCTCCTATAAAAAAGGAGCAGCTCTTTTTCAGCGCTCCATAATAAAAACATACCTTCTTTCATAAACGTTCTATTCTGCCAATGAGTGGTCGAAGGATAGGGGTGGGCGTCAAAGGATCTCGTCAGTATGGGTTGAGATGTCACTTTAAGTGTAAGACCGTAAGATAATATTTGACAAAATCTCGCTAATAATTTGAGAGTTATAAGAGAACATGTCGGATGAAGTATAGGATTATACGTAAATTTTCGTTTCCTGAGAACAAGAAAACAATTTTGCTTTTTTAAATACATGGAAATTTTCTAAGAATTTAAAGCCAGTTTAAATGACTTTCTACTCGATAGTTTATAAATTCCTTTCAAGTTTTGCACACACACGAAGTAATTGATGTTTTGTCAATTAAAGTGGCTGACTGGTTTACGAAGAAATCTAAATCGATGGGGGGGGGGACGAATAAAACAATAAAAAAAAAAGATTGTTAAAAACATTACAATTAAATCGTCTTCCGCTTGAGCCCCCTCCCTCTCTCTCAAGTTCATTTGACATAGAAGTAAACAAATGTTTTTAAAATGACTAAATAATCGTAGGTTTATATAAAATCCAATGGAGCTAAATATGTGGATACTAATTCAGTTAACTCCCTTATTTCTTAAAGATGGCTGCTGTCTATTGCTACATAAGATTTTTTTCTATGGCCTAACAAAAGTAATAGTAATACTGATAATAACATTATCCGACTATTTCAAATCGTAATATTTTAATAATTATTATTTACCCCAAATAATTGTTTTTCATTAAATAACAGCAGACACATAGATACTGATAATGCTGTAATAAGTTTATTTTTTACTATTCATCATCATCATCAACAACAACAACAACAATAATAATAATAATAATAACAACAACAACTACAACTTTATCCGGTTAAGATCTCTCTCTCTCAATAAATATATATATATATAGAGAGAGAGAGAGAGAGATAGAAGAAAAAAGAGTGATAAACATGCGACGATTGTTCAATGCAAGGTGTATTCAGTACTGACAATCGTCGCATGTTTATCACTCTTTTTTCTTCTATCTCTACAATTGCTCTATCTCGTATATTGAGCTAATCCTCTTCACTATAGGTTCCATCTACTAAAAGTTTTACTTTGGGTTTATATTTGATCCTATATATATATATATATATATATATATATATATATATATATATATATATATAGCCAGATATAGTATGTAATTGATGAAATAGATTGGAATTCTTTTTTCATTATGTGAATAGTAAGGTTTGAAAAATTCACTAATTAATTGACCAGATATAATAAAATATCGATTTGGCAGACACGGTGCTATTTAGGTCTGATATATAAAATCCGACTTTTCTTTATATATTTTATATTAAAATTTTAAAACCAAAACATGATGCCGTTTTAAAATGAATAAAACCATTTATTTATTTTTTTAGGCTAAGACTTTCAATGAATACATCATTCTCAGAGCAAGACTGTTTCTTTTTTTTTTTCTTCTTTATTTTGTTGGTATTGACAACCGTGAGGGGGGGGGGGGGGGCACCGTAGAGTCAGAAAAAATATGTCAAGTTGTTAAAGCCGACAATTTAAAATTAAGTAAAGCCCAGTCGATGTGCTACGCTGGTTTGACACGTCTTGAATAAGGGAATTGGTCACATCTTTGAAGCATCCATGTATATGAATATTTTATATTAAAATTTGATGTTTTGGTTTTTAAATTTTAATATGAAATATTCATATACATGGATGCTTCAAAGATGTGGTCAATTTCCTTATTTTTCTTTATATGTTAGAAGAAGAATAGAAGAATAGAAGAATATATGTATAATTTATTACTGTTTCATATATATACTTATATTATAAAATAATATATTATGCATATATATTTGTTTCAATATTTACTTCAACATGAGTAGAGGTTAATAGTAGTATAAAAATATACTTATGGTAAGGAAGCTACACAGAAACTTTTACCTTTTTGAGATGAATAATGTATTCACATATAAAAGCACTGTAATAATTTTACACAAAAAAAACTTCTAATTAAAATGAAACTATTAAAAGAAAACAAAAATAATTTAAAGAATTGCCTACATCTTTATCTTTGAACACACTTTGTGTTTTCTGTTTTTAGCTTACAAAAAGAAACGGAAAGCGAATTTAAAAAATCTGTGAAATCCCGTATGATTGTTGCGCAGGTAAGATTTCCTTAATTTATTTAAATTTCCTTCGTCTTTATCAATAAAAAATGTTTTTATTTTTTTAATTTTTTTTTATTGGGTAATAAGAAAAAAATGCAGCAAACTATTATAATATTGGATGACCCCCCCCCCCCCCCCAAAAAAAAAAGAAAATGTCACCAATGGAATCATTAATAAAATTTACAATCATTTCTGCAATCCAACCATATTTGGTACAAATAAACTTCAGTTTATGCTTAACTTATCAAGCAAGTTTCATTGATGAATGTCCAATAATCTTTATTTTACAACTGTTCAATGATATGAGGAACCACTTTGGTGATCGTCTCTGTTATGTCCTCGAAGGAGCATGATAAATAAATGAGACAAACACAAAGAAGCATAATAAATAAGTAAGACAAACACAAAAGAGGCATAATAAATAAATAAGACAAACACAAAGGAGCATAATGAATAAAAAAGACAAACGCAAAGGAGCATAATAAATAAGACAAACACAAAGGAGCATAATAAATAAATAAGACAAACACAAAGTAGCATAATAAATAAGACAAACACAAAGGAGCATAATAAATAAATAAGACAAACACAAAGGAGCATAATAAATAAATAAGACAAACGCAAAGGAGCATAATAAATAAATAAGACAAACGCAAAGGAGCATGATAAATAAATAAGACAAACACAAAGGAGCATAATAAATAAGACAAACACAAAGGAGCATAATAAATAAATAAGACAAACACAAAGGAGCATAATAAATAAGACAAACACAAAGGAGCATAATAAATATATAAGACAAACGCAAAGGAGCATGATAAATAAATAAGACAAACGCAAAGGAGCATGATAAATAAATAAGACAAACACAAAGGAGCATAATGAATAAAAAAGACAAACGCAAAGGAGCATAATAAATAAGACAAACACAAAGGAGCATAATAAATAAATAAGGCAAACACAAAGGAGCATAATAAATAAATAAGACAAACACAAAGTAGCATAATGAATAAAAAAGACAAACGCAAAGGAGCATAATAAATAAGACAAACACAAAGGAGCATAATAAATAAATAAGACAAACACAAAGGAGCATAATAAATAAATAAGGCAAACACAAAGGAGCATAATAAATAAATAAGACAAACACAAAGTAGCATAATAAATAAGACAAACACAAACGAGCATAATAAATAAATAAGACAAACACAAACGAGCATAATAAATAAATAAGACAAACACAAAGGAGCATAATAAATAAGACAAACACAAAGGAGCATAATAAATAAGACAAACACAAAGGAGCATAATAAATAAGACAAACACAAAGGAGCATAATAAATAAGACAAACACAAAGGAGCATAATAAATAAGTAAGACAAACGCAAAGGAGCATGATGAATAAATAAGACAAACGCAAAGGAGCATGATGAATAAATAAGACAAACACAAAGGAGCATGATAAATAAATAAGACAAACGCAAAGGAGCATGATAAATAAAAAACACAAACACAAAGGAGCATAATAAATAAATAAGACAATGGAAGTGGTCTTGAAATTCTGAGGGGTTATAGAGGCAGAACCCCCATTAAAACTTCAAATATATCCTATTTTGATGGAAGTGGTCCCGAATCTCTATGTGCCCCCCTTAAGGGAGATATGGAACAGAACCCCCTTCAAAACTTCAAATACGTATATCTGATTTTAATTAAATCTAAACCATATCTTATAGATACTAATTTAGAGGTTTCCAAAATTTCAGCTTCTGATTATATTAAGGGGTGAAGGGGGGGGGGTAAAAAAAGAAGAAGCAATATGATCTTATGAGCATGGTGAAATAGGACATAGTGTTTCTCATTTAATTCCAGCAAATATATACATGAATATATGAGAGAGAAAAGAAAGGCATGAAAGAAGTAAGTAAACACCCTTATTATCATTAATAATGTAGTCTGCTTTCAGATGGTCCTGATGGACCTAGGCGAGATGATATTGATTATTTTCCCATGCTAATGAATTGGACAATCACTTAGTTAACTGTGGAAATTGGAATTTCAAGTTTGCAGCGATTTGACCATCAGATCAACCTATAATATGGCTCCTCTGAGAATTTTAATACTTCTTTGGCCGTTGTCATACTTAAATTGTGATATATGATAGATATACTTATATTTGAAAGACAACAAATGTCAACTAATATTAGATATCGATGTTTCAAACTTTTACTGTTGCTTTGTACGGCTCCAAGTGCTGGCTGCAGACAAAACAAAGCAGAAACTTTTAACATGTATGAATGATTTTCGTAGAGGTGTCGAGTTACTTATTTCATGTCTCTGTTATATATATAAGAGGTTTATGTAGTTTGTTTGAAGCATTGTTTACTTGTATATAGAAATGTGATACTTAGAAGGCAATACAATGCGGAGGTGTGACGGATAGACACAAGTTGGAGCAAATGAGACATATAATGGTGGAACAGGTTAAATAGTTTCACCCTTAATACAATGTATACATACATGTATATATATATATATATATATATATATATATATATATATATATATATATTTACAAACACACATATATCTGTCTATCTACACAATGTTACAATGTTATGTAATACCTATATATATATATATAGTAATTAAGTTCAAATATTAACAAAATGAACAAAACCAATACTTTTCAAAAGTGCTCAATATATATTAGAGCTTTTTATATTAAAATAAACATAGTTTGAGTATCCGACAATTGTTTCAGAACCTCTTCGGCTCCTCCTCAGGGATATACTCTATATATATATCCCTGAGGGGGAGCTGAAGAGGCTCTGAAACAATTGTCGGATACTCAAACTATGTTTATTTTAATATATATATATATATATATATATATATATATATATATATATTACACATCTAATGATCGTACACCAAAAGTATTGTTGATGTTGAATTCCTGAAACTGATATAACTATGTCATATTTTTATTTTATTTCAGTTTACTATATATATATATATATATATATATATAGAAATGTAATATTTAGAAGGCAATACAATGCAGAGGTGTGACGGATAGACACAAATTGGAGCAAATAAGACATATAATGGTGGA
>OY744516.1:123152855-123165355 GCA_963556195.1 Sepiola atlantica | reverse complement strand
ACAAGTTTTTTCAAACCGAATGACATGTAATAACTTGCCAATAAATGTACTTTTTTCTTGGGTGCGTACTGATAACTTGATTTTTCACAGGAAGTTATTTGCCATTGTATTTTTTTATAGTAGCAAAATTTTGCATGATAGTACTTTTACTTGCAAGATTATATAACCTACCTGGCGTTGCCCGGGAGGCTTTTTTACTTTCATTTTTGCTTTGTTTTTTTTACAAATTTCTTTTTTTGTAGGATTTTGATTTTAAATTTAATTTTTATAGTATCTTTGAGACGTTACATTATTAATTGAACCAAATAGTTATAAAACTATAACTAATTTTGTTGAGGTATAAATGTTGTTTTACTCTCTATAAAAATTATTGGATGTCCATGCAAACCCTGCAAAATACCATCATTGGATTCTTTCGTAACATTTTACTTGAGAAAAGTTGCGTTTGATCTTGGTATAGGGCTTTATTTTCATTAGCATCTCCAAACAGACAGACATACAAACAAATAGTAACACCGCAAATATAGACTAGATTTAATTAATTCACAGGTTCGAAATCTTTTAATACATTTTGCTAAGAATTTTAAAGCCACTTCAATGACTTTCCATTCGACAGTTTAAACGTGTCCAAATTCCTTTCAAATTTCTAAGGGTCACAGATCATTCTTTATTATTAACAAAAGATTAAAATGATTGACATGTTTATGAATAAACCAAAATGCATTCTGGTTGATTTAATTTTCTCATTAAATTATTTTATTAAATAGGATTTTTTAAATTCGTTTTATTTCATGCTATTACATTTTTTAATTAAACAATCTAATATATATAGTAAAGTCCGTCTCTTTGTCTTTTCTTCCTACTAAATCAATATTTGATTCTAGTTTGTCAGTTTTTTTCTTGTAGATTGTTGCACCATGTTGTTAAAAAGAATAAATTTAATTCCTTCCAGAAAATACTTTGTCCGGGTGGGAATTATTTTAAAATGGCCACTATCTTAAAAAAAGGGACAGAACTCTGTATTCAGCCATACAGAGTTATTTCTCTTTGACTTTACCAAAAATAGGTATTGTTCTTGGGGGGGGGGGGGGTCAAAATATTATTTTTTGGTTCCAGTAAAAGGGAAGTAACTCTGTATGGATGAATACAGAGTTATGTCCCTTTTTAAGATGGCGGCCATTTGAAAATAATCCCGACCAGGACAAAATTTTTCCTGGAAGAAATTAAGAATAGCAAAACAAATTGCAAGTAAATACACTAGTGGGCAGCACCGGGTAGGGACAGCTAGCAGTATTTTTTTTTAAGTAATAATTTAATGTGTAATTATTAAAAGTTATGTTGACACAAGAAATACATACACAAAGTTGTCTCAGAGTTCTCTATATATAAAGCAGGGATCCCAGTTTTTAGGAGATCAGGTTTTAGAGAAACAGTTTTAGGGGATACACAAGTGTGATAAAACAGGAGAAATGTTACATAGTAAACACTCACAAAATAATGAGTACAAAAGCACACGTCCACAATAAAGATATTTTATATATATTTAAATGTTGGGGGTTACATCAAAAGGAAAAACAAGGAATGCTTGTTCATAGTTTAAGTGTCCATACCAATCAAGGTGAATTCATTAGCTGAGATAATGTGGAAGCCTGAGTCGATAATTTAAGGGCTGTGAATTATTCAATTATCCACAGGTCTGAAAAGCCGTAATCAAAACTTCCCCCCTCAATTACAAAAATTACATTTGATTGAAAGTTATTTATAAGAGTTTATGTTCATTTGATACATAGTTTTCATAGAAAGTTCAGTGAGAAATGTTATGAGCATCAAAATGAATGCATTTATACAGTTGTTTTTAGTGAGTGCATACAACACTGTGAGAGAATAGGTATTGTGTGTGCGTGTTGCTTTTCATCAGAGTGTGTGACTGTGCGTGAGTTGAACAATGAATTTTTCAACAGTGGGCGAGGGAAACTGAGCATTGTATAGATGTTAGCTCTGTCCTAGATTTTTGGGTCAATTGTTTGATTGAGTAAAAATATGGCCTTTATATGGGATCGAAGTGGGTCACAGAAATGAATTCGACAACTTTACAAATATGCCACTGATTGGCTAAAAATATTTGTATGTGTTTTTGTTAATTCAGACAGATGTATGCACATAGTCATATGCGCACAAACAATTTTGAGCACTTTAATTTTGTGCCGCAAAGGTTAAACTTCTGCCACCACATCCTTATCTATGTCAGAAGTTCTTAAATCATTTGTAAAAATCATTATTGAAAATTATAAGTACATAAAAATAACATTAGAAACAAATGTTCTGACATTTTTCGCATTCCCTTTTAACCGACCGAAAAACTACTTTTCACATCAATTTATTGTACGTATTTGATGTATTTTTACTTTGAAGAGAAACACATTTATCCTTTGTTTTAATAAAAATGGATAAAAAATATTTAATAAATGTTCACTAATATATTTTTACTTTAATAAGAATTTTTTATTTCATATTTATGCTTCTTTATGATTCTTTATTTTAGACAATCAAACTATTTTAGATCTATGTGGAGCAGTAAAAAATCCCTACTTCGAACTCATTAAGTATTTTAAAAAGACAAAATATTTTCATTAGATCAGTGGCCTTGTGGATAAAGCGTTCAACTTCAGTTTCAATATATTATGTCATCATGTGTTTGAATCTCACGCTAAACAATTGTTGTTGTTTTTTGTTGTTTCTTTGCTATAGAATTCCAGTTATTTCCTAGCTGATATCGATCATCATCATAAACCTGAAGGTGCTTCTTGCTTAAAAGTCCGAAAAAAAGATTTCTTTGTCTTTTACTGTTTAAGAGGTAAATAAGGGGCAGTAACTCTTATCAACTGTTGTTATTACATGTAACGTAATTTACAGAAAATTAATTAGTAATAAATGAACAACAATGGAAAATTTAAGAATTTATTGTGTTTATACTTGGGTTTTATACTGAATAAAATTCAGCAATTTGTTTGCAAATTTGGGCAATTTCTGCCGCCACATGAATTCTGCGAGATAGGAATCCACCATTTGCGTGTGGGTGCCACATTCAATTTTATTTATTTCTTTTTTGCTTCACACCACATACGTTCAACGTGGTTGGTGGTGGCCCCGGTTTGTGGATCAACAAAATTGTACTTGTGATTCACACGCAAATGATGGAATCCTTCGGCACCAAGGCGATCGTATGCTCGTAAAATCTGGCTCAAAATTACAATTAAGAGTTACTGCCCCTTATTTACCTCTTAAACAGTAAAAGACAAATAAATCTTTTTTTCGGACTTTAAAGCAAGAAGCACCAACATGAATAATCTTTTTTATAAAAAATGTATCAAAATATTTAATAGATATTCTAAACTTTTAATCTTGGCTGTAGAGTTCAAGAAAAGTCGAGAAACCCGGCACAGACAAGTTCTTAATCTAGTTTCCTAATATAGAGGTGAAATGAAAACTCTTACTTAAAATGTATCGTGTTTTTTAAATACGATTTTCCTATTTTTTGGTTAAACGTTTAACAATCAATGTGGACGTGTCATAAATCTTCTTTTTTTTATCTAAACTTTTTCTAAATAATTTAATTTTAAACCCAATTTCATAAAATATCTTTTATTAATATTAGTGATAAACATGAAACTAATAATCTATTTTTACAATTTTTGAATAAATATTTTATGATATTTAAACAAAATAAATTAGCTTTTGCGAATATTTAAAAAAATGACATTTTAAAATGTAAACAAATATATAGGAATGTGTCTTGGTATGAATTACAAGACTCACTCCATGATGAAACCTAGAGTTGTTTGGAAAGAATGAAATAAGACATATTCATTGAACAGAAAAAAAAAAAATATATATATATATATATATTAACAATATAAACGGTTAAAAGTTCATGTTACATGCATAACTGAACTGTAAATTGTTCTTTTGTTAAAAGTAGAAAATTAATTACTCTTAAAAGAGTATTGTGTCATGGGCAACATTGTATTATAGCAGTCTTTTGTTCCGTTTGCCTACAAGTCTAAGGATGGGGAAGGACAGTAATGGCAGCATCTTTTCTGCTTGCAGACTGCTTGGCCTGAAGGCTGACAGTAGAAGTTGGCTGTTTGCATTTATACTATTCTTGCTGTCGGCAAAAGGCTGTAAAAAGTTAATTAGAGGATTACTATGCCGAGTCGCCTGATTGGTCAACACATAACCAAAGTTCGCCTCAGTACAATAATTCTCCACCAAAAGGAATAAATAGATAGTTCGTCACTTCTACAAATATACATTTTAAATGCAATTATTAAAAATGCAAGGGCAAATAACCTTGTGTGACTAATTACACTAAGAAATTACATAAGTGCCTTTCAACTAGCACAGTAGTGATTATCAATGAAACTAGCACAGTAGTGATTATCAATTATATCTTGTATAATATTAAGAAAAGAAACTTCTATTGGTCAGGTTTTACATGATAAAGAAATAAAATATTTCATATTCTATTTCTACTGTCTCAAATCTGATCATGTGACTTTCCAAATTTAAAATTTTCCCTTTTTCTTTCCTTTCTCTCTTTTTCTCCCCCATTTCATTATTCCCAAATACCATCTGAGGGAAGGATCAAATTCTAATTCTGCTTGATGAGATCTCAGCTTTTAACTGTTGTAGATCGATAACATCGACATGTCAGTGTTGCAGATTTTGTACATGTCTGTTTGAATAAAAACAATCATATATATATATATATATATATATATATATATATATTAGAAGAATACCCGATGGGTAAAATTAATTCCTTGAACGAAACCATTTTGCACCACTTTTATGTCCCTTTACAAAGATTAAAATCAAGATATAATGATATCAAACCTTACGTCGAGAATCTTTATTCCAATTTTGATCAAAATCCATTACATTGAGGTTTTAAATAAGAAATTAAAATTCAGGGAATCTTGCTTCATTAGTGTCTAATGAATATGGATCAAATACAATGCAACTGTGATATACTTCAATTTTCAAACTGGAGATTGTGCCCATATTATGCTCCTCTAAAAACTCTTCAAAATACTCCAAAGAAACTGAAATTTGAGGAATATTTATGCATTGATATCTAATAGCTATTGTAAAAATTTCACAAAAATTGAAGCTATCAGAATTTTTATGAAGGTTCCACCCCTTATTTCCCCCATTTGCATACAACTAAATTAAACTTAATATAGCTCACAATTGGACCCCTTACACGTAGCAATTGTATTCCAAAATTCATAATGATCGGTTCATTAGTTTAGGAGTGAATCCAGTTACATACAAATATATTGACTGCTCCATCTTTACAGATGATTGCTATCCTGCCCATCAAAACCTCTGCTGTCAGCTCTCTTGATTCTTTTCCTATGGCAACATAGATGTCTATTCAAGCCAGCAGATGATTTACATGGCTTGTAACAAAGGTGACATATGAAGTCAAGTGTTTTGACCAGGTATGCTTTGTGGAATATTGTTTTTGTGTACATCCATAGGCTTCTTCAGGTCGGTAGTTGAGCAGCATGTTTTGTTGCATATCATGCAAGTAGTGTCATCAGACGGTTGAGGTTTAAGGTATATGAAGACGCCTTTCGTGTGACTTTAGGTTGTTCACGTATCCAACTTTAGAGAATAGAATACGACCACATGTCTCGCATTTCCAACTAGCTTTACTAGCATCTCGATTCTTCACAACCCCTTTACGCAGATTTTGTTTCAGTTTGCATGTTCACAAAGTCTTCGCGCCTGATTCCTTACAACCCTCCGAGACAACTCTTCACCATTCATTTCTAGTTTCAGCTATCTCTTCACAAATATATAAACGTATAGACATACCTAACTTTATATAGTTGAGATGTGTTGTTTGTTTGTTTTTGTTTTGTTTTGTTTGTTTGTTTGTTTGTTGGTTTTTTTTTGGGGGGGGGGGGTTCTTGGCGATGATGGCAGCTGTTATGAACGCTATCATATGTTAAGTTCACTTTCCTAAGTGATGAGTTTCCTCCCTTACATATATTATATCCATTAAGTCGGGGCGACATTATCGGACTTATTTATTTATTTATTTATTTATAAAAGTAATTAATGTACACATGTGTTTCATGGCACCACCAATCTTCAGCGTGGCTTTATATAGATAAAGATATAAACTACACCAAATAAATTTATTTGGCGTTTTCTTTTCAATTTTGTTTACAACCTGAAGAATCTTTTGTGTTTAAACTTTAGAAGCAAACACGAATTGGTAATGACGTTGCTTGATGATTTATCTCTTCTAAAACTTTGTGTTCTTATTGAATGATTTATCTCTATTGAATTGGTGTGGTAGCATGCAATGGCTTCAAGTTATGCCGTCTTATTTATATATGCGGCACACTAGAAATCCAATATGTAAATGCTGCTGCATCAGCTGATAATGTGCCATCCAACAGCTGCCTCCTCAACAATTAAATAGAGATGAATTCTTCAATAAAAACAATAAGTTTTCAATAATAAGTAATCAGGAAATTTTTTTTTTCCTCTTTTATTTATCTGGCTTCAGTGACCTTTAAAAAATAACAGTCTTACTTGGCATCGACCTTAGTTTTCATACCAGTCATGGTTGACCTTGGCATCATTTTGGCACCTAGGATCTGGCTTAATGCACACTCCCAGGCATTACTTCCTCTGGAAATTGATGGGTGCTGGTCACCTGAAATGTCCCTACTGAAGAGTACCGACGGTTCTGCCCTTGGCTATTTTTGCACCTGATCCAAGTACCTCCTCTGAGAAGCTGATTTGCCCCACCTCTCGGATTTATGTCACATTTTTCTACAGTAAAAAGCACTTAAATAGGGTCTCACTATACATTATATCAACAAAACGTTCAATTCTCTGTATGTGGATAAACTCAAGACTGAGGAGTTTGGAGGCATTGGCTTTTTTGTTATGTATTCACGAGTGAGAAAATAAGACAATGTATATAGGTTTAGTCCAAGATGGCTGACTGCCAGTCACGTTTATTCACGTTTTCTACGAGATGTAAACATTACAAAGCAAGTAACTTCCATTGGTACAGGATGTCTAGAGTAGTAGTAGTAGTAACATAACATTGACCGACCAGTGCCACCTGTGTTTCTGTAAGGCCTAGTGTGGGTTTGCCAAGACACCATGCCAAAGGTAATGTGACACTCTCACACCCTGTAATAATATGAAAAAGTGGCAATGCTACAGAGATTTGGAAGACTCCATTTACATGCACATATCATGGATTGAGATGTCATGAGTGAGATACAGAAGGCTCTAATTGGTTGAGCAAAACCACATGTTAAAAAACATAAATTATATATTACATATTCATTAGCTAGTTTAGTAAATTTTAATAATTACAATAATTTTTAATTTAATATAAGTTAAGATTAAAAAATATTTTTATTTATTTGAATTATAATTAATAATTATTTTATTTGACCGATTATTAAATTTAAGTTATTCAAATTTGTACTTTTCATTGCTGTATAAGTTTAACGTGTGAATGTACATTCAACTATGTTCTTAGCATTCAGTTGTGTCAACGCTCTGGTGTCAGCTGGACAAAACTCTCTCTTCGTCATTAGTTATTATACACGATTCTGAAGAGTGTTGGAAGTACGGGGAACGGATACCAGTTAAAGGAGGGATGAAATAACATGAATTGAGATTTATATATTTATCATTTTCATTATATGGTAAAGATTCATGTCGTCATTACTTTTTGTACTGTTCGTGATTGTATAAGTTCACATGTGTGGATGTACATTCAGCTATGTCGTCTCTAACATTCTGAAGCAGTTCTGTTGATATGTTATCTGAAAGTTTGTTGTATCGGGTGCGGTTTGAAAACTCACAGTTTGCTTTAGCATTTAGTTGTGTCAACACTCTAGTATCAGCTAGAAAAAAACTCTCTGCTCTCACTCAGCAATCTGTCTTTTATCTACATCCTGAGACTCCCAGACTTGTTTCGATAACTCATGTGGAGAAACGTTATGATTGGTTAATCAACATCGTTTTACTTTTTAATTGTAATCTGGTCATGTGACCTGGTTTTACAGACGTAGTTGTCAACAATGGTCTTAAGTATTTGAGTGTTACTTTTTAGAAAGGAAAAAAGGAAGAGAAGAAAAAGAAAGAGTGAGGCTAGATGAGTCTAGAAGGAAAGGCAGTGGCTAGCTTAGCATACTACAATCTTTTTAAAATGTAAAATTTGGAGTTAAAAAAGATTATTTTGGTAGTAATACGTCATCACTATATTTTTTTTTTAACTTACTTCATTCCAAACAAGGTAAGTTGCCACTGTAGACGTAAGGAGCTACTGAGAATTAGAGTGAAAGTTTTGAGGGTCATCCTAAATTGGGAGCTGTGCAGCGAGATGCTTATTCACATTAGTTTAAAATTTCTGCATGTCAGTACAGTCAGAGAAACGGAGCAGGGAGAGAGTTCCAAAGACCGGCAGCTTGAGGAAAGAAGCTATTGGAGTAGAAGGCTCTCCGACATCTGGGGACCTCTTGATTGTCGGGTTGGTCTAGTGTATTTACGTCGAGGGGGCACCAGAGCAGCAAGTTCATCAGAGCACATTCCATTGAAGTACTTGTAAAACAAGCACAAGGATGCAACATTGTGGCGATGAGACAGGGGCTGGAGCTTGGTGGATAGTGATGGACCTATTTGATTAGCAATTCTTTTTTGGGCCTTGTTTAAGAGGGAGAGACTGATGGATGGTGCACCAGCCCAGATGTGACAACAATACTCCATATTCGGTTTAACATCTGTTTCACACACTGGCATGTATCTGACAGCTTTTAGAAATTGACTTCCAAACTAACCCATCTCTGGCTAGGTCTTTTTTTTATCCTTCTTTTTTCTCAAATCCATTCTTATCACTTCCTCCCATGTTTTCCTTGGTCTTCTCTTGTAAACTAACCCTGCTACCTGAACTGTTCTACTAACCCTAACACTCTGATCCATTATTTCAATGTGATCAAAACAACAATGTCTTCTGTTCTGCACACATCTCCCTATATTGTCCAGATTTAATCTTCCTCTAAAATCATCAGATACCTACAGCAAATTTAAGTAAGAAACAAAAAACTTTCTGATAAAGACAAACTTTTCCATTAAAAACGTAATTACTGAATGACAATTTCTTCAAAAACAGTAATTCTCTGATTTAAAAAAAAAAAAATCTGGATGTCTTAAAATCTCATTTCAGCTTATCTCCTTTTGTCATAACGCTGTGATAATAACATTGCCTGTGATATCCAAGTGGTGTGATAATAGTCATTACTGTTAGTTTTTTACTTGTAAAATAGAAAAAAATAAAAAATAAAATGAAGAGACGTGAAAATCCAATCACTTTGGCTCAGATCGCCTTCATCCAGATTAAATTTAAATGACTAAAATCTCTAATGGATCCACAGAAAATAATTAACACTTGGCACTTTTGCTCTTATTTTTTACCACTGAACTTGTTTTTATCGAAGCATCTTCTAGTGCCTGCCCGATCACTCCCTCCCTCTCTCTCCATTCAAATTAAATTCTTTCGTTATATAAGACTTAGTTCCTCTTCATTATTTTTGCTTTGTTTCTGTTTGTATTTTTCTTTCTTTATAATGAGAGATTCTCGTTTCAATTATATCTTCATAATAACTCTTAACAAGATTATTTTTCCAGTGTCTTTAATTAAGAAAAGTAATAATTGCCTTTGTTTCTCGATGGCATCATGTAAAAATCTAACTTTCATAAATAAGTCATTAAAATTGATTGATTTACTAGCCGTGCCACCCGGCGTTGCCTGGGAACCCTTTCTTTGCCTTTTTTTTTTCTTTTTAAGTCGCATAAATACTTTTGATTTTTTTTTTTTTAACTCTTAAATTTATCAATCTACTAGCAGAAAGACCCGACGTTGCTCAGGATTGAATGAGGATGACTACTGTGTACTTTTTTATTTTTTGGCTCATAACATCATATTGCTTTCTTTGGTTTTACTGCCCCCCCCCCTCTCAGCCTCCTCCCATTTCACATCTTAACATAGTCGGAAGAAGCTGAAATGTAGGAAAACTCCCTGAATTAGTGTCTTATACATATGATTTAAATTTCATTAAAATCGGATATACATATTTGAAGTATTAAGGGGTTCTGTCGCAATGGGTCACTTATTTTATGTCAATTTTCTAAGCTTTCTTTCTATAGGGAACACACAAACATCACACACATACACACAGACATTGAGTTTTATATATATATATATATATATATATATATATATATAAGATAATATACTACTAAAACTTTGTAGATGTTGCTTGTTTGTTATCTTGTATATTTGTTTATACAACAAAGGGATGATGTCATCCACTTAAATAGAGTTGGAAGACCCTGGGCAAATCTTTATAACGTCACAAAGGAAATAGATCATAAATAGATGATGTCATCTACTAAAACAGGTTGAACACATTGGGAAAAGATGACGTCATAAATGCTGAAGTAATGAAAGTATGACATCATCCATTAAAACAGAACATAGGGTGTCAACCTGATCCTTAACGGTGTAATATCTGTTCCGTTGGATACTGCACCCCATAGACTGGTATTGTCTTGGCCTTCGGGGTTTGATTTACGCCAGTCTATGGGTCTGTCCTGTGCAGTTCTAGGAGGTCCACCCTCCTAGACTTTACCATCTCTGTTTGAGAAGGGGTTAGTTTATTGCTAATTGCCTGAAGCGCCCCTACCGGGGAATGCCGACGGGGCTGCTCAGGCATTTTTGTAAACCAGAGTACTCTGCTTCTTGGGTGCTGGCTTTTCAATCACCACCCACCTTCCGACCTTGTGTCACCTCTTCCCGCGATGGGAGAGAGTTAAATACTAACATAGACGACCCGGAGAGTCTAGTGTGGGGTGTGTTTCTCGCATGTACGTAACTTTGTGATAAATACGCATTGAACTATTTTTTATTTACTATGAATCGAATATTTTTTTAACCAAAATTAAAATAAGAGAAAACTGACATTAATTGTTTTAAACTAATTTTTTAAAAAGTGTAAACATGACTATATTTTATCTAATCCCTCGACCAAGCAACGTGTCTCCACCCGAGTAACGTCAGGTAAATACAGGTAGTTTATAAATAATAAGAAGCTAAGAGCCACAGATGCAAAATCAGCAAGCAGGCCGATAGAGAGAAGGGGTGCTGGTTACATGACGAATGCAGAGAGATGGAAACTGGCTACGTAGTGTCAGTCTTGCGTGTGAGCAAAGAAGAGAAGAGAGTGAATATTAATGAAGCCCAAAAATTCTTCACATTTTGTTTCAGTTTACACTTTCAATTTTTAATTCAATAAATAATTCAATGTGTAATTATCAAAGTCATGCTGAAGCAATAAATAATACATGCATACACACGTGGAGTGAATCACTAGTTTACTTTCGGCAGCCTCGTAACTCTCCGTTCCCTTATTTTGTCCTTTAGTCCTCACATTCCATGAGCGATGTTTCTGAAAAAGGGGGAAGAATTGCTGTTTTCTGGATCAGAATCTATCCATATAACACTTATCATTGGCTAGTTTATGATCATAAAGTAGTATTTTTTTTTAGCTCCTTACATCAAGTGGCTTCAAGCCTTGTCTGGAGCAATTTCCATTAAAAAAAAATTGATTTCCTACTGTTGTCACGCACGAGGTAAATCTTACTGTAAAACCCGAAACAATTAACCAATGTAACTCCCCCCCCCCCAAAAAAAAACAAATACACGAGTTAAATCTTATTCTAATAAAAAACAAAAATAATGATAATCCCTCTCTCTCTCTCTCTCTCTCTCTCTCTCTCTCTCCTAAATCTGTAAATAAAACATCTGTGTGACTGTAGATTAATTTTTATTTTAGTCATAAAAATATTAAAAACAGGAGAATATTTTTTTTGTGTGTGTTCATTAAAGTGAAAAAAATTCTTTTTTTTTATTTTTATTATTAGTTATTAAGATTAAGCTTCCTCTTCTTTGCTCATAAAAATTAAATTTGCATACATGATTATTCTTTTCTTTTTAATCGGTTATTATTAAAATTAAGTCTCTTTTCTTTACTCATAATAATAAATTTGCATATGTGATTATTGAAGTGAACCGGGCACATTCACTTTTATTATCTAGATAAGTTATTAATAGAAACATCACCAGTAATTATATGTTTACACCTGAAAATTGTTTATTTTACAAATATTTTAAAAATTTGTATACATATTATGTCTTTACTAGTAACGCCCAGAATCCTAATTTCCATAAATTACAGGGAAAAAACACTCTCTCTCTCCCTCTCCTTCTCTCTCACACACACACTCTCTTTCCCTCCCTCGTTCTTTGACACACTCTCTTTCTCCCTCTCTCTCTCTCTCTCTCTCTCTCTGACACACTCTCTTTCCCTCTCTCTCTCTCCTTCTCTCGGATA
>OY744516.1:123132855-123150355 GCA_963556195.1 Sepiola atlantica | reverse complement strand
TATGTCTAGAATCCTTATTCAAATTTTTATCAAAATCCATTACATGATTTTGATTTTTGTTTTTTTAATTTTAGAAAATGTCTAAAATGTAAGGCTTAAGTGAAATTCAGGGAATCCTAATGTTTAATTGGTGTCTAATAACTAAGGATCAAATTAAATACAAATCTGATAGATTTACATTTTCAAATAGGA
The DNA here is from genome assembly GCA_963556195.1 of Sepiola atlantica. Lineage (NCBI taxonomy): Eukaryota > Metazoa > Mollusca > Cephalopoda > Sepiida > Sepiolidae > Sepiola > Sepiola atlantica. The sequence goes on along the minus strand of OY744516.1, from coordinate 123,150,163 downwards.
GGTTGTGCCCATATTATGGCTCCCTAAAAACCCTTTAAAATACTCTAAAGCAGGGTCGGGCAACCTTTTCAGAGTGAGGGCCAGATGAGACATTTGGAAGGAGATCGCGGGCCGGAGTGAAAAACGAAATCTCAGAATTACTATATTTTGTTTACATGAATAAATTGCAGAAAAATTGCATTGAACACTCTACAAATCTGATATTTTTTCTCAAGAGACTTCTGTATATAATGTTATAAAAGGCGCCGACGACGAGCCATTTTGGAATCATAAAAAATAATGTCGGGGAAAGTAGCAAGTTGATCCAGCATTCGTTTTGACACACTTCACATAAGTTCTCTGTTTCATGCCCTTTCCACGTCTCTCGTTTCCTCTTTGCCTCTCTCTTTCTCTTTTTCTCTTTTTATCTCAGGCCAAGGATTTGACATTAATAGTTAAAGAAAAATGAAATATACATGCATCATCGCTCGCTGATATTTATACATTTTCATCCCAATGTAAATCTTAATTGAAACCTACTTTTACGGCTATGTCACGAAATGATATGAGCTTTACTGGGATCTCCGCAGGCCGGATTGCATAATAAAGCATAGCAGGGTGGCGGGCCGGACACTAAGCCTTCGCAGGCCGGATGTGGCCCGTGGGCCGGAGGTTGCCCGCCCCTGCTCTAAAGGAACTGAAATTTAGGGAATATTTATTAATTTATGTATAATACCTATTGTTACAATTTCACAAAAATCGGAAATATCTGAATTTTTACAAAGGGCTTTCACTGCCTCTTTGACTCGTTTGCATAAAACTAAGTTAAACTAAATATAGCCCACATTTAAAAGCTTGAAAATTTTAAAAACTATTTACATTGATTAATTTTATAAATCGAGATTAAAACAACATTACCGTAACAAAATATGTTATAGTTTTATAACAATTTGGTTTAATTAATAATTTAATGACCAAATAATATCGTAATACTTAAACTTTAAAAAAAAATTTAATTTAAAAAATAAACAAATTGGTAAAAATAAAAACAACAAAAGAGAACATAATAATATATTTATTTTTAGCAAAACAAAAATAAAAGTGAAAAGATCCCACAAAATTATTGTACGAAACCCTAATACAAAACGAATACCATCATTGGATAAGAGAAAAGTTGTTTGATCTTGGTATAGGGCTTTATTTTCATTTGCATCCCCAAACAGACAAATAGTCCAGTAAGCTGCAAGGTCAGTGTGGGAGAGGGGGTTGAATGAGAAAATTATTTTAAGCTCATCGTTTATTTAATATTGTGTTAGCTCATTTTAAAAATGTGTCTTGTCTCATTCAAGCTTCCACCAAGACCGGTCAGAAAATGGTGCCTGCCACTGTCTCTGTCATGTGTCTGACGTCACATCCAACCAAATATTATTGACTTCTTTTCTCACGGATTTTAGCTTATAAAAGAAGGGTCAAACATTTTAACTCTTTGTGATCCCTTAACAGGCACAAATGTGTACACTAATGTACAAAGTACCAACATGATCAAATCTTCTTGTCTTTATTTTAAAGATATGACCATCAATTTTAAACCTTTTTCTGATTGCATGTGTTTTATTCTGTTTGCAGGTGGTGGAGATTGTCCGATCGAATGCCGTCTTCACATTTGATTACTGTATGCTTATCATTCTTGCAAGGTAATAGCATCTTTAGCATTTTCAATAGATTTTCTTTTAAATTATTTGTATCGATAAGACTGTAGCATAAAAATAATGTGCAATATTATTTTTGCCTATTAGATGGTTGGTACAGCATAGCTTACTCATCGTATTAAAAGACAATTTTTTCGCCAATATTCTATATTGGATAATACGTCATTATTATGAGGTTTAGTTTGTTAGGCTATATAAAAATGACAAAATTCAATTCCATTTTATGAAGAAAAATAAGAAAATTTGTAATATATTTCAATTCGTTTGATTTTATTATTCGTTAATTAATCTGTAAATATGTAAGATTTCAATTTCATTTATAAAAAAACAGTTTGATTTTATTATTTTTTTAATTAATATTTTTTTTTTTAAATAAGACAAAAAAGAAACTTTGTGATATATTTCAATTCTATTTATAAAAAAAACACTGTTTGATTTAATTATTTGTTACCACAAATATCGGAAAACAAATTATTTGAAAAAAAAAGCAAACAGGCCTAAATAATACGGTGCATTATTTTTGCTCATACACCGGTCGAAATGTGAGACGAAACATTTGGCAGCCATTGCAGAGTTGAAATATTCAAGATGACTCTTAAATATAAATGTTTATATTAACTTTTTAACCTGTATAAAATTGAACTTGTAATGAACAATTGATTTCCAGTAATATTTGTTTAACTGAAAAAATTTACATTTTATTATATTTATTGTAAATACACGCAATTTATTTATATTGCATTCGTAAAATCGTAAATTCTCATAATTAAAAGTTAGCTTCGTCATTCGGATATCTTCAAACGATCCAACATTTCGCTGTTAAATTGAGAGATAAAGTAACCACTTTTTGATGTGAGAATTTAAAAATGAATTTGAATATTTTAGTTTTATACAGAGTGACCCCCCCCCCCCCCCAAAAAAAAAGAAAAAAATTCCACCCATGGATTCGTTAATAAATTTCACAATCCTTTCTGCAACCAACCATATTTGGTAAAAATAAACTTTAATCTATGCCTAACTTGTCCACCAAGTTTCAGTCATGTATTTCCAACAGTCTTTGTTTTATTGCTATTTAATGATGAGCACATCTGAATATGACATGAATTGTCAATAACTCTGACACACTCCTCCCCTGGCACGGCCATGATTTTGTTTCTTATGATCCTTTTCAGTTCAGAAACAGTTTGAGGATTGTTTTGATAGGCATTATCTTTGAGATAACTCCATAGATAAAAATCTAGGTTGTTACGGTCCGGTGAGTATGAAGTCCATTCAGGATCACATGTCCTACTGATGAGACGATCCATAAAGTGGCCCCTTCATATCATTGAATGGCGACTGTTCAAAGTCTCTAGTATGTTATCATATGTTGCATGGCAGAACACTATAGTGGTTTTTAATTAAAGGATTTTAATTTTTTTTTAAATAAAGCATATAAATTGTTAAGCATTCAAACATTCACTGAATCTGGCCACCATTTTTTAAACAAAATTTACTTCCAAACTAACCTATCTCTATCCAGGTCTTTATGTATCCCTCTTTCTCTCAAATCCATTTTTATCACTTCTTCCCATGTTTTCCATGGCCTTCCCCTTTGAAAAGGATCTACCACCTTAGCTGTTTTACATCTACTAACCCAAGAACTCGTATGCATTCTTTCAACATGGCCATATCATCAAAGTCTCCTGTTCTGCACACATCTCCTTCTACTCTCCAGATTTAATTTTCCCCTGAGGTCATCAGAATTTAGCCTGTCTTTCTTTCTGATGACCTCAGAGGAAAATTAAATCTGGAGGGTAAGTAGTTGCTCAATCTGTAGTCATGTCTAATTGTAGAGGTGGCCATAGTGACAGTGTAGCAGCTGAAGTTTCTGTGTCTTTCTCTTTTTCCTTGTAGTTGTAAAAAGTGTAATCACAGAACACATAAAAACATCAGTTACATATTCTTATCGCCTGCTCCTCAGAGGTACAAACCAAGATGGAGCTAAAAAAAATGTGTGGGGAGGTGGGGGTACTAGTGCAGTTTACAATCCGTGCTGAAACCAACGTTTCATCAACATCTTCCGGCAGTGTGCATAAATCACAGGAAGATGCCAAAACGGTTAGCCAATCGGATTGCAGCAGACAACTGTCAATAGTGAATTGAATATAGTGTAAAATTCAACAAGTTAAGTTAATTTCATTAAGTTAAGACAGATACTTCAGTTTCCAGAAGGAATTATTGAATTTTGTCAGAAAAGAAAACTTATAGGCCAAAAGATAAGTTGCAGAACATGATCTTTTTCACCCTAACCCTATAAAAAAAACAACCTGTACCAGTAAAAAAGAAAAAAAATGCACTAACAGTTGTTTCATTATATTTTCTACGTGGAAAAATAAAAAAAATTTTCATTAAAAATTTTTTCTTGATTTAAATGTTGTTTCCGTAATATTTCCAGTTTGATAACGTCTTCATAAAATATACATATTTTGCAATTAATTTTTCCTGTTTAATAGCATCGCCTCGTTTTGATTATATGAGATCACAAAGTTTTCATTCAGCTTTTCCCAGCTGTTTACGTAAACTGCCAGAAGATGCCGACAAAACGTCAGTTTCAGCATGGGTCGTAAACTGCACCAGTACCAAAAAAGGCGATCAAATCCTATCATCTCACTCGTCGAAAAGAGAAAGATTTTTCTTTCTTCATCACTACATGTCACTTCGAACTTCATGTAGCTCTGTAGTAATCATAAATACTGACATTTATTTTCTCTCCTGGAGAGCAGCCCTTGAGAGGTCAGTTGGTCCAACAAGGACCAATCAGCTTCCAGTGTGTACTAATTTTAACCAACCCTTGAAGGACTAATTCCAAATCCTTTGAGAATCTCGGACAACCGTCAGAGAACTTCCCGACACCGTCAAAGAAAGACATCTCCTCCCTCCTGCCCACTGGACAGCCGAGCAAAGCTATCTTCACTGAAGATATATTCCTCCAAGAAGACTTTTGGCAGCTAATGAACTTTCTCACTATATTATTGCTTTCCTCACTCGGACATTGTCCATAACTTTTGCCAACCTACACCCAACGGTGTAGTTTGTCTTTCCATTGATACTAAGATAGGTTCCTATAGCTCTAGTTCTGCTCTATAACTTTTTTTTCTTTCTTAATCTAAACTTTCCAATTGTTACCAGGGGTAAGGTCCATGATAGCTGAGTAAGAAACGTGATGTTGTATGGCAGTGAGTGTTGGACTCTCACCTAGGCTTCACTTGCCTGACTCCAAAGAAATGACAGGGCAATGATTAGGTGGATATGCAACGTAAAGCCAGACCAGATCCAGAACATTAGGTCAGACACTCTACTTGAGAAATTTGCCATCCCAAAACTTGATGTCCTAATAAGGGCAAACCGTCTTCGTTAGTTCGGACATGGTTAAAGAAGCAAGGGGTATATCAGCACTTGCAGAGACCTAAGAATGAACAACAAAAGAAAACGGGGCGTCCTAAGAAGAACTGAAAAGAAACCATCAGGCAAGACTGTAAACAGTAGCAAATGGACACAGTCAATCCCCACAATCGTGATCACTGGAGAGACTTAGCATAAGGACAGCCAGGCAGTGTCGAACGAACCTCTTGTCAAAAGGAACATAGACGATAAACCTGGATAGTGAGTGAGTGTGAGTTACATGGAATAAAAATTGCCTCAGTCTAAAAGGACCTCCTTCACTGACCGAGGAAAGAAGTCCTTCTAGACTGAGGCAATTTTAATTTTTGTTACAATTTAGAATGCCACCTGTACTCAGTCAGTAACAGAGAAATTCTTCTTGACCGAGACAATTTTTATTTTTGTTCCAATCCAGAGTCCTACATCAAAAACCGACCTTGTGTCTAACTCTGCTCTCGTGGGGAGACAAGTAAATAGGAACCTTACATGGAATTTTGTGTTTGTAACTTTATGATATACGACATAATCACGTTGACACACCGGTTCTCGTTAGATCACCGAAGTTAAGCGACGTTGAGCCTTGCCAGTACTAAATGGGTGACCATTTGGGAATACCAGGTGCTGTATGTGGCCTGGAGAGGACATGGGTTCCACCAGGTTCTGTCTTGCCTACTGAAAAGTTAGGACAGCTAGAGTATCTGCCTGACTCCCCGACAATGTTCCTTGGTGTTATGGGATATGGATGGATGTATGGAACCTTATTTTTATACATCCAAGTCCAATATCGCTAAAAAATAGAAAAATGATGTATATTCTTTTCGAAGTAGGATTGAATGATTTCTTTATCTTTTCAGTATGATTGCTGTTGTTGGTTTGATTGAAAACAGTTCAGTCGTTTTAGTTGCCAGTATGCTCATCTCCCCATTAATGGTAAGTGGTGTTTCTATAGGATTTTCTTTTCCTTAAGATTATTAAGATTAGTCGTTTTAAATGTCTGTTTTTTTTACTTTTGTTCACCTCCAAACAAGGCATATTGCCATTGAAGCATAAAGGGCCATATATATAGAGGCAGATGTTTGTTTACATTACATTTAAATTCCTGTATATTGGTATGGTCAGAGAAACGAGGAGCAAGGGGGGAATTCCAAAGGCAAGCGATCCGAGGAAAGAAGCTATTAGAGTAGAAAATCTTCCAGCATCTAGGGACCTTCTACAGAGAAGGAATGTGATTTTGCTGCTAGGCGAGTTGGTCGGGAGTATTTACGTTGAGGGTATAAGTGTAGTAAGTTCATCGGAGCACATTCTGTGGAAGTATTTGTAAAACAAGCACAGAGATGCTTCACTGTGGCGATGTGACAGGGGCTGGAGTTTGGCAGCCAGTGCGGAATCTATTCTGTTAGAAATTCTTTTTTGCACCCTGTCCAAGAGGCACCAGGCAACATCTCACACCTGCTCTCCATGTGGTCCGATCCAAAAGGTTAATATCAGTCACACTGCATGCAGTCAAATCACTTTTTACACACTTAAGTCAGGTCTTCCTCGGTCTCCCTAGTGCCTGGAGTATCAAGGTGTGTTATGGATTTGATGCAACAGGTGACATGTTGTACATAGACAAACCACCTGAGACGCCAAAATCTCACCAATACTGAGTTTCTGATGAAGCACGTTTGACGGGGTCCTTTCCTTTCTACATCCATCTGATCATTATGTAGAAGTTGTTACAGATTAGAAGCGTTTGGAGCCCATGTCCCACTGCCATGCAGAATGACAGAGCAAACACAGGCTGAAAAGACTTTGCTCCAAATCTTGAAGATGTAAGGATTGGTTTCAGCTTCCAGAACCTTCCTCAAGCAACACAACAGCGATTAGTGATAACACGTTCGCAACCAGCGCCAGCATTCAACATGTCATCCAGGTAGCAGAAGTTAGCTTCAACATCAAATTGAGTACTATCTACATCCACATGTGCCTCACAGTTCGACCATCAATTGGGAAAGCAACACCTAGACATCTGCAACAAACACAATCCGAATCAACTACCCAGATTTTGTGACTGAGTAGCGAAGACGTTCTCAGCGTTTGTTCCAATTGAAAAAAAACGTATTAAGTAAATAAATAAAAAGAATAATACGGTTTCATATGATACTTTTTTCATTGTTTATATCCGGATTTTAGCCTCATCATTTCTTGCTAGAAATTATGCATCAGGTGTAAATAATACAAAAACCTCTACAGAATTCAAGTAAAAACAAAATGTCTTCTCTATTGTAGGGGCCAATTTTGGCAGGAACCTTTGGAATTACAATAAAAAATGGTCCCCTTCGAAACCTTGGAATTCGCTCAGAATGCATTGGTCTGTGCATGTGCCTCATCTGCGGTAAGTTATTGCTAAAGAAAAATATTTCCAGAATAAAATTTAAACTTGATTGCTTTATAAATAAAATTTATAGAATAAAATGCTTTATAAATAAAATTTATAGAATAAAATGCTATATAAATAAAATTTATAGAATAAAATGCTTTATAAATAAAATTTATAGAATAAAATGCTTTATAAATAAAATTTATAGAATAAAATGCTATATAAATAACATTTAGAGAATAAAATGCTATATAAATAACATTTAGAGAATAAAATGCTATATAAATAATATTTATAGAATAAAATGCTATATAAATAACATTTAGAGAATAAAATGCTATATAAATAACATTTAGAGAATAAAATGCTATATAAATAAAATTTAGAGAATAAAATGCTATATAAATAAATAGCTGTACCTACTCGTCTATACCGGTTTCTCAACTTTTCTTGAACTTTATAACCAAGATTAGAACTTCTTAAATATTTTTCAGACAATTTTTTTTATTTAAAAAAATATGATTCAAGTTTATGATGATGATCGATATCAGCTAGGAAATGCTATAATAAAAAAAAAAGCAAAAAACAATTGTCTAGTGTGAGATTCGAACCTGAAAGACGGCATAAAATATTTGAACTGAAGGCGAATACTTTATCTGCCACCGATAAAACAAAAATATTTTGTCTTTTTAACCTACTTAAATGAGTTTGGCTGGCGTAGGTTTTATTTTTTACCTTTCCACATAGATCTAAAATAGTTCAATTGTCTAAAAAAATAAAAATAAATATAAAAATCTAAAATTCTTATTAAAATAAAGATATATTAATGAACATTTATCAAATATTATTTATCCATTTTTAACTAAATAAAAGTAAAAATGTTTTATCTTCAACGTAAACAATACGTGAAATATGTACAATTGTTGGATAATGACTATGAGGATGGACGCATCTATTTGAGACAGGTTTGACTTACGCGATTTGTAGCGGAGTCATCCTGTGCAAGCTGGGCGATGTGTTTCTCACGATTTGCTGTGACAATGACGAGACCGGAGGGTCAGAGGTCGGGTCACAGCTGCGTGTTGATCACAAGATTTTGTGACGTCAGTTTTCCGCTGTGAGAAAATTAAATTGAGATTTAGTCAGTTCTCACTTGGAAGCGACGAGAGAACAACGCACAATCATGTAGCTATTATAAAGAAGGGATTTCGAATCCCAATATAAGCAAGTTAGGGCCAAACGATGTCTTCCTCCCTTGCAAGTGATTACATGATTAACTTAGGAAATTTAATTAGCGTAGCCTCTCTCTCTCTTCTCCAACGAACTTCTCAATTGTTGGCTAATTAGCTAGTAAGTGAATAAACGGCTCGAATTTAAAAACAGTAAAAGCTTTGTTGTATTTATTTGAAGTGAAAAGATTGATTTCGGCTACTAGAATAAGAAGCTGTATTACAATGAGGTATCAAAACAGCGAATTGATGGAGATAGCACAGTGGCTTAGTTGGTATCGACGCGGACTGAGAACTTGGGTGTACCAAGTTCAAATCCAACTCATTCCACTGAAAATGCTTCCATCAAACCCACATGACACTTGTGTCTAATCTCCTGGAGGGAGGATAAATAGAAATCACATTAACACTTGTCCACTGGTGGCCTCGGCCTTGATAAAGTGGTGGTTTCTGTTTTTTTGTAAAAAAAAAAAAATTGATGGAGACCACTAGACCAACAAGTTAAATAAGCTAGGAATAAAAGAATCAGATCACATAATTCTGAAGAACACATCGCATGATAGTATTTATAGAAAAGACTGAGACTAGCAACATCACATCTGTGAAAGAGAGGGTACAGAGAAGAAGAAAGGATGGGGCCAATCAAATTACAGATACGTTTCTGCACCTTATCAAGAACCATCAAATGGGACAGAGATTCACTAGCCCAAATATGACAACAGTACTCCATACATAGTCTGATTGTAGATTTGTAGAGATAGATACCTCAGGTATGAGAAAGTGTTTGGAGCGATAGAGAGAACCGACTTTACGAGAAGCAGAAAAAGCAATGGATCTAATGTATGAACTCCAAGAAAGATTTGATGAGAATGAAAGACCAAGAAGTTTCAGAATCGATTTCTCCTCAAGAGCAGAGCCATCTATGAGAATCTCAGGAAGGAAAGGGACACGCCTACAATTGAAAGACACGAGCTGAGTCTTAACTGGATTAAATGAAACAAGCCATTTCGTACCCCAATCCACCACTGAACCCAAGTCCACTTCTAAATCAACTGCATATTTTGACTGATCCGAAGGAGATGGGCGAGAAGCAACACCAGAATAGAGAGTAGTATCATCAGCATAGATGTTAATTTTCTGAACAATATTCTCTGGAAGATCAGTTATATAGAGAAGAAACAATTTTGGGCCTAGAATAGAGCCCTGAGGAACACAAGCATTGATAGGAAAAGAGAATGAAAAGACACTGTCCAAAGTTACTTGCAAACTTCGATTAAAAAGAAAAGACCTAATAATGTCAAGAACCTGACCATCAATACCATAACCCTGAAGTTTGTGTAAGAGACCAGAATGCCACACTGTCAAACGCTTTCGAAATGTCAAGCGCAATGGCTCTTCCCTCTTCTGAATTATCCATAAACCGACAGATCCGCTCAGTTACAACAGTTGTAAAAAAGTTCAAGAACTTCTAACATTGATAAAGACATTGGATCGAGGGTGCTGATTCAAAATCTGTGGTTACTATGGCTTTTAGATCAACCGTTTAACTTTGATGTCATAATGCACATCGAGACAATTTTGCTTTATATATATATATATAATATACTAGACCACCCGTGACCCGTTGGGTCAGTTTGTTATATTAGCTATGGAATTCATGTATGAGCGTGACACTTGTGGCATAAAGAAAATAGGTTTTTTTTACATAACAGAAGCATTTCTATGAAAGTATATTAAAATGAAAAAAGAATATAGATAGATTTCTATGAGTCGTTCTGTTTATTATAATTGTTTTTTTTTTAAATTACAGTTACTGAATTATAAGTGGTTGGTTAGGGCGATTTGAGAAAGGAAGGGGGTACAGCAGGCTTTCTCGTGTACGTAACGAAAACAGAGGGAGTAGGAGTGGTGAAATCTATGAGAGGGAAAGTGGGAGGTGGTTTCGTTCACCGACCGCTAGTATGGCTGATATTAATAATGAGTGTTGTTTTTTTGTTTGTTTGTTTTTGTTTTTTAAAAGGGAGGAGTTTTTTTGAAACTGCGACAGACTTTACGAAGTCCTCCCGTTGAATGTTTTTAGCCGTGAAGAAAACAAATAAACTATTTGATGAAATTAAATGAAATTGTTTAAAAATTTCCAGAATGAAAAATTTCATGCGTTCGTTAATCATAATAGAGAATAACGGAATTGGAATAACAGATTGAAGACGATGCTATTTACGCATGTGCAACCGGATGTTGAAAACCGGAAAGCTGAAAGCTGATTGCAAACATACAAGAACAATAGACTTTTAGTATTATATAGATATATATATACAGTATCTACAATAAGTGAGTACACCCAACGAATCTTTTACTTTTTACTTCATAGAACTTTAATTTTTCGTAGGATTTAAATGAAACTCGGTGTGAACATAGCCATGTAGTGGTTTAATAGCTTTATAAACTATGAAGGAACAAATATCTTGTCAATGCAAAAGAATTGAACAAAAACATTTGGAACAAGTAACAAAAAGTGAGTACACATGAGCATTTTAAACAAATAATCTTATTTTTAATACTTTGTATGACCTCCATTGTTATCAATAACAGCAGACAACCTCCTAGCCATTGATTCGACTAGTTTATGACATGTGTCCGCCGGAATTGCGTTCCATTCACATTTGATGACTTACTTCAGTTCGTTATTATTTCTCGGATTTTTTCCTTCAATTGTCCGTTTATTCTTGGAAATTGCTCCTCATGACAATGATTTAGATGAAAAAACTCGTGAAACTATTGTTAATTTATTCAAGAGTGGTCATTCATATAAGGAAATTAGTGACAATGTAAATATCAGCCGAAATATGGTAGCAATAGTTGTTCAACGGTACAAAAAAGCTGGAACTGTAAAAAATGGCCGCCGTCCCGGTCGACCAAATAAGTTTTCTGATCGAACTAAGAGGCGCATCAAACAACTAATAGAGGGACACAGACGTCGGAGTGCTGCTAGCATCGCAGAAGAAATTTTGCACAATTTAAACGTAACTGTGAGTGCTCAGACAGTGCGCAACATTCTCCATGAAGATGGGTTTAAAGGCTGCATGCCTCGGGGGAAGCCTCTTCTTAAAACTTCTCACAAAAAGAAGCGCTATGAATTTGCTAATGAACATAAAGACAAAGATATGCAGTTTTAGCACAAAATCCTTTGGTCTGATGAGACAAAAATAAATCTATTTGGATTAGATGGCGTTAAGCGTGTGTACCGACGAAAAGGGGAAGCTTACAAGGATAAGTCTGTCGTGCCAACTGTAAAGCATGGAAGTGGGAGCTTAATGGTTTGGGGGTGTATGAGTGCCAAAGGAGTTGGACGACTTGCTTTCATCGAAGGCAAAAATGGATTCCAAACTCTATTGCCAGATATTAGAGGAAAAAATGTTACCAAGTCTAACAAGTGTTGGCAGAAGTGGATTTTTCCAGCAAGATAACGACCCTAAGCACACATCTCGGGCTACTAAGGCGTTCTTAGACAGTAAACGGGTTAATACCTTACCATTGTCGAATATGTCACCTCATTTGAACCTAATAGAGCATTTGTGGGAGCATCTGAAACGGAAAATTGAAGGGAAAAATCCGAGAAATAATAACGAACTGAAGTAGGTCATCAAATGTGAATGGAACGCAATTCCGGCGGACACATGTCATAAACTAGTCGAATCAATGGCTAGGAGGTTGTCTGCTGTTATTGATAACAATGGAGGTCATACAAAGTATTAAAAATAAGATTATTTGTTTAAAATGCTCATGTGTACTCACTTTTTGTTACTTGTTCCAAATGTTTTTGTTCAATTCTTTTGCATTGACAAGATATTTGTTCCTTCATAGTTTATAAAGCTATTAAACCACTACATGGCTATGTTCACACCGAGTTTCATTTAAATCCTACGAAAAATTAAAGTTCTATGAAGTAAAAAGTAAAAAATTCGTTGGGTGTACTCACTTATTGTAGATACTGTATATGAGAGAGATTTATACTTGATTGCTATATTAATAACTAGCTGAACCTACTCGACATTTCCCAGGATGCAGTGAAGTCTTTTTAGTTTTTCATTTCACATTTTTTAAACTTATACAGAAAAAGAAATAAAATTTTAGTTCTAAGGATACAACTATTTTTATGTTCTTCAATTAAAAATATTTATTCTTCTTGCTGAAATATATTTGTTGGTTAAAAATGTTTTATAATATAGATTGTCTGGGCCAGACTAATTAATTTTTTTAAAATAAATTGTAGTGAAGTACGTAATTATATTGCCAATAACTTAGTACAACGATAACAAATGAACATTGGCTAGTCAGAAACGAATTTGATTTGTCAGCTTAAGCCTATTTGAGTCTGACTTTGAAAATTCGATAAAATAACTTTATAGATATAGATATTTAGACTTGATTGCTATATAAATAATATACATGTGATTTCTATATAAATAACTGGTTGACCCGGCCCAGCGTTGCTCGGGAGTATCTGGTGTTTGTTATGTTTAGATCAAAATGGAATGTTTGACAAATCTATGAAAAAAAAAAACAGAAACTGTGTAGACAAAACGGAATTTAATAGAAAAGAAGAAAAAAGATTAAAACAAAAGAGATAAGAATCGCCATAGTGAATTTAAAAAACAAAAAAACGAAGCCAACATGAATTTAAAATGACTTCCGGACAAAGTCAAGTAGGTGCAGCTTGTTATCGATAAAACAGTGGACTAAAAAGATCTGAAAGTAAACAGATGTTAGATAAATCTCTTTTTTTTCTTTCTCTCTCTCTCTCTCTTTATATATATATATCTATATATATATATATATATATATGATTATTTTTATTTACACAGACATGTACAAAATCTGCGACACTGGCATGTCGATGTTATCGATCAACAGTTACTATAAACTGAGATCTCATCCGGCAGAGTTAGAATCCGATCTTAACCTTAGATCATATTCTTTCAAAATATGATCTAAGGTCAAGATCGGATTTTAACTCTACCTGATGAGATCTCAGTTTATAATAACTGTTGATCGATAACATCAACATGCCGGTGTCGCAGATTTTGTACATGTCTGTGTAAATAAAAATAATCATATATAAAAGCTCTATTTGATATTGAGCACTTTTTATAAACCTGGTTGAAATTCTTTGGATTACTACCCTGTGGATGTTTTACCTGAATTATTATTATTATATATATATATATATATATATATATATATATATATATATATAATAACAACCCAGGTAAGTTTATATCCTCAGCATATAATTCAGTAAATCCTTACTGGTTTATATAAAAGTGCTCAATAATAAAGAGCCATGATTTATTTGATATAAAACTTTTTTATTTGTACAAACAGTTTTGGCTACACATTTACAGACATGTTTTTGTTCTAGCTGGAAGCTACTATTTGATATGCATGCAAAGATTGAAGTGAGAAAGCAATTCTTTCAAGAAGTAACACTTGATTAGTCACACACACACACACATGCATAGGAGAGTTTGAATTACCTACTAGACACCACCCTCGAGTGTCTTCGGTCTCTCTGTACAAGGGCTTGTCAGGACAACCTGACATGAGGATACTTCACCCTACAAGTAAACCCTGACCAAATATTCAAAATAACATGGTATTTGCTGCACATATAAGATCTGTTCAATATGGCTATACATTGGCTTATACGAGAAATAGTGCACCTTCTCCTAGTAATGTTATTTGAAGTAACAACACTTAGCTGGATACTCCACCAGACTAGATAAATTCTTGTCTTAGAATCCGGTAAAACCAAGAGACCACAAGAAAAATATACTATAATATAGTAAACTGGTCAATTGAAGGGGAGGAAAATTAATGTTTTTAACTTCTTTACTAACTTAACGTTTGACAAGTAAAGGAGAACTTTAATGGAATATTTGAATATCTATGTATCCCATATAGCTCCTTGATTTCTGAGAACTTTGAGTGAAGTAAAATGTAACAAAAAAGGGAGAAATATATACCCGGTGAACCAAGTGCAAGAAAGATACAAACAATCGCACTTAAAGGGACGGTTAGAATCTTAGAAAGATCTCTCGGCTGGAGTGTCTGAAATAGCGAGTGAATGTCTGGCATCTGGTAGGATGCTCCATCCCCAGCAAAAACAGAAAGATAAGAAAAATTTTTTTAAAAAGATATGTGTACATCAAAGACCTAGAAGAGCAGAAACAATACAAATACTGTGGCATAGAAGAAAACGATTCAATTCAACATGCCAAGATGAGAGATAAAATTGTCAGAAAAGATGTACGCCGTGTAAGAAAAATATGCAAAACACAACTCACAAATAAAAACAAAGTAATTGCCATTAACCAACTAGCCATGCCAGTGATAACATACAGCTTTGGCATTACTGACTGGCCACAAAAGGAAATTAACAGACTAGACACTAAAACAAGGAAAATATTGACACTACAGAGTAATGTACAGAAACCAGTGTCTACCTAGGCTCTATCTACCTAGAGGAGTAGAAGGTATTGGTCTCTCAGAAATTGACCATCAACATCGAGCCACTATTGTGAGCACCGGCCAATATCTGATGAGCTCCCAGAACTCAAACTTTATAATGGTACATCAACACCAAGAAACAAGAGTCAGTAAAACAACCTCGATCACAAAACTGGCCAAACATTTTGGACAAGACTGTCTTACAAATGAGGCAGTAACAGATAACAAGCCTGCTACGGAAATAGCCCGGAAAAGCTGTCAGAAATACACCAAAACCTTCCGTTGCAGAAAACTGAAAGAATGGGAGAACCAACAACACGCCAAATATTTTCTGGGTGAACTATCCCAGGAATATATAGATAAGGGAGGTTCTGTAGACTGGTTGAAAACAGGATTGCTCCACTATGATCAGGAGAGAATGACAATGGCTGCCCAAGATCAAGGCTTGATGACCAATGCTTTTAAGAAGATTAGTATTCTCAGCAACGACAACAAGTACCGGTTCTGCCACACAGTAGTAGAGAGTGTGAGCCACCTGACATCCAGTTGTAAGTTTCTGCTAGGGGACGGCTACTATACAATTAGACACAATGGAGTGTGTAAATATCTCAACTGGACCATCTGTAAAAAGTTGAATATTCAGTGTAGCAACAAGTCTTGGGAACATATACCAGAAAGAATAGTTGGAAATAAGTCATACACCATCCACTATGACTATGCAATTCCTACAGATATATATCTAAAAAACGAATCTGTTAAACCTGGCATAGTGATATGGGACAAAAGGAGGAAAGTATCAACCCTAGTTGAAGTCAGTGTCGCTAATGATGCTGGCTTAAACAGAGCTGAAAAGGGAAAAGATAACGAAATACCAAGGTCTTATGTATGACATGAAAAGAAACTGGAATTTTAGGAAGATCTCCATCATTCTAGTAATTATAGGAGCAACCGAACTCATGAAAAAGAATTTGAAAAACTACCTGATGAATATACCCGGTGAACCAAGTGCAAGAGAGATACAAACAATTGCATTTAAAGGTGTTATAACATTAATACAAGAACTGACAGCCTTACACCGGGTATCTTCAAAACCGGTGCTAAGCAGGGTGTAAGAACAAAAGATAAATAAATACAGCAAACACATGTTCGTGTTCTGCCAATCGACATGCATCTTGTCTCCTTTTCATTGTACATCTCTTGATACAGCTAATATGGGATAAAGACTTTTACTAAGGATCCAGTAAGCAGTAAATTATATCAATGTCTCCTCTATTTCGCTTTGCAGATTATTAGAAAGAAAGCCCCATGTGCGTTCGCACTGGAAAACAACAAAAGGAACCGTTAGAATTTTAAAAAGATGTCTCGGTTGGAGAGTCTGAAATAGTGGGTGAATGTCTGGCATCCAGTAGAATGCCCCATCACTAGCAAAAATAAAAAGATAAGAAAATTGAACATATATATATATATATATATATATATATATATATATATATATATATATATATATATATATATGTCTCGGAGGTTTCTCAACCATTAACACTAAAAAAAACAAAAAAAACTTAAGTCGCAAGTCGTTCAGTGGAAAATCACTCATGTAAGTCAATTTAGTTTTTACAGTTATTATATTAGTTTGCTTCTAACATTATTTAAGAGATCATCAGTTGTTTACCATGAAAAACTGTTTCGGGAATTTAAAAACAAGACAGTATTTCATTTCATGGCTTCCCAGCAGAGTTGATCAGACCCCACTTCCCTTAAAAGGCAAAAACATAAACGTTCCGTATACTAAATCTAAGTTTTGTTCCGTATAAATGTTTTGCTAACTTATATTAGTTATTAAAAAAAAATATATATATATATGTATATATATATATATATATATATATATATATATATATATATATATATATATAAATAAAAAATTAAAATTCCTCCTTACCTGTGTTGTTCGTTTGTCTAATAAAATTTATCCGTTACTTACAAAAATGTTGCTGCATTTTAAAGTGTTTAGACGAATCCATTACACTACCTTTTAGGTGATTAATGTATTTTTAGTTTTAGTTTTATATTAGAAATATAAAAAATATCAACAT
>OY744516.1:122647855-123127855 GCA_963556195.1 Sepiola atlantica | reverse complement strand
AAACTCTTTGTAAAAATTCAGATACCTTCAAATGTTGTGAAATTTTAACAATCGGTATTAGATATCAGTTAATAAATATTCCCCAAATTTCAGGTTTTTTGGGGGTATTTTAAAGGTTTTTTTAGAAGGCATAATATGGGCACAACTTCCCATTTGAAAATTCAGATATTTCAGATTTGCATTGTCATTAGACACCAATTAAGCAACATTTCTTGAATTTAAATTTCTTAAGACCTCTTAAATTTAAGCATTAAATTTTAGACATTTTCTAGAATCAAAATCATGTAATAGATTTTGATCAGAATTGGGATCAGGATTCTACACATAAGGTTTAGTAACATTATATGTTGATTTTGATGTTCGTAAGGAGACATAAGTGGTTAAAAACTGTTCTGTTTGAGGAATTTTACCTGTCCTGGGACAGGTATTCTTCTAGTTTCTTATATATAAAGTAAAGACGATCTCACCTTACTATAAGCTACATAAAAAAATTGTTGTTCAGTAATTTATAGCAAATATTGGTCCATCTTATTAAAAAGAAAACATTTATTTTCAATCGATTTTAATATTTAGTCCTGATCATTATTTTATATTTTTTTTATTAGTCATAAATAAGGAGAGTAGAAAGTAGACTTTGGGTTTACTTTCACCAGCCTCGTAACTCTCACTTCTGTTATTTTGTCATTTAGTCCTCGCATTCCATGAGCAATGTTTCTGACATAGGGGAAAGAATTGCTGTTTTCTGGGTCAGAATCTATCCACCTAACACTTATCGTTGGCTAGTTTTTGACCTTGAAGTAATATTTTTTTTTAGCTCCTTGCATCAAGTGGCTTCATGCCTCGTCTGGAGCGATTGCCATAAAAAGAAAAAGAAAGGAAGTGGGAGTAGTTTTTATTCTCTCACATGGACACACCTCCTCTATGAGAAATAAATGTATATACATATGTGAACTCAACTATTCCTTTATAATTACTGTTTCTTTATTATTGTCTTGTTCTACTTTTTATTCCAACCTAGTGTTATCCACAATAACACAACTTATCCAACATGGCGGCGCTCGTGTTGGAGAAGGGGCTCCAGCATGTGTGTCACTACACAAACGAAAAAAATAGAATATCAAATATTCGAATTTTATATCTCCTTGACAACATCGGCAAAAACACCAGGAGCTGCTTAATTGTGGCAGATTATTGCAAAATTTTTGATTTATCTATTTTCAAAATTTTATGCCCATCAACATTTTTTTTTCCCATAATATTAAATGAGTTCTCATTATTCATCTTCGTTATTCAAATTGATGTTCTTTGCTTTTAGGATTTGTTTGTGGATTGGTTATGGGCGGGATCCAGCTTCAAGGGTTGACCGGTTACATCGATGAATGGCCGACAATGGAGATGAAATCCAGGTTAAGAGACTTTAATTTGTTTACGTTACAAAAATGAATATATCCTCATTTTATCTATTACGAGCTGTACCTTTCTGGCATTGCAATGAAGTCATTTTAGTTTGGATAAAGAAGTCAAAAAGTGCCTCAGTTATTTTTATTGGTCATTCTGTCATTCTGTCATTCTGGTTATCAAGAATATCAAATCAAAGTCAGACAATTGTGGATTATCCAATAAAAATGTGTCTCACAAAGAAAACATATGGAGAGAGAGTGTACCTTGTTTTGTATGAAAATATACAATATTTAACTTACAATTGCAAGATTGAAATATGAAATAATAATAATAACGCTGTGACAGAAGTGTCTTACAGTATATAAAAATTTCATTTTATTTTTTAAGTTAGTATTTTTTTTTTCTTCTAAACATAATTTACTCTTTTTAGTTTTTACTGCTTTTTTTTTTGTTTGGATAGAAAGGAAAGAAAAAAGATATGTGTCCTTGTTCATTTTTTTTTCTGTGATTAGCTAAAAATCTTTCATGATATAGATTGTTGAAGCCAGACTGAGTAATTGTTTAAATAAACTGTAGCAAAGTACATTATTATATTACCAATAACATGGTACAACAATAACGAGTGAAAATTTGCTCGTCAGAAACAAAGTTTCATTTGTCAACTTAAATTCTATTTGCGTCCAAATTTTTAAATCTAACAGGCATAATTTTATAGATAACAAAACAGGCAAGAATTAATTATCAAACTGATTTAAAGATAATTAAACATTACTAAATTATTCTTTTTTTTATATAATCGAGCACCATCTGTAGGATAGGTATTTCGCTAGTATTTAAAATTAAAACTTAATTATTATTTGACTACTGATGCTATTTTGTATTATTTGGATTATAAGAACTACTACTCTCATCTTAGTTGTTATTCCAACAATGTTTGACAATAGACCCATGGCGCAACAAATAAAGGTGTTGAGTGACAATCAGTTCTAAGTCAGACTGCTGAGGATTGAAGGTTCAATCCTCACTACAATCAATACTAAATCAAAATGAAATACAAAATTACTTAACACTTCTATCCGGTCTTGGCTGATGGAATAAGAACAATCTACCCCATGAATTAAATAAAGGGTTCAGTTTTAAATTCCGTATAAATTCTCAAGTGTAAAAAGATGCATCTGAAGAAAGTTTGGAGGTTACATCGGCTGAAACGTTGTGAAAATAACATTTAGACTTGATTTTCATCTGTATCATATTTAGACTTGATTTTCATCTGTATCATATTTGGATTTGATTTTTATCTGTATCATATTTGGACTTGATTTTTATCTGTATCATATTTAGACTTGATTTTAATCTGTATAGTATTTAGACTTGATTTTTATCTGTATCATATTTAGACTTTATTTTCATCTGTATAGTATTTAGACTTGATTTTTATCTGTATAGTATTTTAACTTGATTTTTATCTGTATCATATTTGGACTTGATTTTTATCTGTATCATATTTGGATTTGATTTTTATCTGTATCATATTTGGACTTGATTTTTATCTGTATCATATTTAGACTTTATTTTTATCTGTATCATATTTAGACTTTATTTTCATCTGTATAGTATTTAGACTTGATTTTTATCTGTATCATATTTGGACTTGATTTTTATCTGTATCATATTTGGACTTGATTTTTATCTGTATCATATTTAGACTTTATTTTCATCTGTATAGTATTTAGACTTGATTTTTATCTGTATCATATTTAGACTTGATTTTCATCTGTATCATATTTGGACTTGATTTTTATCTGTATAGTATTTAGACTTGATTTTTATCTGTATCATATTTGGACTTGATTTTCATCTGTATAGTATTTAGACTTTATTTTCATCTGTATAGTATTTAGACTTGATTTTTATTTGTATAGTATTTAGACTTGATTTTCATCTGTATCATATTTAGACTTTATTTTCATCTGTATAGTATTTAGAATTTATTTTCATCTGTATAGTATTTAGACTTGATTTTTATCTGTATAGTATTTAGACTTGATTTTTATCTGTATCATATTTAGACTTGATTTTCATCTGTATCATATTTGGATTTGATTTTTATCTGTATCATATTTGGACTTGATTTTTATCTGTATCATATTTAGACTTGATTTTCATCTGTATAGTATTTAGACTTGATTTTTATCTGTATAGTATTTAGACTTGATTTTTATCTGTATCATATTTAGACTTGATTTTTATCTGTATCATATTTAGACTTGATTTTCATCTGTATAGTATTTAGACTTTATTTTCATCTGTATCATATTTAGACTTGATTTTCATCTGTATAGTATTTAGACTTGATTTTTATCTGTATCATATTTAGACTTGATTTTCATCTGTATAGTATTTAGACTTGATTTTTATCTGTATCATATTTGGACTTTATTTTCATTTGTATAGTATTTAGACTTGATTTTTATCTGTATCATATTTAGACTTGATTTTTATCTGTATGATATTTAGACTTGATTTTCAGCTGTATAGTATTTAGACTTGATTTTTATCTGTATAGTATTTAGACTTGATTTTTATCTGTATCATATTTAGACTTGATTTTTATCTGTATCATATTTAGACTTGATTTTCATCTGTATAGTATTTAGACTTGATTTTCATCCGTATAGTATTTAGACTTGATTTTTATCTGTATCATATTTAGACTTGATTTTCATCTGTATCATATTTGGACTTGATTTTCATCTATATAGTATTTAGACTTGATTTTTATCTGTATCATATTTAGACTTGATTTTTATCTGTATCATATTTGGACTTGATTTTTATCTGTATCATATTTAGACTTGATTTTCATCTGTATAGTATTTAGACTTGATTTTTATCTGTATCATATTTGGACTTTATTTTCATCTGTATAGTATTTAGACTTGATTTTTATTTGTATAATAACACACTTATTCATGTTTGTACATATTATCACCTTCCACACCCATTTAATAAAATGAGATCATCTGATCGCCAACGATGAAATTCAATGCAAAAAGAGTAATTGAAAATTAACTGGTGTATAACACTATCACTGCCTGGTGAGTATATCTTGGTGTGTCTGCACTGTGAGGGCATCTCTGGAAGGAATCTCATTGTCCTGGGCACAGATCTACCAGTTCCTGGGAGCCATGAGAGTCACATCCCCTGTTCGACCAGTGGTTGACTATTGTTTCTTCTTGTTTGAGCCCACACTGTGGAAGATCCTCAAACACAGTGGCCTGGTGCTGTCCAAATGGGTAATACCGGGTCTTGTATGGATTGCATCATTTATTCATTTCAGGGAATTAATTATCTGAGCTTGGAGACGGGATCATGCTAACTGAAAATTGAACGCTTTGTAAAGAAAACGAACAAAACATTTTATACAAAAATATAGCCTTTTATATTTAAAAAAAAAAAATTCAAGCCAGTAGTCAGACAGGCGACCTGTTTGTGTGAAGAAATCTTATAGACTGCCATCTCTCCCTCCTGGCAAAATTAGTAGAGAGAGAACGTTCAACAAGAAGGAGAGAAATAAGAATACATAACAATAAAAAGAGAGCAAGAAGAACAAGAGTTACTCGTTGTCAAGTTCACTGTGTCAGTTATCAGTTGTTTTGACTCTTGACCTTTCCGAATGCACTCATCATCCTGGTTTGTTGAAACAAAGCTGCCATTTCTGAGTGAGTAGAAAGTTGATTGATGCTTTAAATGCGAATAAAATAAATGCCTCCAGTTACTTGCTTCCCCTCGAGGGCAAAGTTAGGCACAAAGTCGGCCTTTAATGTGATGAAATTCAGCTCCACAGAAAGGGATGATTATCCTTGTGTTACAGGTGTTACTAAAATAAAATCTTTAGATATATCCATTTTCAGAATGAATTGTTCCAAAATCGAATTCTGTCATCCCATTTACTTAACCAGTTTTAAAAATCTACTCTTTGCAATATTAATGTAATTTTAACATGCATCTAATTGTTACAATTTTAAATAAATAAATTTAAAAAGTGATATTCGTTTTATTTGTTTAAAGAATATTCAGCTGACAATTACATTTTATGGTAAGAAGGAAAAGAATATTTATTTTCAAAGATTTAAATTGTTACCATGCATAAAAAGGTTAAAACGTTCATTTCACTTATTTAAAAATATTTAACTGACATTTTATTTTTAGAATTTTTTTTTTATTTTAACCCTTTCCTGCATGATTTTTTACAGACATTCTACGTACATGATCTAACTTATTTTGAACCACGTGCCTTGAAGTTGAGCTGGGCAAAGGCCCCTAACAACTAATAATGGAGGCAAAATGTATTCTTCGATGTACTTTCACAAAAGAAAATATATAATTGGTCAAATAGAAATTTATGCTAATTTATGACAACTTTTCAATTTGTTGTTGTCGAACAACAGTATACATAAAAGGGTTTAAAGATTAAATTGTTACAATGAATTAAATGGTTAAAACGTTCGTTTTATTCATTTAAAAATATTTAGCTGACATTTTATTTTTACGGTAAGAAGAAAGAGGATATTGTTTTAAAAAGATTTAAATTCTGACAACTTTCAATAAATAAAGAAGAAACTATTCCTTTTATTTTTTAAAGAATATTTAGCTGATACTTCTTTTTACGGTATTCTTACCGAAGAGACTATTTCAATAAATATTCTCTTCGGTAAAAAAAAAAGAGTTAAATTGTGACAACTTTCAATAAATAAATAAAGAAGAGACATATTCGTTTTATTTATTTAAAGAATAATTAGTTAAAAAATGACAATTATTTTTATCGAAGAAGAAAGAGAACAAAATATTTTCAATATTATTATATACATTCATTATCTCAGACGAACTATTACCATTAACAGCAAATTATACAGATAGTTGAAAACAGCAACCATGGAATTTGCCTTGATTTTTGTATAAATAATATTCTTTTCGATTTTTAAAGAGGAATGAGCCGCAGTTTGGTGGTTGGAGTTTTTATAGCTTTGCCTTCCGGCGCAGCCGTTTCTTTATCTATTCTTGGAGGAAATACTGGATCCTTAGTTGGTGTGGCGATTTCAGCATCTTTATTGCCACCTGCCGTCAATGCAGTAAGTAAACAAATTTTCACCTTTGATTTTTACATATCTATGTTAGATGTAAATGATTCGCTTCCATTGTGATTATTATGCTGTCAATATTAATATCTATCACTAATGGAGATTTAGTATCTGTCTGCCTCTGTTTTTCAGAGGGGGGGGGGTAGTATAGTATCTGCTCTGTTGTCATGAAGCCATACTCTATGTATTATCTTCTCGTTTAAAGGAGCAATGTATTAAATGTTCATTCGTCATATATACTAGCAAAAATATGCGATCGCATATTATTGCAAGTACTACTAATAATAATAACAGTAATGCAGTGGTTACTGTAATAGTTCCTGGTGCTACCAGATCAGACTGTCTGAAGATAATGGCTTCCTGGCCAAAAATGCACCAAACATTGATGTTATTGTTTTTTCTTTTCCCTTGCAAAACTCAATCATGTTCTGCAAAGCCAAAAAAAAACAACAATTCTTTTCTACAAAACAACCAAACCAAACCAAACACCATAAGTACATATTTGAAGATATAAAGAACTTGAAGCATAAAAACTGTAACCAAAATGACCGGATTCAGCATTAAATAACCCAAAAAGGGTTGATATGCCGTAAAACGAAATAACCAAATCAATACTGTAATAGTAAGTTATAAATTGTATCCCTTTATTAGAACTCTTCACTGACATCACGCTAGATATAAACATGAGGCTTCATCCTTTTTCATCACAAACAGCATCCAGTTCAGATGTATAAAAACACAACTAATAAAAGCATGAAGTGAACACCAGGTATATTCTCTTCATTCCTGACTTAAAACCTTGTCTCAATATACAGTTACCGTTGTGAACTATCAGTTCGGTTTGCTATGTTCAAGTTCTCTTGGGATTATTGCATTAATTTTACCAATACTCTGACGAAAGGCATGAATGCATCTTGTCTCTCCCTAACATTGGATAGGACAATTATTCTAGAAAGAAAGCTTGGCTTGTAATACAGTAATAAGCCCTTTTATGTTTGTATGCTGGACATTTGAGTTATTCAGATAACATTATAAAACACCTGTACAAATTCATAACTGTTAGATGGATAACAAATTCTATCTAGAAAATAATGTTTTAATGTTTAAAAGGAAATAATTCTTATACCCTAAAGTTATCTCTCTTGCCAAAAGAAACATTTTAAAGGATAAGCTATCTGCTTCAAATGGAGAAATGCTTATCAAAATTGGTTTAGCGCAGACAAATAGAATCTCTTCATTATCATAATAATTCTTTCAGTTGTAAATTCTTAATAAATCATTTATTATTGTTGATTTAGATAGAATCGTTTTCATCCATTTATTTCTTCATATTTGCGTCTTACCACTCACACAAACCACTTCACAATAATAACACTGTCCAACAATTTTAAACTTTAAAAAAATTACTAGACTAAGAGTAATTTTAGTAATTTGAGTGTTCTGATTCCGAATCTGCAAACCGTTTTTCTCTATCAGGTCTCAATTCTTTGTAAATTGCGTACTAAAATTTAACATTTTTCGTAAAGTAATGCATTTTTGACCAAATACCATAGTTTCACTTAATTAATTTAAATGATTTTAATTGAAAATTTTAATGATCGTTTACGATATTTTTCAAATATATACAACTATATTTAGATTTGCAAAGAAATTAAACTATTTTAACTATTTATTTTTACGATTTTACATGATAAAATGTTTCAAAAAGCTGTAAAATTAACTTAAATTGCAAGAAAAAGGCATAAACGAACAAATATACACTGGGAGCTGTGTTTTACGGTACTAAGGATTCTTTTTATGCGTGTTACCAGGATCATCCCGTTGTAGAGTCCAAATAAAGTTTGACAACATAGCTGGGCTCCAATTTCCCTTGTACCGTTGCAGCTATGTCTTGGTGAAATCGTTCACCGTATTCATCACTGAATGATGGGATTGGAGAAAATGGAGCTTAAGCGACATGTTACATCCCAATTTCTGATACGATTTAATCAATTCAGTCATTAAAACTTCATAATCCGCAGACTTATACTTTCCCAAGAAACCATTGAAACTCTCTTGAGACTAACCCATGCTTCTAGTTCCAGTTCAGTCATAGTATCATCGAAAGCGTCGTGAATCATTAGTTTTCTAATCTGCGGACTAAAAAATACACATTCCTTTACTTTTGCATCACTTAATTTGTGAAACTTTCCTCTCATACTTAAACGCAGGTTTATCGTTGCCTAGGGCCTTTAAAAATTGCTTGATTGACCCTAATTTAATATGTAAAGGGAGGGGGGGTATTTATCTACCTCCCACAGCAGTAAGATGTGACACAAGGTCGGAAAGTGGGATTTGATAAGTCAGCACCTTAGAGAAAGAGCACCTATGACCCTTAAAAATTGCCTGGGTAGCCCCGTCGGCATTCCCCGGTAGGGGCGCCTTAGGCGATTATCAATAAACTAACCCCTTCTCAAAGGGTGAGAAGGCAAAGCCTGGGAGGGTGGACCTCCTAGAACTGCACAGGACACACCCACAAACCGGCGTCATCAAGCCCTGAAGGCCAAGACAATACCGGTCTATGGGGAGCAGTATCCATTGGAACAGATACTACACTTTGATCCTAGCCAATTTTTTCTTTTTCCACAAGTGGTTCTCAAATGACGTTGTAGGAGCCTGGCGTGCTGTCTCTGGGTTCCCATCCTGAACGTATGTAATGTTCTTTTTTGACTCGGCTATCCCATTTGCATAGGAAGCACATATATTTTGTGAAGCCTAATTGAAGTCCAGTCAAATTTGCAACCACTTTTAAATCACAACAGATTTGCATTTATGCTCTTCGTACTTTATTTTTTCTAGTATAAATTCCAAGTTTTCGTAATTCTCTCTTAATACCACCGAATGGACAACGGGAATCGATGGTAGGATGTTTCCATTATGCAGAAGTACAGCTTTTATACTGTAAAGTGATGCATCAATAAACAGTCTCCATTCGGTAGGATTGTAACTCGAATTCAAATCAATGAACAGTCCAAGAATGTTATTATAATATGACAAATTGTTTTCAAAGAGAATCTATGCACAAAGTTATCAGAATGCAATCTGAACTTGCTTTCTTCAACATCTTTATCCAACAAATTATTTTCTTGTAGCCACGAAGCTAACACTTCACTCTGATATTTTGTTAAATTAAGATCTCTCACGAGATCGTTTAGCTCGGTTTGGGCAAAGAGACTTTGTTCTGATTCTGAATCTTCCATCTTGTAAACTTCATCATGCTTAGATGAAGATGCGCTTTCTGGTTCTGACTGTTCGGAATCAGGAAAATCCAATAAATTTTCATCTTTTGGTCTTGATGGAACAGGAATTTCTTCAGAATGTGGCACAGGATTGATCGTTGATCTAAGATTTGAGTATTCAACAGATTTTCTTTCTTTTTTTTTTTCGTAATTCTTGAAATAAAAATAACAGATGGATAACATTTTACTTAATTAAGAAGGCTAATGAGTACTAGAAGTAAGGGTAAAACTAGAATTTAATTAAAAGTATGAAGTTAATATATATTTAGCTTGTATTTTAGTAAGACAGAAATAGCAATCTTCAGTGTGATTTTGCGGCTTCGTCCAGACCATCGGAACACTAAATTTGAGTCCTTTTCCAGAACAATTTTCCCATTTCGTTAGAGCAAGGAAACAAAACGAACAACGTATATCTGGTGCCCAATTCTTGTCTTGATATCCCACTGTAATTTCGAAATATACTTTATAAAGGTTTTGACATAATTTGATATTTTTCGCATCCACGAATGTAACAACAATTATCCAGATTGTTTTTACAAGTTCTTGTAGGCATTTTAATTTATTTAAGCCATATATCTACCTAAAAATAAAAGAAAACATATATTTAAAATATATTAAATACTTTTGAATTGTATGTGTAAGTGTCCAATTTACTTAATATCTAAAAATTTCAATGACGTTTTAAAAATAATTGAGACCTGATAGGCAAAAATTTTCGTAATATACACAAAAAATTACCCTAGAAACGGGGCTTCTGTGCTCAGTAATTTTTTGGTGGTTAGAGAGTGAATTAATACTTCTACCCAGTCATGGCTGACAGAATGAGGACAATCTACTTCTGTGGATTAAATAATTGGTTCAGTTTTAAAAATGCCACATAGATTCCCAAGTTCGAGATGAAGATTCCCAATTGCGAAAAGATGAACCTGAAGGTCGGACGTTACATCGGCTGAAACGTGAAAATAATAGCTAAGACAAGAATAGGAGTCTGAATAATCCAAATTTTTTAAATTCTGAAATATAATTTAAAATAGTTTAGTTTTTTTAATTTTCCGGCAAAAAAACATTTTTTTGTTTTTAATATTATCCATTGTTTTGTCGTGTTTCTTTCAGGGAATGATGTGGGCTTTTGCTTTATTAACCACAATCACTCCACCAGAAATTATCTCAACCTACAATTCTTCTTCTGAAGTTGTAAGTATTTTTAATATCTATATGTGAATATTTTTAATGAAAGTTTTTAATCAAATAAAAAAAATTTTATCTTTTTACCATTTTGTAGTAATATTTGGATACGGGTGTGTAAAAAAGATGTTACAAATGGTGTATGTTTCCATATAAGGTTATAGTAGTGGAAAATTCAATTAGAAGTTAAAAGTTTAGAATTAGGGCTACATATTGCATCACAAGGCAGGAAGTCGCTAGTGACACATAGCGGATAAATTGATAAGATTTTTTTTTCTGAACTGCAAGGGTTTTTTGACAGCTGCTCCCTCATCCTATGTGGGATTGGTTGGGGTTATTATGTATGTATAAAGATAAAACGCCTAAAAGATTGCTACATCCTAAGTGGCTGCTATTAATCAACACATCACAACAGAAGAACAATGAAAAAGAAGAGTAGAGAGAACAAACTGCTGCTATGTGTCATCTACACGACAAGACACCAGTTGTGGTTAGGGTTGAGTTGCTGTCCGGATTATATTAAGGGATTGAAGAATCGGTTCCCATAGTGCTACAATTAAATTTCCATCATATTGTGTCTTCCTTCATAGTTCTTTTGATGGGCACATACACACACCTATATCAACACTACAACTGTACATCTTCAAAATAATGCACACACACACACGTTGAAACTCACAAATAATGCTAAAACAGTATTATCCAATTTTTAGTTACAATTAACATGAATAAAATTCTCAGAAGTTTATAAATATCTTAAAAACCTTGCTGTTGTTTAATATCATTTTTAAAATTGTGTACCTACAAACACTTATTAAAATATAATTTCTATTTATTTTTATGCATTCATCTAGTTTTATTATACAAACATATTTTATGAGGAAAAGAAGTATATGTTTCTTCTTTTTTTTTTTTTTTTCTTGCAGATTCGAAGTGAACTGGGTTGTCTCCCTTTCCTTGACAATGACTATGAACCCGTGTACAGTTGCAACATGGCGAAGGAGATGGGAATCATGGGAACCATTAGTTTGTTGCTCACATTAATTAACATCCTCTGCATATTTTTGGTTGGAGTTTTTATGCTTAAAGTAATTCCATTTTTTTAAAATGTTTGATGTATTTTCATTATGCATTTATTTAATAACCTCTCTACAGCTTCAAAATTTACTGTGATCCCCTCCCCTCAAAACAAAATGTCATCCATGGAATTGTGAATAAAATTCACAATCTTTTCTGCAATCCAACCATATTTGGTACAAATAAACTTTAGTGAGGGGGTGAGATTTTGCTGTTAGTTAGGTTTATCTTAAGGGGGGTACAAGTGCAGTGAGTTCATTGAAGCACATTCTGTGGAAGTATTTGTCAAAAAAGCACAGGAAAGTAACATTGTGGTGATAGTACACGGGCTGGAGCTTGGTTGACAGTGCAGGACCTATGAGGTTAGAGACTCTTTTTGCACCTTGTCCAAGAGACAGACTAGTGATTGGTGCACCAGCCCAGATGTGGCAACAATACTCCATACATTGGCGAATGAGTGGCTTTATATGGATATAGGATACTGGCAAGTATGAGAACTTTTCTAGACAGGTAGAGGGAGCCACCTTCTTTGTAGCAGACTATGTATTTATTCCAATTGATGTTACCTGTGAATGTTAAGAAATAAAAACTAATAGTTTTTAATTAAACGGTGTGAGTAGAGATAAATAGACGATAATAACTAAGAGATTTATATAGTAGGAGGGATGAATTGAAAAATATATTTGCTTATAAAAGGCACTTTGGTTTGGTTTCGTTGTTTTTTTTTAACGACATATCAACTCTTTTCGGTTAATGCCAAATTCGGTCATTTTGGTAAAAGTTTTATGCTCCAAGTTCTTTATATCTTCAAATATTTATTCATGGTGTTTTGTTTAGAGGTTTTATGGCATATCAACCCTTTTCGGGTTATTTAATGCAAAATTCGGTCATTTTGGTAAAAGTTTTTATGCTTCAAGTTCTTTATATCTTCAAATATTTATTCATATTTGGTTTGGTTGTTTTGTAGAGGAAAATTGTTGTTTTTGTTTTTGCAGAACATGATTGAGTTTTGCAAAGAGAAAGGATAAAAACGATAACATCAATGTTTGGTGCATTTTAGGTCGGGAAGCCAGTATTTTCAGACAGCCTGATCTGCAGGAAGATGTGACACAAGGTCAGAAGGTGGGGATTAAAAACCCAGCACCTTAGAGGAAGAGCACTCTGTCTTACAAAAAATGCCTGAGCAGCTCTGCCGGCATTCCCCAGTAGGAGTGCCTCAGGCGATTAGCAATAAACTAACTCCTTCTCAAAGAGATATGGTAAAACCTGGGAGGGTGGTCCTCCTAGAACTGCAATGGCCCAGACTCTGTCTGTCTGATTGTCGACTTGGTACATGTTTTTGCTATATTTCGGCAATCACTTATTTTTGTTAGATTACTTCTCTTTCATTGGTAGGTTTTTGTTTCTCCGGAATGAAGGGGAATAACTTCTTTTTATATACATATATATATATATATATATATATATATATATATATATATTACTAGTAGAATACCCGTCTCAGGTCGGGTAGATGCAATAAATATAGCATTAGTCTTAAATGTTAATGTTTTTTCTTTCTGTGGGCAGTATGGTACAGTTTTGGTGGCACCCCTCTAAATGATAAAGTATACAAAAAAGTAAATAATATGCCCACGTTAATCACCCTGTTTCCAAGAATACATATTCCATAATTCATAATGACAAGTTCAATAGTTTAGGATTTTACCAAGCACATATTATTGACACTCACACCAATCCTTTAAAAATGTTACTTAATATAATATAACATAATATAATTCAAAATTTGATGTAGAGCAATTCTTTTCTCTATTAATTTTTTGTATCTAAACTATTCAAAAAAAATAATGTGGGGGTGGGGGGGGGGGCAGTTTGGGTGAACGCGCCCCCTAATTGGTAAAGTTTACAAAACAAATAATGTTCCCATGTTACTTACCGTGTTGCCAAGAATATATATTCCAAAATTAATAATGATGCGTTTATTAGTTGAGAAGATTACCCTGCACATATATATATATATATATATATATATATATATATATATATATATATATATATATAAATAAATACACATACCTAACTTTATATGGAGAGAGATTGCTAAATGTGCAGTTTCTTTATGTTGGTTTTCATATACAACATATATAAATATATATATAAGGTATTTTTATCCACAGACATATGTTTTATCATCGCTACGGATCATCAGTGTGGGTAGAACTAGCGAGATTTGAAACTAGGACCCCAGTGGCTGGCATCCAATACTCTACCAAATGAACTAAACGAAACTGTTAGTGGTAGTGGGAGAAAGTATATCATATATAAACGAAGCTGTTTATTTATTTATATTTTTTATGATACTGATAACCTAAAGTACTCAATTGCCTTAACACTAAGTGGAAATCATAATTTCCTCCACTATGTATATATATATATATATACTAGCAGGGCTACCCGGCGTTGCCCGGGGCAATAAAAAAAAACAAAGTAGTAGAAATTAAAGAGTGTGTGTAACATCTTTATATAAAAACTTCAATCTCTCTTTTTTCTCTAGCCGTCTCTCTTTCCCTGGTCCCCATTATTTCCCTCCCTCCCTCCCTCCTTCAACCCTCTATTTCCCTTTTTCCCATATGATTCTTCTCTTGTTTAAATGTGTTAAAAACTAATAATAATGTAATTCATTTTCCCCCGGAGCCATCTGCTTTAAATGTAATAGTGTAATCTTACATTTATTGCTTGCTTTGTGTAACATTTTAATGTTAAAACTTCTATCTCCCCCCCCCTCTCACTCCCCCTAACCGTCTCTTTATCTTTCTCCCTTTATCTTTTAATACTGTAATGTTAGTAAGGAGGTCTTCACAGAACTGCCAAAAGTATCAGTAAAATCAAAGTATTAAGAAAAATAATGTTAATAATGATTATTGATCTCGAACAATGCTGAGTAGAACAAATAGCCCGGTCTATACCTAATTTCTGCCTCCCAATCCCCTATTTCATAATATGATGAAGATAAATGATCTTACTCTGTGAATTTTACATAAGAATACACTTTTATAGGTTATCTATATTCTCTAACCTTTTTTAAACAAACCTAAATTGTGTTTTTAAACGTGAGTTAAAGTTCTTCCTTAGCTATCCTCTAACAAATAAATTTCATTAAAAACCATAAATTGTTTTATGTACTTAAGTTATAATTTGCCGGACAACGCCGAATACTTTTCTTATATAAGATATTATAAGATGTACATGTACATGTATTTGTGTACGTACAGAGTGGCGGCTAGTGGCGGACCTTCGCATAGTTTCTTACCCCCCCCCATGTAAATAGAATTGACGCTAAGAAACGTTAAATAAAATTAAAAGTTATCTCAAAGTATTACATAATTAAAGCAAAATATGCCTCAGCATTTTCTAATTACTATAAAATAGAATGAAAAATAACTGAAAACGACCCCCCCCCCCGATGAAATCTGCCCCTAGACCCCTAAGGGGTGGGTTTAGAGATTCGGCAATACGCCCATCAACTTACTCTGTGAATTTTACATCAGAATACACTTTTAGATTTTATCTATATTCTCTAACTTTTTTTTTCTATAAGTAACACACACACACACACAAACATACAGACATTCAGTTTTATATAGAAGAAGATTACTATTTCATGTATCCACAAAAAATGTTATAAGGAAATATAATTTTTTTATGTATCAATTTTCAGTATTTACTTCAACAGTGCTCGATACGTAAGTAGCGCTAGGTAGTAAGTTATGAAAATATATTTATGGCATTTTAGCCTGACGATTCCCCCCAGGGATAAAACACGGGAGCCTCCGTGCAGCTTAATTGCCATAAATATATTTTCATAACTTATATATATATATTTATATATATATATATATATATATATATATATATATATATATATAATAAGTAGAATCCCCATCACGAGACAGGTAAACTTCATTCTCCCCCAAACAGAACAGTTTTGCACAACTTTTATGCCCCTTTTCGAAGATACTAAACTTTATGTCTAGAATCCTTATTCTAATTTTGAAGAAAATCCATTAGATTATTTTGATCTAGAAAATGTCTAAAATTGAAGGGCTATTAAGATGAAATTAAAATTCAATGAATCTTACTTAATTGGTGTCTAATGACTATGGATCATATTCAATGCAAATCTGATATATTTGAATATTCAAATGGTAGATTGTTGCATAATTATGCCCTTAAATCTCTTTAAAATACTTCAAAGAAACTGAAATTAGAAGAATATTTATTAATTGATGTTTTATACCTATTGTAAACATTTCACAAAAATCGGAGTTATCTAGATTTTTTTAATCTTCTTTTTTACCCCCTTTACATAAAACTGAATTAAAGTAAATATAGCCTACATACACAGTTGCTAGGCATATGGAGTCCAATTAATACATATTCCCCAAATTTCAGTTTCTTTGGAGTATTTTAGGAGGCATAATATGGGCACAACCTCCCATTTGAAAATTCAAATATTTCAGATTTGCATTGAATTTGATCCATAGTCTAGACACCAATGAAGCAAGATTTCCCGAATTTCAATGTCTTCTTAAGACCTCTTAAGCTGAAGCTTTACATTTTAGACATTCTCTAGAATGATAATCATGTAATGGATTTTAATGAAAATTAGAATAAGGATTCTTGATATAAGGTTTAGTATCATTATATCTTGATTTTAATCTTCATAGGAGGACATAGAAATGGTGTAAAACTGCTCTGTTCAAGGGATTCTTTTTACCATTCTCGCGACGAGTATTCTTCTAGTTACTTTATAAATTTAAGAGTTAAAAAAAAACAACAGTAAAACTTCAACGTATTTATGCGATTTAAACAGAAAAAAACAAGCGAAACACAAATGAAAGTAAAAAGACTCTCGGGTAATTCCAGTTAGATACAACTAGTTTTTCAAAAATAACATCTTTACTCATTTCTGGGGAAGTCTTTTAATAATAAAGACAACAAAAAAAAATTTCACCATATGAGTTAATTTGATTGCATTGTTTCAGTCTATCGGCTTTTTTCATATATATTTCTTATAACTGCTGTGACAAACAAAATATATTGCAATTAAATGAGATTACGACTTTCTATTCATGTTTGACAGATTAAAGAAGTTGTTCCAAAGACAGCGTCGTTAAATACGAGTGAATTCTGGGGCAGTGACTTAAAGGTAAATAGATTTTTTTTCTATTTGGTCTTTCCTTTTTTAACACGTTTTTCAGAAATTTATATTTAATTTTCAATTTTATTTTTAGAAAAACATGAGCCGTGTATGAACAATGATATACTTGTTTTCATATGTATTGTGTATTGAGAGGGGATAACGGTGTAGGTTTGTTAAATTTCAGGAAGCATGGGGACTTTAAAGGATGCAGTGTCCCAGCATTTTGAATGCATGTTATTTACTGATAGCCTAACTAATGTGAGCTTGTAAGAGTTTTTGTCCTCCTAGGGGACAAAACCAGAGTTTTCCTGGGCTTACCAGTCCTTGTTTCATGTAAGTAACCATTAATCCTAATTTTTAGTGAATTAGTCAAATCTAAAGAAGGGGATTTTATTTACCAAAAATTGCCAATTTGTGGCATTTTCAGCCCTGTAGTGTATAAATCAAGTTTTCTCAAAAAATATGATTACGTCATTTTTATCTGTTCAGGTTATATAACTTCATGCAAAATTTTGTGGAAAAACTAATGAACAGATTTTGAGGAAAGCAGAAAACTAATAGACTAATGGACGGTTGGTTCGGAGCAAAGTGTAGTATCTGTTCTGATACTACACATCATCTTTTTTGTCCTCTGTCAGTGAATGAAAAATTATTCTAGACTGAGACAATTTTTATTTTTGTTCCAATTCTAAGTGTCCCTTTTGGGGAAGCTGAACTCCTCTGTATTAAAAACCGAGCTTGACTTCCGTGAATTTGATAGAATTTTTACTCTTCTGGAGGGGGAGG
Source organism: Sepiola atlantica (assembly GCA_963556195.1). Taxonomy (NCBI): domain Eukaryota; kingdom Metazoa; phylum Mollusca; class Cephalopoda; order Sepiida; family Sepiolidae; genus Sepiola; species Sepiola atlantica. The sequence continues at coordinate 123,109,784 of OY744516.1, read as the reverse complement.
AGACAAATCATATTTATTCTGAGGTCACTCGTATTTGTTTCATGTAAATAATCATTAATCGTAAGTTTTGCTGAATTTTGAGCAAGAGCTAACGAAAGAAATTTTAGATAATTGTAAAAAAACTGCCACTTTTAGCCATTGTCCACCAAAATCTGTCTGTATCAGTTTTCTGAGTTCATGGTCATGTGACTTCATGTAAAACTTCATGAAAAACTAATGAAACAATTTCGAAAAAATCCGAAGATTAACAGATATAACAGACAAATGAACAGTAATAAAAAGCATCTTTCCGATTAACATCAGGTGTAAACATGAACAATGCTGCATGTTTAGTGTGCTGCATGCTACAGACGTCAGGCCTGAGACAGGAGAAATATTTAGCTAAGAGAAGAGAGAACACCCAAGAAATATTGAAATAATGTCTTCTTGAATACGACGTTCCATGCTGTGATTGTGAGCTACTTGAGACTTTCCAAAAGTTATGATCATTCGAGATGGTGCCCCTCCCGTTCCCCGGTCAGTAAGTTTTTATGCCCAGTGATAAGACAGCCCATTATTTTTAAGTAAGTGGCTGTGTGGTCTTCTACAAATGACACGTATATATATATATATATATATATTCTAGCAGAGCGAGAAACTTGGGCTTCTATTAGTCTCAGATACAGATGGGCCTTAAGCTGATGGACTGTTTGTATTCGGTTGGAAGATATGTTTTGCAACTCTGTCGTTTGGTGGAGAAGTCAGGTGTCGCTGTAACCTCAAAATAAAACATTGTTGCTTGTTTGAAACTTGAGTTGTGATCTTGTTCGGAAGGGAAATTTTTTTGTTACAGCAGTGACCAAGACCACATGATTGACACTACAGCTAGTGTCGAAATCAAGCATTGAATTCGGACAAAGTCAACGAGATCACGGCCTGTGCAGTGAAAGCACACTAACTCATGTTCACACAGAGACCAATAAGTATCAGTAATGAAAGAAATTGAAGAGAACATACAGACAACATTTCTCTTTACACATATTTATAAAAGATGCAATTTTTTTATCCTCTCAGGTTGCAAGAGATTCTTATAAGACGATGAAAGGATCCGAATCTATTAATCTGCATCAAAAATTCCGGAATGAATGGGAGGTAATTTTATTTTTATTTTCCATTTTTGTTAAATATAAAACTCTTTATTCATGGAGTAAAAATAGAACAAACAATAACACAACATACAAAATGGAGACCACTTGTTTGGGAAGAAACCCAAACACGTGGTCACTACAAAAATGTAGAAATGAAATATCTAATTCTTCACTATGACTAATGATAATCACTAGGATGATTCTTCATTGGTGTATGATGCTTGGGGTTTGTAGTGTACAAAAAAAAAACATGAAAACTCAGACACAGACAAGTCTATATATCTAAAGCAAATATGGGAGCTATTGAACTTTCTTCACTGAAGCAATTTCGTTTCGGTTATTCTCCATTTCTTACAGTGTTTAGTCAATTTTGATACCCGATATTAATTAACTCTTTCAGAACACTCATTTGTATCAGATATTTTAAATTCTTACATAACCAATATTATTTTTTATTCCTATTTATTTATTGTTATAATGTTTGCACTGAATGACCGTGTGAGAGACAAAACAAGCTATTAAATTCCTGCAGGAAAGTGGTATTTTTCACAAAGCTCAATAAATCATTTATCAAAACATTCATTATGATCTTCAAACCTAGTCCTAAACCTAACCCTAATTGACAGCCAGTCGAATTTATGGTTAGTGATAAAAAAAAAATTAACTGCTCTAAAATGCTAGAATGGCCCGGAAATGAGGGATCATTTTACATTTTATTTATATATCCCACTTTAAATTCTAAAATAATAATAAAAAAATAACCAAAAAAATCTCTTCTTTTTTTTTTTTTTTTTTTTTGAAGGAGGGGAGTTAATCTACAAATGTACTAAAGAAACTTCTTTCTCGTTACAATCTTTTTTTTTTTTAAGTAAAGGAAATAGGGTAACACCGTAGTAATGTAGCAGTCATAAACATTGACATTTCTTTCCTCTAGCGAAGAGCAGCCCCTGTGAGGTGATTTGGTCACATGAGAACCAATCAGACTCCTGGGCATAGTAATTTCGACCGAACCTTTTAAGTGTTCCACCTGGAGACCCTTTGGAATTTGCAGGACAGGCAGACCTTCCAGGCACCCATGAAGAAAAATGTCGACACTTTCTCCTGCCCCCGTTGCTTAGACACCGAGCAATGCTATCTCCCCTTGAAGATATACTGCCCCAAGAAAATACTTTCGGCAGTCGACTTTTATTATTACTATTCCTTTCTTCACTGTTTTAACTTCTAGCAACCTGCACCGAATATAATTTGTTATTCAAGTGAGACATGAAGGCAGGTGGCATCAACCCAGCAGGTTGCGAGTCCGTGGCTGAAGACCGCAGCTGCTGGAGAAGTGCTGTGAACGCATGCTCCAAGAGGAGAGTCCAGCAGTGGAGGAAGAGGGGAGAGCACAGACGGCGGAGGGCTGCAACAGAGCTCTCAGAACCAGACACCACCTACATCGGTGGCAACTGCCACAGAGCCTGCTGATCCAGGATAGGCTTGCACAGTCACAGTAGATGCTGCAATTCGGCAATGGATTAATCTGAGGCACAGAAATCTATTGTGTCCTCAGACAGATGGATGCCAAGAATAATTTGTTATTTATAGAAAGGCCTTTTTTACTTTCTTTGGCAATCCTTGCAGATGGTTATAGATAGTCTTACAGTTTATGTTAAGATTAGCTCCTATAGTAATAGGCTATAAAAAAACTCAGTAAATAAAGTTCAAAAGTACCTTTTTTTTTATTTTACTCCAGTGTAAATTCTCAGAAATCAAGAGGCCCTTCCTGGGGCTAACTCTTGATCTCTATATGAGATACATAGATATCCGAGTGTTCAACTAAAGTTCTCCTTACCTCTCAAATGTTGAGTTAGTAAAGAAGTGAAGAAAATTAATTTTCGTCCCCTCAATTGACCAGTTAGTATATCTTTCTTGTGGTCTCTTGGCCTTACCTGATTCCGGGACAAGAATTCATCTAGTCTGGTGAAGTATCCAGCGAAGTGATGTTACTTGAGGTAACATCACTAAGAGAAGGTGCACCATTCCTTGTATGAGCCAGTGTATAGACATGTCGAGGGGATCTTATTTGGGTTTTGAATACCATGTTATTTTGAATATTTGGTCAGGATTTACTTGTAAGGTGAAGTATCCTCATGATAGCTTGTCCTGACAAATCATTGTACAGAGAGACCGAAAACACTTGAAGATGGTGTCTAGTAGGTATTTCAAAATCTCCAAGTACCCAAATATGTCTGCGTATGTGTGTGTCAAGGAAAACCAATGTCATATTTGGAATCAGCAGGTTCCTGGTTTTAAATGATTAAAAGTTTTCTTTCTCTTATAATTTAAAGAAAAACCTGTTGTTTTTTAGTTAAAGAATTGTATAAACCTCCCTCCCACTGCAGGAAGATATGGCACAAGACCGAAAGCTGGGGATAGAAAGGCCAACGCACCAGATATAGTGCACTTTTGCCCCACAAAAAATGCCTGAGCAGCTCCGGTAGGGGCACCTCAGGCGACTGACGATAAATCAACTCAGTCTCAAAGAAAGAAGGTAAAGCCTGGGAGGGTGGACATTCTAGAAATGATCAGAACAATACCTTAGCCAGACAGAGTAGGGTAGCTGGTGCCACAGTGGCATACCCTGATTATCGGGGACGTATCCTCAATTGGTATAAAGTGTCAAAAAGAATTAACGAGTTAAAGTGTCTACAAAAGCGAAACTCTTAATCGAAAACAAGCTTTGTCGTTGACGTAGTTGCTATGACAAATTCTGTTTAAGATCACAAATGTTGATATAAAGTTTTTCTCTCCCTTTCAGCTGTCAAATGGTCTGGATGACCGTTGGGGCGCTAAAGATGACCTGGTAACCATCTTTCTCCAGCCCTCCAAATTTTCTGCCTTCCTGAGCGTGTTACTCAGCGTTAGCCCTGTCCACTCTTGGATATTATCCTCCCACCTCTTTCTTTGTCTGCCCCCCCCCCTTCTACTTCCTTCTTGTACAGTTCCTTGCAGGATTGTCTTTGCGAGACCTGATGATCATGTGACATTTTCTTGTCTTCTTTTTCACAATGGTCAAGAGATCCTCATATGGCCCGACTGCTTGTATGAGTCTGTTCTTCACTTCCTCATTTATAATGTGGTCCCTGAAAGAGATATTGAGGATCTTTCGGAAGCACCTCATCTCTTTGGCCTATATCCTTCTCCGCACGACTCACATGCATACAGAAATATGCAGATGACCAGGGAGCGCATTAATAAAGTATTTATTTTATTTAAAAAAACAAAACTTATATATATTTTTAAGTCACTTAAATTACTTTGTTTCAAAAGCCGCAATACATGTTATTATACCAATAGTCGAAGCTCAGTGCCCATATAGGAGCTAATTTTGACATAAACTGTCACACTATTTTCTATAATAATCTTAACTAACAGGACCCGTGGAAATTCCACGGTGTTTTCTACATCAATCTGTATAATTTACTGTTAATAATATTCCGGTTGCTAGAAATATGCACATATTTTACTCACTAACTTTTGCATGACAGGATGGAAATATATATATTTATTTATATTACCTGGTTGCCCTGGGCAAAAGCTGTATCTTCCGTGATCGATTTCTCACCACTCGCTGGGCAAAAGTACTAAGTCTGTCTTCCCCCTTTTTAAAGTTTAAAAAGCCCCCCCCCTTCCCCAAAAAATATTTTTAGTTCAAACTATCAGTGAAAAAAAAAAAACGGTAAGACTGCATAATACTGGCCTGCTGGCTGTACGCATGCGGCAACAAACGGAAGCGCGAATAGAATTCCTCATCAATGGGAGTGTATTTGTGAATATTTACTTAGAAAAGAACACAAAGATGTTTTTACTGCATTAGTAAATAAAATCCACAATTTGTATCCAGTTTAAATTTAGGTCTGTGTTTTTTTATTCTTATCGATAGACTTTTAATTTTTGCGCTTCCGTTTGTTGGCACATGCGCACAGCCAGGGGACCAGTGTTATGCAGTCTTACCAAGGAAATAAATGTTTTTAACGTTTTAAAAAATACCAATGATACCTTACTTTTTAACCAGTTGGTGTAATTAAATAGAAAATGACCCCCCCCCCCCTCCAAAAAAAAAGATTCTATTGGGAAGGGATCGATTACATGTAAACAGCCTGGAAAAATATCCGCACTAAAGGAATTTAAAAAAATATATATATATTTTAGATTTTAGAGTGAGGGATCACTTTTCTATATAAATTTAACGTAAAATGAGCACCCACTTCCTGGTCAGTTAGCAGCAAATAGAGACATTAATTTTTTTTTTTTAATGTTTCTTTCGAAAATATTTTTAAACAAATTTCTGAATTGTACCCAGGTTTCAGAAAAAAAAAATCGGTGTTTGTGAACCGTAAGTCCGAAAAAAAAATTTTTTTTATCTTTTAGTTGTGGAGAGTCAAATCGGGGGGAGAGAAATCTAGTTTCAACCATAATTTATCTGAAAATGGATTTTACTATTGTAATTAATAATAAACGAGAAAAAAAATGATTTTGAAAAATATGATGATTTTGAAAAATAAATTATCAAAGAAGAAGGAAAAAACTATGAAACACAGGAATTAAAGTTTTTGAAATAAATGACAGTTTTACACTGGGTAAAATTCGGCAATTTGTTGGAAAACAGTTCCCAATGCATTGTCCTTTCCGAATTTTTGTTTCCACATAAATTCGGCTAGGTACGATTCCACCATTTGTGTATGGGTGCCACATTCAACCTTGTTTCTTTTCTTCGCCTCATTCCACATTCGTTCTAGGTGGTTGGTTGTGGCACCTGTTAGTGGCTCAACAAAATTGTATTTGTGATTCACACACAAATGATGGAATCCTTCGGCACCTAGCTGATCATTCGCTTGCCAACAATCAGACACAATCGTCGTACCCAGTCTCACATATTTTTTTGATTAAAGGAATTAACGTTGCTGCATCTCTCGCCGGCACGGTTACCAAAAAACCTGATTTGGTGGCTTTTTCATAGCCACCAAACACCCACAAACGTTACGTCACACGATCAGTGTGGCTTTTCCTTCTGGAAAATAGACTCTCATCTACTTCCACAATACATCCTTCACCCCCAAGAATTTGCAGATGTTGCAAGAAATGCTCAATTCTTGCATTATCTTTCGCCATTTTACAATTGTGCGGCCACCAAGTATCCTGCACTCTGTCTTAATAGTGTCAAATGTCGCTCTGCCACGGGCCCAAATATATATAAATTTAATTAGCTGATGACCAGTCTGGATTTTGCAAATATACGAATGAGAGTGTCAAAATCCATTTTCAGATAAATCGTGGTTTTTCAGATAGAAACTTGAAACGAGAGTTCTCTCCCCCTTATTTGACTCTCCACAACTAAAAGATAAAAAAAATTTTTTCGGACCTACGGTTTACAAGCACCAAAAAATCAGTCTTCACTTTCACCTACATCGCTTCCTTCTTCTCGTTAGTGTTAGGTTATTAAATATACCTACAGTATACCTATGCCTGACCCTCCCCCTAAAAAAATCTAAAGATTCTAAGTTTTTTCACTGCTTAAAAAAACCCACCCACCCCATTTTTATTTAATTACATGTTTTAATTTTTAAAGCAGAAAAAAAACTACACTAGACGTTATACATCTCCATTTTTACGTTAATATAATATGTCAACTTGTTCCAAAAAAATATATTACTTTATTATCAAATTTTACGTTAAATTTATATAGGAAAGTGATCCCTCACTCTAAAATCTAAAATATTTAATTTAAAAAAATCCTTTTTGCAGATATCTTTTCAGTCTGTTTACATGTAATCGACCCTAAAAAAGTAGAATCAGAATTTTTTAGGGGGTAAATTACGATGGGTGTGATAGTAAAAATTTACCAAAATGTCAATGCTTGTGACTGCTACACGCATCTTTATAAAGAGATAACACTAAGGCAGCTAGTATTTATTTATTTGTTTGAGACTACAGATGAGTGAGTTAATTAGTGGAATTCCGGTTGTTTTTTATTGATTGATCCATGTGGAAATCGTCACTAAATTTTCATTTTTTTTTGTCATTGTGATGAAAAAGAAAAGAACTCTTCAATCTCCTTTTTTCTTTTTGAGAATGAATTACTTCCCTTTGTTCATTTTCCCTTAGACTGCCATTATTTTTGCAGAAACTCGATCCCTGTGTGGATCTTAGTAGAATAAAGCTTCTACAAGTGCACTCCGACTTCTACTCATTCATTACAATTTATTCTTTAAAATCCATGAAAAAACTTAATGTTTATTTACTTTAATGCAGAAACAACACAACTATTCATTTGGAATTTTTTTTTTCGGGGGGGGGGGGGTAATTAATATTGAATAAAGTTCAGAACCTGTATAAATTGGGCCGTGTTCCTTTCTTTTCTTTTTTAAATGCAATTTAAAAGTTTTCTAATACTTAAAAAAAATAAAGCCTGCTTTTTCGGCATGTCTCGCTTGCCCCCAAATGTATGACGTCACGTTCAATCGCACAGGCCTTATTTTACGTATATAATTTTGAATATTTAAAAATATATATATGTATACCAGGTGTTATGAAAAAGAAAAGAACTCTTAAATCTCCATTTTTGCTTTTTGGAAATGAATTACTTTCCTTTGTTCATTTTCTCTGAGGCAGCCATTATTCTCGCAGTCTTGATTCCTGTGCAGATCTTGATAGAATAAAGCTTCTACGAGCATACTATGGCTTCTTTTATTCATTCTTTGCAAGTTATTCTACTCATTCATTCGTCATAGTCATAAAAATGGAAGAAATTGATATTTCGTCAGTTTTTCTTTCATTGTGAGCAATAAGTTTACTACTAAATCATCCAAATAAATTATTTATTACAAATTTTTGTTGTTTACGGATATTTTATTATCCTAGGTATCCCGAGGCAAAGCCAGTTAGAATTTTATGTCAATAGATTTAATTTTTTTTTTTTTTTTTTTTTTCTTTTGTAGAAAATTAAAAAAGACAATGAAAGCGAAGGCAGTGTCAGGAGGAGAAAAGACAGTAATTTTGAGAGGGTTTTAAAAGTAAGCACATTTCTTTTTTTTTCTTTTAATTTTTTTTCAATTTGTCCATGAAACAACTTTAAAAAATAAAAGATTGAGAATTGAATTAAGACATTTTTTTTAACTGTAAAGTTTGTGCATGATTGGCATAAGGCACAGGTGTAAACATGTGCAATACTGCATGTTTTGTGAGGTGCATAGTTGCAATGCATGCAGACAAGCCTGCAATACAGGAAATATCTGGCTCAGGATCGGACCACGCAAAATTTGATTTCTCCTTTAGAAAAGTTATTGCCTCTTTAAATGGAGGTTCATGCTGAGAAGTCAAACCACTTGAAACCCTGAAAAAATGAATGAACACTTCAGGAGTTCAGTAAGTTTTTATGTCCAATGATAAAAAAGCTTATTATTTTAAAGTGAGCTGGCAGTGTGGTCTACTCTGAATGATAAGTATATTTATATATATTCTAGCAGAGCAGGAGAGAGGGCCAGTTGGATTTCTGTGGGTCTCAGAGACAAATGGATCTTTGAACCTTAAGCTGATTTACTGTTTGTATTTGGTTGAAAGATATATTTATCCATTTTTGCCAGTCTAAAGTTTGATGGAGAAACCGGGTGTCATTGTAATCTCAAAATGAAACATTGTTCCTATTTACTTGCCTCCCCACAAGGGAGAGTTAGACACAAGGTCGTTTTTTAATGTGGGGAAAATCCTGCTCCCCAAAAAGTGCCACTCTGGATAGGAACAAAAATTTAAATTGCCTAGGTCTAGAAGGATTTCTCCTTCACTGACCAAGGTCAGAAAAGGTGAACTGTAGTATCAGAACAGATACTACACTTTGTTCCTTGCCAAGGAAAAACATTGTTGCTTGCTTTAAACTTGAGTTGTGGTCTTGTTTGGAAGGAAAATCCTTTTGTTACTACAGTGACTGAGACCACGTGATTGACAATACGGTCAGTGTTGAAATCAAGCACCGAATTTGGATGAAGACAATGAGTGGACACCCACGGTTGTTCTGTGAACACACATAAACCAGGTTCAGAAAGGGTTGTCAGATTGGGCAACAAACACTGAATTACGCTACTTTTGAAAATGTGCATTGGTTTCCTGACAAATTCAACTCTACTCCATACTGACTAAAAAAGTAAAAATTATCTAAGTTCAATAAAAAATAATCTAAGTTCAAAAAGATGTACCTGAAGGAGGTTCCATTGGCCAAAATATGAAAATAACAACTCAGATGAAAATAGTAGTCCGAATGATAAAAATTATTAATCGCCATCTAAAAAATTCTTAAACATAATCTATATACTACTAAAACTCTGTGGACATTGTTATCTTGCTTACTTGCTTATCACCGTGCACAGTTTTCATCTGTACATGAATGTATTTTTAAGTTGCCAAAAGCTATGATTCATCTTTTATGACATCATCCATTTTCAAGTAAATACTTTCTTGTATAAACATGATTATCAACCAATATAAAAATCAAGAAATGATATATCTAATAGTAATACGAGGTGTTCGGAAAATCGATGGCATAACTTCAAGATTATGTTCTATATGCGTCAAGGAGCCTCTTTGTGTGTGCGGGTTGCTTTTGTAATAGCACTCCCTTATTAGTCTAATTTCCTTTGCGTTCTATTTCTTCTCTCTGCATTGTCTTTGGTTTGTGCTGATCATATTTATTTACCTGAAATAAGGACTAACATTCACAAGATGCCGACCCCCCCCCCCAATGTTAGCTATCAAAGGAGCCCCTGATGATTATGGCGTACATAACTTTCTTTTGAGCCCCACAGCTTTTATATTTGCTTGGTGTAATTTTATTAATGGTTTCGTTGGTGTATGTGACAACGCTCGGCTAAGGCTTATTTTACCTGTGATCCTGTCACAGGGATAGTGTCTATTTATTTATTTGTTTTTCTTTTTTTACTAAAGATTCCCCACTTATCAAGGCCCAAAGGCTACTCGAGGATAAGGGTTAATGAGTGCTAGGTGGACGGTGAGACAACACCATGATGATCAGTAATGATGGTGGAAGTTTGGCAGAATTTTATTATTTAGGAGAACGGCTTAATAAGAATTTGTTTACATTGGACTTGAAAACGACAATGTTGTAGTCAGCTGGGAAGCAGCCCAGCAGTATTGAGTTCCACAGACACGTTGTTCTAGGAAAGAAACTTTGCTCATGGAAGTTTCGTTTAGCTTGAGGCACAGAGGGGGAGAAAAGGAAATTATTGACAGTGGTTGTAGCTAGACAAGTTTTTTTTGTAAATGTTTTACAAGAAGGGAGAGCATAGATTGGAGCTCAGCCGAGCACCTGCCATGAAAATAATGATAGAGTAGAGAAAGACTAGCAACATCTCTTCTGTGAGAAAGAGGTAGTAGGGAGGAGAAGAGGACATCACCCACTAGATTTTGAAGACGGTTTTGTAGGCAGGAAAGGATGCTCTGAGCAGCACCTCCCAGATGTGGCAACAGTACTCGATCTTAGAATGTATTTGACTCTTATACAGGTAGATGATTGTGTCAGGAGTGAGATATCGTCTGGAGCGGTAAAATGAACCAACCATTTTTTCAGTGACCTTGGCAACGGATTTGATGTAAGTCTTCCATTTCAGGTCAGGAGTGAAGGTCAATCCCAGAAGCTTATCAAAGCAGGAGGGTGGGCTCCTCAAGACGAAAGCCATTAATTTCAATTGGGGTCAAGTAGAGATCAGAGTATTGGTGGTGAAAAAAAAAGCTTGGTCTTGGATGCATTAAAAGTAACCAGCCACTTTTTTCCTCATTGCACCACGTGCTCAAGGTCGGAAGAGACAGAATTAGAAAGATCTTGGTCCTTGCTGCTCTTCGAAGTGTTGCCATAGATGGTTGTGTCGTCTGCATAAATGTCGATGAATAATCTTAGAATGTGATTTGATAGATCGTTTATGAAGATCAGGAAGAGGGTTGGGCCCAAAATGGATCCTTGAGGCACGCCAGCATTGATGCTATGAGCTTCGGACTTCTGCCTATCAACGACTACTTTTATGAACCTATCAATAGTGTAGAACATTTTAAGATGAAATGAGATCAATTCAGAATTGATGGTAAAAAAAATGAATTTTAACGCCTCTAAAACTAAGCTTCTCTCTTTTCACTTCTCTCTCTTTTTTTTGTAATCAAGTAGTCAATATTTGTTTATATTGACTACTTGATTACAGAAAATATTATGACATAATACATTCAGAAAGCAAATTCAACATTTTACAAAATCAAATAGTTTACGAACAAAATAATGTCGGAGAGACAATTTTGATAAGTTTTAAATAATTTGTTATGTTTGTTACATATACAATTTGTTTTTACAGAAGATGAAGAAAATACTTAAACTGCTTGGAAAATTATCCATTATCAATACTGATTATGTTATCATGAGAATTGTATGAACATTTTTATATTATAAATGATATTTTAAGATAATTTCAAAACTTTTAGTGCTGGTTCTTGAATTGCCTTAGGTGAATCAAACAAATAATAATTTTTGAAAATTACATTGGATAATATAAACATATGCTCTCTTTCCATATTGAAATATCAAAAATTTACAAAAATCACTTTATTCACCATGAATTAGACATTCATGGTGAATAAAGTGATTTTTATGAATTTAGTTCTTTTATATTTTTGTACTTTTTACATTTGATTTGATGGAAATAAATTAATTATTGTAAGCTGTTTCCTAATAATATGTATAGTTGCTAATTACTGGACATTACTAAGAGATTTCTTACTAAAACATTTCTCTGCAATTATTATTTACTAGTAATTTTGGTCTTCACATGTCCACCCCCAGTCGTGAACCCCAGTCGCGTGTTTGCCTGGATCGCCTTGAGTTAATCTAATTACAAAAGTTTAAGTTGAAAAGTTATTAAACCAGAAAAAAGATGTGTAGAAACAACAATAAAACATGGCTGTCCAAATTCAACAATTATCTTCTATCAAGTGGAATATTTGTTATTGAAAAATACACTACAAATGTTATTTTTTATTAAAAATAGTTTAAAAGTTTATTCAAAATAAAGTTAAATAGATATTTTTAAATAGTGAAACCCATGGAAATTCCACAGTTATATATTGTTGTCGTGCTTAGAAATATTTCCGTTCTATGGACATCTCATATGAACGCAGACTCCACGATAGTATGTTACCATTATTGGACAGAACAGATACTATACTTTGCTCCTAGCCTAAATACTAAGACAATGTATTTTAGTTACAGTTTTACGTTCAATACAACAGCAACATCAGATGAATTTTTTTTATTACTTTTTTGCATTGCATCTTCGATGACTGGCCAATCCAATCTTTTAAAAAAGAGTGGAGGGTGATAACGTACGTACAAACATGAAATTTCCTTAGCGTATTATTATATAGATTGTACTATTACTAGGAAATGAAACTATTATCTAAAATTCTTACATTTCATAGTGCTTGAACCACTCAAAAAATCTAATTTTAATAAGAAATCCAGTGTGGAATTTCCAGTGTCTACGACATAATCAAGGAGGTTAAAAAGGTCAAAAGGTCATAACATGCTGAGTTGTACGAATTATATTATTTTATTGGATCAATTGTACATGAGGCACTCCAAAATGAGCAACAACAAAAAGAACACATTTTGCCTTGACACCAAATTTTTAAAAACTTTTACTTCCGGTTTAATCATAAACAAAATTTTTTGTAAATAAAACCCTTTTTTTAATAGAAAATCTACGATGGCAAAATTCTAAATGTATACATATTATTTTGTTTATGATTCAACTGACAGTAAAATAAATTTGGTATCAAAGCAAAATATATCCTTTTTGTCGTTGCTCATTGTGGGGTACCTCATGTACAATTGATCCATTTTATTTTTAAAACGAAAGAATTTAAAAACCTAAATAAATCTTTTGTTCATTTTTCAGGGAATTTCCACAAGTCTACCGTATAATCCTTATTGGACGCTACCCTACCAGCCACCCTCTGATGATGATGATGACGATGATCAAACAGCACATACAATACACAATATACATCATTCAAAATGGTTCCATTATGAAACACCAGTGCTCTCCCCGAGCATCAAGCTGGCACGTCCGTTTTCATTCCCAAACTACAGCGAAGCGACACCAACGAAAACAAAGTCCAAACAACATAAAAAGATCCGCTTCGATTTACCTAATGCTGGAAAATCTAAAAATAAATTCACTGTAACTTCAGTTCGGGAATCATCTTTAGTAAAAAACAGCATTAATAACGAAACGGTATAATATGCAATAGCTATGAATCTGTAAAATTCTAGCAGATATTCTGAAACCTCGGCTTCAAATGGCTCTCATATAAAGAACTTCTGATTTCACGGTTTGCATTTATTTTGCTTAGAGAACAAAATATAATTGTAGTTAATAGAAGAGAAATTTTATTTCGAAAACAAAACAAGAATAAGGATATTAAAATATGTATTTGAAGAAGCCTCTAATATTTTAAAGCGAAATGTACAATAAATGTTAGTTTATTTTTGTTTGTTTAGATGTGGGATGACGTCATAATGAGGACCAATTGAATTATAGGTACCCCAAAACAAGCAAATATAAAACGGACAGATTCAGCTTGACACCGGTTGCATCCAATTCCGGTTACTCGTGCACACACATTAAACCTATTAGCAAACATATAATACTCAAAAATTCTTTTATTAATTAAAACTATTCTGCATTGTTTGTTTTTTTCGTATTCAATTGGTCCCATAATGGCAACATCTAAATCTTGAAGAAAACAAATAAAAACAAAAAAGCTAAACATTTGTTTGTTCTTTTGTACATTGTGCTTCAAAATATTAGAGGCTTTTTCATTATAGTTGATTTATGTGTATTGCATACTCTTGATATTTCCTATTCAATATTTTAACGATCATTTTTAAATTCATCAATAATGCATAACATGGCAGATGCGATGGCATGTAGCGTAAACTGCACATTCTTATAAACCGGTGTATTTATTTATTTTGTTGTTAATCCTTTTCTGTTATTTTTTTTTTAATAAACAGTTCCCATATTGAATTCACAGCCACGCTAGGTCTACTAAGCATATTGTAACAATAATTGTTTAAATATGAAAAAAACATCAGTAAGTCTCTATATATAAAAGTCAATGTTTGTTTGTGTGTCATAGAAATCGATAGATTAACAGTTAAACATTCAAATAAGTTTTAATAAGGTTTAAATTTTTCACAGAATCTAAAGGCACCATTAAAATTTTCCTTCGATTCCATCTGGGATCACTAGGGACAATTATCGGTTAGGTCAATAAAATAACTGAAATATATTAGAACGTAAAGAAAGCAAATACATTTTTTTAAAAATAGATTTTCATCGTTTCATAAAAATAAACACGCACTAGCAGTTTTTAATTATTATTTGACCTCATATTGGAAAAGTTATTTTTAACTTTTCTTTCATGCAATAAATGTAAACATGACGATATTTGAACTTATTTTTCCATAGAAACCTTTCAACCAGTAATATATCTCCACACCGGCAACTCTAAGTGAATACCGCTAGTGAGCAATAAACATGAAGAAGGCTGAAGAGCACCTCAGCCGAAACTCAGTCAAAATATAAATAGCAACTATGAAAAAAAAAAAAAAAAATCGCCGGAAAAAAACAAAAAAACAATGCAGATAATGATCAATCCTCATCTGACTTAACGATTCAAATATCACTCGCAATATGTTTTAATTCTTCCGATTTAAAGTTTTCTGTTTTTAAATTAAATTTTACAATTTTTACTACGAAAATGTTTTTCCCTTGTTTTTAGAAGAAAAAAAAAGCAAATGTTTTATTTCTGTCCATTTAAAAGTTTCATCTTTTAAGCCTTCAAGCATAGCAATTTCTGAATTGCCATCACTTAGCGAGAAATCTTGGATCAGCGCCACTGAAATTTGACAGTTCTCTGAGGCAGGTATATATTCCAATAATTATAGGAGCTACCTGGCTCATGAAAAAGAATTTTAAAAACTACTTGGCAAATATACCCGGTGAACAAAGTGCAAGAGAGATCCAAACAATTGCACTTAAAGGGACAATAAGCATCCTAAAAATATCTCTAAGTTGGAGTCTCTGAAATTGCGGGTGAATGTCTGGCATACGGCAGGATGCCCCACCCCCATCAAAAACAAAAATATTAGAAAATAAAAATATTCCCACAACCTTGTGTTGATACGAATTTATATTTAAATATATATATTATATATATATGTATTGAACATTATTGTTTCTGTTAACTGGGTTTGACTGTTTGTTGCTGGACATTTCCTCTGTGTTTAACTATTTATGTCTAATAATTTGAACTCTCTGATCGCCCATATTCCATTTTTCTGAATTCTTCTCCAGATCGACTTTCTAATGAAAGGGGTGTTGGAGTAAGCAGCCAGGATTACCTGTGTTTACTTCTGACTTCTCTAGAAACATGTGTAAAAGTTATTTTGTTCCAAAAATGTTATTAAATCATAGAATGATCTAATCTTGAATTTAATACTTTATTAATAGCCTTATTGGATATTTTAAATATTGAGTTTCATTTTTGTTTTTGAAAATTGATTCCCATTCGAATCGATCTGAATTATACAAATTTGCTTTTATAGTGTTACCTGTGATATAGCTCCTTACAGTCAAACTTAACCTCTTCCATTTGCAATATGATTCAGAAACAATTAATACCTCTTTCAATTAAAAGCATTCCAACTCCAGCGAGAAATACATTTCTGCATTAATTCATCAGAAGTCTACAATGTCAGAGGATTTACCACAAGAGAAACAAGGAATTGAAGGAATCTAGGAACCTAATAATACCCCCCTCTATATAATAATACGCAAATTTCATGTTCGTACATGTTATCGTCCTCCACCCTTTTTTTAAAGATGGGATCACCCAATCGCCGAAGATGCAATACAAAAAAAAAGTAATTTTAAAAATGTCATCTGATGCTGCTATTGTGTCAAACATGAAACTCAAACTAAAGTATACTGTATTGGCCTTCAGGCTAGGATCAATATGTAGAATCTGTTCTGTCCAAATATTGTACAATATTGTGGGGTCTGCATTTGTGCCAGACGTCCATAGAATGGAAATATATCACAAATTCCTACAAGGGCTTTGAAGATAGACACCCCCACCCCATCCTAATCAGATATATGTTTCAGCTTGAATAAATGTACTACAATAATATTGTGAGGTCTGTGTTCCAGCTGGACGTCCATAGAATAGAAATACATCACAAACTCTTATGAGGATACAATGGTAGAATTTCCACGAGTCTCGCTAGTAACCAATTAATTCAACAATAGGGGAGAGTCGAAAAGCTCAAAACCTACCCCATAACCAATTAGATAAATTTGAAAATGATTTAATCTGACTAATTGAAATAATTAGATTTAACATAGTAACCCTAATGTAGAAAATAATAGATTTACAAAGAATGTCAGACAGTAAAGACTTGATTGTACCACAAGACAAGAAACTCTTACAAAATGAGTTACCAAACTTAAAGATATCCTATATAAAGAGTTATATAAGAACTATAAAATAACCTGTTAACACTCTACATAGCATTAATCAACAGGCTATACTGAGATAAGACCCAAAATTCAAAGATTCACCCTTAAGAATCACAAAAATAACTTCAACGCTAACCCATCCATTAGAATAATCTGTCCATCTAGTTCCAATATAGAGAGGGTCAGTAAAAAATATCTTAGATAGGATCATCCCTATAATTAAGCCGAAAATTAATAACCCATTCTGGCCTTCCTCTACCCAAGTGATTGATTGGTTTTCCAAATTGTAGCATAAACAGGGCCTTAAATTTATAAACTTTGATATTGATTCATACTATCAAACAATAATACTGATTCCATAATGAAGCTTTATTAATGGCTAAAAAAACTTAGACATTACCCCCACAGAAATTAATTTGATTCTTGCTAGGAGATTTATTATTTCCTTTCTGGGTAAGTATTGGATCAGGTCAAATACGCCAGATTTTGACTTATGGGTGCATCAGATTCCGTGAAGTTACCGACCTGGTGGGATTATTCCTACTGAATGCATTTTTGTCATCAGAGCATGCAGTAACTCTTATGATTTAATAATGAAGAAATTACACAATTTTTTTAAAGAAAGGCATGAAACATAACAGTAGATAGTAGCCAAAAAATTTCTAGTTTTTTTAGATGTAAAACTAAACCTTGACAATAATACTTTTTTTCACTATATCGCAAACCCAATTTATCATTATACTATGGTCATAAAAACTAACTACCCACACTCTAATCAAGTTCATTGTCCTTGCTGTATCTAATAGGATCTCCAAACTTTCAGCAAACAGAAATATTTTCAAACAAAATGTTGAGCATATGACAATGTCATTGGTAATTCAGGTCATACAAAAAAAATTAGTTTATGAAAGAAGACTACCACATCCCTAATAAAAGTTTTTTTTTAATGATAACATATAATAATGGCTATGCACAAAAATAAAATAGCTCCTTTATCCAATAATGTAGATTCTTACCCTAACAATTGTTTCCAACCACTAAGGAGAACTTAATCTTTAGACACGTTAAAAACCCAAAGGTAGATAAGAATCTTACGAAAAATACATGATATAATATTACATGGTTTGACCTTCTTTTTTTGAATAATATCCAAACCAACATCCATAGAGAATTTTTCTTGGTTATTGAAAATAATTTTAGAACTCCACATAAATAAAATAAACTATTAGATTATCATATTCAACTGTATCCAATTTGAATCTGTGTATAATTACATCTAACAATAGCAAAATTAAAAAATTTTAACAAAATAATAACCCACCATAAACTTGACTTTTTATGTCTAACAATTTGAAATCTATGATCGTCCATGAGCCATTTTTCTGAATTCTCTTTTTTATTTCATTTTACTTCAGTCGAAGTTCTCAGAAATTAAGGGGCCCTTCCTGGCTAACACTTGATATCTATATGAGATACATAGATATTCCATTAAAGTTCTCCTTTACCTGTCAAACGTTGAGTTAGTAAAGAAGTTAAGAACATTAATTTTCCTCTCCTCAATTGACCAGTTAATTATGTTATAGTATATATTTCTTGTGGTCTCTTGGTCTTACCAGATTCCAGGATAAGAATCTATCTAGTCTGGTGGAGTATTCAGGTTTTTTGTTATTCTGAAATTGATCTAGCTTTCGTTTTATCATTCCAGATGTTATCTCTGGCTCTAGCATTTTTGGCTTGCTTTTATTACTTCGAGCTATATCTAAGATCCACTTGGCCTCTTGGTTGCATTCATTCTCAAACATAGGCCTCCAGTAGTTTTTTTAGCTCCTTCTCTTCCGGTGGCTTTCCCACCGTTATATTCTCTCCCACCAAATTTTGGTAGAATAGTCTTGTGTTCTTTTTGAACTGTCTGTTCTCAACTTTCACCATGTGCTTGCTATTCTTTTCTTAAATCCTGCCTTCAAGTTCCCTCGTAACGTTTTCAATTTCTTCTACATTTTTTTGTATTTAAAACTGAGTCTGCAGATAATGTTCCTCATCTGTCCCCGTACTGTAGGGGCAGAAAGGAATTGTTTGATTTGAGAAACTTTCTTTCTGTGAAAGTTAAGTTGTTTCTGGAGCTTCAGTTTCCACGGTGATGTTGTGTCTTGTGCTCTGGACTCCCATTGCTTTTTGAATTGAGGGAGTGTTTTCCTAACAATGTAAAGCCCTGCAGCATATGTAACTTGATTCATCTCCGTAAAGGATATGTTGGATGGGACAAGTCTTTGGAGAGCGATGTTTATGTTTTGTATTGCTGCCTTTGTAGCTCTTGAGGCTTGGGTTTTGGGCAGTTGGGGTTTTTCCTCCAGCCTCATCATCTGGACTTCCTCAATTGTATTCCCAAGTGCTTCCAAAGCCAATTGCTCATCATCTGATTCCAGTCATTTCTGAGGTAATGATGGGGATTCAGGTGTTATCAGTGGTCTCGGTGATGGTGGTGAAAAAAAACTTAGGTTGAATGAAGGGCTATCTTCTGATTGTAAATAGCCAGCTGATGGTGGTGGGATACTTGTTGGAGAGCCCATTGCTAAAGGGGATTCTGGTGTTGAAGTGGCTGTATGGTTGGTTGTCATAGACCCAGACTGTTTGACGGCTTGATCCATAAGTGAATGGTAATGTTGTTCTGGCTGTACCTGTGGTGTGGTGTTTTGAACAGTGATGGGAATTGTGGGAATTTTAATAGGACTTTCAAGTGAACATTTTTTGGTTCTTATGAGGGCTGCTATTTCTGATGCCATATAGTCTCGCTCAGCCTCATTGAACAGGCTCATGCTGTTATATCTTTTGGCAAGTTATTATTTTTTTGTGGGGGGGTGAATATTTCTCTTGCCTGGACAGAAGTGGAAGAATATTTTCCTTCAGGTCTCTGTTCTCTTTTTTGTTTGGTATATTTTGCC
Source organism: Sepiola atlantica (assembly GCA_963556195.1). Lineage (NCBI taxonomy): Eukaryota > Metazoa > Mollusca > Cephalopoda > Sepiida > Sepiolidae > Sepiola > Sepiola atlantica. Next base: position 123,090,101 of record OY744516.1, on the reverse strand, counting down.
TGAGCATATTTCATAGCCCATAACAATGTCCACTTTTCTTCCTTCTCCCATCTAGACTCTTGTCTCCATCGAGTTTCTTCTTCCCTGATAGGAAGGTAGTCTTCTTCCGCCTCTCTTATGGCTGCATTTTTCATGAGGGTGATCTCATCTTACGCGATTGTAGGCAGGCAATCAGTGTTTATTTTTTTTTCTTCAGGGAGGATAGATTCTTGAATCTTTTTAACCAGGATTTCATTCGATGTTTTGCTCAAAGTTTGAGTGGTGGTAGCAAAACAATAGCACCTTCTTTTGTGCAACAGTCCATGGTTGGGCTTTTAAGCCTCTTATGTTTTTTTTTTGTTGCTGTAAATGGAGATAGGGGGCCAGGACCTTTTGTCTCAAGGCCTGATGGCTGACCCTGGTTGGCCTCTGTCATGGCTGGAGCACCATTTCCAGAGGCAGGAAGGTTCACACCATTGCTTACATCTTCTCGCCTGGTGTATGAACGGGTTGATGGGCCCTTTTTATCTTGGGTGGCAGCCTGCAAGTATTTATTTTTGTTTTTATTCATATTTTTTATCATTCATTTCCTCATTGTCAGCGGCTTCTAATTCATTATTCGAAGCTGCCCTCTATTAATAGAGGGGGTACCCCCGTCCGCAATTCGGGAGACATGCCGGATGGCTTGAGGAGACAGCACACCATTTTTTATTAAATATTTGGTCAGGGTTTACTCAAATAAAATGTATCCTCATGTCAGGGTCTCTGACAAACCCCTATACAGAGAGACAGAAGACACCCAAGGGTGGTGTCTAGTAGGCAAGTCCTTTCTCCGGATTGCCTTTGGATGTGCCTTTTAAATGACGAAGGGGATGATGGAGTAGGCAGCCTAGATTACCTGTGTTTACTTCCGGCTTCTTTAGAAAAATGTACAGAAGTTATTTTGTTCCGAAATTGTTATTAAATCAAAGAATGATATAATCTTTAATCTAATATGAGGATAAAATACACAATATATCATAAAAGGAAATACTTTAGAGACAGAGTGTATGAAAAAGACAAAAAGGAAAAACAATTTAACATGTTTGATGATTTCTTCCTGTGTTTAATTGTTTTTCCTTTTTGTCTTTTTCATACATTATATATATTTGAAAATCTATTGAGGATGTTTTGAACGTATAAAATATTAATCATATATATATATATATATATATATATATATATAAAGACAGAGAGATTAATATTTAATATGTTCAAATCATCAATAGATTTTCAAATATTCAAACCGGATTCTGAAAACAAATATTTCACACTGTCCTTTTCCTGTACATATGTTTGAGAAATCCAACTTTATTTAGTATCAGATTACATTTTTGTAAAAAATATTTTGTAAATCTCATCATCAGCAGGTTCCAATTTTATCATAGTTCTAGAGTAAATCCTCTCAAGAAAAATCTTTAAGAAAATATTTAATAACATCCTATAGAATCCTTAGAAGAAAGACTCAGTTGCCATTGCTAATAATATCAGTAGTAGTAGTAGTATTGCATTTCCGTCCATTCCTGGAAAAAAATTTTAAAATGCAAAAATAACCATTTTACTTCTAAGGCTTTTTTCAATTCTGTCTTCTAATTACCATAACTTACTTTATAGTTAACGAGCTGTTCCTACATGGCGTTGGCCGAGATTTTCTTTTCCAAAGGGAAGTAATTATTCTCGACAAATAAAGAATTAAGCCCCCCCCCCCCTCTTTTAAATGGCAGCTATTGAAAAGTATTTCCGAGCCAGTTTAATTATGTTCTGGAAGAATTTAAATCTATTAACATTTTACTTATCAGAAGAATATGGTCTCATGATTTACAAATAGCCCTGGCTATTCAGAATGAAATATTAAGTTTGTCGGACGCAAAGTATAGATGGCAATATATAAGAATCAGACTAGCTTTCCTATATAAGATGGTGACAACATGTTAGATATTGAGCAAGTAGATCTTCTAGTATATAATTTAGTTAGTTGAAAATAATAGAAAATGGAAACCACTGAGGAGTTAGTGAGGTCAACTGGATGGTCCAGAGTTAAAAATTGCTCAGGCTGTGAGATGTACTAGAAACGGAAGTCATATAATTCAAAGGGAGAGAGTGATAGAAAAAATCTGTTTGGAATCACATATTGGCATCGGATGTGTAATGACATGGGCTGACAAAATATTATTAATTAGTTATTTTGATCTCTCTCTCTCTCTCTCTCTGACCCCCCCCCCCAACACACACCCACACATTGATCAGTGATTTGGAATTAACATCACATTTGTCTTCAGTTAAGTCTTCTTTCCTACCTTCAAAAAGACTTAATTACAGGATGGTGTTCCCTTGGTCTGGGAGGATCACGACAGAAATGCGTACAGGAGGAACAACCAGCAGTCAATGTATGAATAACAATTTATGAACTTTCATGTTTCTGTAATGCTTATGACAACTTGGTTGCTGCATGTATGACACATGGTTGGGAAGGCAACACAGAGACTTTAGTTCATGCATGAACGACGGCAACGTACACATGTGAATGTCAGACAGAGCTTCTTCAGAGATGCATGGATACATCTAAAAACGTTATATCAAACTTAAACATGACAGACAGACAAAAATATCATTTTAAATATGTGACAGACTAACAAAAATTCTAAATTTTAAACTTAAGCTTAACAGACTGACCAACAGTCTCTTATAGGTTTTTAGACACATTTTGAAAAAAAAAACAAAAAAACTTTGAAACAGAATAAAAAATGAAAATCTTCAAGTAATGATCTTTTTTATTAATTAAAAGTTGTTAGTAAGTGACCTGTCATCCATGTTTTTCATTAAATAGCCATCTTCTCATCCACTGCAGCCATGGTGACATCTGTCGAGACTTCCTTCTCCTTAATTGCCGATTTGATAACATCTTTCTCCTTGCCGATATGAACATGATTGAATAACCAATCTTTTATTACCTGCGACATTAAACCATGAATGGCTTCAATTGTAGTTTTACAGCTGGAAAGAGAGAAAGGGGAAAAAAAAAAAAAGAAATTAAATTATTTCAGCTAAGAATGGTGCTTCTTTGAAATCATCCAACCATGGAAAAAAAAATAGTGTCTTATCTATAGACTACTAAAACTCTATGGATCTTGTTTCCATGCACACTAGATGACATTACAGCAGGATGATGACCATCGACTAAAACAGAGGTGGAAGACATTGGGAAGATCCTTTACGACATTGTAAATGATTAAGTAACATAAAGATGATGTTATTCATTAAAACAGAGAAACAGACGACCCGTGACAGGATCACAGATAAAATAAACCTGGGTCTGGTGTTGCCACATACACAAACAAAACCCTTAAAAAATAACAGCAAACATAAAAGCTGTGGAGCTCAGAAGAAAGATCTGAACGTCACAATCAGCAGGGGCTCCTTTGATAGCCAACATGGGAGACCAAGTCGGCATCCTGCAAATGTTGGCTCTTCTTATTTCCGATAACAGAATACAACAGACCAAATACAGTTAAAAGAAAGAAAAGTTGCCGTAAGAGGAGGAGAGAACTTCTCTGCTCTCTTCTCCCCATCCGCACAAATCAAAGACTATGCCGAGGAAAAAGTGGACCACAAAGGAAATTAGACTAGTAATGGAGTGCTATTATAAAAGAAATCCACACGCAAAGAGGTTCCTTTACATATATAGAACATAATCTTAAAGTTAGTTCATCGATTTCCAAGCGACAAACTTGAAACTTAAACTTGGTGACTAGACAACCAGTGGTGATATAGCTTTTAGCAAGAGTCAAATCTCAAAAGTGATATGTGTGAGACATTAGATAATGGAGGGTTTTCATAGGTTAAAATATGCACAGGTTTACAGAACAATATGTAGTGCTTACCAGTGTTAGCCACTGGGAGAGAGATTGGACTGTCAGTATTTGAAGTTTTGTTTCTCTGTCTGACAAAGGAAATTAGACTAGTAATGAAATTTATATTTTTAGTATCAATGTTTTTGTGTTTCATCAATAACGATCTGATCATGAATACAGTAAGAAGATCCTTCATGAGGAAAAATGTCCACCCAAGAAAAGTTTTGTGTCAGAAGAAATAACTAAGAAAAGTCTTCATCCCAGAGAGAAACAAATCCATCATGTAATGATGGCAGGTTTTTCAAGGCTCTGTGAATTCTATTTTTCTTTTTCACGAATAAGATCTACATTTAATAAAATAAAGAAATTAAAAAGTTATGTATTGAAAAATGTGCAAAACAAACAAAAAAATATCAAGATTAAGTGGTCATTATTAAATATCTTAATATCACCAATAGTTTGAAATTTGTTTTGTTTGGAGTATTTTTCATAACATATCCTTTTATAAGTCTGAAACGTCCAATTTTCACAAACCGACTCTTAAAGCAATGAATTTACTCCAATTGACTCAACAGTTTTCTATCAAACTTGAATGGAAATAATTCCAGGTCTTAATCTTATATATACATACAATTAAAAAAAATAATAACAGGTAAAACTGTAGCTGTGCTAATAAAAAAATAAAAATAAAAAATAAAAAGATTCTGCTTTTAGGTGATTATGGAAAGTAGGCGGTAAAAAGAAATTAAAAACAAAAACAAATATTTTAGATTTTAGAGTTGGGATCACTTGCACATAAATTTAACGTAAAATGATTTCTCACTTCTGGATTAATTAAAAAAAATATAAAACATCTCCCATGTGAAAAAAAAAAATTCACACTTACCCATCCTTGGTTGCTTTTGATAGTTTATCTTCAGATTTTTTTTCAAACGCATCCATACCTAACATAAATCCACTACGACCAAGTTGAGCTTCGGATTGTTCAAGTTTTTCTGAGAGATCAAAGATTTGACCAGTTGTATATTCAGCATTCTGTAAAGAGACAACGAATGGGGTTTTAGGTTTTGTTTATTTGCCAAACAGTCCCGTGAAATTTGGTCTCAAAAAGACAAAAGGAAAAATACCACAAAACAAATTGAATAAACATACTCAGATTTATATACATATACAAGGAGTTAGTAAATAATGACGCATTTAGCTGATGATGTCAAGTACAATATTTAGACACAAAGGGAAGATTATTGAACAACTTAGAAATAAAATCTTATCTTCAATTCTTTTTGGTTATGAATCATTTCTTATGAAGATGAGATCTACTTCGTAAAAGTAATTTTGTTCGAAAGCCGTTGTCTCTTTCAATCTATCGGCTTTGTAAAAGTTGTTTGAGGATGTCAGATCAGAACGAGGCAGAAAATGTCCTTGTTGTTTGGAAGCTTTTTGACCATCTCACCATTTGGCACCTATTTCTCCAAAAGTTTGGTCATGCTCATATTTTATCTTACAGTGGACTCTTCCAAATAAGCACTATTGGGAGTGGGGAGGAGGTATAACAAAAGGGAGATAACTTATATTTTGTATATGAAAAAAAACAAAAAAAAACCTCCAAATATTTTTTTGACATTTTAAAATTAATACTTGAACGAATCTTTAAGGCCATTGGTTGGTGGTGATGTAAGTAAAACTCTTATGAACAGAATCGCATACAATGTAGATACTACCATTATTCAATTTCAATGGCGGTGGCTAAAGTATCATCAAGATACAGGTTGGCAAATGAGCTTACAATCCGTAGTCATCTGTATACTGGGCAGTAACTTGACCTTTATTTATGTTATTCATCTTGTGACAGTATCCTGTGTGCACCATGACAAGCAAGCAAGCATGATACACAGAATTTTAGTAGTATACTAGACACACAGGGATTCAGACAGCTTGTCTAGATGAACTGTGACTGAAAAACAAATAACTTTTTCAAGCCCATATTCAAATTTCATATAATCTGTGAAAGTTTTGACTAAATCAGTTTTTTTTTGTTTTTTTTTAATTCTTGATTTTGGGGAATTAAATAATTTGCTGATATATTCACTTTTCATTGTTATTTTGTTCACATTGTTTTTTTTTTTCTTCTCGCTTGTACATCAGAAAAAGGTAAACATTTACTATTTAAAAGAATTAATCGTGTATCAAAAATTAAACATTTTTTTAATCTTTCAGATATAAAGACATTTTATTTTTTTTAATATTCAACCCATATTTTTTTTTTTTTTAAATATTTCCCCTTAAGTCTAACCCCCCCCCCCCAAAAAAAAACAACAGTTTAAACTAATTTTATTTTAGATGTTCCCTTAAGTGTGAAAGTTAAGGTAAAAAATTTATAAGACTTAAAAAATTTAATTGGTGCTGATTCTAGAGGGACACTAGAATAATTATAGAATATCGTAATTGAAGTTGGTCGATGGGTTGGCATGTGTGACAAGCATTAGAGAATCAGCAGCAGCTGTTGGATCAACGAGCAAAAATAATAAAACTGTCAATGGAATTAAAATTTTTTAATTGTTTATTACGTCGAATTGAGAGTAAATTAAAAAACAAACAGTTAATTACCAACTGAATCCCTACTGTACATATGCTGTAAAAATTTGTTTTTGTTTACCCCACCCCCACCCCCACATAACAGAGTAAAAACTAAATATTGAATTTTTATTCAGAAAGAATACTTTAGCCAGTCTTTTTGCTGGCAAGAATACAAGAAAAAAAAAAAAGACTTACTGCAATAAAACTAGACGAACTAAGAGTATTGACCCAATATTTGTTCCAAAGAGATTCTAGCAGTTTACGATCCAATGAAGACTTGAAATAAGAGACATCAAGAGAATAGTATTGTTTGCAGTGGACACCAAAATCTTCAATCTTATTCAGTGGGATCGACTGATATTCAGACGGACCCTCATCAGCCGGTCGGTAACCCTGCAAGAGACAAAAAGAATACATTCATTTACTTTTAGATTAACAAAAACAGCAATTTTAAGCTTAAAACAGATACCAAATCTCCATTATTAATAGAAGTAATAGTATAGTTTTGCCTTAGACGTATCAAATCTCCATCGTTTTACAGGGGTGGACCAGATATTAGAGCTCAGTCGAGCACCTACCATGAAAATAACGATAGAGTAACAAAAACTATAAGAAAGGGGCTGTAGTTGATTTTATATTCTGTCAAGGCAAGAAAGAGTGCTCCAATCAGCACCTCACCAGATATGGCCACAGTACTCCATCTTAGGACATATCTGATTCTTATACAGGTAAACGATTGCATTAGGAGTGAGGTACTTTCTGGAGTGGTAAAATGATCCAACCATTTTTCCAGCAACCTTAGCAACAGATTTGATGTAAGTCTTCCATTTTCGGCCTGAAGTGAAAGTTAATCCTAGAAGCTTACTAAAGACTTCCTCAAAGAGAGAGCTATTCATTTCAACAGGGGCAAACTGAGGATCTGAGCGTTGATGGTTAAAGGTTTGGTTTGGTTTGTTTCACGGCATATCAACCATCTGTGGGCTATTTAATGCTGAATAAAGTAGTCAAATTTTATAGGTAGGATAATTATTTATATTCCTAGAATACATTATTTTTGAAGACATTACTCTGAGAATAACAACATCTAAGCTGGAAAAGACTCCGACAATACACTACAAGCAACAGACCTATGCCGCTAGTTTTGTGTTGTTTGAAATATAGTTGTCAAATATAATTCCATAAGTAGAGTAATTATTTATATTCCTAGAATACATTGATCTCAGAAGGAAACTTCACAGTGAAAGCAGAAATATTACTCTTAAAAGGGAACTTTACCAAGAAGGGACAGCATTACTCCCAAAAAACACCACTCAAGAAAAACATTACTCTTTGGTATTAATAATCTTCTTTGTTCTCAATGAGATTGACCCTCAGCCATGGCCTTCTAGTATCTATTTGGAGAGAAAAATAAAATAAAAAGGAGAACAAAGATTTTGATTTTTTGAAGAATCAGATTCAATAATACGGTTGGGGATGAACTTATAGATACTAGGGCATGGCGTGCCCAGTCGATTGATTGGATCAGGCCTCTCCGACCTCCTGTTTAGCCAAAGTAAGAAACAAGCCACGGACAGCTCGGTCACCAGGATCTCGTTCTACGGTATTACCCCTCTGCATGGGGTTGCAGTCAGTGAATTCTAAGCCCCGTCGACAGAGCAATGATGGTTAAAGAAGAGAACCCTGGTTTTAGAGATGTTAAAAGTAACAAGACATTTTTCCCCCATTGCACCACATGCTCCAGGTTGGAAGAGAAAGAATCAGCAAGATCTTGATCATCGATCTTCTTCGAAGTGCTGCCATAGATAGTTGTGTTGTCTGCATAGAAGTCAATGAATGATCTCAGAATATGATTTGGAAGATCAGAAAAAAAAGGATCGGGTCCAGAATAGATTTTGGGGGCATTGATACTATGTGTATCAGATTTTTGTCCATCAACAACTACTTTAATAGACCTATCAGAGAGAAAGGATTTGATTGTTGAGGACATTTCCAGATAATCCGTAGTTAGCAAGCTTGCGAAGCAAACCTTTGTCGAAAGCCTTTGCTATAATCAAAAGCTATCTACCTAGAAACAAAGCCCCCGTCAATAGATTCACTGATCCTGTATAATATTACAGTCAACACATCAGCTGTTGATCTTGCAGGACAAAATCCATATTGCTTGTCACTAAGTAGATGGCTTCAAAAGTAGATTGTCTTCAAAAGAGCATGACAGATGCACTCTTGAATCAGTATCTCCAAGGGGAAGGGGGCCAAACATGGGTCAGCAATAGAAAAATCTTGGGTTATCCAATTGTCACGATTCTTCTCTTGGTCTCAATGATCGGATCAAAAAGAATGCTGAGCATGATGTCTGGTATCAGTTTGCCTGCAGGAGAGCTCTGCTCCTATGCTCCATCCTACTCACCAAACGATGCCAGGGTGATGCAGCAGATACGACTGGGTTACATAGTATCAGTAGCAGTCTGCGAGCAACTTGAGAACATTGGGCACAGATGGTTATAAGAATTATTCAAATGTAGTCTAACAGAATAAAAAGAAAAGAAAAACTCACCTTAGGATAAGTACGGAATGCTCCCATATTTACTTTGCCAGCAGATATGGTTCGTACAGGATCCACCTAAAGAAAAAGAAAACAAACATGGGTGAAAATGTTGTAAGATTCTGCTCAGAATTTTTGTTTAAAATAAAAATATGGCAAATAAGACTCACATGTTCTGCAAATTAACTGAAGCCCAGACATGACAAAAGTAAATAGACACCACCAGAAAGTACATTTTAATTTTATGCCTAAAATGAATATAACTTCTTTCAACTGTTATAGGTATTCCAAACTAAAATTTTATTTTCATTATATCTAAAAACGTTTAATGTGGGCGCATAAATAATCCTTACAAATGTAATGTCATCTTGTGGTAAATGAAAATTAATCATAATGGAAGCAATACTTATTGGATCAACCCAGCCTAAACATTGGGAAAAATCTCATTACCTCTTGCAAAAATGACATGGGAAGTACAACTTTGACAGATAAGATTCATTTGAACAGATAACAGAGACCAAGCTAAATTTTTCTTTCAATAGTAAACATGCCGCGCGTGCGTGGTCCCCCTCTGTATGTGACTCAATGTGGCAAGTGTAAAATGCAATAAATTTGGGCAATTTGGGGCATTTTTGACCCCCTGGGGGCGCGAACCAGAATTTTTCTGAGGTCAAGGATGCTCATTTTATATCCAGAACAATTGCCTCTTACATTTTGGCCAAGTTTCAGAAAAATTGAATGGATGAATAAACGTTATGGGAGAAAAGGGTCATTTTTTTGCCATTTTGGGTTTTTTTGACCCCCTGGGGGCACGAACCAGTTTTTTTTCCAAGGTCAGCGATACTTATTTTCTATTAGGAACAATTGCCTCCACATTTTGACCAAGTTTCAGAGAAATTGAATGGATGGTTGAAAAGTTATGGGGCAAAAAATGTCATTTTTTGCCATTTCGGGGCCTTTTGACCCCCTGGGGGGCTAACCAGATTTTTTTTCAAAATTTGGAGAATATCACTTTCTAACCTGACCAAAGTTACAACTTCATGCAAAATTTCAGAGAAATTCAATGGATGGTTGCGGAGAAAAATCCAGACGGACATGCCTCAAAACATAAGTCCCCTGATTTATAAAATCGGGGGACCAATTAATAAAAAACTCAGATTTGAACCATGTAAAAACAGACAGAAACACAATTTGATAATAGGGCAAAATTTTCATTAACTAAAGTTTTCAACTTGGATTTTTGGGGTGAAAGACAAGTTCAAATCCTACATGAAGCCCACCATATTGACAACTGTCCCTTTTTTTTAAAGATGAGACTGTTTTTTATATGCAGAGACACATATCTTGCTCATTAAGTTGAAAAATATCAACATTAAAAACTAAATCGCCAGTCACTGAAAATATTAACCTAACTTGAAATAACCTGGAAAAAAAACTATTGATGACACAAGAGAATTGTACATTTATAAAGAGAAAAAAAAATTTGTTTACATCCCCAAAAAAATAAATGCATTATCATAAATTAAAATTGAAGATAATTTCACTATGTTTACTCATTTTTGCACACTAAACTGTTTAATTTCAGGTTCCATATATAATCACTGCATCATGCCACCGACAAAACAAATATTAGACATTTCCAAATTTTTGCAAGGTTGTATTGTGGATACATATTATAATGTTCTCGCTTGTCAATTGTTATGTGAATCTATTAATATTCGGCTGGCGACTAATAGATACTTGTACATACAATGCGAAGCGAGAACGTAGAATGAATAAGAAAGAGAGACATGGTTTGATGTTTACGCTTCCGAGACCTTCTTCTAAAGAGGGAGATACACGTCAGCTTTCGTTTATATACAGAAGAGAAATATACAAAGGGAGACAATTATACAATGTAAGTGAGGTAATTATGAAACACGTTGTTGTCTCCAAATGCAAAACACTACACCTCTCTCCACCTTAATTAAGTGTACGCGTGCGTGCGTATGATAAGTGGGGGGAGTACAGTCCATTATTGTCCATCACTTATGTATGTAATATGTCCATGGTGATTCTCTGATTTCAAGGGGGATCACCGATTATACAATTGTCTCAGTCAAGGAGGAAATCGTTTTTTCTTTTTCTTTGCAAGATACGTAATTGAAGACCAACTTACGTCGTCTGCAGGATGAGGGGGGGGGGGAAATCGACTTTCGACTCTTTTGAATCAATCTGTTTTTGATTCCTATTCTCTCTTCTTCAGGGGAGCTGTCAGAATTTGTCCGCGTGAAGAGTTGTCTTGGGTTGGACGTCGAAACTCTCTCCTTCTTTCTCTGTCTGCAGATGTCACTGCTTCTCTTCTTTTCCTTTTTTTCTTCCTTTCTTCGTGCATTGCTGCCACGTGGGAATCAAAGGTGTTAGATTCCGGGTTTGTTTTTTTTAACTGTGCGCTACACCGATAAATCTGTTTGTTTACGTTTTTCGTTGTTTTGTTTTTTTCCTTTAAGGAGTTTTTTTATCCCAGTTACGTTGTTTTTTGGGTTTTTTTTTTTTCCTTCAGTGTTCTTGGTTTATTTTGTTTCATTCGAAGTGTTGATAGCATTCCCTGCTAAATCAACTAGTCGTTGTTTGCACGTGGGCACTGTATAGAGACTATCTGTCCTTTCTGCCAAGGTACGTGGCACTTTTTGGGACTTTGCCAGCTCTCTTCTTATGTAGTAGAATTATGTCTGGGCTTGAATAACTTCTGTCTGTTCTTTGTCTCTGATACGGACTCTTTGAATGATTTTGGGCAATATCAGAGTTTGGCCGCATTTGTCTGTTTTCCTCTTTCGTTTCGGCCAGGGACCTGTTTCTTTCTTGCCTTTTCAGTATCTGAAGGTTTCCGTGCAAAACTTCTCCGTTTTTGTTTTGGCACGGGCTCCTCGAAAAGTTCCGGAGCAACATCAAAGTTTGGTCAAAATTGTCTCTTTATTCATTCCGTGTGTTATGTTCTTTCGTTTCGTTCTTCGTATCGTTTAGTTTTCGTTTTGTTTCTTTTTTTTTTTTTAAACGTGAGTTGTTTAAAATTCTCGTGGCCTTGTAACGACTTTCATTCGAAGTGTTTTTTTTTTTTTTTTTTTTTTTTTTAAACGTGAGTTGTTTAAAATTCTCGTGGCCTTGTAACGACTTTCATTCGAAGTGTTTTTTTTCTTTTTTTTTTTTTTTTTTTAACGTGAGTTGTTTAAAATTCTCGTGGCCTTGTAACGACTTTAATTCGAAGTGTTTTTTCTCTTTTTTTTTTTAAACGTGAGTTGTTTAAAATTCTCGTGGCCTTGTAACGACTTTCATTTGAAGTGTTTTTTTTTCTTTTTTTTTTTAAACGTGAGTTGTTTAAAATTCTCGTCGCCATTTATAATGTTCTCGCTTGTCAATTGTTATGTGAATCTATTAATATTCGGCTGGCGACTAATAGATACTTGTACATACAATGCGAAGCGAGAACGTAGAATGAATAAGAAAGAGAGACATGGTTTGATGTTTACACTTCCGAGACCTTCTTCTAAAGAGGGAGATACACGTCAGCTTTCGTTTATATACAGAAGAGAAATATACAAAGGGAGACAATTATACAATGTAAGTGAGGTAATTATGAAACACGTTGTTGTCTCCAAATGCAAAACACTACACATATGAAGGTGGACTTAATGCAAAATATCAAAACCTTTCAATCTCACTCTCTACTGTTTGTACAATTTAATAGAGAGGGTAAGGACAACTTCACAGCATCTTGCTTAGGCCATCCAGGGCCCTCTGATAGAACCCTGCATCTTGTCAAGAGAAATGTTGAGAATAATCCTCATTACAAAGTCTCTGACGTAGCAAAAAAAATGTTGATGCCAGTCCCAAAAGAGCTATTAGGTATCTTCACAAACTAAATTACGATGACAGAACTGCAAGTAAAAGAAAAACATTTCTTTGTCCCACCAATATTAAGTGGAGGAATGATTGGGCTCATCAAATGGTTGAGAGACAGACCTATGGCATTTAGGAATACTGTAATATTCTCTGATGAGTCACGATTTGCGTTATTTTCAGACAGTGGTAGAGTGTAGGTCTGGAGACTTTGTAATCAAGAGTTTAACATCAAAAGATAAAAGCTAACAGCGAAATATAGTGGTTATTCTGTTATGGTATGGGATGGGATGGTCATTCAAAGCTAGTAGAATGCCAGGGTAACATTACTTTTGTTAAATAGGTTTCTATATTGCGTGAAGGGCTCCTTCCTATATTCTCAAGTGGTAACTGCTAAAAACACACAAGATTAGTTGCATCAAAATGGGATTAAAAACTTCTGCAGCCAAGTCGGCAAATATGAACTATCAAACATCTCTGTGCCATTTTAGTCTGAAACCTTTGAAACGGAATCAGAAACCATCTACAAAATTAGAACTTTTGAGATTACTGCATGAAAGATGGCAAGAGAATTCCTCAAGATATTTTTTGTGAACTGATCATCAAAATGTCTAAAAGAATCGTTGCATTAAAACATGTATGTACTAGTTTATTACCCGAATATTATAAAATCTTGAACATTAAGTTGCAATTTTACTCAGAGATGGAGAGGGATGTTCATACCATTCCCAATGGTAATACACAAAGTGAATGTGATAGACCCAACCAGATTTAAAATTGCATAGTCAGTATTGGTATCCATTAGGCCACTAGTGATACCCCATGTTTGAAATAGAAATGAAACTAACCACAATGGCAACAAATGGTTCTTGAAATTGTTGATTCAGCATTTGGGTACTGACATCGATTCCAGAGAGCCAGCAGCCATAACCAGGGTGACTGTGATACCAACCAATTACATTTTCAAGACGGCCAACCTGAAAGAAAGAAAGAAAGAAACATCTTAAGAGGAAAAACAAATAAAACAGAGAGAGAGACCAATACAAAATCATGTATATAAATAAAATATGTTTGTATACGCATAACTTTCTAGGTTGAACATCTAGAGTTGAAATTTGGTTTACAGATACGCCTCGATAAAGCACACAAAGTGATGCAAGTGGGGACATCGACAGTAATCAGCGTGCAGTCGGAGAAGAGCATGTAGTGTATTCTGCATAGTTCTATCCGGATCATTAGGACCAACTTTAGAGAATTCACTGCAAGAAATCGTCCTGCTATTACTTTCCTAGCTCAACGAGCCGGATTTCCCACACCTGAAACTGCCACATCAGTTTTCACTGTATAGTATTATCTTATTATTATCAATTATATATATATATATATATATATATATATATATATATATATATAAAGCGATCCTTGGTCTTCTGATGAGCTGCATAAATGAAATATCCTGGTAATTACATGTTTATTACCAGTTGTTTGTTTGTGTTCAAAACGATCATCAAGTTACACTCAATTGTTTTGAATTTCGGTAAGAAAGAAATGAATAATAACTTGGTCATTGGAATTTAACATACTATTGTTTACTTATATATACATATATAGCATGTATCATATCTTAGTTAAAAACAAAAACAAAAAAAAAAACAATAAAATGCGCAATTGTAGGTTCTACAAGATCTAACAAAGTATTTTGTTTAAAAACTAGACATTATAGTGTCCGTTGGGTCTACCGAGGTTTCATCGATCTGACCATCCCGAGTCTGGAGAAGAAACCCGACTATAGTGGGAGACCAACTCTTCAGCACCGTTCAGTAGGTAAAGACTTCGAGAAAAAAGAGGGGAAACACCCAAATCACCTGTTTAAGATGAGTGGTGTCTACTTTTTTGTGTTTGTAAAGAGCTGACTGTTGTAATAAAAATGCCTTTTAATTAAAAAAAAAAAAAAAAACATTTACAAAATCCCCCCCTTAAACAAACAATAACAGACATCTCTATACGAACAAGAAATATCTATTATGGGTGAACATAAAAAAAGTGGGTACAGCTTGTCTTGAACAGGTGATTTATGTCCCTTCCCCTTTTTCTCGAAGTCTTCACCTACTGAATGATACTGAAAAGTCTGTCTCCCACTATAAGCCGGTTTCTACCACATACTCGCATGATCAGATCAATGAAACCTCCGGTACACCCAACAGATGCTAATGTATAGTTTTTAAATATATATATATATATATATATATATATATTTATATATATTACAGAAGATCAGAACAACATCGGTACCGTCGGTTTCAAGTCAAAACAAAGGAGACCTATAGTTGGTCTCCTATACTGAACTCATATATATATTTTTTTTTAAATTATTTTTCTTATCTTTCTGTTTTTGCTGGAGATGGGGCATCCTACCGGATGCCAGACATTCACCGGCTATTTCAGACACTCCAGCCTAGAGATCGTTTTAAGATTCTAACCGTCCCCTTAAGTGCAGTTGTTTGTATTTCTCTTGCACTCGGTTCACCGGGTATACTCGCCAAATAGCTCTTGAAATTCTTCTTCATTAGTCCTGTTGCTCTTATAATTAATGGTATGATGGAGATTTTCCTAAGATTCCAGTTTCTTTTCATGTCGTACATAAGACCTTGGCATTTCGTAATCTTTTCCCTTTCTGCTCTGTTCAATTCTGCATCATTAGGGACACTGACTTCAACTAGGGTTGCTACTTTCTCCCTTTTGTCCCATATTACGATGTCAGGTTTAACAGCTCCGTTTTCTAGATATGTAGCTGTAGGGATTGCATAGTCATAGTGGATGGTGTATAAATTATTTCCAACTGTTTTCTCTGGTATATGCTCCCAGGACTTGCTGCTACACTGGATATTCAACTTTTTACATATAGTCCAGTGAAGATATTTACACACTCCGTTGTGTCGCATTGTATAATAGCCATCCCCCAGGAGAACCATACAACTGGATGTCAGGTGGCTCACACTCTCCAGTTCTATGTGGCAGAACCTGCACTTGTTATTGTTGCTGAGACCACTCATCTTTTTAAAGGCATTGGTCATCAAGCCTAGATCTTAGGCAGCCATTATCATTCTCTCCTGATCATAGTGGAGAGATCCTCTTTTCAACCAGTCTACAGAGCCTTCCTTATCTATATATTCCTGGGATAATTCACCAAGGAAATACTTAGCACGTTGTTGGTTGGCCCATTCTTCCAGTTTTCTGGAATGGAAGGTCTTGGTGTATTTCTAACGGCTTTTGCAGGTTATTTCTGTGGCAGGATTGTTGTCTGTTTCTGCCTCATTTGTAAGACAGTCCTGTCCAAAATGTTTGGCCAGTTTTGTGATAGAGGTTGTTCTGCTTGCTCTGGTTTCTTGATGTTGGCATACCATCATGTGTGTATGTGTGTGTTGTGACATGCTAATAGCAATGTGTAAATGATAACTAAAAGATAGAAAAGTAAATGGCTAAATTAATATCACAATGGAAATGCAAAAAAAAAGATAATTAAATCAAAACGAAATTATCAAAGGAAGAGAAAAGCTGCATGTACGCACGCGTGAAGACGAAGTACACATAACACAGTAGCCTGCTGTCCTTTTTTTCTCCGTATCTTATCGTGTACATGTGTTCATATTAAGGTTGGATCGATAGGATGTAGAAAATTACGGAGAATTTCGAGGCAAGGAATCTCGGAAAAACGTTCGTTCGGTGGGATCTTGGATTTCGAACATGGATATTGAGAGAAGAAAAGTAAAACTGTTTAATAGTTGAACACGGATTCTTGATGAGAGGTCAGGGTTTAATATTCGGGTATTCGATGAAAAAAATATTGTGAGAAAAGAAAGATGATTTGATGAAGAGAGCAAGATAATTGAAGACATAAGTGAATTTTATTGTTTGAACTTACTGGAAAGAACATTTTATTATTACTTCATATTGGATTATTTATTATTTGTTTTCTTTATTTTTCGTTGCTGCAATAAATGTATTTGTTCGTTTTTTATCATTGCTTCGTGTCGATATATTCTTTCTAATTGTCTAATCCTTGTGTTGTTCCCCTATTAAAAATAGCAATATAGAATTCGGCAAATTCTCTTATCGAGCCAAAGCTTTCCTGCAAAAATATAAATATTTTATGATATGTCTGGAAAATAATATAACATAATATCACTCTTGTCCGGGTTGTAACAGCGTGTAAGTTTTGTTTTGTACTAATGAGTTATCGCTTATCAAGGTCCAAAAGCTTTAAATAAGAGATGATCCTCTAAGATTTGGTTTGTTTGTCTTACAGTATATAATCTTTTCTCAAGTTATTTAATGCGAAACAATACCAACTGTAAATGATTAATTGCATACATTTAAGTGAACACAAGGTGCTATTTAATCTATAGCTGGGTGGGAGAAAATTGTTGCTTTATATCTTTACCAACAGTATTAGTGCATAAATGACCACAATAGATCCGTTAGAATTTGAACTCGGGGAAACCCGATTGATTACACATTCTGTAATGGCATCCATTTGGGCCTAAATAAATAGATACATAAAGAGACGAATGTAATTTGAAAGGAAAATCACACGTTAACTGACCTGTTTCGATGATTCCGTATAAGCCGCCATATATTCATAAGCCTGCGCTTGCGCATTCACCCGCGTTTCTGTCCCTTCAACTGGAGCAGCAAAACTATCCATAACAAGCATTGTATTGCCATCTACTTTGCCAAGTAAGAGTCCCATCACCTCGAGGTTACCACCAGAACGGGCGTGCATGACCATCTTGAGGAGGGCCAAAGCAGAAACCTTTATGTATTTGAAATAGTGTGGACTGAAAGACAAACAAAAGGAAAACAACTAGAAAGAGAATTCACAAGTTTTTTGTAGTTGTGGCAAAGGAATACAAAAGGAGAAACTGGTCGACCTCTAAAAATAGGAATGGTATTGAGGTGAATTAGAGAAATTGGGTATTATCACATGTACGTGCAGGGGTAAATTCTTTATGTGTCTTCGAAGCATGGGGTTATACAACAGTTGCCCAATTCTGTGCAGTCCTTTGCATTATTATTGAACACTGCAAGAGATCTTTCAAGCTGCACTGGTTGGGTAGTAGAGGGCAGATAAGGCAATGTTACATCATATCGACCTCCTCCAGATTTGCAGATAGTTGGTCGGTTTTGTAGCCCCATCTGGCCATAGCAGCTTGTTAACTAACTGTGCCAGAAAAAAAAATTTTTTTTAAAAAGAAGTGTTGACTGTAATTCAATTTCCAACCGAATTTCGTGCAACATACTTTCTCTCTGCCTTTCTCTCTCCAATCCAAATCGTTTCTCCTTGCTTCCCAGCTGTCCTCTTCATTTATATCAGCTGATCTCCACATATGCAAATCAGATACCACCATAAAAACCTGCACCTATGAAGAGAAGCCCTTTTTTAATCTGCAGACATGATATGCAAAGCACCTCATTCTTTTTCCTGACGGTGAGTGTTCCTCTTTATTGTCACACAGCTTTTGGTCGCCCCTTCTTGTTCTCAGATGGTTGAGTGTCTTTCACTCTGGGCTAGGAGGGAGGGCTTCAGAAAAAGGGATTCCCACATCAGTAGGAGGGGAATTAGTCTCTAGCTTCTGGTCTATAGCTGTAATCCGATTTCTTCCTGTGGTGTTATTAGAGGCTAAGGAAGCTTCGCCTTGACTTCAAAACAGAAATTGGAGAAACTTGTAGAAATTGTATACAAACAAGGGAGGAGAAGGTTTGGTGTGAAAAGAAGAGAAAAATTAATCAAAGGGGAAACTCTAAAGGTGCCCTCAAGATGAGAAAAGATAGCAAAGTTAAAGAAAGAAAAGAAATCATTCAGAACAAAGTGAAAGAATTCGATTGAGGGGGAGAGACTGGGGGTTACAGGCCTTGTATAAAAACCTCAAAGGCAAACAGAGATGAAATGATGAAAAATAACCTGAAGAATGCAAAGGAGGAAGAAAAGGTAGAGTTACTGCAAAACTTTCATAAAAGATCGATTTAAGTTGTCAGCAGCAAAAGTAGTAAACTTGATTGCTCAAAGGAAGAGTTAGAAGGGCATCTAAAATCAGTTTACAGTGACCCAAATAGAAATGAAAAACATTTATGCAATGGGCGAGAAAATCAACGCAGCCTGCAATTGCTTTTGATGTGACCGACATTAAAAAGAAAGAAGTTCATGATTTCATCAAATAGTCACAATGGTGTAAGCTACAAGATATACAAGCAATGTCCAAGGCTACGTTTAAAGTTGTTCTTCTTGATCAGAGAAATATGGAGGAAAAAAAGGCAATGGCAACCATTTGAAATTGAAGAAAAATCGTCTGCTTTGAATATTTAAAAAAATGAAAACCTGTGTTTATTTTTATGTCTGCTCTGAATATTTACCGACTTTACAATATTTTTCTTTTTCGTTTTTTTTTACTTTTCAAAATAAAATTAATGTTAAGGGTAGCATCTGTTCTGGGCAGTTAGACAAGGCTGCAGTCTAAAAGGATTTCTTTTACACTGACCGAGGACAGGACAGAAAAGATAAAGTATAGTATAGTATCAGAACAGATACTACACTTTAATGTTAATTCTATTTAGAACAGTTAAAAATAAATTAATAAATTAACTGAATAAAAAAATATATTGTAAAATAAGCAAATATTCAGGTAAAAAGACACCGGTTTTAATTTTTGAAATATTTAAAGCAGACGATTTTTCTTCAATTTTAAATAGTTGCCATTGAATATTGATTTATTTGAGTTATGTGAGACAAATCCTTGATTGTGATTGATGGTGGGCATAAAAAGTGCTGCCCTTTTTTTTCTTGTTTTCCCCAGTACAGAGCAATATTTTAAAGTGTTTAATTAAGGTTAGGGTCAATTACCCTCCCCTCTCTCTCTCTGTTAAGAATGCGTTAAATAATTTTCTTCAAGTCAATAAGTGAATTAACTTTATTTTTTATTTATTTTTTATTTTATTTATTTAAAAAAAATTTTTTTTTAAGTTTTTTAAAGTTTTTTTTGTCTAAAATAAAAAAAATAAAATATTTAACCCGAACCTAATCTGGTTTTGCATTCATATGTTTTAATATTAGCATTGTTTGTTTTTTACATTTTTTTTGTTACTCTGACAAACATGTAACGACGCCTTTTTATTCATATCGTTTGTCTTCAGGCTCAGGAATATCTGTCAAGACTTGGAACTCACTCCATAAATACTGAAATCATCTAGGTGGCCATTCATTACAGTTGCCAGGTTCATTTTCGTTTTGAAAACATAAAATGTTGAAGCACATTAACTATTATAGGGAGAACAAAATAATTTTGTTTTGCTTTTCTTGGTGCAGCATTTCTATGTAGAATAATGATGAAAAGTAAACAGACTGCAAGAAAATAATCAATTTGTTGTAAATGCGATAATTTTCAGAAATAAAATAACATTTTATTTCAGTTTTGGAAAAATGTGGAAAAAAAAATCAGAGGGTAACAAAGAATTGAGCTAGCCGAAGAGCGAGGTTGCGAAAAAAAAAAAAAAAATTCCTTCGCTATCCTCTCCTTAGGACCTTCCTCACTACTGGAGAGCTATAGTCGTCAATTAGTTACCACATTACGGTAGTTATTAGACAATAACTACCGTAATGTGGTAACCAATTGTTGACTATAACTCTCTAGTAGTGAGGAAGGTTTTTATAACAATTGAACGCCTTCCTCTACTGGTATAAATTCCCTGCAATAATCGTCCTTTGTCTTAGATGTTAGAAAATCCTCACTCACCAGTTTACTCTGGTAAGTCATCCGCTCTTCCTATTTTCTACACACTAAAAAAAAAAAAAAAAAAAAAAAAAAATGCAAGGAAAAAATTACAGGACCCTGCAGAAAGACTTACACATGCTAGGCCTCAGTCGGGGGCTATCTGGAGGTAACAGTGGTTCAGGGTACCCTCATTCTGTCTCTTAGCCGGAGCTACACTGTCGGTTATAGTTTTCGTCATGCCCAGGACTATGATATTATTGAGCAGGAAGTAGACTCGGTCTATCCCTCCGTTTTCTTCAAGGTGCACAATCACAGCAATACCACTTCTGTCTTGTGGGCAGAGCTATTTTAATGCCAACACACTCAAAGTGATACCACTCATCACAATAATCGCAGCATACCACGTCCTGGCTCCCTGGAGGTTACAACCAGATGGTGTCGTCTCTTCCCTGAGATGAGCCTGAGGATTCCGGATTTTGGCTGCTGCCTGAAGTGAGTGACAGGCAAGGAAGAATCAGTATGATTAGGTTCGCACTCATCTGGGTCATCAGATCGCAAAATTTGTATCGGGTATAGATGCTTTAGGAAGCAAACTTTAACGTGACCATCACCCTGTTTGACATGAGCCGTTCTTACCACTCCATCTTGTCCCAGGAAGACCTCAAATATGGTGCCCAACATCCAAAAGGGTGATGGTTTTAGAGGGCTCCTGACTAGGACTACATCATTCTTTGAATGCGGTTCTGGAATGGTATCCCGGATCTTCCTGGAGACCTTCCTCTAAGATCAAGGAGGTACTCATTGTACCAAAGTTACCAAAATCTTGACAACCACTGGTTCCACAGTTCAATTGTCTCAATCAACCTTTGCCGGCTGGGAAAAACCAAAGTGGAGAGATCATTTCTTTTCAGTTGTAGTAATAAGCCTGGGCTAGACATATTGGGGGTGATAACTGTCAGCTGCCTGTCAGAGATAGACCCCTTGGTAGATTTCATTCCCTTCATTTTTACGTTATGTTACTCTTTGTCTCCACACTCTGAATGTGAAAATAAAATCGAGATTCTGTTTTTTCCCTGATAATTGAGAGATCGGTTGTTCACTTCCCTCTGAATATCAGGCAATAGTCAGGAAGGCATAATAATCCACCTTACCCCTACCAATAACCTTGTAGAGGCAGGATTTTAAAGTCTTGATGTTACGTTCTCAAGCTCCCCCAAACCAAAGGGAAAACAGAGGAATTATTTCCCACTTAATATTGCATGACCCAAAGTTGTCTTGATAGTCCTGAAGGAGACAAAGGTGGCTAAACAGTCTTCCACTGCCAGAAAGGTCTTTGCATTGTCGCTGAGAATTGATTCCAGAATAGCATGCACGTTAGTGAGTTAGTGAATCGAAAAAAAGACAAGATGCACATATCAGGAACCACCTCGATGTGTACTGCCCTTACATGTGAACAGCAACAGGTACATTTTTCTCTCCTTGTTCCCTTCCTTCACCCAAAAATGTCCCGTGAAGTCAACTCCTATATTCCTATAAGGCACCTCGAATTCGACACAAGGGAGCGATAGGCTGGCTATCTTATCTGACAGTACAGGTCTAGAGTTGTATTTATTGCACTTGATACATGATGTTAAGGCACCCTTGACTGCCTGCCTTCCCTGAGGGGCCCAATAGCCACAACTCAGTCAAGGTTGACCCTACACAAAGATGGAAACACTTGTTCTGGCAATCCAATATGATAAGCCGGGTAAAATGATGATTCTTGCCCAGCAGCAGGAGATTCTTGACTTCATAAGTAAAATGAGACGACCTGTCCAAACGTCCACCAAAGCAGATAAACCCCTCCTGATCCAGAAAAAGATCAAGTGCATGGACACGATTGGGTGCAGACTTTCCAGTGGGATTCCGGAGGTAATCCAACTGCATAGCAAATTCTTGCTGTTGAGAGATTTTTACCAAATAAAGTGCAGTTTTCCTGTCGTAATGTTCCTCCTTTTTCTTTGTCAAGCCGATGAACTGGAACACCAAAGAGGTTACTTTGAACACGCGAGTAAATGTCGAGAACTGCTGCAAGGAGACTATTGAATGGCACTCCTCCATCGTAACCACAGTGAAACTCGCCGAAGAACAGGCGATCTGCTGGCACCGATCATCAAGACAGGGCAAGTTCAGCTCTGACCTGAGAAGATACCGCTACGCAACCAAGAAGGACCGTGATATCAAAATTCGAGATTACACTGGAACTTCTTTATAGTTAATCCTCTGGTGATTAGGTCTGCAGGATTCTCAGTGGTGGAAATGTACTTGAAGGTTGGTTTGATGCCATACCTGATATCTAAAGTAAGGCTCATCTACAAAATATCCTTCAGCCTATTCCTCGCAAAAATACTTTTGCTTGCCATGGATTGTGACAAAATCCATGACAGCACTACTTAGGCATTCATTGCTATATCCCCCTCCCTCCTGGAAGAGGGAGGGGACGTCCTTTCATCCGTTCAAGATGGTTGGCAGACATTTTAGGGCAAAAAAAAAGAGTCATCAGTTCCAACGTGGGTAACGTCTTATTCTTCACCGATGCAACCTTAGCTTTGGTGAAAATCAAGGTAGACCGTTGGTCCTGTACACAGTAGGCAGCAAATCCATATGCCCCCTTTGTAGTATTACCAAATAGATACAATACTCCAGATCGGCTGCCATCGAGGGCCTGTCTGCCGAAACGCATATCACTTAATCCAGAAAGATCCTCCGCAAGGCTCTTCCAAGATGATTGAAATTCCGGAGTGACTTAATCATCCCAGTCAAAACCCTGCTTCCATAACTTCTACCAAAACCCGACTTCTTATGGTCACCGGTAGGCAGAGGGGCAAAGGATCAAACACTCTGGTCGACTCAGAAACGATCCGTCTCTTGGTAGATGCACCCTAATCGCATCTAACAGGGGCATTGCATAGCTTCTCTGAAAGAGGATCGTACCTGTACACCATGTCCCATCCGCCTTCATGAGCATTCAACGTACCGTCCTTCCTCATCTCCTCCCTAAAGCTGTCATAGTTGTAGCTGCATGATCGCACCACAAATCCGTCCTCCTACAGAAGCTTCCTGACCTGTAAATACAGTCTCGCAAGCTTCACAGGGTCAGACTTAGTCACCACAAGGTTGTCAACATAAAATTAATTTTCCATTGCTGTTCGACATTTGTCTAGGGGGTACTGGGTTGCATGCAACCTCAGGATACTCCCCAGTATAAAAGGGCTGGAGGTGAACCCAAATATCAGGGTTGAATAACAGAAACATCGCAGGCGGTCATCATCCTTAACAAAAAAACAAAACCTTTTCATGTCTGCTTGAAGTGCAAGACAAACCATCAAGAATGCTTTCCTGATATCTGTGAGCAAGACAAAATCATTTCATCTAAATGACATCAGCAAGTCCAACATATTTCCTGTCATGTTCACACCAGAGTAAGCAGCCTCGTTAAATGAAGTCGAACCACCCACCTTCAGGCTACAGTTAAATACCGGCCTGATCTTAGTAGTTGCTGCCGGATCCGCTTTAAAAATGGGTCGATGGGGTATCCAGATATATTCCCCAAATCTTTGTGAGCTATGTGTATTTCCTCAATGATACCCTCCTGCTTTGGCTGGATGAACACCTTCAGATACTCCTGGTACAATCCCTTCTTCAGGTAACACGATCCAGAATGTGCAAAGCAATTGCGTGATTTGAAGGAACCTGAGCCAGTTCGTCCGAATGTCAGAGCAACTGAACATGATATTTCTCATCTTTGAAGGTGATGGACCTCTGGAACTGCTGGACGTGATCCCAATTATAACCTGAAATCTCTTCTCCACCCTGAATCCCCAATGACTCAATGCTGAACATTCTCTAATCCTCTTTCCACATCGCTGAAGGGAATGAAATCTACCAAGGGGTCTACCTAGGTTGAATTAGCTTCCAGGACGAAGCAAACATGAGCTGTTTCCACCTCGAGTGTATGTTCTATTACCGAGTTGAACAAAAGAGATTCCCCTTGAACTGAGGAATAGCCTGTGGAAAAAAAGTCAATCTCACCAAAGGGGATGAGACCAGCAGGGACAGAGAAAGCCCAACCCTGCAAACAAGGCACTAACTGCAAGGGACCTAAATGCTGCACTAGATCAAGTCCCATAATTCCCTCTATAGAGACCAAATCAGTATCAGATTAAAATTGCCCAGCCAGAGAACATCCGGTCTGCCTGAACTCCTTCAATAGTAAGTCCCAATTTTTCAGATGAAGAGATAAGTTTAACGTGACGGCAACCAGCACCGGAAAGTGCCCAGTATGGCTGGACTGTAAATTAACCTCCAGCACCACCTCCCTGAACTTCCGCTCGCATTCTCCAAGAAGGGTAGTCAGCTTCAAGCCACAATCCAATCCGTCAGAAACCAAAGAATCCAAGGAGTGCAAGATGTCACCAGACAAATAAGTTCGGCCATTGCCAATATCTAGTAAACAATTCACTGAAACAGTCTTCCCTCCTTGACCAAAGGTAACACAAATGACAGGAGATAATTTACTAGTTTACCTAGAGGAAGGTTGAAAATCTGAAACGAGGGATCTCGGTGGGTAGAGGCTCCTCTGGATTTAAAGAAAGTTACACGTTGATTGTGCTTCGACTGATCTCTAGGGAAGGACCAGGTACTCTGCCGCCTTTAATTTGTAGGAGTTTGATTGTCTCACTGATGTCTAGCAGCAAGACAGAGATGAAATTCTACATCCGCATAATAGTCAGCTCTCCCTTCAACTCTCTCAGAAATTGGGGCATTAGTCGGGCTCCTGCCGAATCATCTTCAGAGAAATCACAAAAAAGTGAGTGGGCCAACTCTTCCAAGATCGAAGTATTCCTGCTGATGAAACCCCCAAGATCTGCGTAAGAACTCTCCCTTTTGGGAGAAAAATCAATGATATCTTGGAAAATCTTGTCAATGACGTCATTGACATCTAGATATTCCTTTTTTAATACTGAGAGCGCCTGCTGATAATTTGCATTGACACAACTCAAGTGATTAATCAACAGCAGAGGTCTCTCAGACAAGGAGCATTTTAAGAAATTCAATTTCTCTGCATCATTTGCCATGCCTGCGACACAATTTTCAAATCAGGATAAAAAGTTGTGAAAACTCATTCGGTCATTCTCCATTTCACGACCGCTGAACATGGGCCCCATGATCTGCACCTGAGGAAATCTCACTGAAAATGATGAAGGAGTTCTATTCAGGGTAGATTCTGACGTATAGGGAAGGGGAGGTTGGTCCAAATAACCACTAGCCTCTTACAGATGTAGAGAGGAATAGAGATCTTCTAATTCCTTTTGTATAGCCATTTGAGAGTTTAACAAATCCGATTCCATTTGCTCTTTCTCCTCATCAGAGACGCAGGAAATCTGGAGTATGCAGATAGATATCTCTATTTCATTGATGTACTCCAAAATTTCCTGGTGAAATACTAAGAATATAGCAGAAGTAATTTCTGCTCCATGGGACAATCGCAGACTTTTCTTAATTTTCATCTTCAGACTGGAGATTCTAGTAATGTGCTGCTCCCTAGAATCTGCCACAGATGTGTTAGAGGCCTCCATATCTCGAAAGGGGAAGTGAACAACAAGACTCAATATATCAAACCGTTGCTAAAGATGTCCTTCCTTTAGGAAGTAGTGTTGCGTTTTTTTGTTTTTTTTAAATTAAACGTGGTTTTAATGTCGAAACCTATTTCAGTTTAATTAATTTACGTGAGAGAGATAGGAATTAACAAATAATTATAACGATATTTATTGGCACGTACAACTTACATATATATCACGTTTAAAAAAATCGACACTTGTGCAGTTTAGTAAATAGGGGCAGATAATAAATGTATTTACTTAATGAAATATAGTTTCTGAAAGAAAAACATTGTAATAAAATAAACTTTTTCAATGAAGTAACATTTTGGCTCAAACATTGTAAAATATAGTTTTATTATTATGTTCGTTTTATAACATTTTAAATTATATAAAAAAAAATCACTATCAATTTCAGAAACTATATTTTACAATGTTTTGGCCAAAATGTTACTTTATTGAAAATAAATTTGGTAAATTTATAGAAGTGCACCTTTCGCATTTCGACCCCTAAAAAGAAAAAGTTTCTACTTTTTTGGGCAAATTACATACAAACAGCCTCAACAAATATCCGCTATGAAAAAAAATTATGAAAATTTTTATTAATTTAGATTTTAGGAGGGGGGGTCACTTTCCTATAATAAGTTATACGTAAAGTGAGCACGCATTTGTTGGCCACCGAATCTCACCTCTCGTATTTCGACCCCTAAAAAAAAGTTTCTACTTTTTGGGGCAAGTTACATGTAAACAGCCGCGCCGCGCGGATATTTGTTGAGGCTGTTTACATGTAATTTGTCCAAAAAAGTAGAAACTTTTTTTTTTTAGGGGTCGAAATACGAGTGGTGAGATTCGGTGGCCAAGAAATGGGTGCTCACTTTACGTATAACTTATATAGGAAAATGATCCCCCACCCCTCCTAAAATCTAAAATAATAAAAATTTTCATAATTTTTATTATTAGCGGATATTTGTTGAGGCTGTTTACATGTAATTTGCCCCAAAAAGTAGGATACTTTTTTTTTTAGGGGTCGAAATACGAAAGGTGCACTTCTATAAATTTACCATAAATTTTATTTTATTACAATGTTTTTCTTTCAGAAACTATATTTTATTAAATAAATAAATGTATTAAAATGTTTTAATCTATATGTCGTTACCTCCTGTGGATTATCTGTCCCTGTTTACTAAACTGCACAAGTGCCAAAAAAATCTTTTACATTTAACGAGATGAATCCAAGTATTTTCCGGTTGCATCAAGAGAAGGAGTACTTTGCTAATTATCATGTAGTTTTATTTGAATAAATTAAATATATTTATATACCACTTAATCTCGATGTTATTAAACTGGAACTTTCGGACGCATTTTAATTTTTCACTCACTCGCTCAATCAAAACGAAAACACTCATCCAGTTCTACAGAAAAAAGAATTAGTTCTTCTTATTATCATTATTATTTTACTTACTTTTTCTCCCATGGCTTTGCGGTAAGAATATCTTGCTGTTGTTTCTTATCATATCGATAGATTTCATCGACACTGCTAACAGTTTCAACATTGTTTTGTAAGACCCATGTCTTATGGGCTGCTTCAGCGTCCATCTTTTTTATTATTTGATACGCCACCTGGTGTCGCGACAGCAAAACTAAAGAGGGAATAATCGTTCTCCTAAAAATAAGTCTTAATCTTTTTTACGTTATAATGTTACTCTTTGTCTCCACACTCTGAATGTGAAAATAAAATTGAGATTCTGTTTTTTCTCTCCTATCAAAAAACTGAAAATACCCAGCGAGAATGTTTAAAAAATAAATCAATAAAATATTTAGGGTGATGTTCATTTTACTATATAAATATAACGTAAAATGATCACCCACTTCCTGCCCAGAAAGCGGTATTGACCACCCAGTAATTGACCACCTAGCATAGGACAAAACGAGTAATCATTTGTTGTATTGCCCAAATAAGCGCCATTTTAAAACTAAAAACATTTTTCAATATTACTAATATATTTTGGTATTTTTTTACTATCCATTCCCAGCGCAGTTTACCACTTAAAAAGTTCAAATCCTACTTTTTTTGTGCAAATACATTTAAACAGCCTAAAAAAATATCCGCAAAGAAGAAATTTTAAAAAATAAATAAATATTTAAGATTTAAGAGTTGGGGTTCACTTTCCTTTATACATTTAACGTAAAATGAGCACCCATTTCCTGGCCACTTAACATTAAACGAGACATGTAACCGACTTGAGTTTCTAATTCGAGACTGGAGATTTTCCTAGTTAGCTATTCCATTTGTTTTTTATTTTTACGTAGGATAAATGGTTTTTCATTAGACATGAAAAAAAAAAATTTCTGGGCACGGATTTTTACAGCAAAAACATGGCGTCAACAGTCTTGTTTTGTTAGCCTCGTTTCGGGTTCTCGTTGTCAAGTGTGTTTTTTTTTTACCGGGACTCATAATCAAAGCGACGTTTGTTTTTTTTTTACGATCAGGGCTGGGGTTAGGGTTAGAGTTAGGGTTAGGGCTGGGGTTAGAGTTAGGGTTAGGGCTGGGGTTAGGGTTAGGGCTGGGGTTAGAGTTAGGGTTAGGGCTGGGGTTAGAGTTAGGGTTAGGGCTGGGGTTAGGGTTAGGGCTGGGGTTAGGGTTAGGGCTGGAGTTAGGGTTAGGGCTGGAGTTAGGGTTAGGGCTGGAGTTAGAGTTAGGGTTAGGGCTGGAGTTAGAGTTAGGGTTAGGGCTGGAGTTAGAGTTAGGGTTAGGGCTGGAGTTAGGGTGGGTTTTTTTATTAAATAAACACGTAGAAATTTAGCCAATTTGGGGTGGGGGTATTTATTTATTTAATAAAAATACGTAGAAATTTAGCCAATTTTGTTTTCTGGGTTTTTTTTTGGGGGGGGGGGGGTAACTCAAGTCAAAGTTTGTCCACCCCCCTCCAAAACAAACACGAAAATCGCTAAATTTTTACGTGTTTTTATTAAAAACTCAAGTCGGTTACATGTCTCGTTTGACGCTAACTGGCCAGAAAATGGGTGCTCATTTTACGTTAAATTTATAAAGGAAAGTGAACCCCCACTCTTAAATCTTAAATATTTAAATTTTTTTTTTAATTTCTTCTTTGCGGATATTTTTTTAGGCTGTTTAAATGTATTTGCACAAAAAAAGTAGAATTTGAACTTTTTTAAGGGGTAAACTGCGCTGGGAATGGATAGTAAAAATTTACCTATATTTTTTTTCGCTCGTATTGCCACTCCATTTTATTTCGTATTGCCATCCTTTATTTTTTCAACAAACCCTCTCTCATTTATTTTTTACTGCTGAAAAAAAATAATAGCAGGAGCCTAAATAAAACATGCCCTAGATTTAACCGTAACACTAACTCTAAGTTATTTATCTACCTCCCACAAGGTAAGATGTGACACAAGGTCGGGAAAGTGGGATTAGATAAGCCAGCGCTCGAGAGGTGAGCACTCTCCGAGGTGGCAATATGAAAAATAAAATCTCAAATAGACTAATCGTTCTAAAAATATTTTAAATTGTGGCTATTTCAGAAATACTAAAAAAAATGGTTACTCGTTCTGTCGTACGCTATGTAGTAAAGAACTGGGTAATCATTTTATGTTATATTTATATAGTAACGTGAACCCTCATTCTAATATCTATTTTTTTTTTTCTTCAATTTTTCCAAATATTTCCAAAGTGCTGATGTGTAATCGCACACAAGAAAAACAGAATCTCATTTTTATTTTTCCATTGAAAGCGTTTCCAGAATAACTAACTATTTAAGAGAAGGATAAAAAAGAGAAAAACAATTTTGGCCTTTTCGCATAAATAAATACTTGTTTATTTAAATATTTATTCAGTGTCATTTATGTTTTTTGCTATTTGTTGTGACGTGTTTACTTATCGGGAGCACTTAATCCCTAATATCTCATCCGATCCAGTTGTTGCAAAATTGGTGTTGATAACAGTTTCACCTGGGCAGTCTAAACACGTGACCAGCCTAGCCATAATAATTATCAATTCCATGGGATATTTTGCAACGAAAGTCAAGCCGCTCACTGGTGTCAGAATTATAGCATTAGTGCCAGAAGATGTTACACATTTAATATAACAAAACTATGGGGTGATCTTGTAGTGTGGGAGTGGCGGCATAGATGTTTGATGAACACTTGTCCAATGGACCATGACTCCCAGTTAACAAGGAATTGATAATTTATCAAACAACAGATAAAATACGATGAACAGCGGTTGTAAATATAACAATAATTTATTGAGTGAAAGAGAAGAGATGTGTTAGGAAGGTGCTGTTAGCCGGCATGCATGTATTTATTTACAAGGCCAGTTTTATTTTACTCCCACAAGGTAAGATGTGACCCAAGGTCGGGTCGGGAAAGTGGGACTTGAAAAGCCAGCGCCCAAGAAGGTGAGCACTCTGGCCATTAAAAATTGCCTGGGCAACCCCGTCGGCATTCCCCGGTAGAGGCGCCTCTGGCAGTAAGCAATAAACTTATTAGTCTATGGGGTGCAGTATCCATCGGAACAGATACTACACTTTGATCTTGGCCAAAAGGCCCCGGCATGCATGTAGTTCATGAAAGGAAAAATCTTAGATGTGTTGGAAAGTGTTCATGGGCTTGCTTCATGTGAGTGCAAGTTTGTTAGTAGAAATGGGTGTGCACTTGTGGGTGTCTACATATTAGTAGTTGTTTTAGCTGTTTGCTTGTTAAGAGTTGTGGTTCGTTTCTCAAAGCGATGGTGATGACTTGCAGTGTCGATGCTCTTTACATGTGTAAGGCGCTTAGAATGCGATATGGAATAGACATGTTCTTTTTTCTCTTTTTTTTTTAATTGTATTTTTGTGAAGTTAAATTGAATTACTTACAGTAAATGTTATATACAGTGGTACCTCAGTTCATGAATGCCCCCTCTCCAAACTACGAACCGATCAGTCTACAAACACATTTTGGCAGGGAGGGATGTTTATCTCTCCACAACATATAAATTTATTATTTCAAGAGAAATATTATCATTAACAGTCAGTTATACAGATAGATGAAGAAAGCAGTCATAGAATTTTCACGGGGTCCTCTGTGGCAAGGGTAGTGACCCTTTTGTGAAAGCTGGAGATACCCACAATTGAAAGACTTGCACCAGACTTCCTATTCCCCTCTGAGGGAGACGAGCAGAGCCGACCGCTCTGCACTTCAAACATGTCAGCATACCAGAGACCTGGTTTATATTTTGGAAAATTAAAGGTCGATGTCAGAGCAATTCAGTGACAGATGCGTAAGATGGGGTCAAAGATCAAACAGACTGTCACCCGAGACATGTTGAATCCTGGAACAATGGTAACTGTATTTTCTCTGCCTCTTTCCTTCTCTCTCCCCCTCTATCTCTCTCTCTCTCTCTCTCTCCCTCTTCCTCCCTCTCGTCTTGGCTGCAATGAGAGGTTTGAGATCAGTTTGGATTTCGACGTGGTGCAAGTCGGTCGCACGCCAAGCTCAGCCACTTTGAGTTTTAAGAATGTTAATTCTTTGACAAAAATAAATAATATTTTTGATATTTAAAAAAAGTGTTGTCACTTCTTTATATAGTGTTTAATTGCAGCACAGCGGTCCCTCAGCCAGAAGATGATTAATTCTCAGGAGAGACTTAATGAAGTCAGAAGTAATGACACTTAATGACTCCGCCGTGTAATTCCTGACAAATACGCAACCGGGTATAACTACTTTCCTTAAAGGGATGTGCCTATCGTTTGCCACTCAGAGAGCTGGGTACCATGCCAGGATATTAACAGCCCTTTCAAAGACGTCCCCATGGCATGGATCACCGAATTCATACTGCCTCGGCAAACGGTTGAGTAACACCTGTGCATGGCATGGATGTGCAATAGGCAGTTGTCCAACGTACCACGACTCCCAGCTAGCAAGAAATTAATAATTGGAAAAGGCATGCATGATCAAACAACAGATGAAATACAATGAACAGTGGTTGTAAAGAAAACAACTTATTGAATGTAACAAAAGAGATGTTTTTGGAAAATGTTGTTAGCAGGTGCACATGTAGTTCATTTAAGGAAAGATCTTCGATGTGTTGGAAAGTGTTGATAGGCTTGCTTCATATAAGTGCAAGTTTGTTGGAAGAAATATGTGTGTACATACTAACAGAAGTTGTTTCAGCTGAGTGCTTGTTGAAAGTTGTGATCTGTTTCTCAAGTCAACAGTGATGACTCGAATCATCGAAGTTTGTTGCAGGGTCAATGTTGTTTACGTGCACACAAAGTGCTTAGGGTAGCGACATAAAATAGAAATTTCCCCAACTTGGTGTGCACACATTTAGTTGCTCAATCTGCGCATGGGCCCTCACCACTGGAAGCAGTTGTGTCAGACCCAGTTGGGGATAGAAAAGGCTTGAGTAGATGATAGGGCTGGAAAATACAAATCTGTTGCTGAGGTCGTTGGAAAAATGGTTGAATCATTCTACCGCTCCAGAAAGTTCCTCATTCCTGACACAATCCTCTACCTGTATAAGAGCCAGATATGTCCGGAGATGGAGTATTATTGCCACATCTGGGGAGATGCTGTTGACTGAGCACTCTTTCCTGCCTTGACAGAGTACAAAATCGACTACAAAATCTAGTAGGGGATGTCTTCTCTTCCCTACAGCCGCTTTCTCACAGAAAAAACATTGCTAGTATCGAAATTTTGCGGTCGTTAGCAAAATTCGAATTTGGTGGTAACAAAAGGGGTTAAAAACACAGATTAAAAGAAAACATGGCAAGGGCAAAGATAAAATAAGAGGTTCGGTAGTGTTTAAATAGAGTGTTATTAACATTAAAATGGGGCTGGCTGCTTTTAATTCCCAAAGCTAGGTTAACTACGTTAACCCTTAGTAACCAAAATAAAAAAAACTTATGACATGAAAAATCACATAGGGGTAAGTTCGTTGGCACAACGAACTGGAAACAAATTAATTCCTTTTTCTGTTCATATAAAAACATATAATAAAGACTAAAGAAGTCTTCTAATCAATTTAACAAAGGGGTCTCAAAGGGCTTAAAACAATAAAAATAAAACTCAAAACATACAGGACCGTAGCAGTTGATGGAAGAAACGTCTCCGGCATAGTTTGGAATAGTTTTTTTCTTTTCATTGAAATGTCCGTTTTAAATGACCCTCTTTGTCTTTCTTTCGACACTTTTCATTCCAAGGGTCTCCAAGTCCTTGAAATTACTTCTCCAATGAAATTCTCCTGAAACGTCTAAACACCTTTTTGTCATAAGGTGATTCCTTCTAGGAAAAAAACATTTCTTTAAACATAGGGCTTCTCAGATACCCTGAACTTCAAAATAAAACGTTCTTACTCTAAGAACGAGTAGAAAACATCCAAATATTTTACGTCCATTTAAAATCACAGACAGAGCCCGTTGAAAATGAACTGCACTCTTCAAAACCCAAGCCGAAACTAAATAAAAGGCGGCAATATCATAGTGTCGTCACATAGGGAACAATATCCAAAACGAGGCTACATTGCTATGACGTCACCTCTAGACGTCATTACATCGATGATGCTGCTGAAACAAAAAATCCGCGACAACAACGCGCAACCAGACGGCTAACCTTGACACATATTTGTACAGTGGCAATATGTTGACCTCCCCCACCCCTCATGCCCAAAATAGAAATAAATTTCCGAAACTAATCTTTTTCTACTCAATCGTTATTTTCTATGGTAGGTGCTCGACTGAGCCCCAAACCTTGTATTCTCCCCTGTAAAACATTCACAGCAAAAAATCGTCTAGCTACAACCACTGTAAATATTTTTTTTCTTCCTTTGTATACCTAAAACTAAATGAAACTTCCATGAACAAAGTTTCTTTCCAAGAACTTCCCGTCTGTTGAACACAAACCACATCGTTGCTTTCCAGCTGGCTACAGCATGGTCGTTTTCAAGTCCAATATTAAAAAATTCTTGTCGAGTTGTGTTCTTAATCAAATTCTACTCATTTCACCTATCGTCTCTAATTCTTTCAAGGTGTTGTCTCATCGTCCGACTGACAAACTCATTAACTATTATCCTCAGGTGGCCTTTCGGCCTTTATAAGCCGTGAATCATTCACATCGGGGTCACCATTTTGTAAAGAATTGGAGGTTTGTCATTTCCATTCACTTATGATTAGAGGGACAAACTCTTCTTTAACAATTTTTAAATTAGTTTTTATTGATGTCTTCACTTCAGCAACAGCAGAAAGAGATTATGAACAGGGTTTAAGCTAAAGATTAATAAAAAAAAAGTTGATGCCTTGAATCCAACTGTTTTTTTTTTAACTGAGTTCACCCCAAACAAGACAAGTTGCTACTGTAGACGTAAGGGGCTACTGAGAATTAGGGTTAAAGTTTAGGGGATCATCCTAAATTAGGAGTTGTACAGTTAGATGTTTGTTCACATTAGTTTTAAATTTCTGCATGTAGGTACAGCCGGGGAAACAGGGGGCAGTGAGGGAGTTCCAAAGACCAGCAGCTCGAACAAAGAAGCTATTGGAGTAGAAGGCTTTCCGGCATCTGGGGACCTTCACAGTGAATGGATGGGATTTTGCTGATTGTCGGGTTGGTCGAGTGTACTAGAGCAGCAAGTTCATCGGAGCACATTCCATTGAAGTACTTGTAAAACAAGCACAAGGATGCAACATTGCAGCGATGGGACAGGGGCTGGAGCTTGGTGGATCGTGAAAGACCTATTAAATTAGTGACTCTTTTTTGGATCTTGTCTAAGAGGGAGAGATTAGTGGATGGTGCACCAGCCCATATGTGACAACAATACTACATGCATGGGCGGATGGTGGTTTTGTAGAGATATAGGATACTGTCAGGTGTGAGAAGTTTTCTAGCACAGTAGAGGGAGCCCACCTTCTTTGCAGCTGCCTTGGCAATGTCTTCTATGTATTTGTTCCAATTCACATTTCCTGTGAATGTTAGGCCGAGGAGTTTAAACGTTGGACTCTCAAGTAGGGTGTTATTTGCCATGGCAATCGGTGGTTGAAGAGGTTTCTTTTAGTTGTTGAAGGAAAGGAGCTTTGTTTTAGCAGCATTAAATGTTACCATCCATTTATGACACCATTCCACTACAGAGTGGAGGTCACTTTCTAAGGATTCAACCATTGCCTCGGATATGTGTGCATCGGTTTTACCCACATGATGAGAGTAGAGCGTAGTGTCGTTAGCAAATATACCCATCTCAGACACAATGTCATCAGGGAGGTTAGAAAGCGAGGAAAAAATGTGCAAATAGTTCAGCAGAAGTACATCCCATGCAAATTGTTCTGATTAGATAATAAATCAATCACTCCACATGAGCAAATAATCTTACACGAAAGAAAATAGTTCATCAACGTATAACTGTTACATTATAAAAAGAAAAGAAAAAGGAAATTTGTTTATATTTCAAATAGTGACGGTTGTGAAATTTGAGCACCTTTAAAAAAATGTTAATAATGATAATGAAACACCTCAAGAAAAAGATTACAAGGAAGTTCTCATGATTGATTCAATTTGATTGATGGTTAGGGTTAGGGTTAGGGTTAGGGTTGATTGATGGTTACTCATTAATCATTTTATTCCGAGTGAAAAACAAACCCAATCCTATTTTAATCACATTCATATGTTCATCTTGTTTTTTTCTTAAGGTTAATTGTATATGTGACACGCCAAACCTGCACATAGTCCATGGTACTTCACTAACTGAAGCACTTATGCTTTCGCATTGTCATATATATATATATATATATATATATATATATATATATATATATATATATATGATCAGCTGCAAAACCATGTTGTTCTGTTATCCCTGGAATAGCATGAGAATTCTCATGCATAAAAGGATTGAAAGTTTTGGAAGACATCCAATAATTTTATAAATAGAGATTAAAACAACATTATATTAACCTTAGTTATAGTTTTATAACATATTGGTTTAATTGTATAATTTAATTACCAAACGATATCATAATAATTAAATTAAATTTTCAAAATCCTATTTAAAAAAAAAATAATTTGGTAAAAAAAAAACAGCATAGTTTAAAAAAAAAAAGCAGCCAAATAGAAATGAAAGTAAAAAGACTCGCGGGCAACGTCGGATGGGTACAGCTAAATCTACTTTGCAAGAATGTATGTATGAAAATCAGACTTTTATAGCAGTTAATATTAGGGGAATCCTAAAAAATGTCGCTCAGCACTATTTCAAAGCATCTTATTATTGTAGAGGGAAAGGCAATATCAGAAAGAATGACAAAATCGATCCATAAAAAATTAATAGATCTTATTCGGCAACTTGTTAAGACAATTAAAGTGAATGATTGGTAAAGATTGAGAGTTTAAAGAGTCCAAGAACGTTCTGGTGAAAGAGTTGTTTAGCATGTAAAAAGAAATTGAGTACACGTGTTTATTTCGGCTGTTGCCATGTGCGTTTATATGTGTGTAACTAAATAGGCATGAAAATATGTGTGCGTTCCTTTTTCTTTTTAATGAGAGAGTGTGTGCGTCTATGAACCTGTATATAAGTGCATTCGTTGAGTGGTATGTGCATGTGCTTCGCTGACCATACAGTAGTTCGTGAATGTTTTTCATCATATGTGTGCTATTGCTGAGAGGCTTTGGGGCTAGATTGTGACTTACGCACGTGCGTTCTCTCTGAAAGAAAAATAAGACAGAGGAACAGAATCACTGTGTTTTAATTTTTGTAGTACGTGCAAAATTTCAGCCGTGAATAGTACTTGCACTGTTATTGGTCAAAAGAAACTGCTGATTTGAGTTTTTGTTCAATCATGGTCGATATGTAAAAACAATATTTCTGTCACTGCTGCTTTTAACAGGTAATCAATAATATTTTAGTTGGATATGACGTCATACATAAAACAGAGACGGGAGCGGGTGCAATTCTTAATAGTTCAGAGGAAGCGGCTAAATTGGGAACATGTGTCTACCGAAACATTAAATAATTAAGCAATGAGCTTAATATAAGTCTCTCTCCCTTTCTCTATTCTCACCTCTTTTGACCTTTCAACTTATTTGACGATCAATGGCTGAATAAATCATTCATTTTCTAAGATTGTGTTGTTGACTTAATTGAATAATAAAAAGCATGTCGGTAAAGCATGTTTAAAAAGTCTGTTAGATGACTTTTGATTGCAGCTAACAAAGCTGACCTCACTCCTCGGAGTATCAATACACACGCACGAATGGTGATGCCAGCCAGAAGACGAGGTACGATTTTAAGATGAGTAAGATACAAATGATTAAACTTATTAAAGAAATAAATGATTGTGTAGGGTCAACCCGATAACGAGCCCTGGGCTCTGTAACATACAGACAACAAATATCCATTATAATAAGATATTATCTCTAAACATCTAATGTCATTTTTATTTAACACTTTCTTGTACAACTCTCTCTGTATTGCAAAACCTATTATTTTTGTCAGGTAATTTAGGCTTGAGTTTGTGTTGAAACTACAAACAAATCAATCTCTGAGAGAAATTTAAAGATAGATATAAATACACTTTATATTTACCATGGAAGAAAATTGAATGTTTTTAAAAAATCTATTAATCTATCTTATTGATTGTTATTATTTAGTTATTCATTATCTCGATATTGGTACAGCTTTTGAACCAGACAAAACCGATTTTTGCTGACGCAGAATTACGTAAACAGTTGAAAAAAGGCAAATCAAAACGAAGCGGCATCAAAATAAAAACGAGGCGTCTTTTTAAGAGAAAAAAATAATGAAAGAAAAACACTCACCGTATGTTTATTTTTATGACAATTTATTTATTTTTCGACGAAGAAAATCGATTCAATAATTTTTCTTTTCACATGAAAATTTTTTTTTTTTCAGTAAATTGTGTTTTCTTATGAATAAACTGAAGATTGTAAATCATGTAATCAATGAAACAACGATTTTTCAGAATTTTTTTTATATACTTTTGAACCGAACAAAAAACCTACTAAGTTAGGGTTATGTTAGGATTAGTTTATGGTTAGGGTTTTTAAAAAAACAGTTTGATTTTTGTCTGGTTCAAAATATGTACAAGCTTCTTTTTTTTTTTTACAATAGTTTTTTTTTAGTCATTTTCTAAAATTTTGCAGATTTTCTTTTGGAGTTAGCACAGACGTGGGAAGGAGGGTTTCGGTGTTACTGTTGGGTCACCAGGAAACACTCTTTTTCTGCGGGGCCATATCCTCCGAAGACCCAGAGTTGTTGTCTGCTTCTTGAGCCTTTTGATTGGCTAAATGCTTCGGCATCTTCTGGCTGTTTACGTAAAAGTCCGGAAGATGCAGAACAAAAAGTCGGTTTTGTCTGGTTCAAAAGTTGTACCAATACCATTATTTTTTTGTAAAAAATGTTTTAATATTAATAACACTAGTCTGCACTGGTTTGACGGTCTAACATAGAAAACTTCATTTTAGGTTAGGTTTTTGTGATTAATTATGCTCAGTTTTCCTAATCAGATCAAGTTATCTGAAATCTAACAATAACGTGGGATTTGCTCTCTACCATCTCTCTCGGCGTGGTGAATTTCCCCCAGATGAAATAACAACGCTTGAATAAATGAATTCATTCTTCATTTTAGGTTAGGTTTTTGTGATTAATTATGCTCAGTTTTCCTAATCAGATCAAGTTATCTGAAATCTAAACTCATACTGTTAGATAATGGCCCTATGGGAATGGACGTATCTGTTGGAGATCGGGTTTGACTTGCGCGAATTAACAGTCGAGTGCAGAATAGGGCTTGTTCTCACAGTCGGAGCTGGCAGACGTGACAAGGTTACATGTGACGAGACCTCAGATCAAGGGTCAGTCTACACCTGCGAGAGGCTCTGTGACTTCGCGGGCTCTGTGTGGGAAACAAAGGGATCTGTGACGTTACTCGCTCTCGCAAAAAGCGAGTTTTTTAGCAGTCTGATTCGGAGAGCGAACTGAGAGGACATGCGATTCACAATGTAAAGATACGGAATATTTCCCTTCAGGGAAGACAAGTGCGAGAATCTTTCCCCCCCCCTCTCTAGGAATAGTTAAGAAAACATTAATAACTAACTACAATAACGTGGGATTTGCTCTCTACCATCTCTCTCGGCGTGGTGAATTTCCTCCAGATGAAATAACAACGCTTGAATAAATGAATTAAATTCAACAGAAGAGTTTGTCTTCTGCGTGCAGAACATGGCTTTTATTGCAGACAACAGACGACGGCAGAGAAGAAAGAAATCATCCACTGAGACGACCATCACTGGACGACATGACCAACCCTCTGCACGACGAGTATACGAAACGCGTACTGCCTCGGTCCAGGCAGGAGTAGTATGCAACAATACTAGAAATTCCTATATTCTGATCTATTTGTAGTTGAATGAAACACATAATATCAAATGTTCACAGAAGGTTTACAGAATATTTCTAAAAGATATTGAGAAAAGTGCAACAAACAAAAGAAGCTACTCAGGAGAAGCTACTTAACGAGAAGAGTACTAATATTTGTATATATTTTGTATTTGTAAAAATCTATTATATAAAAAGCAGTTGTTTGTGTCTGTGTCTGTGTATGTCCAGTGAAAAGTCCAAATCTACAAAACAAAGACCCACAAAGTTGATATATTCTTGGTCAGCATTGCCCGGAATGAACGATATCTAAAAAAAATTTTTAAATATTCATTTATTGACCCTAAACTGGTGCAGATTCTGTTTTTCAGCCACTAACTAAAGGGAAGTAACTCTGATTTTTTTCACAGAGTTAATTCCCTTATACCGACTCATTCCTCGAGTTGTCTCTGTGTGTGTATGTTCAGAAAGAGAAATGGGCTGCGCGGAGAAGAGGAGTGTGGAGAGAGGGAGGTGGAAGAGAGAGATAGAAGTTATAATAGAAATATGTTACACTTTTGCAACGCCGGATAGCACTACTAGTATTAAATAAAGACGTTTTTTGTGTTTTTAAATTATTGTTACTACTACTTCTGCTTTTACTGCTACTACTACTACTACTCATGGTAAACACAATATGTTTTCTTCGCAAAGTAATAAAATACAATATGCCTACTTCACAAAAGCAGGAACCTATACAGAATTTCAAACTGAACTCGTTACTTAATCATTACTCGTCCCATCAGCCATGACCGGATACAAGTGTTAATTATTACGTTATAAAGAATTCAGTTCGAAATTCCGCATAGGTTCCTGTTAGGTCAACCTAACAAATCAAAATCGAGTTATTTCCCTTGAAGCAAAGTAAGAGTTATTGCTCCTGGGATTGAAAGAGTCGTCTGCCGAAGAGTGAAAAGCAAACAGAACGGTCTCACAACCAAACAAGCATCTCGCATTCAGCGGTTTTTCTTCATTCTAATTTTATCAGTGTGTTTGTTAAATAAATATGTTAACGGTTCTACTTCGTACTTCCTTCATTTTTCTGAGTTGTAATTGAACCGAAATGTATAAACATCAAGACGTAACATTTTGGCGACGAGAATAATTTTCTTTTTTTAAGAATCATGGAAACGCAAATTTACACTTTCAAAGATGGATTGCACATTACAGAAATTAATGCAACAACAACACAATTATGTTTGATGGAATTACTTTCAAAGAGATTCTCAAAACCTGCACTATCGCTTTCGGAAACAAAGCTTACGATATCGGCAGAATCGGTTGCAACTAAAATTATGGAATTCCATTATGACCCAATAGCTAGATCGACGTTCTGTACATGGTTTTCACGCTTTGAGAACCTTTTAATGTGGAATTCAAGGAACAAGCTGACGACTGGAAAGTCAGACTTTTGCTACGAAAGCTTGAGATGTCGGAACACGATCGGTATGCAAACTACATACTACCTAAACACCCACATGACTACAACTTCGACGACACGGTGGAGACTCTGAGGCAGATTTTGTTATTTAATATGCGTTTCAATTGTCTCAGCATAACGAAGTCTGATTCGACTGATTTCTCAACTTATGCAGGTATTGTAAACAGAGAATGTGAACGTTTTAAAATATCTTCCATCACAGACGCTCAATTCAAATGTTTAATTTTTGTGTGTGGTTTGATATCAGCGGAGGAGGCAGATATTCGCACACAGATTTTGTCAATGGTGGCACCTGCTTTGCAAAATTGGACCTCACAGAGGCTTATCTGCAAGTCAAAGTGGCAGAAACCTCCAGGAAGCTGCTTACTATTAACACACACCGTGGATCATTCCAATTCACTTGTTTACCTTTTGGGGTAAAAACAGCCCCTGCAATATTTCAGCAGATCATGGACACAATGCTCACTGGCGTGCATACTTGAATGACATTATTGTTGTTGGGCAATCCAACCAGAAGTTGACAAAACGGATCAGCAAAGACTTTGGTTTTTAGCTCTGCCTGAAAAGTGCCATTTTTATTTACCCTCCATAAAATACTTGGGATTTATTTTTGATCGTCAAGGTCGTCGCCAGATCCTGCTAATGTGGCAGCCATTCAACACATGCCACCCCCATCAAACGTTAGCAGTCTACACACATTTCTGGGAATGGTGAGTTACTACGGTAGTTTCTTGCCTTCACTCCATCAAATCAAATCACCACTCAACAAACTGTTGACAAAAGACACAAAATGGTCCTGGCCCGTGGTCTGTCAGAAATCATTTGAAAAAAATCAAAGCACTCATTAACTCTGACCTACTGCTCACACATTTTGATCCCAATAAGAAAATAATCATGGCAGCGGATGCATCAAATCATGGCGTGGGAGCAGTGATAACGCATATATTCACGGATGGAACTGAGAAAGCTATCATGCATGCAGCCAGATCCCTGACACCTGCTAAACGTAATTACAGTCAAGTGGAAAAAGAAGCACTGACACTGATTTTTGCTGTGAAGAAATTCTATAAGATCTTGTTTGGGCATCACTTTACACTTCTTACAGACCACAAGCCACTACTTTCAATATTTGGCTCAAAAAAGGATATTCCAGTTTATTCAGCCAACCGATTACAACGGTGGGCAATCATTCTACTGGGGTACGATTTAGATATACAGTATTCGGCCAAGCTGATGCCTTGTTACGACTCGTCAGTGCACAATCAGTTTCAGACGATGACACTGTCATCTCTGCCATCAGCATCGAGGACGATTTTCAATGCGCTCAGATTGTATCCTAATAATTCCAGTCACAAGGATTGATATAAAGCGAGAAACATAACAAGATCCAATCATACAAAAAGTGTGCAGATTTCTCCAACATTCATGACCTTCTAACCTCACGAGAAACCTCCAACAGTTCAAATGCTGCAGTGGCTCTTTTTCTGTCATTGATGGTTGTTTGATGCTTGCAGATCATGTTGTTGTTCCCGCTAAGCTCAGACAGGCAGTCCTTAAACAGCTACATTCGGGGCATCCAAGCATTAATCGAATGAAATCACTAGCCCGCAGTGTGGTCTATTGGCCTAACATTGACACAGACATTGAACGTACTGTCAAACATTGTATTCAGTGTATGGAAGCACAGAAAAATCCACCTCGGATTGTTGATTCTCGCTGGACATACCCAAAGCGACCATGGTCCAGAATACACGTAGACTTTGCTGGCCCTATCAATGGCCTTAGTTTTCTGGTGGTTGTGGATGCCCATTCCAAATGGCCAGAAGTTTTTTCAATGCACACAGACTGACACTCAGTCTACGGTAACAGTACTTAGGCGGCTATTTAGTCAACACGGCTTGCCCGAGACTTTAGTCTCAGACAACGGATCATAATTCACGTCTGAGTCATTCGAACGATTCTGTAAATCGTATTGCATACAACACACGTCCGGTCGCCACCCTATCATCCTCAATCCAATGGACAGCCGAAAGGTTTGTAGACACATTCAAATGGGCACTACTCAAAGCAAGGAGGGAGGGAACAACAGAAGAGATACTACATGCTTTCCTCCTTTCATATCAAATAATACCAAATGGTGCTGTGAAGAATGGTCTGTCACCAGCAGAGGCACTCATGGGATGAAAACTCCGTACCACACTGGATGCTTTACGGCCCCAGAGACAAAGGCAACAACCAAGCAAAACAAAAGCATTTTCAGTTGGCACACCAGTGTTTGCTCGGAATTACTGACCTGGCAAGCCAAACTGGGTACCAGGCATCATCCACAAAATCAATGAACAATTCCTGTATGATGTTCAAGTCGGGAGTCAATTCTGGACACGGCACAAAAACCAGTTATGTCCTAGATACACTGGAGACAACTTCCGTTCGATCTGTTAATGGACACATTCGAACTGCCATCTCCATCACCTCCCAATCAGACAAATACAAATGGAAATTATGAAAGACCTCACAGGAGTTGGCCAAAGCACAGTCGCACTCAAGTAAAGCACCTCCAAGTTAACCCTAAATACTGTCGGTACAGTTAAAGAATTAAACGGGGAGATGTTAAGTCAACCTAACAAATCAAAATCGAGTTATTTCCCTTGAAGCAAAGTAAGAGTTATCGCCCCTGGAATTGAAAGAGTCGTCCGCCAAACAGTGAAAAGCAAACAGAACGGTCTCACAATCAAAAAAGCATCTCGCATTCAGCAGTTTTTCTACATTCTAATTTGATCAGTGTGTTTGTTAAATACATCTGTTAAAGGTTCTACTTCGTACTTCCTTCATTTTTCTGAGTTGTAATTAAACCGAAATGTATAAACATCAAGATGTAACAGTTCCTGAGTTCGATATAAAAATTCCCAAGTTCGAAAAGTTGCATTGCACCTGAAGAAGGTTGGAGGATACATCGGCCGAAACGCTGTGAAAATAACAACCAAGATGAGAGTTGTAGTCTAAATAATACAAATGTTTTTTTTTATTATATCATATATCCTTTTCCTTTCATAGGTGAATCAAATGGGTCACTGGGT
Organism: Sepiola atlantica; assembly: GCA_963556195.1. Classification (NCBI taxonomy): domain Eukaryota; kingdom Metazoa; phylum Mollusca; class Cephalopoda; order Sepiida; family Sepiolidae; genus Sepiola; species Sepiola atlantica. The sequence goes on along the minus strand of OY744516.1, from coordinate 123,045,900 downwards.
ATTCTAAGAAAAAGTGATCATTCTTTCAACATTTTTATCGCGACTATAAATCATTTTGTATATAGGTCGCTATTTTCATGGTCTAATAAATATACAGAATTCAGTCACCAAGTGAGAGCAAACCCGTCACTCATATTTGTGAACAAACAATAAAGTATACTTAAAGTACAATATGGTCTTTTTTTATCCTCATATGCAGTGACTGCAGATAATAGTCTTGTGTAGCCTTTAAACTGGCCTTGTAAATAATTCCCACAGGTATTCAAATACTAGAAGGGCTACCTGGCGTTGCCCGGGTGGGTAGTAATTTATTTTACCAATAACAATTGATTTCTTACTCTTGTCAAATGTGAGGTAAATCTTACTGCACAAAAACGAAGCAACTAATCGAGGTAGAACTTTAAAAAGAAAACGCATGTTAAATCTTATTTAACGAACAAATACGTGAGTAAAGTTTTACAAAAAAAAAATGTGATATAAGTTTCATTTCAAAAAATAAATTAATCTGCTCTCTCTCTCTCTCTCTCTCTCTTTCTCTCTCTCTATCTCTCTCTCTCTCATGAATCTGTAAATAAAGCATCTGTATGTACGTAGAATAATTCCTATCTTTAGTCACAAAAATATTAACAAAAAGCGATTATTTCTTTTGTGTCTATTTATGTTATATCAAGAAAAAGGGAATATTATTTTTGTGTCTGTTAAAAGTGAAAGAAATTCTTTCCTTTATTTTTTATTATCAGTTATTATTAAGATTAAGCCTCCCTTTCTTTGCTCATAAAAATTAAATTTGCATGCATGATTATTCTCTCCTTTCTTTATCATTATCAGTTATTATTAAGATTAAGATTAAGCCTCCCTTACTTTGCTCATAAAAATTAAATTTGTATGTATGATTATTCTCTCCTTTCTTTATCATTATCAGTTATTATTAAGATTAAAATTAAGCCTCCCTTTCTTTGCTCATAAAAATAAATTTGCAAACGTGATTATTGAAGCGAGCCAGACACACGTACGTTCACTTTTATTATATAGATGTAAACAATATAAGTCAGAAATATACAATCTATCCATATAATTAAAAAAAATAAGTAAATCCATATGAATCAGCATGGTATGACTTTTTTTGTCCGACTTGATTCTGTTCTTGGAATTGTTTTCCACCGTACTTTCTAGAATCAGGTACTCGCAGGTGGGCCACGTGAAGGTTGCCAACATCCATAGTAAAAGTGGTGCTATAGAACCGACAAGATTTGAACCTGGCACACCCACGTTGTCAGTCCACATTAGTATGCACTTCATAACCATCTTCTTCCATTTATATAAATACTAACTGCTTTGCTAGCTTGCTATCGATTTGCAAAGTTTGCTACTTAAAATATTTGAAACATTAATTTAAAATAATAAACATTTCATTCATAACTTTGTTGTAAACGCGAAACAAAATCTTTATCATTTATTCATATAGGTAAACAAACATTAAGATTTTGGTAATTTTGATACAAATTTATTTATCTTTTAAATGTGACCGTAAAAAAAGGAAAAGAAAGAAGAAATCAATTTACTTTTTCACTTGCAATTTAGAAATAGATCTTAACTTGTTAGAAAATCAAGTCAACCCCTCTAAAGAAAGGAACATTTAAACACAAATGATAAAGATTTGAACTGGGAATAAAACAATATTGCGCTTAAGTCATTTATTCACAGTATGATGAGATTGTAGCAGCGCGGACCCTAGCTTGTTAAGATGTTGTATCTTAGAGAAAATGCTACGGTCCACACTTACATTAAAATTGTTATAAGAAATGTTTAAAACAGAAAAACAGATGAAAGTTGAATGAAGGAAGAATGGAAAAAGGAAATATTATTTAAGCAAACACAATATTTATATATATGCAAAATTCAAGACATTAATTGTTCATTTGAAATGTTCAGTTAGAGAAGTAAGAAAATGTTTATGCCTGTAATTTATGAGTGCGTATGTGGGTGCATAGTTGTACGAATGTGTGTGTGTGTGCACGTGAGTTGAGATTTGCCGGGGTGCGTAAGTGTACAACTGTGTGTGTGTGTGAGTGAGAAATGATAGGGCGTGTAGGCATTTGTGTGTGTTTTTGTCCACAGTGTGTAAGCATGTGTGTGCAAGTTGAATGGTAGTCACCTGAGACGTCGCTCGCCATGAAGGGCGAGGAGAGTCTAGAAACGTTTCCTCCTGTTAAGCGTTGAAGGAAAAAGAGAAAGATTTTGTAGCCGTGAGATGCCTTTTATATTTTATGACCAGTTGTCGCGCGGACGTAGTTGACGGCACCCCACGTAACAGACATGTTTTGTTTTTTTAGTAAAATTACTGAGTTGGTTCTGGAAGCTGGTTTTTTGGAAACAAAATTCTGATTTCGTTTTTAGCTGGAATTTGGAGGTGTGGCTTGTGTTTTCGCCCACGCCGTCGGTCAATCAACTTTATAGGATTGAGATAAATCTCAATCCTATAAGATCTGTAGCTATCGATGTTCACTTAAATACAATCCCATCATAATTCGTAACTTGTACCGGAAATTGGAAACTAAACTAAATAATCAGGACAACACCGGGCGGGTTCAATTAGTCTAAATGAATAAATGCAAAAGTTGTGCCCATTTCTCGGTAAAGTCAAAACACCCTATTTCAAGTTAATTCAACTTCACGCAATAACATTTGTGTATTTATATAATAATTATTATAATTTTATTATATTTTATTTTATATGATTTATTAATTTTTTTTTCCTTTATTTATTCAATTCTAAATTTAAATTTACGTGTGGGCCGTTATTATTATAATATGTGCAAACAAAGGGGGATAACTTAGAAAAAATATGTTTAGAAATGAGATTTGAAATTTGAGATTTAAATCAATTGTGGAATGAATTAATGTCATGAAGGTAGGAAGGGACCGTTGGAACGGGGGGGAAGGGGGGAATAAAAAGAAACGTTGGAAAGAGGGGGAGGGGGGGGGGAATTAAGAGATAAAAATACATACACACATATACATATATAAAGTGTAAATATCTAAATAAAGTATTTCAAGGGTATAATACTCCTAGAACTAAATTTATATAAATTTATTCAATTTATTTATTTATTCATTTTTTTTATTTTAATTTTTTTTAATTTTCCTTTGTTATTATTATTTATTCATATATTTATTTATTCTTTTATTATTATAATTTATTTTTTATTTATTTTATTTATTTATTTATTTTTGTCTTTTTTTTTCTATTTTAAATTTTTACTATTATTTTATTTTATTAAATTTCAAACTTTAATTAAGAGATTACAAATGTATCCGCATACACATACACACACATGAGAATACACCCATATATACATACATGTATATATGTATACACATACACAAGGCCTAAATATATGTAAACAAAGTGTATATTCTTCCATTCCTGTTTACATTTACATTTATGTCCATAATTAAAATGTTTTATTTACAAACATGTAACATGTAAAAAATGAAAAACAGGACAAGAGGCATTGAGGTGTGGGGTGGGTGGCGCTGGCAAATAAAGAGGAGACAAAGGCAAGTAAGTTGGGGGTGGGAGTGTGAGGATGTAAGAATCAGAGGATGAAAGGGGAAGACAACTCAAATCTGTTATTCAGAGTTGAACGAAATTTAGAGATAAGAATAGCTTCCGAAATTCGAAGCTGACCTATATTGCGGACGGAGTTGAGGATGCGGACACTAATAGAGCGATGTGTGTTGCCACATGATATTAAGTGTTTGTGGAAGGAAGAAATGTGGGTGTTTAGATGCTCTTTAATGCGTTGGTGTAGAGGCCTAACGGTACTACCGATGTAAAACTTTTGACACTTAGCGCATTGTAGGTTGTATACTGTATAGGTGCGGAGGCAGAGGCCAGAGTTGAGGATGGGGCAATTAGCTAGAGAGCAGGGGTCCGGGGTGTAGTGGTTTTTTTTTGATAAATGTTGTCGGAGAGAAGTGCCTGTGTGAGAAAGTTGTATGTTAAGGTTCTCACTACGTATGGCATTGCGGATAGTGGAAGTGATACGGCCGCTAAAGAAGGGGAGTTTAAGGAAGCAAGTGTTGGTGAGTGTGCGGTGTCTACGTCTTCTGGTGTTGTTAAGGCTGGATATGGTAGTGAGGGGGAAACCGTTGGTTAATAGGGTTTGGTGGAAGGCTTCAGTGTGTGTTGTTATATCGGAAGTAGACGAGCATTTGTCCTGTATGCGGGTGATTTCGGTTTGTGCGTAATTAATTTTGGATTTGAGGGGTAGTGCGGATTTGTAGTGGATGAAGAGGTTCCTGCAGGCGGGTTTTCTATAGAAAGTGGTGTGGAGAGATCCGTCGTCATTAATGCTCAGTTTAAAGTCTAGTAGTGAGAGAGAGCCTGAGGTGTTGGGATGTTCGATGGTGAATTTAATGTGGGGGTCAGTATTATTAAATGTATTAAAGATAGAGGTAGCTTCCTCTCGGGATGAAGTGAGGATCAAAATGTCGTCAACGTATCTCGAGAAGAAAATATGGGAATGGCATATATATATGTGTTTATATGTCTATAGGTTGGTGAGAAAAGTTCAAGAATAATGAGTCTGTACATGGAAGAGGCAATATTAGAAAGAATGAGAAAGTTTATCAATACGAAAATAAATTAACTATTATTGATGACAGACAACGAATTTGGAGAAAAAGCCGGATATGCAGTCACTGGTAAGAAACAATCTCGTGCTGACCCTTAAAAGAAGAAGCTTCTTGGTATGAGGAGTGGCTCGTTAATATGATAGATAGCATTTAATGCCATTATTTCATCTTCACAGGATAACTCAATGTATTGTCTTAAATTCTCATTCATTATACATATGAATAAATAATGTGCATACGTTTATAAAGGTATAAAGGTACATCCTATTTACTTGACTCCCTACAAGGGCAGAGTTAGATACAAGGTCGGTGTTTAATGTGAGAGAAATCCAGCTCCCAAAAAAGGAGCACTCTGGATTGGGACAAAAATTTAAATTGCCTCAGTCTAAAAGGATTTCTTCTTCACTGACCGAGGACAGAACAGACGAAGTGTAGTATCAGAACAGATACTACACTTTGCTCCTAGCCAAAAGAAGACAAGTCTTAGAAAGCAGCAGATATGACATTGGTTGGCACTATGATTGGGAATATGATGTCAGTTATGGTCACTGTGTTAGTAACATCCACATCGCCATGTCTGATATATCGAAACTAATATATAAAGAATAGTCGGTTGGATTTTTCGAAGTTAGACCTAAACAGCATTGCATCTAATAAATCGATATTTGGTTCTAACTAGGCAAGCACTTACGTAAATTTTCAGTCTGTGTTCTTTACATAATTCCAATCGGTGTCAGTGATTCTGATTATATATTTTACTTGACCAGATATTTCTCTTAGTAAGAGAAAATTCCAGATATACACTGTAATTTCCCTTGGCTAATCAGTTATGTTCGTTAGCAAATGTAATGGTTGCATTTGTTACCAATATGCAAAATTGCACCCCTTCTTTGCCCCTTTGCATAAAACTACATATAGTCCACATTACCCACCCTAGTAAAAGTACTTTACTTTTACCCACTCTTACATCTAGCAGCTGTGTTCCAAAATTCATAAGGATCGGTTAATTAGTTTAGGAGTGAATCCTATACATAAAAATATAAAAACATAGACATACCTAACCGTCATCGAACAGGTGGTACACATGTATGGGAACTAATGAGGATTTCCGCACTTTACGTTTTTGTAGTACCCTCTTACCCCACCTGACCCCATCTAGTACCGGGTACCAACATGGTTTTACACTAAATGTCTTCTCTGAGACCCCCTTCTCTCCAGCCTTCCCAGTCTGGTACCATCATGGTCTTGGACTGTCTTCTATACTTCTACCCTACCCTGTATATGCTAATGGTACAAAGGTTATAAACAGTGCAGAGTGAAGGGGGATACTTTTTTAATTTGTAAAATCACATAGCAATACTGCTAGCCAGTAAAAATGTCTAGTATAAAAACTAGCAAACAATAAGATTGCCTCAAAACATCAATTATTGTATCCATTCTTGAACTGTTCTCTCTCTCTCTCTCTCTCTCTCTCTCTCTCTTTCTCTTATCCTATTTTTCATTCTTAGTGAGTTCTTTTGGATGAAATAATGAAAAACAAAGAGAAATAGTAAAATTGAACAGAGACAAAAACAACCTGAAAGATGTATTTTAAGTATAAATAAGAAAACAATTGACATTAAATATTGTTTTGAAAAACTAACACTATGTCAAATGGTCTCTAGGTTAACACTTTATTCTTCATAAAGTAATTTTCAAATGAGAATATGCTTATTGACTATTGTGTTTTAAATGCACACAAGAGGAAAATGCTTAAATATAATAAATTTGTACATAAACCTTTATAACACAACAATGATTTTGAATAAAATGATAGTTATAAACAACATACACATTCACTCAAAAATGTACACAAAATACTTAAAATATCAAAATCAATCTCTTCCATATAACTCAGTACAAATGTGAAACCACCACCACAACCACAACCACCATCATCATCATCATCATCATCATCATCATCATCATCATCATCATCATCATCATCATCATCATCCGGTTTAGGTATTTAAGGTGCTGTGAGTGTCCCGGACTCTGGGGTGGACCACACCAGGCAACGTCTCACGCCTGTTGTCCATGGGGTCTGATCCATAGGGTTGATACCAGTTATGTTGCAAGCAGTCAAGTCACTTTGTGCGCACTCATGTCAGGTTTTCCTTGATTTTCCATGGATCCTTGTGCCTGGGGTATCCATGCATGTTATTGAGGTGGCACGCTGTACATAGCCAAACCACCTGAGACGCCAAGCGCTTAAGGCATCCCAAATCCCACCAATAGCAAGCTTCTGATAGAGCATAGCTGAATGGATTCTCTCCTCTAGTTTGCTGTGACACATCCACCTGATCATGGCACGGTCATTATGCTGAAGCCATTGCAAGTCAGAAGCGTTTGGGGCCCATGTCTCACTGCCATGCAAGATGGCGGAGCAAACACAGGCCAAAAAGACTTTGGCCCGAGTCCTGAAAAAAATGTGTCTAGATGTAAGGATTGGCAGCAGCTTCCTGAATTTTCCCCTAGCAACACAACAGCGAGCAGTGATAGCACGTTCGCAACCACCATTAGCATTTAACATGTCGCCCAAATAGCAGAAAATAGTTTCAACATCAAGTGGGGTGCCATCCATGTCCATAAGGGCAATCGTCTGACCATCTATTGGGCGGGCAACACCAAGACATCTGTGACAAACTTAATTTGGGTCAACAACCAGCCTCCCAGCAAGACCACCACACTTCTTATGGGCCCATAGTTTGCACTTGGATCATTCAATGGAGTTTATACCTACACCTCTGTGACAGACAGTGCAGTAGGTTGAGACCAACACTGGGGATAAGAAATTTTGTCTTCTTCATGTTGACTCTCAGTCCTTTGCTCTCCATGTATGTCTTCTAAGTCAGCAACCTGGATTTGCACTCCTCTAGGGAATCTGCAATAACCACAAAATAGTTTGTCTACAGGAGTTCCCATGGGACACTTACATGGAACTCATTCAACAATACCTCCAGAACCATGATGAAGCGAAGTGGGTTGAGTACATAATCCTGATGAACCCAAACACCCACTCCAAACTCCTCACTGTAGTGGCTGTTGACATGAAGACGACTACGAGCATGCCCTGGACAACACGGACAGTTCACTCTTCCACACCAAGGCTCCTCATTGTCCACCAGAGAACTTTCCTAGGCACGCGGTCAAATGCCTTCAAGAGATCAATGAATGCAAAATAGAGAGGTTTCCTGGATGCAATGTACTTTTCTTGCAGTTTTCATGCAATGAAAATGGCGCCATCTTAAAAATCCAACGTAACAATATTATAATTCCTGGCATTTCCTGACAAGTATGTCCATTATTCCTGACAATTACTGACAAAAATAAACGTTTTTCCTGACAAAAAACCTTTATTAAATTAGAAATAAAAAAATATTTTTTGCATGAAAACCCACACAGGGCCCACCCCAAGCCAGCTTGACATTTTCTTGGTGTTTTAAATTGTAATGATAAGTAGCTATATGCTTAATAATAAATTAACACTAGAAAATGACTAAATTGTAATGATAGGTAGCTATATGCTTAATGATAGACTAACACCAGAAAAAGACTAACCCCTGCCATTTTTTTCATGTTTCTTTTTTTAATTTCTTATACAAATATGAATATAAAAGGTACAAAAACAGACTAAGTAGCCTTTTTCAAGGCAACAATTGTCACATTAATTCCTGACATTTCATAAAAAAATAGGTACAAAATAAGTACAATTTACAATAAAGGAATGGTCAGTTGGTCGAATGCTGGGGCAAGGCTCTTGCATAACCACCACAGAACAAGTTCATAAACGGACCAAAGAACATTTCTTGTCAAGAACTAGTCAAAGGTAACTTCATCATCATTAAGATCTGGCTGTGGTGAGTTGCTGCAGTAGAGGCCTTTGCAATTACCACACAAGTTTGAACAGTCAATACCATGTTTCCTGCAACTGCATCTTGCTGTAGTACACCCTGAAGTACAGTTACACCTAATTATAGCCAACAAATTTACAGGACCAGCTGGCAAGTTAGTCTTGATTGGTTGTAATTTAACATCTGAAAGTTTTCATCCCCACTCGTCGGGTTTTAGCTGGTTTCTACATTTCCATTCCTGAATTTGGAAGTAAATTGGAAGGCTGTGGAATTTCGTAGCTGCTCTTGTTGGCGGCAATGATTTGACCTCAACATACTTTGAGCTTTTTGCAACCTTTTCCTTAAAGCGCATCAGTCAGAGATGATTGATGTTTTCCCCATCATTATCATTGTAGAGGCACGCTAAAGCCTTCTCCCCAGCTTCAATAACCTCTTCTGCACTGCTATCCTTGCCAAACACTTCTGCCAGTTTGAGAAAGTTTCCATTGTTCATCACCTTTCGAAGGGATGCTGCCTTCCCAATTCCATAAACACTGGATGTAGAATCACAACTCAGTAGTGCATGGATGAAAAGAATGTTGGAACAGACCACATCTCCCAAAGATTTCCTCATCTCTTTGATGTTCCAGACTTTCACACTTTTTGCACTATCCTTTGGTTGTGGCGCAAAGAAGATGTTGTAACCATCATCTCTATTGGCATGATAACATAGAAGGACTAATAGGTCAGTGTCATCTGCTATCAAAATGGTGTCTCCTATCTGTGCCAGTTCACAATCAATATGTCAGCGTCTCCAGATGCATGGACTACTTTACAACCTGCTTCCTCCAAACTCTTTCCCAGCAAATTGATGAACAATTGTTTGTTTTCTTGATTAGCTAGAAAAACATCCTTTTTAAATTTGAACACCATTAAAGAAGTCAGTGACACATTAACACCAACAGAGCTCCCTGCTTGGCGTCGGTGAGTCGCGTCTTTACTGGATGGACTCTTTCATACCCATCAAAGACAATGTATGCTTTTCCATATCTAGTAGTGACATATCTGTGGTAGTGGGCACAGATCTCATCAAATGTGTGACCTTTTTGTCATGGGAGGCATTGAAGTAGTGCTCTACCATCTAAGAGATACTGTGGGTCTGAAGACTGTGAACCTGATTGTACAGGGGAAGTCAGTTACCATACTGCATCTGCCAAAGCCGTTTTATTTGCCTCTCGCGGTAGTCCGAAAGAATAAAAAAATGCAGGTGGGTAACCACAAAGCTCATACTGGAAATGTTCTTGCTGCTGCTGAGTTGAGGGTTCATTGGTAAATAGCACACACAGTCTCTGGAATAGGAGTTGTGGTTCAGTCTCAACTGCTTCATCTTTGCTTAGCGGAACTTTTGACCCAAGTGCAATTGCCTGATCCTTTCTTTTAAAAGTGTACTCATGGACATTTTCTCCAACCATGGAAGCTATGATTGCCTCTCCTATGGAGTTTGCTCTGTTCCCATTCACATTTTTGTCTCCAGTTACTCCACTTGAAATGCTGTGAATGGACGGATCTTCTGTGAAAGGGTCATATGTCTGGAGAAACGCAAGTAGCTTCCATGTATCCCTCACATCTCACTCTTTTCTTGCTGATATAGCCTCCTGGTGCTGGTCACTAGTGCCATAATGAATGCTTGCTAGTTATTGCATTGTAAACTTGATTTCAGCGCACGCTGGCAGTGATAGCATCCAAACTAATCGCTGAATTTCGTCCATTCCTCTGCCATGAGTAAGACGTTCAGAGGTCTTCATGCTTCTCATTAGCACCTGCTCAATAACCAGATCCGTCGACAAGCAATCCCAGTAGCGATCACTCTGTCTAATCACATGGAATCCTTCAGAAAATTTCTGGTACACTTCAAGATGGCTTTTCGGCAGCCCCTCCATTTGCTGCAAGTACAAGTAGGCCGACTTTACAGATAGGATGTGTCCTGCTGCAGCAAATATTGGCAGCATTTTCCTTACAGCGTCATGGTGCAATTATCAGTTCCCAATGTGCTCTGCCTTGATTAACAATTGCAGAATCTTCACCATATCAAGGTATTGAATCCACAATTTTGTTGTTTGCTGGTCAACCATCACATCATTCACATAGTTCATTCTCTGGGCAATCCTGGTCATAGACTCTGATGACAGAACATTATTCAATGTCTCAGTCCCATCAAGGAGACCTTTCAATAGCCCCTGAGCTTCCATCAGGTCTTCAATTTGAGGAAATGACTCTTCTGCATCAGTGTTGGGTTGATCATCCTCAGTGACATATGAAACTGGCAAATCATAGGCTTTCGCTAACAAAATAGCATTCAGAGCAGCATCAACTAAGAAGTGAGCACAAATGGCTCTTGCAATTGCTTTGCCACTTAGCATGTGCTTCACTGTGTTTTCAGCATGCACAAGTTACAAGTTCAAAAAGTTCTTGCAATCCAGAACCTGTCATCAAATGACCAATTGACCCGAGAAAGCTCATCTGTGTATGGAGCCCACCAAGTCGCAAGACAAATGATTTCAGGGGACTGTAACTAGGCTGTGACTCGACTATCATCATTGCTTTGTAACAAAGTGATTGATCGAATGTTTAATGACTGCATAAGGCCTGACCATGCGGGTCTGGACAGATGTGAAATTAGTGAAACCTCCCAAAGGATGTCAACATTAGAAGTGGAATCGACAACTTTCTTGGGCTGGAGCTCTTTAAATGTCACTGGTGGTTTGTTGGTGTGCTGTTAATCTAAGTACTTCATGTTAATCCTTCCAACCTTTATTATATCTTCTGAAAGGACCTGAATCCTTGAAACTGATTTTGCTTTAATTTTCACGGGCGTAAAAGATGCTATGATGCCCATACCATAGAATGTGTTGAATTCATCAATACTCCTTACATTATGGTCCACATTATCAGCTATGAACTGCACAAATTCAGTGTTAACAGGGGAGAGAGTTTCAGCACCATGAACAAGAGCAGCACTTCTTTTGAATTTCTGGACTTCCGAGTAAGATGAAGAGAAGCCATGCTTATTCAGAGTGTCAATTAAGAACATCGATCCAAATTGGTTATGCAATTCCACTGCTGAACCAAACTGCAAAGGTGCAAGGAGAACTCTAGGTCTAGCAACCTGAATTATCGCTTGACTAATTGATGCAAGTTTCAAATCATTGTCTTTGCCTGCAAAGCCAGTGTCCTCGAGAATTTCCTCCATTTTTTTTAACAAGATCGACAATGGTGAGCTGCTCCTCGTCATTTTGCTGCAAATATTTAGCAACTTCCAGAAATGCCTGCTTTCTCTCTGAATCCTCTGGTCTACCAAGGTTTTGTTTCTTAGACGAATCAGCAGAAGAGAATGCCTTAGGAATGCTTTTATTGGAATCAAAGTTTGCAAAACATGTTCTGTGATAACATGTTTCTTCTGTAAACAAGGTCAGCTACATAACCTATTCTACCTTTAACAGATGATGCCCAACCATCATTTTTTCGGACTTTCTCACACACCTTTAACACTCTGTCCTTAAACTCAATAGTGTCTACATGGGAAACATCAACACCTCTTTTTTATCAGATTTTGCTCCAGAACCACAAAAAAAGACAATGTTCCTTAAAGTTAAACACACACAAAGAGTGGCTTGCACGGGATAGCATTTCATCATGGGTGAACCTGTTTTTACGGTCAATTTCTATGTATTTGGGGTTGATTCAACGCTGTCTGCATTTCTTGTGAAGACGTTGACCAATCTGAATTATGATCTTCTCTCTACGTTGTTCAGAAGCTCTCTTAATGGAATTGATGCCCTTCTGGCTGACGATGAATGTTTCTCTATTACTGGACAGTTCATTGTTTCAAATAGCACACTTGTCAGCATTCATAATTATCAGTACTTCACTTTGCCCAACCTTAAATTAGAATATGACAGAATATTTAGCTCCGGCAGTAATACATCAAAAGAGACACAAATAAGGCATAAGAAGTTATAATTATATTTAACTTTATGAAAACTGTTGGTTTTATTTCACATTGCTACATTTGGTTTTTTGAAGATGAATTTACAGAAATTGAGTTGAGAGAGGGGAGATTAGAATCGGTGGCAATCTTTAAAGATGGCGCTTGTTGACCCCTTTCCGCAAGGCTAATTTTGGTAAACTTTTTTTTATCTGAAAGAGAGGTTATTCATGCCCAATATCCAAGTTAAAAACCGTTGTTAGCAATTTGTTTGAGGTTCAGCCAAAAAATCAACTAAATTGACTGGATTCCGGAAGAACAAGTGAGATAAGCTAATGCACTTTTGACTTTTTATTTAATTTCATATAAGTAATATTACTTAACACACACAATATATTTTGAAAGGCGAAATAGAGCATGCTATTCTATATTTGAAGGAGAGCAAAAGTCCCGGGCTTGATAATCTTCATATTGAGTTCATCAAAGCTGGTGAAAGAACCATTCCTAAATATTCTTTTGAAATTGTTCAACATGATACTTGCAACTGGTAATGTACCGCAAGCTTTCAAAAATGCAATGATCGTTGTACTGCATAAGAAAACAGTCGAATGGATTGCGGAAATTATCGCTCAATCAGCCGTTTAAGTCATTTTTAGAAATTGTTGGTCACAATAGTGGCAGAACGTATCAAAAGAGATCTTTATGTATCATTGCCAACTTCTCAAGCTGCATACCAACCAGGGAGAGGTACTATAGAGCAAAGTATCGCCTTAGGGTAGATAATAGAGAAGTCCATAGAATTCAATAATCCTGTGTTCATTGATTTTACTAAAAAGTATCAAGCTTCCATCTCTTTGGAAACTTTTGGAAGAAACAAATCTAAATAAACAGTATATACACCTCTTAAAAATGACTTATGCTAATTCGCCTGCTGCAATTAAAACTGATATAGGCACATCACGCCCAATCAGAATCCTCAAGGGTGTAAAGCAAGGTGATGTCCTTTTAGCGCTCCTATTCTGCATCATTATGGCATCAGTTATTTTGAAAACAGAACAATAATGTAGCTATGGTTTTTCAATTGGTGGACATCTTTATGTCTAATCTGAGCTATGCGGATGACATAGCTGCAACTAAAATCTCCAGCTTTGATTTGCAGTTATTTCTGGATAATCTTATGAAATTCTTAAAAGAAGTTGGTCTTTCTATTAACAAGCCCAAGACTAAATGCATAACCACTGATAAAAAAAAAAAACTCCTCTTAACACCAACAAATCTTGGGCACAAGCTGTCTTCATCTAACGCCGGGCAAACAGTTGTAAATCACAGAATCGGCTTAGGTTGGGCCGCCGTCACAAGAAACAAAACTGCCCTAACTTCTAAATACATACCATACAATATCAAAGCAAAAATCTATAACGCATATGTCCTTCCTGTAGTCTCATATAGACTTGAACGTGTCAATTGGACTGTAAAATTACGTCAGAAAGTAAAAACCTTCCAAAGCCACCTGTAATATGGTAAGAGTTGATTTTCATGAGAATATCTTTATGCCAGATCTTGTCAAAGACCTTGGAGATATCTAGCACTACCGCCCTAGCCTCAGTTAACTTATCCAGCGTGCAGTATATATGCCTTGGTCAAAGAGAAGTTTAACATTTTTAAGGTGGTGAATTATCATTAGTTTGATTAATGATTCAAAGATTTTAGCGAAGGAGACTTATGAAGCAATAATTTTTCGGGTCAGTTCTTTTGCCAGACTATTAAAAACTGATACCACACAGAGACAATTTTCCAGCTGTCAGGGAAGCAAGATTCTGCAAAGCATCTATAACAAATGCCGAATCGTTCTTCCCTGGAGAGGACAGGTGCCAGCTCAGCAGAACATTTCTTTTTTTATTATAGCAGGGATAAGATCTGGTTCACATGCTTTGTAAATATCATTGTTTTTATGATATCTGATATATTTTTTTATTATTTGTATTATGTATATAATATGAAATTTAAAAAATGTTTAAGAGTCTTAATACAAAAAAAATATTTAAAATTTAATTTACAGTGTTTGAAATCTAACTTATTCGGTGTCATAATTTAATAACAAAAGAAAATATTATTAAATTGTTAGATAGTGAGAGGGTGCAGAGAGTGGGAGGACGCCCTGAACGGGGGTAGGAGTAGCAGTGGAAATCAGAAGTTACGTTACGTCCGTTAGAGGTTGTTTCTGTCTCTTGTCCCTGACCACCAAGAAAGAAGGATGTGCGAAGCGGGGTCCTTGCAGCAGCAGGGGCCTGGCGCATAATGTGACCCAAAATGGCTCAGCTGTTGGATGATAAATCCTCCCTCTGAGTAATTCCCATGTTCTCTCTTTCTCGTGCAAACTACACAATCTGTGTCATCTTTTTTATGTTAAATAAAACTTCTTAAAACTAGACCAGCATCCAGTGTTATCGTTCAAAGCCCGAGACAATATGACAAAATGATGTCATCCATATTATTTATTTTGCAATATATTATGTTAGCCTCATTACTACCTGCATTTTCGGTATTAATCGATAAAGTTATTACCTCCAGCAAGGATGTTATGTTTTCAGTCAAGTTTACTTGTTTGTTTGTGTATAGCCTAGCGTCCACATCACTTTACCAATCGTCACCAAATGTCGTCAAAATATCAATCATGATCTAATTTAAAACTGATTTAATTTTGGGATATCTAGTTAAATGTCAAGGTCAAGGTCACAGAGAAAGTGAAAGTCACATTTTTAGCGATACGGGTTCTGTTCATCATAGAGACGCGCTACTTGGTTCATTTGATAGACATGTGACATGATATGTGAACTATATCTTTGACCGTGACCTTGAAAATCCGGTCATGGTCGTAATTTTGATGGAATTTCAACTTCCGATTTTTTCCAAATTTTATGCATGGATCAACTCATTGAATTGTATGCCTCAAAGACTCAAGTATAAGTCCTAGTACTTAGAAATGTTACAATAAAGGGAGATAGTTCGAATATGTAACCACAGATAAAACATGAAATGAACACTTTATTCGATTTAAATATAAATCTGCCAGAAAACACTTTAACTACGTTTTGTACATCAGCTGTGAGAAATTCTATTTCAATCTTATTTTGCTTCTGAGACATTGAAGACCTCAGTTATATTAAATATGCAAACCTGGATGCACAAAAATTTGAAGAAAAGATGAGTTATGACGAGAAAACGGAGAAACAAACAGCTACGTCTTCTTGTTGCTTTTGCTGGATGCTCCCTGTATGTCATGCACATGCATGTAAAAAGGCACCATTTTCTCTGCGCAGAATGGGTACACCATGTGTAGTGTGGTGAACCTTCAAAAATTAATTTATCACAACTAAAATTTAAAAATCATTATCTTATTTCCCTTTCTGATTGGATGCCTCCCACTCCCAATTTGGATGCCCGTGGGCAATGCTCCACCGCCCCCCCCCCGCCTATCTGCACACCACTGCACTTGTCACGCTGACACTTTACTTGGTGTCATGGATAGAATTTGGCTGCTACCAGATCAGGCTGTCTGAAAATACTGGCTTCCTGACTTAAAATGCATCAAACATTAATGTTATTGTATTTTTCTTTCCCTTTGCAAAACTCAATCATGTTCTGCAAAGCCAAAAAAACAAAACAAAAAACAATTTTCCTCTGCAAAACAACCAAACCAAACATGATGAATAAATATTTGAAGACATAAATAACTTGAAGCATAAAAACTTTTACCAAAATGACCGGATTTGGCATTAAATAACCCGAAAAGGATGGATATGCCATAAAACAAAACAACCAAACCAAACACGATGAATAAATATTTGAAAACATAAATAACTTGAAGCATAAAAACTTTTACCAAAATGACCGGATTTGGCAGTTAATAACCCGAAAAGGGTGGATATGTCGTAAAACAAAACAAAACAACGGATAGAATCTTTTGTATAAGACTACAAAGAAAGGAAGACCTTGCAAAGAAGTTCTGTTTGTAGAAATTCCGCCTGATGTAAGGAAAGTGCTTCTTTCTGTGAATGTTTTATACGGAGGAACCAGAGATTGGAGCTCAGTCGAGCACATTCGAAGGAAATCTGTAGATCAACAATATTTACAGCTCATGCAACAAATTATTGAGTTGCAGAAAGAAAATAATGTATTACGAAAGGAAGGCTTAGATGGCTAGCCGAACAAGTCCTATGTAAAAAGAACCAAAAAAAAACACGATATAAACTGCCAGCAACTGAGCTATATTTATCAACTAGTAGGACAACCGACGTTGTCCGGGAGATAGTAAGTAATCTGTAATTTATTTTTATCAATAACTGTTGTCACACGCAAGATAAATCTTACTGTAAAACAACTAATCGTGGTACAACTTACAAGAAAAACAAAAAAAAATCTTTACAAAAAATTGTAAGTTTTACTTAAAAAAATAACCTAAACCGTTCTCTCTCTCTCTCTCTCTCCCCCCCTCCCTCTCTCTCTCCTGAATCTGTAAATAAAGCATCTGTATGCCCGTAGATTAATTCCTATTTTAGTCACAAAAAATATTAAGAACAAGGGAATATGTTGTTTTTTTTGTCTATTAAAAGTGAAAAAAAAAAATCTTTTCTTTTTTATCGGTTATTTTTTTGCTCATAAAAATAAAATTTGTATACATGATTATTTCCTTTCTTTATTATTATAAGTTATTATTAAGATTAAGATTAAGCCTCCCTTTCTTTGCTCATAAAAATAAATTTGCAAACTTGATTATTGAAGCGAGCCGGACTCACGTACGTTCATTTTCATTATATAGATTAGAGAAAGTTGAAATTGTACAAATATGTGTATAATTTCAGATTTCTTTTTCTGAGACACAGGTTCAAATCCTGTATTGATCTCATTATTCACTTTGTAGTTTTCTTTGTTTATTCCCAGTCCCATGGACTGAAATTACCCACTCAAACATGAGTGTAAAAAAAAGCTGTGTAATACATAATATAAACATAAATATAAATAAAGTAATAAAAGGCTTTAGAATATAAAGTATCACTAAAGAAAATAAATAGTATGAATGCTTGTTGTGATATTACCTATTGCTTATAATGGACTCTTCCAATCTTTTGTTTTAGAGTTAGTTTTAATATGCAGAGAGAGAGAGAGAGAGAGAGAGAGAGAGAGAGAGAGAGATGGAAGCAAGAGTGATAGAGACTGTATAAAATTAGAGCGAGAGGGGGTCAACCAACATAGAGTGAGTGAGGGTGAGAGTAATAGACAGAAACTTAGTAAGAGATGGGTGACTTAGTGAGTACATTACAAAAAGTACCCGTCTAGCTACCACCACTTCAAAGAACTTTGCTTTATTCCTCTGTGTACCTAGAACCATGGACGGAGCTTCTTACCAAGAACTTCCCAACTGTGAAACACAATACCACAGGAGTGCTTCCCTGCTAACAACAAGATAGTCGTCTTCAAGTCCAATGTCAACAAATACTTATTGAGCCGTCTTCTTAAGTAATCAGACCCTGCCCTTTTCACTAAACGAATATCACCTTTTGAAATGTATTTAGTTAAAATTTTACTGTTTTAGTCGACATCATTTGATTTTGGAACAATTCATTTTAAAAATGGGTAAAGTTGGAATTTATTTTTTATTTTAGAAATGTCAGATTAGTCAGCATCTTTTCTGATCGGACGATCTCATTTTTTTATTGTGTGTGAAAGGTATGAAATGCCTTAGCATATTATTATATAGATAGACGGTTTCTAATGCAGTGTTGTGTTTCTCGGTTTTCTTACATAACAAGAACACTGATTGATTGCTGGAAATGTAAATCTGACATTTTGTTTGATTTGAATGGTCAACTCGATTTACACAAGATTCTAATGTTTGACAAACTTCTATTGTTCAATACAATGCCACGAAAACAAGACTATGTCTAGATGAGACTCTGTTACATAATAAGGAAATCTTTGAAGAGGACAATAGTTTTCTTAATTACTATCTTAAGAAAATTGTATGACCACTTCATGTGTGTCTGTGTATGTGTGTGTTTCTCGCCCCCTACATGACTTACACATTATTTTTTTTTTAATTTAATACTAGCGGTATTCACACGGCGTTGCCCGGGTGGAGATATATTGTTGGTCAGAAGGTCTCTTGGAGCTCTCGTAATAGCACGGTACCAAATTGCTGGTCTTTTGAAAGATGAATTTGG
The DNA here is from genome assembly GCA_963556195.1 of Sepiola atlantica. NCBI lineage: Eukaryota > Metazoa > Mollusca > Cephalopoda > Sepiida > Sepiolidae > Sepiola > Sepiola atlantica. The sequence goes on along the minus strand of OY744516.1, from coordinate 123,027,181 downwards.
GACACTGAAAACGCACACAATCGAAAAATGGTCTCAAATCCACGGTCTACCTTTTCTTTATTCATATACATTAATTATTAATTATAATTAATTTTTAAGAAGACAATTTTTCCTTTTAATTTTCATTTATTTAAAATCAACGAGAGTGGAAAACAGTTTTTTTTTTTTAGTTATTGTGTAACTCCTTAACATTAAAAAACTTAAGTTAAAGGTGGTTATATTATTACAATTACTACAATCCACAAATATTAAAAAAAGATTAGTCTAATCGAATTTAAATGTAATTTTGATTAATTTAAACAAAACTGGGTGATTAATTAATGTACACGAAGAAAAGGTAGATTGTTGATTTGAGACCATTTTTCGATCGTGTACGTTTTCAGCATCCCAAATCCCCCATTCAAAAGACCAGCAATTTAGTACCGTACTATTATTACCAGAGCACCGGTCTCTTTTTTGCCTTGGAAAATTGAACCAAATTTTTTTAATTTATTTAAAATCTTACAGTCAGACTATGGGTATTTTCACCCCTCCCTTCAATCAAAATTTCATTGAAATTCAGAAATCAACCAATTTTAATTAAATTTTCAGTATTTATTAATTAACGATCACGGAATATAACTAACCCATTATAATGCTGTGTCTTCTGCGCAGATTGTCTCTGGTAAAGGCGATCCTAATTCATCCCTTCTGGCCTGGTTATTTGTACATTTCGTAGGGAGATTGATGATCAGCTTCCGACCGCATAATAGTTCTTCAGAGTATGGAGTGACATGTTCTATGGGTGTTGATCGAACATGCAACAGACTCATGTCTATGTCTCGGCTGCTTAGCATAGCCTTTCTCATGGCTAACTAATTGTCTGAATGCATCGTTCAGCCATACCATTCGACTGTGGATACCTGGGAGATGAGGTGATGTGTTCGAAACCCCATTCCTTGGAAAACTCCTTGAATCGATACAAGCTGTAGTGTGACCCTTTCTGGGGCTCCTTGTTCCCCAAATATCTGTTTGGTCAGGTTGATGACTTCATGACTGGAGAAATCACTTAGTCTGCGGATGAAGGGGTACTTTGAATAATAGTTCACAATGAGTAGGTAATTGTGTCCATTGAAGTTGAAAATGTCAGTGGCCACGATTTGCCATGGCCGCACTGGGATTTTATGTGGCATGAGAGTTTCAGCACTCTGGGACTTCTGATGCTCTTGACATAAAGCACAGTGCTGGACTATCTTATCAATGTCGCTGTTTATGCCACTCCAAAAAACGTAGCTTTTAGCGCTCAGCTTGCATTTTTCACTTTCTTAATGACTATAGTGAATTTTTTCGACTATTTCCGCTTTCATCATTTCGAGGATATGTATCCGGTCACCTTTGAGCAGAATGCTGTTTTCAACAGAGAGTTCATCTCGATAGGACCAGTATGGTCTAATGTCTTTGTGTAATTCTTGCAGAATTTTTTCTTTTCAAGTTGCATAATGTTGGGTCAGCATTTGTTACTTGGCGGATCTGCGCTAATTTCTCTGTTGAGAATTGCACAAAGTCCACCTTCAAGTCTAAATCAATTACTTTCATTATTTCTCTTGTTGGAAAGTCTGGTCGATATTTTAGGACCATTCGCTGGAGTCGGGTGGGGGTACTACTGTCAGGTTCTTAAGGCTGATCATCTCTAGAGGTTTATGATCACTCTTTACTTCGAACGAACACCCGTAGATCTACGTCCGAAAACGTTCACAGCTAAACATGACTGCTAAAAGTTCTCGCTTGATGTTTGTGTAGCACAACTCTGCTTTGTTCATGGATTTTGAGGCAAACGCTATGGGTTTTCCATCTTGTAGCAAAGTTGCTCCTAAGCCTCTTGATGATGCATCCACTTGTATGATGGTCTTTTTGCAAGGGTCATAATATTGAAGTAACATTTCTTTGCATATTATGTCCTTCATCTTCTGAAGCGACTTTTGATGGCTGTCACTCCACTTGAATTCAGCATCCTTCTTTAAGAATTCTCTTAGCTTTGCTGTGAGGTTAGAGAGTCTTGGAAAAAATGGTGCCATGTAGGTAATAATTCCTTGCACCTTCTGCAGCTCCGTTACGTTTGTTGGGCTGAGAAGTAGTTTAATCTCCTCCGCTTTTTGGGGATCTGGGTGTATCCTCTTTTCATCACATATAGCACCAAAGAATTTACTTTTTCTTTCATCGACTGCACATTTGTTGCTATTGAACATGAAACCTGCAGTCTGTGCGGTTTCCATCAGCCTGTGTAAGTTCTAGTTGTGTTGTTCCTTAGTTTTTCCATGCATGATCACATAATCGATCAGTGCCAGGGCTTCCGTACATTTTTCAATGATCATGTCCATCTTCTGTTGGCATACATCTTGGGACATAACAAGACGAAACAACATTCTTTAGAAACAATACCTTCCAAACGGTGAATTGAACGTGGTCAGTAGCTGCGAGTCCTGGTCAAGCTTGACAGACCAGTATCCATCTTTAGCATCCGGTTTAGAGAAGAATTTGGCACCAGAAAGTTTGCGTGTTAGCTCCTCCATGATCTGAGTCTTGTGATGGCAACGCATGATCTCTTTATTTAGATCTTTAGGGTCCAAACATAGCCTTAGTTTGCCATTGCTTTTCTGTATGTATACGATGCTGCTAACCCAGTTGGTAGGCTCATTGACTTTGCGGATGATTCTGTTATAAACGTGATACTATGACACCAATGTTACAAATGTGTAAATCAGCCACGAATCTTGATAATGTGTAAGGTTGAAAACACCCGATCCTCTCACTCCACGCGTCTCTTATCCTTTATGTTTTAATCACATGTTAGACTCGCTGTTAGTGAAAACGACTTTTATTTATTTATTTTTTTTTTTTTTCATTAAAACGATGAAAGGGAGACAAGCAAGTAATCATGGGAAAGAAAAGAATGGGACACATTAGTATCACAATTTATAAACATAAAATAAGACACTTGCAACAAGTAACAAAGGCGATATTAGCAAACATAACAAGTGTTTAAATGACCAACTAAAAGTTTTGCTCCACTCAAGGGGAGTTTTTGATAGAGGGACTGGTTTTATTAAGATCAAGAATGGTTGATTAGTCAGGAGTTTAAAAAATTGGCAAATATGAAAGTTCAACTTAGTACGAATTAAAAATATGTCATTTGTTCTTTTTTTCATAGGCACATACCCTTTATAGAGTTTTTTTACGTGTGATAGCTGACACGCTGAGTGGAAGATATTATCACAGAATTTTTTTATTCTGACGTCCGTCTTTCTCGGTTGGCGAGTTATACGTACTCTCGTAAACTTTGTCGGACTGGGGTTTTCCTTGTGATGTCCGATAGACAGCGGTAAGATCCTCACTGTATTTTTCTCAGTTGATAAATTTTGAATTCCACTTTTCCTTGTATATGGAGATATATTGTCTCGATTTGAAGTGCTGGGTCTTGTTTTCCTTTGCCTGGGTTTTTTTCTGTTATTTTTCTATGCCTTTCCTGCCTAGCAACAGGTTTTCCTCCAATCTGATTGGTTGCCCTACTTCCGCCCCCTCAAACTGCATGGGCTGATCTCCTGGCTCTTGCGTTTAGCTGTCTAGACTACATCTAGTAATGTGTGTTCGCTTCTTGGTGAATTACACCATAGTTTTTTTATTGTATGGGGAACATGTGCCAACAAGTTCCCTACTCTTCTTTTCATGCTATATGGGGCAAAATATGTGGATATAACAATTCCTTATGCGGTCATTTCATCCAGTTCCACCTTGATTTCGTCTCTCATGTGAATGGGACTTTTTATTGGGGCATGAATTATAGAGTCATTGTTAGACCTCAACATAATGTGGTAATCCCCTGCGAAATGACCACTCCAGTCGAATTTATCCGAGTAAGTTTCAATCAGGTCCTTCACTGAATTGATCGGGGTATCCTTGTTAGAGTTGGGTGGGGCACACTTTGTTTGTTGAATGGCACAATGCAGAGTGATCAGTTTTAAATCCTTTAGGGAGAGTAACCCTAGTATGGTTGGTCCATCGGAGGTCACCATGTAAAATTTTACGGACCTCCATTCCATTTTATATGCGCATTGTAGCAATACAGATCCATGTTGCGGTATGTTCGATCCATTGTAGGCTAGGCCGTCAGTACCGTTACTTCTATGTGTGTTGTGCCAGGGAGTGGTTGTCCATTTTGGTTCACTTGTTCTGGGAACATTTCCTTCCGCACCTGTATCCACCTTGGCTTTTAGATTGTGTTTCACCATTTTTCTGTTAAGTAACACAATATCCAGTGTGGCGAATGCCTCAGTCCGACTGTTCTTCTGGTCCTGGGTTTGCATCGTATGAAAAAACATTTTTTCGAAGCTGTCTCTCATTTGGTCCGAACCTGAATGGAATTCTGATTCAGTTGGTTTCTGTAAGCGTTTTGTTGTGTTGGATGTTTTTTGGTCTAGTGTACCTGTCTGTCCAACTTTTTTTTGTTTTGGCACATTTTAGATCAGTGTTTTTTTTGTCCACATGCTGAGCATGTGCTACCTCGAGTAGGACATTTATCATTTTGATGGGTGAGTCCACATTTGTTGTAAAACTCCTGCTTCCAAGGCCTGTGCTTTATTGCACTCATTTTGTGGTCGTCACTCCCCCGTAGTTCGCCCATTTGCCTCATCGACTTGTTTTTGCTGAGTAGCTGCTTTTGAAGTTCCGGATATTTAGTTCTCGCAATAATTTGATCGATTATATGCTCTTCCACATTCCTTGTGTCTCAGAAAAAAAATGCCGTCTGCATCACAATGTTTTCCGTTTCCATCTGCGAGTATTTTTGCAGATAAAGCAGCGCGATCCGGAAGTTAGTTTGTGGCTCTAACTGTTCCAAAGACTTTTCCCAAATAATTGCAGGGTTGTGCCTGTCAGCTTCATTATCAAATGTCCACGAATTGTATCGTCTTAGGCCTTCTACTCCCGATAACAAAAGAATGCTGTCAACTTGTTTGTATTCTAAGATGCCTTTTACGGAGAAATACAAATTCCATTGTTGTTGAAAAAATTTGTAGGATTTCACCAAATTTGATGTTTTCCAACACATCAATGGTTCGCTCGTACATAGTTCGACATTGTTATAAACACTTTTAAAAGACAATCAAACAACTTTGAAAACAGGAATGAATGCACTCACGATTTTGGTCAGTAAAAAAACAATATGGCGCTTGCCGGGCTTACTAAAACGCACATGGTGCACTTATGTTGGGAAAAGCGACTTTTTAACATTCCACTGATGTTTTCTCTGTTAGAGTTCGCTGTAGAATTCATGATTGCTTTTTCTTGTTTATCCCACCACTTCCACCATATAAATGTTTTATACATTTGTTGTTAGGAAAACACGCTTTTGTTAGTATGTGGAAACAGAGAACAGAGACACGTGTAGATTTATATGGAGGTCGCCATGTTGAATTTGGCTTCCCTATCTTTATTACCGGAGAGTTATCTCTAAAGGGACTCTAAGGGGAGCTAACTACGTCATAATCTGACACCATACTGCGATTAGGAGTCGAGTGTTCATCTGAATATGGACCCAACTGTTTTTTCTATCTCTGCCGGAGTAAACTGAAAAAGTAACATTTCACAAGACTCTCTCGAATTGGTAATGTAAACGAGACTGCATAGTTTGTTGGCAGTTGCAGAGTACCGTGCCGTTTCTGCATGACTCAATAACACATCTCATGTCCAAGACTTATTTTTAGCAATCATTTCTAAATCCAGTTCAAACTTGGCCGACACTCTAGAACCCTCAGTTGACCCCGGACACATGGACAATGGAAGTGAAGAGTTTAAAATACTATAAATCATGTAGGAGCGTTTTCTATCCAACAACGGAACATCCATGACAACCACAATAGATTTTGAGTCAAAAAGTGTCGTACAACCCAATATCTTATAATAATGTTATATGTCACTATCCAGATTATTCACAGCCTGATGTTATCCAGAAGTGCCTGAGCTATACTATGCATGATCTCCCTTAAGTTGTGTGGAGCGATTATACTAAGCAACAAATGACCGACTGACAAAAAGTTGAGCTGTAGTTCAAGACCATGTGAACGTCCAAGAAATATTTCTTCAGCCTATCAACCATAATTTTATATAACGAGTATCTATTAGTAAGGATTTCTAATCTGAATACTCGTTTTTCTTATCCCTTTGTTGTGTTCGCCATGGAAACCACAATACTCCTCAGACTAGAAATAAACTTGTTTATTTTGCACCTTATCAGCTACTTCATGTCTTCTGATATCTATATAGTAAAATAAAGTCGATTTTTCCATGCAACTTTAGACATTATAGGAAAATAACCGATAACTTCATATGCTAATCTTTTCTACTAACCATCTACAGCACTTCCTAATGTGTGTGTTCACAAAAATATTCTTACATTTTGTCTCCTTAGAAATATTATTACATTTATTCCGAGATACCTGCTTCTCCCAAATACGTCTTCCATAAAGAAGGTAGCAAACAATTTCCCTCCATAATACTTTTCTACTCCCACGCAACTCTTCTACACCGGGTCTTTTCTTAATACAAGGGAAATTACTTTACAACACCGAAATTATTTCATTTCAACCTCCTTAATATCTTCTACATAATATACAGGCCCCCGGTGCCACCGTCCATGTACAGGAATAACGGAATTCAGAGTTCGATCATTAGGAATTACTTTTTCTTATAGTTTCTTCACCTATTCCGGTTAATCGGTTTACTTAATAAAGAACATATGATTAATTTAAAATAACAACTTCTACATTATCATTTCACACGTAAGTTTCAGACAGAAAAAAATATTTAACTCACATAAACATTATCTTTTGTTTCATTATCACGATGTCAAATTCGAGCAATTTTTATTCATAACTTAATAAAATAAAACAAATTCAACGAATTTCTTTCAAAACTAAACGATACCGATTCGCATTACTGAGAACCAACTACCTTCTTCAGTAAATTTTTCCGCTTATTTCTTGATTACATTTACTTACTAAATTCATTTTAACTTATGGTATACTGACAATCACATATTTATTCATTTCATAAATAAATGTTTTTCTTTCAGATTGCATACGTAATACTCAATTTAATTTAACCGGCATCGCTTTCCATGCTCGTCACTGCCCACCTCTAACTCTGCCCTCGATTTTAATTTTAACTTCGTCTTTTCTGTCCTCGGTCACTGAAATAGAAATAATCCTACACTGAGGAAACATGTTTACATAACAATATTTATGTCTTCTTAGATCTTTTTTCGATATTGTTTTTCACTTTTCTTGAAAATTCACCTCTTTACTAATTGCCTCAGTCTGAAAGGATTTCTCATTCCCTGACAGAGCACAGAACAAATGACATGCAGTATCGCAACAGAGCACAAATAGATCACAGTTTAGTTGTTTCAGTTTATTTGTTTACTAGCAGATTAGCTGGGAGGAATATAAAAGAATGGTTTAACTTTTTTTTTTTATTAACTATTAGAGTATCACTTCTGAAAAAAAAAATCAGAAAAGGAATACACTGTCAATAATTTACGTGATTTAAATAGGATTTAAATTGCTGTAAAGAAATTTAGCCCCCTAAAAAAATAAGGCTCATAAAGAAAAAAAAATGTTTTTGACACATATCCAATGTTTAATTGCTTTAAAACAATTTTTTGTCTGTAATACAAATTATTTAACACATAAGTTGTCTTTTGATGTTTAAGCCTTATTTCTGCCGGGGGTGGGGGTTAATTTTTTTGACAACAATTTAAATTCTATTTCAATAACCTACATAACTTATAGTGCGTTCTTTTCTGATTATTTTTTTCAGAAGTAATAATCTAATATTTATTATTTTATAGTTAAATCATTCTTTTATATCCCCCCCGGGCAACGTTGAGACACGGGTCCTGCTAGTTCATAATAAAGATACTATTTTCTACCATATGTAACATCTGCCCCTGCATATTTGATAACTGACCTCATGCTCTTTGGATTGTGCAAACGTCATTCTTCTGATGTTACTCCCTAAAAGATAGCTTAAAGCATTACCCACAAATGGCAATATTGAATTTCTTAGCTGTGGAAAATAAATATTTGAATAATTAAGCAAGTACAAAGACATGGAAAAATGTGACATCTCAATCTTCAAGAACGATAAAAAAGGATTGTAAGAAAAATATAAAGAGCATTCCAGGAAACCCATCCCTGCAAGAAATCCAAAAAATAATACTAACAAGCACTGCACAATCCAAAGAAAGAAAAATTACTTCCCGTCCTCTAGGCAAAACATTGGATTTTTTTAATGGAAATCGCTCCAGACAAGGGATGAAGCCACTTAATGTAAGAAGCTAAAAAACAAAAATACAACTTCAAGGTAAAAAAACTAACCAACGATAAGTTAGATAGATAGATTCCAACCCAGAAAACAACAATTCTTCTCCCTTTGTCAGAAACATCGCTCATGGAATGGGAGGACTATAGGACAAAATAAGATAAACAAGAGTTACGAGGCTGCCGAAAGTAAACCGAAAGTCCACTTTCTGCTCTCCTAAATTTGGCAAGAGATTGTAAACTACAAACAAAAAAAGGTGAAATCTATACTAAATGTGAGTCAATCAACGTTTTTTTTTCCTAAGGTTTTTTTCCTATATACTTTAATAACATAAAATACACGCTAAAATATACCATAGTTTTGAGATTGGAATATGCTTAAAAAAGAAATCTATTTTAACTGTTCTAATGAGCCGTAATTTATAATTAACTGAACAAGCCACCCATCTCTCTCTGAGCTATATACATATTTCACTCGCCTCTCTCACTCTATGTTGATTGAACCACTCTCTAATATTTCTTAATTCATCTGTGATAATTTAAAGGTAGAGTGACTCCCTGTTTGCAGTGTCGTCATTTATTTACATACACACATGTACACACCACAAACACGTATATCAATTAGATGGCAAAAAAAGTCTCTTTTCTTCTATACAAGATAAAATAATAATAATAATAGTTCTAAATAATAATAATAATAATAAGAAGAAGAAGAAGAAGAAGAAGACATTTTGTCACTCAGATTCCAGGGAACACCACCGGTGATTATCAGTGAATAATACCCGATGATGACCTGTGTGAGAACTCCTAGTGAGTACAAATAATAATAAAGAGTCAAGGAGGAATAAAAGATCAAAGAGGGAGAGCACCAACCAGACCTTCACTGGATGGTGCAGAGAATACTGGATATAATCTTGGAGAGGCTTATTGCGACTCAAATTCCAGAGACCAATGGTCATTACCAGCGAGAAATCAATGGTAAACGGTTGTTGCGATAATGTAAAATGACTTGCAACGGTTATTGAAAGAGGTGGAGAGTGTTGGAATCTGGGGAGACTTGTTGTCATTCAGACTCCAGGGAACACTACTTGTTATTGGGCCAGTGAGCAATCAATGATAATGACTTGTGTGAAAACTTCCAGTGGATAAATAATAATATTGAATAATATAAGAGTAAAGAAACTTTTTTTTCTTAGTTATGCAAGAAGAATGTCTTAGTAGATATGTCACAGTTTATGAATTTTCGAATGAAATCAAATTCAAAGTAGAATAAATAGTGGTAGCGGTTGTGACCCAACGGGTCATGGGTACGTCTAGTATATATATATATATATAAAAGTAGTACCTGTCCTATGTATATATTTTATGGGAGTATAATGTCCGAATTTCTAAGAATAGCCCGCGTTACTTTAAGGTTAATGGATTTTATACCTCCAGTCACTTCATTAGTAATAAGAATGCTTAAACAAGGTGGAGATAAAAATAAAATATTTAGACAGTTAAATAAGGCAATAACACGCTATCCTGACGCTTTTAAATTATATGAAATAAATCAAAAGAAATTGATAAAAGAAATCCAAAACTCTACTATAAAAATGTATAACATATGTAAATAGTCCATGATAAAATAAATAAATAAATGTATATATATATATATGTATATATGAAATATTTTTATAAATATATATTTTTAATTTTAAAACATTTGTAGACAAAGAAAATAACGAAGGGAAAAAAGGGGGGTTATTATAATGGAATCATCTAACTCTATAAAATAGATGTTCTGTAAAATAGTAAATACCCACTTTGAAAGGAACAACACAGGTAAGGAAACTATATTTTAATACTTTAGAAAAACAAATCTGGAGGCAAAACTAAATTAAATATTTGTAAACTTTTTAAATTAAAAAATAATTATTAAATAGGGAGGTGGTGTCTGATCAACACTGCTGGGATGCCATGATAAAGAAATACTGTTTTGCTTTTAAAATCCCGAAACAGTTTTCATGGTAAACAACTGACGATCCCTTATATATAAAAACATATATAAAAATATATTTATATTAGAGTATATTCTTGGAAGTAAACTAAAATAGTGATTGCAGTAGATTGATTGACTTACTAGACTAAAATCTTTCAACAAATTTTTTTTTTTTTTTTTTTTTTTTTCCCCAGTTTTGAAGGTTAAAAGAACTTCCGAGACTATATATATATATATATATATATATATATATATATATATATATATATATATATAAAGTTTTAAAATAATTTTTATTGTAGCTCTCACATTCTGACAATCGAGCACTTTATTGATTTTTTTTTTAACATACCTAGATGCACTATATATATATATATATATATATATATATATATATATATATATATATATATATATATATATATATATATATATATATATATTGCATAATCACGTTGACACACCGGCTTCTACTAGATCACCGAAGTTAAGCAGCATTGAGCCTGGTCAGTACTAAATGGGTGACCATTTGGAAATACCAGGTGCTGTATGTAGACCCCTAGCTATAGGCAAATAGTGTCGCTAACCCGCAGTGCTTAGCGTGGCGACTATGGCCAAGAACCCTGAATGACAGTCACCAATAAGGTAAACGGAAAACAGGGAGGGGTTCTTCCTCCAGGACTGATCAAAAACCCTGATGGTGATGTGTGTGTGTGTGTGGGTGGGTGTGTGTGTGGGGGGTGTAGTGCGTCGGGGTATGTTGAAAAGAAATCAATAAAGTGCTTGATCGTCAGAATGTGAGAGCTAAAATAAAAATTATTTATTTAAAAACTATACAATACATATTCCAGAGACGTACCATGGTTTCATTGACATATATATATATACCTTTAACATTTAGAAAACGCCCTTATAATCCACCCCAAATTGTGAGTCAGTAAGGACTTAAATAATTTGTGGGTGTGTATATATATATAATTTCATTTGTTAGATGGTAGGAAAAATCCCAGCAGAGTGCTCAATTGATTGAGAAATATATATATATATATATATATATATATATATATATATATATATATATATATATATATATATATATATATTCCCGAAACAGTTTTTCATGGTAAACAACTGATGATCCCCTAAATAAAGTTAGAAGCAAACTAATATAATAACTGTAAAAATTAAATTGACTTACATGAGTGATTTTCCACTGAACGACTTGGGACTTAAGTTTTTTGGGGGGTTCTTTTTCCTTATATAGTTTTAATGGTTGAGAAACTTCCGAGACTATATATATATATATATATATATATATATATATATATATATATATATATATATTTATGTCACCAGGTAATAACATAAGCTGAAGAGAGCCGGATGGTTAACGCCTTCTGAGCTTGAAATGAATGGTACTGATTTTCTGTAGCAAAATATATATATATATATATATACCGTATTTCTTAATTGGAAGAGTTTCCCAGCAGAGTGCTCAATTATTAATGCAAAAGTAAAATTAACTAGATAATTGATAAGAGCATGATATTTATTAATATTAAATAAAGTGTTACAACAACATCTGAACCAAGGTTTCAGATCCGAGAAAATCGGACCTTCATCAGCGGAGTTGTATAGCTTAATGAGTGAGAACAACCGCCATGGATTTTCAAAATATTGTCCGTTGGAAAGATGGAACACTTTCAGATTTAAAATTGTCACGTGCGTGGAATATACGTAGTCAGTTATGGAAAGGTTTCAGATCAAAACAACAGCGACGCTGTACATAGAAAAAGCAAGAAATTAAATGGGAATAACGTTAACAGTTTGACAGATGGGAAACTAGCAGGTTTAAATTGTCACGTGCGTGGAATTACGTAGCCCGTTATGGAAAGGATTCAAATTTAACTAATAGAGACGCTATATATGTTATCGAAAGTAAATGGAGATAACGTTAAAAATAAAATTAATATTAAGTTAAAAATTATATTGAAATAATATGCTAATGTAATAATATATTACTAAAAATATTAAATAATAAATCATTAAAATTAAACTTATAATTAAATAAATTGTAATCACACCATTTATAAATTTATAAAGCCCTAAGGGTACTAATCATAAAAATTTCTTAAGGTACTAATAATAAAGAGGGGGGGGGAATAAAGAACGATGAAAAAGAATGATGAAGAAAAATAAAGAAAAATGAAGAAAAATAAAGATGAAATAAATACAGTGTTAGATAAAATAAAGGATAACATAAAATAGTGTAAAAATAAAAATAAAAGATAAAAGGCAAGAGAAGGAAAAATAGGGATATGGGGTACTCTACATTAGAAATTTTAAATTAGAATTTAAAATTTTAAAACAGTTATATACATAAATATAAAAAACAATCCATAATTAAAACATGCAATAATAGAAATCTAGTTTAGGACCACAGTCGGGATACCATACAGTTCAATCCGAAATTCGGAAGCCGAATCCATCATCGTGAAATCCAAAAACCTAAAAGTCCGTATTCTGGGTACTCTGCGGTTATGACCTATGTATTTTGTTCTGCCCAATTTATCTGAAGTGCCTTTCTCCTGTGAATACAGTCCTTATATATCTCCCCTTTTTTGTTTAGGCATATAATGTTTGGGTCATTGATGATTCGCAAAATGTTATATTTTTCAGCATCGCAAAGTGCACAGCGGCCTGATATTGGGGAATATGGTTTTCGCCTTTCAATTAATTTCCAACTTATGGTAAAAGGTGTTCCCTCATCCTTTAGTTCCCATATACGAGCCCCTAAAGCTGTATTTACTTTATCTCTATATTTGAAGGTATGTCTGTGGGCATATAGTCTTTGCTTAAACATGCCCTTTGTCATCCCTATGTATATCTCCTTCTTGTCCGTTGGTTGTCTGGAAATGCTCGCCTCATATACTATTGATGTTACTTTGCAGTTCCCATCCAAGGAGCATTGATCTCTGGTTGTACAGGAGCAGGCTGTATCCGCTATTGGTTTAGGTTTGGCTGTTATAATTTTCTTCATAGATGGGAAGCATGAGTAACTCGTTTTTATATAGTTCCTGTTAAAAAATTTGTGGAATTTGTGCTGTGGTGGGAAGTGTCTATCTAATAATTTGAGGAAGGTTTGGCTTACCTTAGTTTTGCAGTTTAGAGAAAAAGGGGGGGAGAACCAGATAATGTTCCGATTAAAAAAATGTTCCGTCAAAAAAGAAAAAGGAAGGACATTATAAATTTTTTTCTTAGTTTAGGTTTAAAGATCACCATTGACACAAACATCAATACAGTACATTTCCTAGACACTACACTAAACCTGGCAGCTGATACACACAGACCATTCCATAAACCGAACGAAACGCTCCATTATATTAATAAGGGCTCTTGTCACCCCCCTCAATTTTCAGGAATATGGTCCCTAACACTAGTAGAAGAATTTCTGATCTCTCATCCAACCGAGAAATTTTTGAACAGGCGGCGCCATACTATAATGAGGCACTCCTTAAAAGCGGATTCAAAGATAAGATTTCATATATGCCCACCCAACACTGTAACACTAGGAACCGCAACAGAAATCGGAACATTATCTGGTTCTCCCCCCCCCCCCTTTTTCTCTAAACTGCAAAACTAAGGTAGGCCAAACCTTGCTGGTAAATATAAGTGTAGGTTTGTAATCCGAGGCTGGAACAATGTGATATAGGTACCGGAAGTTGGAGAAGGTGAACAAAAACAAATGAGAAGAGAAAACAAGAATGGAATCTCAAATCAATTCATTAATGTTTCACGTAAAATAGATTAAATACCGGAACAGTAAATAAAAAAGTGGTTACTGTCAGGCAAGTAAAAGTTCCGGAATAAGGAATTCTTAAATTTTCGAAAGAAAAACTGTCATTATCAAAAGACCAAAAATCAAAGACCGAGTGGTCGAAAAAAACGAACGAACGAGATGCACTGATGGAATCAACTGGAATCAACTGTTGTTGACAAAATACCGCAGAGAATAAAGAGTAGGTACGCAGAAAATGTTAATTATTCCTATCATAATTTAATTATATAATTATTCAGCTAAAGTTATCATCTTATTAATATTTGTTTATTTATATACTAATTATTATAATTTTATTATTTTTTTTATTTCATTTGATTTATTAACTTTTTTTCTTTATTTATTCAATTCTAATTTTAAATTTGGGCCGTTATGAGAATACGAACGGTCAAAGGGAGTTAACTTTGAAAACAGAATATGGTTAGAATTAAAACTTGAAAAATTGAAATCAATTCTGGAAAGAATTAACATCATGAGAGTAGGAAGAAACCGTTGGAAAGGGATGGGAGGGGATTAAGAGATAAAAATATACACACATATATACATATTAAGTGTAAATTTCTAAATACATATTTATTTTAAAGGTATAATATTCCTAGAATTAATTTATTTAAATTTATTTTATTTATTTATTTATATTTTTGTTATTATTATTTATTTATTTATTTTTTAATTATTTTTTTTATTTTTTATTTTATTAAATTTTAAACTTTAATTTAGGGATTATAAATATATACACATACATTCAGGACCGGCGGGACAGTTATAAAAGTGTGTGTGGGGGGCTCTCCAAAAAGGGGGGGCGGTTAAACACATGCACACACAACTTCATCATTGATGACCGCAAAGTGGGGGGGCAAGTCAAGAAGTGGGGGGGATTGAGCTCCCCCTGCCCCCTCGGTGCCGCTGTCCATGCATATACACACACATACACACATATACATACACACATACATACATATATATATATATATATATATATATATATAGAGAGAGAGAGAGAATGGTTCGTAGGTGTAGTGTTTAGATAGTATTTTATTATTATTATTATTATTATTATTATTATTACTAGTATTACTATTGTTATAAAGAATTTTATTTGATATGCAAATTACCATATCACACGGTAGTCTTAAGGGTAGTATATTATTATTATTATTATTATTATTATTATTATTATTATTTAATTATTTATTTATGTATATATAAGTAACATTTTAAGCTGAATTATTTCGACACTTGATTATTGGGGAAATGGTAGTTTTATCTGTACCATTGGAGAGCCATGCATATAACTGTCCTGTTTTTAAATCTCCGAAACAGTTACATGGTAAACAGCTGAAGATCCCCGTGTTAATATTAGATGCTTACGTTAAAGTCTCCTGCTTTCGTTTCACTGTTAGATACTTAATCCCCCTTTTTTATTTTATTTACTTACTATTATATATTATTTATTTATAAATTTTCCAACAAATGTTAAGTCTACACTATTTTGGATTTAGTTAGTTTCTCTGGGAATTTAAACTGCATTTTCCTTTTTTTTTGTCTTTTTGTTTAAAATAACTCAAAGCTTCTTTAGACTATATATATATACAGGGCCTACATACATATACATAAAGTGTATATTACTCCATTCTTGTTTATATTTAAGTCTATTATTATAATGTTTTACTTATTAATATGTAACTATGTAAAAATCAAACACAGGATAAAAGGCATTGAGGTGTGGGGTGGATGGTGCTGGGCAAATAAATGGAAGAGGCAAAGGCAAGGAGGTTGGGGGTGGGAGTGTAAGAATGTAAGAATCAGAGGATGAAAGGGGAAGACAACTCATATCTGTTATTCAAAGTTGGATGAAATTTCTAGATTAGAATAGCTTCCGAAATTCGAAGCTGACCGACATTGCGGACAGAGTTGAGAATGCGGACACTGATAGAGCGATGTGTGTTGCCACATGATATTACGTGTTTGTGGATGGAAGAAATGTGGGTGTTCAGATGTTCTTTAAGCGTTGGTGCAGAGGCCTAATGGTGCTACCGATATAGAACTTCTGACACTTAGCGCATTGTAGGTTGTACACCGTATAGGTGCAGAAACAGAGGCCAGAGTTGGAGATGGAGCAATTAGCTAGAGAGTAGGGGTCTGGGGTGTAGTGGCTTTTTTTTGACAAATGTTGTCAGAGAGAAGTGCCTGTGTGGGAGAGCTGTATGTTAAGGTTCTCACTACGTATGGCATTGCGGATAGCGGAAGTGATACGGTCGCTAAAGAAGGGGAGCTTAAGGAAGCAAGTGTTGGTGAGAGTGTGGTGTCTACGTCTTTTGATGTTATTGAGGCTGGATATGGTAGTGAGGGGGAAACCGTTGGTTAATAGGGTCTGATGGAAGGCTTTGGTGTGTGTTGTTTTGTCGGTAGTGGATGAGCATTTGTCTTGTATGCGGGTGATTTCGGTGTGCGCGTAACTGCGGATTTGTAGTGGATGAAAAGGTTCCTGCAGGCGGGTTTTCTATAGAAGGTGGTGTGAAGGGATCCGTCATCATTTATGCTAAGTTTAAAGTCTAGTAGTGAGAGAGAGCCTGAGGTGTTGGGATGTTCGATGGTGAATTTAATGTGGGGGGTCAGTATTATTAAATGTGTTAAAAATAGAGGTAGCTTCTTCTCGGGATGAAGTGAGGATCAAAATGTTGTCAATGTATCTCGAGAAGAATATATGGGAATGGCAGGTGCTAAGTGCTTGTTGTTCCAGTCTGTTCATGTAGGATATGGTGAGGATATATATATATATCATATATATATATGATTGATTGCTGAGAAAAACCAATGGCATATTTGGAATTATCTGCTTTTAAATGATGAAAATTGTTTTTTTCTATTATCATTTAATGGGGCGGGTCTACATTGTGAGGGTTTTCTAACTGTGTTAAAATACGGTTAAGACAATTAGAAACCCCTTAAAGTTGGAGACGGTTTTTCTTTTTCAAATAGCCTACAGCTTTAGATGCAGGTACATTTTTGGGTGCTCTTTCAATATGTGATCTACTGAATGGTTTCTCCTAACCCTAACAACGGATTATGATTAATCATATTTTAACTCGCTAGATCACACCATTTGGTAAATCACATATTTGAAGAGCGCCCATTTTTGAATAGCATGGTGATAGTTTGTACACGGGTGAATTTATTGCCTGTTCTCTAGCAATAATTATAATAAACGTTAATCTATTATTACTGAAGCTGAGTTAATAAACGTTTGTTTCCCTTATGCTTTTTTTTCCCTATATACTTTAATCACACAAAATATATGCTATCTCTTTTCTCAGCATTGCCATCTAATTTACATAGTTTATGTACACACCACAACCGCATATTTAAATTAGACGGCAAAATAAAAAAAGATCTTTTTATTTATATGTTATCCCTAGGGATAATATAGAAGTAAGAAGACTTCTTATTTTTATTTATGAAAGAAGAATGTCTTAACATGTATGTTACAGTTTATGAATGTTCGAATGAAAGTAGAATAAATAGTGGTAGTGGTTGTGACTCAACAGGTCATGGGTACGTCTAGTAATAATCTAAAAGTCCATGTCGTTTCAGTTTGTCTGTTGACTCGGCTCTTTGGCCAAATCTAAGTGTAGTATCTGTTCCGATGGATACTACACCCGATAGACCGGTATCGTCTTGGCCTTCGGGTTTTGATTCTGTGGGTTTGTCCTGCACAGTTATGGGAGGTCCGTCCTCCCAGTCTTTACCTTCTCACATTTTGAGAATGGTCAGTTTTTTGCTATCGCCTTAGGCGCCCCTACCAGGGAATGCTGACAGGCGTTGGCTTTAAATGTCACAAAGACCCCCGACCCCCAACTTCCCCCTTCTACAGTGGGCTTTCATGCCTAAGGGTGGATGCATTCTGGGAAAATAATTTTAATTCCCTGAATTAATGTTTCCCGGGATGTATTGCCCTAAATACAATCTATTCCGATGGATACTACACTCTACAGACCGGTATTGTCTTGGCCTTCGGGCCTTGATTCCGCCGGTCTGTGGGTTTGTCCTGTACAGTTCTAGGAGGTCCACCCTCCTAGGCTTTTCCTTCTCACCCTTTGAGAAGGGGTTAGTTTATTGCTAATCGCCTGAGACGTGCCTACCGGGGAATGCCGACGGGGCTTCCCAGGCATTTTTTTAGTGTCATAAGTGCTCTTCCTCTAGGGTGCTGACTTCTCAAATCCCACTTTCCGACCTTGTGTCACATTTTACCTGTGAGAGGTAGATAAATAAGACTATCTACATTTAGTTGGCTTTTTGGCTAGGAAGAAAGTGTAGTATCTGTTCTGACGTGACACTTAGTTTATCCTGTCCTCGGTCAGTGAAGGAGAAGTCCCTCTAGACTGAGGCAATTTAAATTTTTATTCCACTCCAGAGTGCCCCTTTTTGGGGAGGTGGATTTTCCTTACATTAAAAACAGACCTTATGTCTAACTTTGCCCACGTGGGGAGGCAAATAAATAGGAACTACTTTTAGATTATTAAACCAACAAACGTTGCTTCTTGCCAAATCTGGTGCAATTTTGTCAATTAGTTTTGGAGCCTATGTGAGCAACAGACAGACAAACAGAAAAATAAATGGTCTATTATAATATAGATTATTATTTCCTTTTTTTTTTTATTGTGTTCGTATTTTGCAATCTCTTGCCAAGTCAAATCTGTTACCTAAAGGGGATTGGCCAACGTTTTATTGAAATGCACCAAGATTTGCAGAGTTAATAACTATTAGAGTTATCCACGCCAAAAAATGAGACTATCCTCCACTCTATATCAAGGACGAATGTGTATTTGTATATATATATATATATATATATATATATATATATATATATATATATAATGTATTTTTATGTAATTATTTTTATTGGTGATTGTAGCGTTCGTTGTTATTTTGCTTACTATTATTTCGATTGTCTCACTTTCCTAAGTGATTAAGATGCAGAAAATTGCATTATTAGTCGCCCTTAACTTCATAGGACGTATTTTTTCCGTTAATATATATTTTTATTTATTTTATACGTACATAAAAGTAATCCATGGACACAGCTGTCATCAGCATGGCTAACTTAGACAGAGATCGAACCTTCGATATTGATGTCTATAGTCCAGTGTTCTACCACTGGACCAAGACGCTTTGTCTAGAAATATGTACAATTTTTATCACCTAAATATTTAATGCATTTTTATGTAATTATTTTTATTGATGATTGTAGCGTTCGTTGTTATTTTGCTTACTATTATTTCGATTGTCTCCCTTTCTTTTGTGTTATACTGAAATAATTCATTTTATTACTACATTTTATTTTATTATATATATATATATATATATATATATATATATATATATATATATATATATATATATATATAGACCCTTTCGGCCGTGTCTTCGACTTGGTATGATTAATACAACCACGGGTAAGGTCAGGTTGACCCTTGGTTGAAAAAAATAAAAAGCAAAAGTATTTATGGGATTTAAGACGTCTAATTGATTTTATTTCAAAACCGCATTTTTATTACATGTATTCCTTTATTGAATTGTTTTTTCAAAAGTTAAATATTTTATTAAGACAATTGGAGGGGGGATGCTAATGAGTGAAACAAATATTAAAGTAAAAAAACTCCTGGGAAACACCGGGTAGTCACAGACATAAGTGGAGATGTGATATGAATGAACGAACGTAAAAAAAAAAGTAACTAACTTGTATAAGTTATTCTCTTTCTTTCTCCATTCATTCAGCTTACTCTTTCTTCTTCTTTTCTTTTCACTTCTTCTTCTGCCTGTACTGAGTGCAAAGGAGATACACACAAATCAATAGCTTTATGCTATGTACACACAATCACAGCATGGTGTTTTGAAAAAAGAAACACATTACTTCACATAAAGGTGTGAACTCCACAATTTTCAATGAAGGATAGTGATTCCTGCTCGTTTGAAACAGATTGTTTTCACAAGCCCGATTCTCTTCAGAAATGAACTAGCTTATTCTGATATAAACAGTCTCTCGATAACCAAAAGGACAGAGAAACACAACAAAAGCGAGTTCTTCTGGCTGACACATTCATGCATCGATACTCTATGAAGATGACAAGAACAACAAGCACCTAACGAAAAAGGCAACGACACACACATATACGAAATGGAACTCTGAACAAACGCATACATATTTCTAATGTCGTGCCTTCTCGAGATGTGACTTTGAAAACATTCTAGAAAGATGAATTATCTTATTCATGCCTGGCCCTCTCTTCGTATCCATTCGGTTACACACACATCTTCTCGTACACAAACCCAACAAGGCATAACCAAATACAAGAACAAAACCTCACCTTCAATTCTCTTTGATACACGTGTATATTTTCTCCTGTGCACCTCACTCTAAATAAATATGAGTTTATTAATGTTAAACATGTTTCCTTTTCTTCCTTGCATTCTCTTTACTCTGTGTCTCAGAATATTATTTCCTTTGTAGTGTTTCTCTCTACCAACATCTAAAAAGGTATTACCATCGCATTTCCTTAAAGTGAGTAGTTAGCTGTCTTTTCCCTCCACACAACGTTGGCAGATAGACAATTATCATATAGTTTTGACTTCCTACATGATTTGAAAATGCAACCTTCTGCAACAACATCTGTCTAGCTGAGGTATGGTTCTGTGCCGTTCTAGGAAGTTCACCTTTTTCGTAATTTTGCGGTCGTTAACAAAATCCGATTTTGGGGGTAACAAAAGGGGTTAAAAACATAGCTTAAAAGAAAACATGGTAAGGGCAAAAGATAAAATAAGAGGTTTGGTTGTGTTAAAATAGAGTTTTATTAACATTAAAATGGGGCGGGCTGCTTTTACGTTAACCTGGGTGACCAAGATAAAAAACTTATGACCTGAAAGATCACAAAAAGGGGTAAAGTTCGTTGGCACAACGAACTGGAAACAAAATTAATTCCTTTTTTATTTTTACAAAAACATATAATAAAGACTGAAGAAGTCGTTCCTCTTTTTACAAAAAATATACAAATAAAGACTAAAGAAATCTTCTTATAAATATAACAAAGGGGTCGAAAAGGGGGCATAAAACAATAAAATAAAAACTAAAAAAATACAGGACCTTAGCAGTAGGTTGGCGAAACGTCTCCTGTCTAGTTTGGACTAGTTTTTTCCTTTTCTCTTGAAATGTCCGTTTCAAAGGTCCCTCTTTATCTTTCTTTCGATTTTTCATTCTAAGGATCTCCAGGTTCTTGAAATTTCTTCCCAAAGGAAATTCTCCTGGAACGTCCTTCCTCCAATTTGGGAATTTTCTTTTAAATTTAAAGACGCTTGTCTTTACACTGCAAAAATACTTTTTATCATAAGGTTGATCCCTTCAAGGGAAAATATATTTCTTTAAAAATAGGGTCTCTCTGAGACCATGAACTTCAAAATAAAACGTTCTTACTCTAAGAACGAGTTGAAAACTTCAAAATGTTTTACGTCCGTGCTGATAACGGATGGAACCCGTTGGAACTGAAAGTCGGCACTGACTTTAAAAGGGCGACAATAGCAGAGTTTGGTCGAATAGGGAACAATCCAGACCGAGGTCACATCGGTACCTTTGGGTGAGTCATTCTTCCTCCATCCTGTCCCCACTCGACCTCCCTCCTCCTGCTAGGGACTGTTGCCATGCCGTCACCTCTAGGCTCTATGACAACGATGATGCTGCTGCAAATAAAGACAGGGAGAACTGACCCGCAACCTAACTGCTAACTTTTGCCTCACATGGGTACAGTGGCAACATGTTGACCTCCCCCACCCCGACACCCCTCATGGTCAATATAGAAATAAATTTCCGAAACCTTCCCAGGATTTACCTCTTTGAGAAAGGGGGTTAATGTATTGCTTATCACCTGAGACGCTCCTACTGGAGAATGCCGACGGGGCTGATCAGGCATTTTTTTAGGCCAGAGTGCACTTTTCCCTAGTGCACTGGCTTTTCAAAACCGCACCTGAACTTGTGTCTAACCTCCTGGAGTGGATTTAAATAAATACTACGAATAAAGTCACTGTATACGCAATGATAAAGTTGAGTATACAGAATTACACACTATTGCATATTTGATTTTAATGCATAATTGATTAATAGTAAAAAAAAAAAAATTAATTAAAAAACAAAAAAACAATAACAACAATGTGTAAGTTACGCAGTTGCGAGAAATACACACATACACAGACACCCGAGAAATGGTAATACAATTTTATTAATATACAAATTTCTTATTAAAAAATCACTGTTGAAATATTTTAATTAAATGTTAGTGTTAATTCAGTGTTGAGAATTAATTTTGTTTTACCAAAACTAATTCTTATAGGATCCTAATATCAACGCTGAATTTTTCATACTGTGCGCACGCGCATGCGCGTGTGTGTGTGTGTGTGTGTGTGTAATATTTAACTTAATTTACAAAATTTACAAACTTATCATTTTAATCTGTTTATGATTGCTCCGTTTTTGTTTTGTGAAGGTGACCAGTGTGTTATTACCAATCTGGTCTTCCGTACTTTTCTTAGCTGGGGGAGGGGCAACGTTTTTCTTTGCATTCGGTCATTTCCGTTGTTCACTGCGCAGGGAGATTTGTTGTGACGTCAGCCGTGAAAGTTTACTTAGGAGAAGCGTGTATTATTACTGTCTTATAGTGACGTTATCTTCGACTGTCATAGGTAGGTTTCATTTTTATATATATCATGCGTTTATTTTTCGCGAAACGATAAAGCTAATCGTTTGTTAAGGCAATCAGGAATCGAATATGCGGAGTAAGTATTTTCTAATGACTCAGTGTTTTATTAATATTTATTTACTCTTATTGGTGTCCTCGCTTTTGAACGGCCATGTTTTATAAGTTGGAGTTTTCGTTTTGGATATTTATCTCGTATTTACACATTTCTACGGGAATCCTATGTGATAGTTTACCTCGATATTTATTTCGTATTTTTAATTAAAATTAATTTTTTTTAATATAGATTTGGTAAATAGATGGTTATTATCGGAATTTGTTTTCTGTTTTCGCTGTCTTGTCTTATATAAATGTCCTTTGTGGCTTGTGTTAAGGAGTGATGTGATGTATGTATGTATGTATTTATATATATATATATATATATATATATATATATATATATATAAATAAAAAGCTGAAGCAAAACATACCAGATAATAAATTTATTTCGATCTTTTTCGGGTCTTTTCAAATCTGGTTTGATTTATATATATATCATGTCAAGTGAGTCGCACAGAAACGTTTGTGTTTCATTCCACCGAAGGAATTCTTCAGGCTAAATATATATTGTGGCCTGCCTGGACTGATATCTCTCTCTCTCTCTCTCTTCTCTCTCTCTCTCTCTCTTTATATATATATATATATATATATATATATATATATATATATATATATATGTATATAATGCCCTTCGTTACTGTTTGTTTTTTTTCCCAAAATTTAATTTTTTTAAATACCATTTTCGTAGGTTTATCAAATTCAGATTTAAGTCACTTGTTTATTAGTCATGAATTTGTAATCTCTTATTTCTAACGGTAAGAATGTTTCCTGATCTAAAACAATTTATTGACAATATATCTGTTAAAAAAGGCCAACTTGTCTACCAAGAAAATAATTAATCAAAAAAATGTCTATATTAATAAAATTGTGACAACTTCTCGTGTGTCTGTGTGTATCTCTCGTGTATTGAATTATTTTTTATTTACTATTAATGGAATATTTGTTTAAATAAAGAATTCTATATCGTAAAATAAAACGAAATTTAACAAACCCTATTTAAAAAATAATTGGGTATGTTTACGAATAGCCCTACAACGAAAACGCTGAAAAAACAAATATACAACAAATAAAAGTTACCGTAGTCGATAAAACTGAATTTCCAAATTAACTGTGACAGTTATTAATGATTATAATCCGCTAAAAGTGCTATTTTTTATAAATTGATAGTTTTAGCGTACGTGAAGTGAAAAAAAAGAATTAATGGCCATTCTCGTTCCGATTGTTTTTTTTACTGGGACTCATAGTCAAAGCGCAATTTTTGCATTTTTCAGCCAAGCAGAAGAACAAAACAAAACTACATTTTAAGCAAAAGAAATAAAATAATTTTCTTTTGATTTACATGTCAGTGTGCTTTTATTTACATATACACATTTAAACAGCCTAAAAAAATATCCGCAAAGAAGGAATAAAAAAAAATATTTAAGATTTTAGAGTGGGGGTTCACTTTCCTTTATAAATGTAACGTAAAATGAGCACCCATTTTCTGGCCAGTTAGCGTCAAACGAGACATGTAACCGACTTGAGTTTTTAATAAAAACACGTAAAAATTTAGCGATTTTCGTGTTTGTTTTGGAGGGGGGTGGGCAAACTTTGACTTGAGTTCCCCCCCCCCCCCTAAAAAACCCCAGAAAACTAAATTGCCTAAATTTCTACGTGTTTTTATTAAATAAATAAATACCCCCACCCCAAATTGGCTAAATTTCTACGTGTTTATTTAATAAAAAAAAAGCCCTAACCCCTAACTCCAGCCCTAACCCCTAACTCCAGCCCTAACCCCTAACTCCAGCCCTAACCCCTAACTCCAGCCCTAACCCCTAACTCCAGCCCTAACCCCTAACTCCAGCCCTAACCCCTAACTCCAGCCCTAACCCCTAACTCCAGCCCTAACCCCTAACTCCAGCCCTAACCCCTAACTCCAGCCCTAACCCCTAACTCCAGCCCTAACCCCTAACTCCAGCCCTAACCCCTAACTCCAGCCCTAACCCCTAACTCCAGCCCTAACCCCTAACTCCAGCCCTAACCCTTAACTCCAGCCCTAACCCGTAACTCCAGCCCTAACCCGTAACTCCAGCCCTAACCCGTAACTCCAGCCCTAACCCGTAACTCCAGCCCTAACCCGTAACTCCAGCCCTAACCCGTAACTCCAGCCCTAACCCGTAACTCCAGCCCTAACCCGTAACTCCAGCCCTAACCCGTAACTCCAGCCCTAACCCGTAACTCCAGCCCTAACCCGTAACTCCAGCCCTAACCCGTAACTCCAGCCCTAACCCGTAACTCCAGCCCTAACCCGTAACTCCAGCCCTAACCCGTAACTCCAGCCCTAACCCGTAACTCCAGCCCTAACCCGTAACTCCAGCCCTAACCCGTAACTCCAGCCCTAACCCGTAACTCCAGCCCTAACCCGTAACTCCAGCCCTAACCCTTAACTCCAGCCCTAACCCTTAACTCCAGCCCTAACCCTTAACTCCAGCCCTAACCCTTAACTCCAGCCCTAACCCTTAACTCCAGCCCTAACCCTTAACTCCAGCCCTAACCCTTAACTCCAGCCCTAACCCTTAACTCCAGCCCTAACCCTTAACTCCAGCCCTAACCCTTAACTCCAGCCCTAACCCTTAACTCCAGCCCTAACCCTTAACTCCAGCCCTAACCCTTAACTCCAGCCCTAACCCTTAACTCCAGCCCTAACCCTTAACTCCAGCCCTAACCCTTAACTCCAGCCCTAACCCTTAACTCCAGCCCTAACCCTTAACTCCAGCCCTAACCCTTAACTCCAGCCCTAACCCTTAACTCCAGCCCTAACCCTTAACTCCAGCCCTAACCCTTAACTCCAGCCCTAACCCTTAACTCCAGCCCTAACCCTTAACTCCAGCCCTAACCCTTAACTCCAGCCCTAACCCTTAACTCCAGCCCTAACCCTGATCGTTAAAAAAAGCAAACGTCGCTTTGATTGAGTCCCGGTAAAAAAAAAACACACACTTGACAACGAGAACCCGAAACGAGGCTAACAAAACAAGACTGTCGACGCCATGTTTTTGCTGTAAAAATCCGTGCCCAGAATTTTTTTTTTTCATGTCTAATGAAAAACCATTTATCCTACGTAAAAATCAAATCAAATGGAATAGCTAACTAGGAAAATCTCCAGTCTCGAATTAGAAACTCAAGTCGGTTACATGTCTCGTTTAATGTTAAGTGGCCAGGAAATGGGTGCTTATTTTACGTTAAATTTATAAAGGAAAGTGATCCCCCACGCTAAAATCTTAAATATTTAAATTTTTTTTAATTCCTTCTTTGCGGATGTTTTTTTAGGCTGTTTAAATGTATTTGCACAAAAAAAGTAGGATTTGAACTTTTTTAAGTGGTAAACTGCGCTGGGAATGGATAGTAAAAAAAATACCTTATTTTCATTCGTCACACCGTAATGTTTTTTTTTCTCCTGTTGTTTCTGTAAAAAATTCCATACCCTAACCTAACCCTAAACCGAACCCCAATTTTTCATATTTCAGTAAAGCAAACGAATAAAAAAAAAACAAAAAAAAACGCCGCTTTCATTATGACTCCCGATAAAAACACACACACACACACACCACGTGACATACAAACAAATGGAATAGATAACTAGGAAAATCTCCAGTGTCTACGTACGTCGCATTTATTTGTTGCATATTCATTTTTTTTGACTACGTTCTACAACTTTTTTTCAACCCGACTCGCGAGTTGTAGGGCTATTATTAAAGATTCCCAAATAATTTAATTACGAAATTAAATCCATCAAAAAGCATTTTGTTTTATTCGTAAATAAGTCAGCCATTTTAATCTTTTGTTAATAGTTGAAAATAAATAACGAATTACTTCGTGATCCTTCGAAATTTGAAAGGAATTTGGAAGTATTTAAACTGTCGAATAAGAAGAAATATTTTGCTTTAAATTTTTTTAGCAAAACGTCGTGTATTAACAGAATTAAAGTTTTGGAAGCTATTTACATCCGATAATTTTATAAATAGGGATCGAAATTAGTTATAGTTTTATAACAACTTGGTTCAATTGATTATTAATAATTTAATAACTGAACGATGCCTTAATAATCAAATGTAACTTTCAAAATCCTATTTAAAAAAAAAAAAAAAAAAAGACGAAGCAAAAATTATAGTAAAGACACCCGGGCAACGCATGCAATCTTCTCAATAGCGACAGTATTTCTGTATTATTTTTGACAATACTATTTAATATATTATTCTTTTTCCATCCAAAAAGAGTTAAAAAGTAAACAACACAAAAAAAAAAGAAGAAAAAAGTGACGTTGTGACGTTGTCCATTTTCAAGTAATGATGCATATTTCTCTCTTAACCTCTTTCCCTCCTCTCACTACTTCTCTTACGTCATTCGCCTTTGGAATGTCATCCTGTGTGCACGGTAACAATATAATAAGCAAGGTCAAATTTTACTAGTATACCAGACTCCCGGTGGTCTAGTAGACGATACGTGACCTTTCGGTTTACGGGGCGTCTAGATAAACGTCATAAAGGATATCTATCTATCTCTCTTTCTCTCTAGTTTGAGTCATCATTTTGTGACGTCATCCACTGTGTCTGATTACCTCCCATCCTTTAGTGGATGACGTAACAAGACAATGATATCATCCAGGGTGCACAGGGAGAAACAAGATAACATGATCCACAGAGTTTTATTAATATATTAGACCACATGGCTGTCTAGATGTTCGTCTAGTAGACGATCCGTGACCCGAAAAGTGGTCACGGGTCGTCTAGTTAAAGGATCCCCCTCTCTAATTTGATGGATTCATTTTATTATTATTTCATTATGATCATGTTGAAATGGACTTTCATTCAGATTGTGTACATTTTCAGCGGCTCAAATTCTCTTAAGATGTAGTAACGAAATTAAATATATATATTCATAAAGATTTAATCTAATATCTATTCTTGTTACAAGAGAACTTAGTATTTAATTTGGCTAACTTTAATACAAAAAAAAACGTCATTTTAAAAGCTTCAAAATTATTTTCGAATTTCGAAGTGTTGTGTGTAAATAAATACAAGTCAGCCATTTTAATCTATTAATATAAACAAAAAAAATGGCTGACAGATGTTTACGTCGTGACACTTCAAAATTCGGAAGCAATTTTAAACCTGATAAAAAGTAGTGTCTGGCTTAAATTCAAAGTCAAGTATTCTGTCTAGATAAAACGTCATGGTTTTGTGTGGCTAAATCAAAGACACGTTAATTTTCTCACGCGCCCCTGTCGTACCAAATAATCAATGTGTGTGTTGTAAGTATAATCTAGATTATAAATTAAAATCTGGTTCAAAAAGAAAATCTATTATTAACGCAGTCCGTATTTATTTTAATTCACCTGTCAAATTGGCACTGGAGTTATCTCCCCTTGATTTTGTTTCCATTTTTACCTCTTAGATGGCGCTTTATTGTGAAGCATCACCAGTTTTTTTCCCCTACGCAATTTAATTAAAGTTAGAAAAAAAAACCTTGGTAATTTTTTTTTTTTAGCTTCAATATAAAGTAAATAAATTACAAGTTTTTATTATATTTCGAGTATTTTTCTCGGTTGTAATTTTCTTTAGTAAAGCAGTATCTCTATACTTGAACATACATGAAATCGATGTACGAAATAATACCTACATTGACCAACTAACAACTTGGACCCAACACTAGAGATCAAAATAAAAGCCTATGAGGTTTCATTGATAAAATAAAAACTGGCTGAAAGCATTGATAAATGTTTTTGCTATTTCTGGGGATATTAGTTTTCGTAAACAAACACGCCATTGATGAGTGTTCAATTTCAGTTTCAGATCCATTTACGAAGTTAAAAAGATTTATGATGTCCACTATCGTCAGAAATACGCCCCAAAAAAGAAATACAGATTTTAAATCTGAGATTTAAATCAAATGTTTGCTGGCTATCCCCTCACCCTATGAAACAGATTTTTTAGATTAAATAAAATTATTTTGATTACTAATAGATTAAGTAGTAAGAACTACGTAAAAAATGTTGAAGTATTTTTTTAGTACTTACGAAGAGGGTTCTATTCTCCATGTAAATGTCTTGTAAAATGAACACCGACTATCGAAACGGTATCGGAATATATTCCAGTTTGAGGTAAATCTTTTTTTAAAATGGAAATGAAAAGAAATTCGGCACATGTTCGTCTTTGTCCACTGTTCGTTTTTCACAACTTTTTACTGACTATTTTTCTTTTCTTTTTTTCGGTGTACACTTATCTATCAGGCTGCTAGAGAATTCTGGAGTTTTTGGAAAAAAATTTCAAATATTTTACATTTTATGAGGGGGGGGGGTCAGTTTCCAATGTTAATTCAACGTAGACTGATCCCTCTTTTTGACCATCTCAATTTAAAAAAAAATCTTTTTCGGTGTACAATTACCTATCATGTCAGAATTTCGGGGGTTTTGGAAAGAAATTAAAAAAAAAATGATTTTAAGACGGGGGATCAGTTTTCAACGTAGACTGATCCCCCTCTTTTTGATCATCTCAAATTTTTAAAATTATTCTTCTGTTTACAATTACCTATCATGTCGCGAGAGAATTCCGGGGTTTTGGAAAGAAATTTCAAAAAATTGAGATTTTAAGACGGGGATCAGTCTTGTTTGTCTTTTACCATAGTCCGTTTTTCACTACTTTGTACGTCTTAAAATCTCAATTTTTTGAAATTCCTTCCCAAAACCCCCGGAATTCTCTCGCGACATGATAGGTAATTGTAAACAGAAGAATAATTTTAAAAATTTGAGATGGTCAAAAAGAGGGGGATCAGTCTACGGTGAATTTACGTTGAAAACTGATCCCCCGTATTAAAATCTCAATTTTTTAAAATTTCTTTCCAAAAAACCCGAAATTCTCTACTGACATGATAGGTAATTGTACACCGAAAAAGATTTTTTTAAAAATTGAGATGGTCAAAAAGAGGGATCAGTCTACGTTGAATTAACATTGGAAACTGATCCCCCCTCCTAAAATGTAAAATATTTGAATTTTTTTTCCAAAAACCCCAGAATTCTCTAGCAGCCTGATAGATAAGTGTACACCGAAAAAAGAAAAGAAAAATGGTCAGTAAAAAGTTGTGAAAAACGGACAGTGGACAAAGACGAACATGTGCCATGAATTCTTATGAATCAACTTTATTTTTGACTTTCCGATAATCTTCCAGTCCGGGTCCATTTATTAGCTAACATGAAACTTCTCGCAAGTCTGGAGGGAAGAAAATGAAGAGGGGGTGATAATGCATAATTTGTAATTATCAAAGAATATTTTTTTTTTTTAATCTAAAAAAAATCTAGATTTTATAAATATTAGACTATTTGTTAAAAGAACTGTTTTTTACTTTTTTTTTTTTTTAGACTAAATCACTAATCAGACATATATTCTGAAACTACATTACCTACGATACTCGGATAGGTATATTTAATTTTGATTAAAGAGTGAACATCGTTCGCGCTTGGTATCTATAAAAAGGAACTATGACGTTTCGCTTTATTTTTATTTATAATAGAAACATTATAGAAAAAAAGTAGAAATATTAAGAAGGGGTTCAGGGCTTGGAGAAGAAGTGCACAGGGTCCTCATTGATTCTCAGGAAACGACGGATGTGTCTTGGGTCGGTTATTCCAAGACTATAAATTTACCGAAATTTATTTAATTAAAGTCACTTTATTTATACCCTCCCACCTAATCTATGTTGAATCCACCCTTGGGCCCCACCCTAAAAATTGAATATAAAATGTAATAAAAAAAAAATGGGTACTTATGCAGATTAGAACCCAAGCTAAACCTAACCGACGCCAAGTCGATTTTAGCTTGGGTCCTAATCTGCATAAGTACTAAAAAAAAAAAGAATTTAAAAAAGTAATATCGTGTTATGGGCTTTGCGCAAAATGGGTCGTTGTGTTCCTGATTCAATCCTGGACAATGACGGATCTTCCTGCTAGTTTAAATATAAAATTGAATATGGAAAATTTCGATTGTTTTTTACTTAAGTCGGTCGGTCGACTTGGGTTTCCTATAAAAGAAAAAAATCGTGATACAAACAAAACTAAACTTAATGTTGCACTTTGAATGGATGTTTGTTTTTCCGTTTCACGACATCAAAATAATATTACAAATCTTAAATGTGTCAAACATTGTTTTGACGATTTGGTTGGTAGGTGGGGTTTCCGGTTATCAAACATAACACACACAAAACGCACCTTTTTTTTTTTATTAATATTTTTTACATTTTATTCTTCCCTCTGTGCAGATCACACTAGTCTGGCACCGTTACTACCTAGTCTTCAGCCCAGGATCAAAGTGTACTATCTGTTCTGGTCAAGGTTTATGAGGGCATACTCCCAGAAATTACCTCCTCCATTGAGGGGTTAGTTTATGGCCGATCGCCTTAGAATGCCTACAATGCCAATCATGGCTAATTTTACACACACACTCACACTCTCTCTCAAAATGCCCCTTTTGGGGGAGCTAGATTCCCACAAACTGACCTTCTGTTTAACTTTGCCATTAGGCTGGCTAGAGTTCGTTTCAATTGTATTATAGTTAAGTTCGAATATCTCACCTATTTTTATTGGTATGAAAACCAATATTATGGATCGCCTTGGTTTTCATACAAATTTTGGATAACATTGATTGTTGATCTTCAACAATTCCGTTTACGTTACCACAAAATGGCTACCATAGAAAATTTTACCGAAAGAAAAAATATTTTGAACGAATCAATTGAACACTTAACGAAAATAAACATTAACACATTTCTTGGTATTCATGTAGTATGTTAACAGAGCACTGTTCTGAGAGCAGAAATTCAAAACAAAAAAATACACAACAAATAACTTTTACCAAATTCATTTAATTTTCTACCAACCTGTATAATTTTAAACTGTGGAAACTGATTGTAAAATTTAATATCTTTAAATTTGTTATTGTCTCTTTTGCTTAGCAAACACGAATAAATAAAAAAATCGCGGTCGAAAAAAAAAAAGTTTACCTTACCACTAAGTCGGGGGGGGGGGGCATTCGGACTTAGGGTTAGTGGTAAGGTAAATCATTTTTTAAAAACAATTTTTAAAGGAATGAAACATTAACACATAGTCGGCTATTTGGGATTTTTTTCCTGTTTCCAAAAGACAAGATATCGACGAAATCTTAAATTGAAATTAAAAAAAAAAAAACAACAACTTTAAAACACTTTAAGAAGTTTAAAACAGGTCAGTAGAAAAGTAAATTTTATTGCATTTGTTAAGTTATTTGTTGTATATTTTGTTTTGTCCCCGATTTCTGCTCTGTTAACCATACTATGCTTTTTTAAATCAATTTGTATACTGTCATACGATTTTACTCAGTATTGTGTTTAATAAGACATTTTTTCCACCACTACGAACTTAGGATTAGTAATTGGCAAACCAAATTTTAGGTAGGATTATTTAAATTTTTTTTTAAATGATGTATACCTAAAGTTTAATATTTTATGAAAAAATTGACACCATCTATTTGCATTTATTTCAACATTTTTCTGCAGAAGAAAGTTTAAAATTGATTTAATAAAATAAAAATTAATGAATTTAATTAATAACATAAAAAATTGATTTAATTCTTGGTCAGTCAATAGGTGATTGTTATTAAAAGAATGTCAGTCAATAGGTGATTGTTATTAAAAGAATGTCAGTCAATAGGTGATTGTTATTAAAAGAATGTCAGTCAATAGGTGATTGTTATTAAAAGAATGTCAGTCAATAGGTGATTGTTATTAAAAGAATGTCAGTCAATAGGTGATTGTTATTAAAAGAATGTCAGTCAATAGGTGATTGTTATTAAAAGAATGTCAGTCAATAGGTGATTGTTATTAAAAGAATGTCAGTCAATAGGTGATTGTTATTAAAAGAATGTCAGTCAATAGGTGATTGTTATTAAAAGAATGTCAGTCAATAGGTGATTGTTATTAAAAGAATGTCAGTCAATAGGTGATTGTTATTAAAAGAATGTCAGTCAATAGGTGATTGTTATTAAAAGAATGTCAGTCAATAGGTGATTGTTATTAAAAGAATGTCAGTCAATAGGTGATTGTTATTAAAAGAATGTCAGTCAATAGGTGATTGTTATTAAAAGAATGTCAGTCAATAGGTGATTGTTATTAAAAGAATGTCAGTCAATAGGTGATTGTTATTAAAAGAATGTCAGTCAATAGGTGATTGTTATTAAAAGAATGTCAGTCAATAGGTGATTGTTATTAAAAGAATGTCAGTCAATAGGTGATTGTTATTAAAAGAATGTCAGTCAATAGGTGATTGTTATTAAAAGAATGTCAGTCAATAGGTGATTGTTATTAAAAGAATGTCAGTCAATAGGTGATTGTTATTAAAAGAATGTCAGTCAATAGGTGATTGTTATTAAAAGAATGTCAGTCAATAGGTGATTGTTATTAAAAGAATGTCAGTCAATAGGTGATTGTTATTAAAAGAATGTCAGTCAATAGGTGATTGTTATTAAAAGAATGTCAGTCAATAGGTGATTGTTATTAAAAGAATGTCAGTCAATAGGTGATTGTTATTAAAAGAATGTCAGTCAATAGGTGATTGTTATTAAAAGAATGTCAGTCAATAGGTGATTGTTATTAAAAGAATGTCAGTCAATAGGTGATTGTTATTAAAAGAATGTCAGTCAATAGGTGATTGTTATTAAAAGAATGTCAGTCAATAAGTGATTGTTATTAAAAGAATGTCAGTCAATATGTGATTGTTATTAAAAGAATGTCAGTCAATAGGTGATTGTTATTAAAAGAATATAATAAAATATGATATTCTTTTAATAACAATCACCGATTGACTGAGATTCTTTTAATAACAATCACCTATTGACTGACATTCTTTTAATAACAATCACCGATTGACTGACATTCTTTTAATAACAATCACCAATTGACTGACATTCTTTTAATAACAATCACCAATTGACTGACATTCTTTTAATAACAATCACCTATTGACTGACATTCTTTTAATAACAATCACTTATTGACTGACATTCTTTTAATAACAATCACTTATTGACTGACATTCTTTTAATAACAATCACCTATTGACTGACATTCTTTTAATAACAATCACCTATTGACTGACATTCTTTTAATAACAATCACCAATTGACTGACATTCTTTTAATAACAATCACCAATTGACTGACATTCTTTTAATAACAATCACCAATTGACTGACATTCTTTTAATAACAATCACCAATTGACTGACATTCTTTTAATAACAATCACCGATTGATAAATAGTTAAATCATTAATCAGCTGAAACATAATAACCAAAATATCAATAACTTCCAACAAGATTCCAGGTAATTCTAATATGACCTCAAAACACGACCTTCAAGATTGGCATGGCCATTTGTGCCTACATTAGGAATGGTTTTTCATGTGGCAGAGACATCTTCAATGAAGACTCTGGGTTGTCCTTTATATGTTTCCAAGTGGCACTTGCTCACAGCACTTTCATTTTTGCTTTTCATCCTCCCCGACAACAACAATGGAGTTACTGTCATTGAGCGGATCTCTGAAAAGATTGACAAGATCCACTCTGTTTATACTTCTGCTAACATTCATATCTGTGGTGACTTTAATGTTCACAATATAGAATATTCCAACAAGTCTGATGAGGGGGGAAAGTTTTGGTCATGACTTTTCTGTCATATGAGCTGAATCAGATTGTCCACAAACCTAATAAACATTTTGCAAACCTTCTTGATCTTTTCCTGACAACTTTCCCTGAACACTACACATCTACTATTTTATTTCCTCTAGGATCCTCCAATCAATCAGTCATCTCCATTAACATCACATCTAAGTTCAGGGAGACCTCTGATGTCCCTTTCCATCACAAAGTGTATCGATTCTCAAGGGCTGATTGGGATAGCTTCAGATCTTTCATTACTGAAATTCCTCTGCATTCCATTTTCAGGAAAAATGTGTCCTGTGTCGCCTCCGATATATCTTTTTGGTTAATCATTGGTATTGAGAGTTTTATATCCTCTAAAAAAATCCAACAGATCATGCAGTCAGCCATGATACACTCCTGAGTGTGCCGCTGCCATTGCTCACAAACCACTATTTCAATTGCTTCTGATGAAATAGATACCCTGAAACCAAAACCGTCTTTAAAACTGCCTGTAACCGCTGCAAATGAGTTATAGAAACTGCAAAAGTCCCATGCCAAATCTGTTAAATCCAGAATTGCAGAGCAGAGGCTTGGTTCTCATGAGTTTTGGAGAATAACAGATATAAGACTTCTATTCCAACCATCGTTAATGAACCAGAGGTGATCTCCTCAGCATTTGATGAAACCACACTTCTAGCAAAATCTTTTGCATCAAATTCCCCCCTTTGTGATTAGGGTCACCTACTTTCAGGATTCCCCCCCCCCCCCACTAGATTGAAAATACTCTAAATGACATTCATATATCTTTTTGTGATGTTGACAAATTTATCAAGAACCTTGATGCCAGCAAGCCAACTATCCTTACAAAGCTGTTCAATTGTTGCTTAAAGGAGAAGTGCTTTCCATCTCCTTGGAAAATTTTGTCGGCCTCAACAGTATTTAAAAATACTGGAGATCAGTCTTCTGCATCTCAGTACAGACCGACCGATTAGTCTCCTGTGCCTCATGAGTAAGTTGCTTGAATCTGTGATAAATCAAGAAGTTGTCAATCACCTCAGCAAAAGTAATCTCTTAGTGACAAGCAATGTGGAATTTGTCTTACCAGATCAACAACTGACATGCTGACTGTAATATCGCATAGGATCAGTGAATCTATCGATGCGGGCTGAATTTCTAAGGTGATAGCTCTTGATATAACAAAGATCTTTGATAGAGTCTGGCACAAAGGTTTGCTTTACAAGCTTGCTAGCTATAGAATATCGGGAAATGTCTGCTCAACTATCAAATCCTTGCTCTCTGATATATCTATAAAAGTAGTTGTTGATGTGCAGAAATCTGAAGCACATAATGTCAATGCTGGTGTTCCTCAAGGATCTATTCTAGAACCAACCCTCTCCCTAATCACGATCAATGATCTTCCAAATCATATTTTGAGATCATCTGTTGATATCTATGCAGGCAACCTAATTATGTATGGCAGCAATTTGAAGAGCATTGGTGGTCAAGATCTCTTCTGATCTGGAGCTGGTTATTTTTAACACCTCTAAAACTAAACTTCTCTCCTTTCGCTACCAACGCTCAGATCCTTGTTTTGACCCAGTTGAAGTGAATGGCTCTCTTCATGAAGAAGCCCCTTGTTTTGATAAGCTCCTAAGACTGACTTTCACCACAAATCTAAAATAGAAGACTTATATCCAATCTGTTGCTAAGGTTGTTGGAAAAATGATTGGATCATTGTACCACTCCAGAAAGTATGCGATTCTTGATGCAATCCTCTACTGGGGAGGTGCCATTCAGAGCACTCTTTTCTGCCGTGACAGAGTACAAAATCGACTTCGCAATCTAATGGGGAATGATTTCTTTTCCCCACCGCCTCACAGAATAAACATAGCTCGTCTGTCTCTACACTCCCATGGAAGGTGCTCTACTGAACTGCAATGTCTGATTCCTCCCTGTAAAATATTCACAGCAAGAACTTGTTTATCTATCACCAGTGCGAACAACAGAATTTCCATAAACAGTTTCTTACCAATTCAAGAACCTTATCATGGGACTTCTTATCTGCAGACTACAACATGGTCGTTTTCAAGTTTAATATCAACAGATACTTATCGAACAATCATCTTAAGTAATCAAATTTTGTCCATTCTATTAATCATTTTCAATCTTTTAATAATATTATTCATCATCCAGCTGACAAATCTCATTGACCCTTATCCTCGAGTGGCTTTTGGCTTTGGTAAGTTATTATATAAAAATGAATCTATTACTGTCTCGCTTTTGGGCCTAGATCAAAGTGTAGTATCTATTCTGTAAGCTTACATCATAGTTAGAGTGTTTACTAATAAGCTGAGAAACTGGGGTTCAATCCTCGGTCAAGTCATACCAGAATAAGCAACACCCAAAAGGATGCAAGCTTTTTTTTTTATATACTTCCATTTGAATTATCGACAAAACAGTAAAACCTATTTTAAGGGGGGGGGGTACAAAAAGCTTTACTAATAGACTAAAAAAAAATACTTAGTTTTATTTACAAGCACATTTTGTTAAACGCACAGTTTTAATTTAAAAAAACAAAACAGATTTATGAAAAATATATGGTTTTATTTACAAAACTTTTTATTTAAACAATGTATTAACAAACGAAACAAATATTTTTTAAAAATTTAAATATTGGATTCTATTAAAAAAAATTTTTTTTACTTAATTTCCCTATATCGGTTTTTAACCAATCAGAAACAATATCTCCTGGAGCCAAGCACTTGTTCATAAATCTTATTAAAGGAAGCGCATCATCCGTGCTTTTCAAGCAGTTAGGCAACTTGGCCCTCTCGCCAGTTAACAAACTTTCGTCACTTTTAACTCCATCAACACTTCTTTATTGTTGCGCAAACAAAAGCGCATTTAACCTCTGCAGAACTCTGACTATTGGCATTGGTACATGGACTTACAAAGATGGCAACATTGCTGAACATGGACTTGCTAATAATAATAATAATACAAACTCTGCCAGTCTCACTAATTCCCTACTCCGACTTGTGTACATATGGTTATAATAACCTTTTCATCGTCCAGACTTATAATAACATTTTCTTTGTCTTGACTCGAGGACTTTCATCACAACACTTTCTCCGACAAGACACATGAACATTTTAATAACTTCTTTAGTAACACCCTTCATTTATATATTTTAAAAAGGTGTGAAATAAAGTTGATAAAAGACTTTGCCATTTAATTTATTTGTGACTAAATGTCTTGTTTTACATTTTCTTTGAGTGGGATAATACAAAATCCAGGCAGTTGATTCTTTATTCCCTTTTTTTTTTCTAATTACACGGAATAGTTTTTCTCTAACGTCTTTAAAACTCCACATTATTTACATATCTCAACAAGCAGACTTATACTAAACTATTAGTAAGCTAATTACAGTGTCAAAATACATTATTCCTATGAATTGAAATTTTAATTCAATTGGTCATCTGTTTTTAATGTTTACTAGACCCTTTGAGTCTAGACGGTTTGTCTAGTGTATGTGTGTGTGTATATGTATATATATATATATATATCTATATATATTTAGGCAAACATTATTAAATAACACAGTGTTTTTACTTGATAAGATTTGTTTTTGATTTTTTCAATTTTCCGAATGGTCCATTTAGTGTTTCGGTCAAATTGCTGTATGTAAGTTCCATGTGTTTCATGTTCCATTTTCTTTCCTTTTTTGCAAGTATTTTCGATTTGATCTGTCAAATCATCTTGTTAATTTTGGTTTCTTAAAAAATGTCTTTACTGTTGAGTTTTTTTTATTATTATAACGGTCAGTAATTTTAAATTAATTTACAACTTAAAATGAGTGTCTATAATATTGAGATGTTACATGAGAGCGTGATTACGTTCTAAGAGCGTGCAAGATTAAAAAGTTTGATTGCTTCACCGTTAAGAATTTGATTACGCTCTGAGCGCGTTCAAGATTCAAACATATAATTGCTTAATGGCTAAGAATTTAGTAACGTTTATTACTATGCTAGACACTAGTAATAAACGTTACCAAATTCTTAGCCTTTAAGCAATTATACGTTTGAATCTTGAACGTGCTCAGAACGTATGAAAAAAAAGGTATTGTAGATTAAGACCCTTCACAAATGAGATTCTACTTTTTTTAGGCGATTGTGAATATCCTGAAAAACTTGGTAGAAAGAAGAAAAAAACAATTATTTTAGAATTTAGATAGGCGATCAGTTTCGCATATGAATTTAATGTAAAATGATCCCCCATTTCTTGGTCATTCTAGCGTTTTAGTGTTTTAACCATTTTTTTTTTTTTTTTTTTTTTTTTTGCTATGAGTGATAAACTCAGTATTTTTTTTGGAGGGGGGGGATCTAGTATTTTAATATATTTTTTTTAACGATTACATGTGGTTTTACAAGGATTTTTGTGCCACTTAGACTTGGGGTAAGTAATTTTTTTTACTAACATTTTAGCTTGATCTTCTCTCCCCCCCACCCCACCTAAAAAAAAAAACCCTGCAGAATTTATCTCATCGCAAAATTATTTTTTGGTTAATGCCCTAAAAAGCAAGAATGGCCTGGAAATGAGGGATCATTCTAATTTACATTTCACGTGTGGGATAGTGGTGGTGGGGAGCATAGTGAGGTTGGGAAATTCGTGGAAGTGGGCCAGGTTGGGAAATTCATCTCAATTTCAGATTTTTTGGCCATTACATCCTTGATATAGTCAGTGTTCCCAGAGACGACGACTCATGGTTCTTTAGTCGTTTGTTCTGTTTTAATGGATGATGTTATTCTTTTATAATTTTAGCATTGATGACGTCAATAAGAATCTTTGCAGTGTCTTTAACTTGTTTTAGTGGATGACATTACCCATTTGTGGCGCTTTCTCTTTGCAACTTTATGAAGGATTTGGCCAGTGTTTTTCAACTCTGTTTAAGTGGATAATGTCATCCCTTTCTAACATCATTCGTTGTGCACAGAAACAAACAAGCAATATCTACAAAAGTTTAGTAGTATATAGTATATAGATAATATTTCTTAACATTTAATTAAAATTAAAAAGAAAAACAATTTGAATTCTGTAGTCTTCTGAAAATACTTATTCCGGCTGTTGAAATTTGGAAAAGTCTGACTCTGGCTCTTACTTAAGAAATTTTCTTTTTCTGTTAGTAATCTAAGATATATCTTATATATATATATATATATATATATATAATATATTAAATTTTATTGGTCAGATTTTAAAAGTTGGACCTAAATAGCATTTAAGCTGACAAATCAAACTTTAATTCTGACTAGCCAGTTGTTATCTGTTATTGTTGTACCATGTTATTTGCAATAAACTAGCATACTTTGCTACAATTTAAATTAAATACTTGAATTGGTCCGGCAGTTTGATATGTAGTCATTCTTAAATAATCAACTTACAAGAAAAATCAGCTTATTCTTTTAATGAGAGTTAGCGTTCCTTATTTGCTTTATAAGTATTTACAAAATAAATTTGAAGGTAATAGACATGTTGGTACAGCTAGTAATCTATATACATATATAAAAAGTTGTAGTTCCTGCCTGTTTGTTCGCAAACTCCTAAGATTTTAGAGATAGAGCCTCATAACCATTTATATTCTGAAATTACATCACCTAGGGTGCTTGGATAAGTACATTTCATTTTGATCAAAGGAGGTACAGCATTATTGTGTTTGGTATTCATTAAAAGGAAATACTTTTTACTTTATTTTATTTATAACTAGCGGAACCCGTCGCCCGGCGTTGCGCGGGAGAAAGTACTACCTATTGAATAAAAAAGAAACCGCCTATTGTTCTTCTCCCTCCCCCCCCTCTACCGTGTTGGTGAATATTTTAAATTTAAAAAAAAGAAAAGAAAATGGTTTAGAGCAGAATGGCGATAATGAAACCTCCATTCTTAACCATTGCGCCACAGTTACTACTTGAAAAATACATGTGAAAATATCCGAGTTAACGTAAGCTTGTTTACTGGCAGCGAAAAGTAAAGTTCAACAATGACACGGTTTATGTCATTTATTTGGGAAGGGTTAAAGGTATATGATTTTGAAAATATAAATGTGTCGGGGTCTAACAGCATCTTGGCGGCTATTGAATTAAGTAGGAAGTCGATTTAATGAAGGAATTGTAGCCGCTATATTTGAAGAATAAATGTTGCAGGAACTGTGTTCGTTAATGTCATTCGCTTAATTCCGGAATGAATGTAAATGTGGAAATCATAGTTAGAAATAGGAAAAACGTAATCTGATAATCGCGGAATATCATCGGATTCAACGGGAGCAATCATTATTTGTTTGCGTATTGTTTTATATTATGTAGTAAATTAATACCAGGCAAATAATAAATAAGGACGGACTGTTTTGTGAAAAGTAAACTGTGTTTATTACTTCCCGGTGTCGATGAGTGTAGTCACAGTACACAATTGTTAGGGGGAAAAGTCTTTGCTACCACCTATATGGTGTTGGTTTTTCGGAGAGACGTTAATGGTGGGCCAAATGTAATATTGAGTGTTAGGTTGGAAAAAATAATAACAACTTTACTAAAACACGCTCGAGTGAATAAGTGTAGTATAGCGATGAGTTTAGTAGCCTGTTTTGTATATGGTTATTTTCCTATACTCCGAGAAGGTACAGGGGAAAAAACGTATCTACTTTATATATTAGTTTAAAAATGATAGAAATTAAAAAAAAAAAAGAATGAAAATTTTAACGAGTTTCAGGGCTTGGAGCAGAAGTGTACGGGGTCCTCATTGATTCTTGTGAATACTGTCTGTTCGTCTAGGTTGTCAAAGACTATACATTTTCTAAAATGTATTTCAATTACTGTCACTTTACTTGCACCCTCTCCCACCCAATGAAATTCATACTTTGAAATATTGTATTCAAAGCTGTGAAGTCTGTAGCCTAAACGCTCCTCCCCCTCCCCCACCTACTGAAATTTTAAAAGATCCGACCCTGACTTTTTCTACTTGTAATAATATATATATATATATATATATATATATATATATACTCGAAAAAAAATTCTCTTCGCGTCACAAATGCACCAAATATTTTCAAATATTGTACTTGTATGTTATTTCTTCAAATCAATCATCTTGAGAAAGTCTTGAAATAAAGACAGAACGTTGATGAATACACAAATAATTTTGTTTTTTGTTTTTTCATTTTCCATTTGTATATATATATATATATATATATATATATATATATATATATATCACGCACTATATTGCGTCAATTTAGAGATAACAGCTATTAATTTGACATTGGAAATAATAATTTTAAAAAACAGCCAGTCAAGCAAATTTATTGTCTGTATAGACTTAATGTTCTCACGTGAGACACTGAAAAATATAAACAATTCACCAAATTATTCAACTTTGCAACATAATCAGTAACCTCTGCAGCATAAAAACAATCATCTTCTGTTAGATACAAATTATGTGGACATTTGTGGAAACAAAAAAATGAGTAAGACTGAAAAAAAAATCATTACAGCATACCACATTAACACCAAAATTCAATATACAGGCCTAAAACCAGCAATTGAAAATTTCATAACAAATGAATGGCAAACTCTTTGAAATACCTGCATGAACAATAAACTGAAAAAAGTTCAACCAATGCTCAATGAGAATTATCTAAGTTAAAGAAGAGTGAGAAATGAACAGAATTTGATGTATTTTTATCAATAACCATTGATTTCCTATTGTTGTCACGTGCAAAGTAAATCTTACTGTAAAAACTGAAACAACTAATCGAGGTAAAATTTACCAAAAAAAAAGCAGCAATTACATGAGTTAAATCTTGCTTAAAGAAGGAATATGTGAGTAAAGTTTTCCAAAAAAATATACGAGGTAAGTTTTACTTAAAAATAATTAACTAATCAACTCTCTCTCTCTCTCTTCTATAAATAAAACATCTGTGTTCTCATAGATTAATTCCTATTTTCGTTACAAAAATATTAAGAACAAGGGATTATTTATTTTGTGTTTATTAAAAGTGAAAGAAATTCTTTCCTTTATTTTTTATTATCAGTTATTATGAGATGAGTCGACCAGATAATGGGTGACACCTGAAGACTGGGCCAAGACTATAAAAAGTGGTGGAATTTTGTTTTCAAGCATGTGGTGAAGCTCTCTGAAGTATGCAAATAAGAAGAATGCGTTAATCTTTTCAAACAGCTTAATTTTTTCAAACAGCTTAATTTTTTTTTAAAATATACTAACAATAAGATTAATAAGAGCATGGGTATACTACAGGGTGATTCCCTCCCCTGCCAAAGAAAATGTCACCCATGGAGTTGTTAATAAAATTCACAATCCGTTCTGCAATCTAACCATATTTGGTACAAATAAACTTGTTCGTCATGATTCTCCAACAGTCTTTGTTTTGTCACTGTTCAATTATAAGCAAACCTGCATACAACATGCAAAATTGTCAATAAATCTGACATTTCTTTCTTGGCACTGCCT
The DNA here is from genome assembly GCA_963556195.1 of Sepiola atlantica. Lineage (NCBI taxonomy): Eukaryota > Metazoa > Mollusca > Cephalopoda > Sepiida > Sepiolidae > Sepiola > Sepiola atlantica. Next base: position 122,983,957 of record OY744516.1, on the reverse strand, counting down.
TAATTTTTGCTGTGATGGCACTCTTCACTTCAGGAATAGTCTGGTGATTGTTTTTATAGACATTATCTTTGAGATAACCCCACTGATAAAAATCTGCGGTGGTTTTGCTCCAGTGAGTGTGAAGTCCATTCAGGATCACATTTCTTACTGATGAGACGATCACCGAAGTGCCCCCCACCTATATCATTGAACGGCAATAAAACAAAGACTGTTAGACATGCATTATTGAAACTTGGATTACAGAAGGATTGTGAATTCCTTAACGATTCCATAGATGGCATTTGGAGGAGGGGGGGGGGGTGACATCCTGTATGTTTTTGGAATTTCTAAGATGAGTTATTGTTATTTGCATGTTTCCGACCGTTTTCCTTATTTTGGTTATAGCCATTCTCGTAAAGTTTCAGCTATTTTATTTTGTAGCCTTTTTCAACTGCTTTCACTTGTAGTCATAACACTTTGGAAATTGGCTAGGAGCAAAGTGTAGTATCTGCTCTTATAGTGCACTTAATCTTTTGTGTCGTCGGTCAATGAAGGAGAAATCCTTCTAGACTGAGACAATTAAATTTTTATCCCAATCCAGAGTGCCCTGTTTTAGGGAGCTGGATTTTCCTCGCATGAAAAACTGACCTTTGAAAGCAAGTAAATAGGGACTCTCTGGCAATTTTGACTCAAACCCCTTATTAAATCCACTATCTGTAACAAAATTAACTGATCCTATTTATCTAAAAGACCTAAAATGAGAGCCGTCTTCCTCAGTGGCTTAAATAATGGGTTTAGCTAGAAAATCCCAGAAAGTTAGCGACTACGGCAAAAGGCACCTGAAAAAGGCCGAAGAGTACAGCCGAAACATTGTAAGAATGGCAACAAGCAAGATGAAAGAAACGGTGTGAATGTGTAAATAATAGAAGTGTAATCTACATTTAATGAAATCTGTTAAGAGATATTCACTATATTTATAGAAACTGCGGGATGAAAGGTCAATGTAACAAAATACTTATGGATAGGTTACTATTATTTGCCATGGTCACTCCTTGTAAACAAGAATGCTTGGAAACTCACTATTGTAGCATTTGAGAGATATATATATATATATATATATATATATATATCTTTGTAAGATGAGTGGGAGAGAACCCCAACAGAGTGCTCGATTATTAAGAAAAATTCAAAGCTAAGAGCGTAATATTTATTTATATATGTATTAGAGAAGAGAAGAACAACATCAGTACTATCGGTTTCAAATCCAACAAGTGGGGGAATGGTATGTGACAACCCTCTATGGACTCTCTTTATAGCCTCTGTTGTGGTCTGTTGGAAAATAGCGACTCATCCATGGGGTCACGGTACCAATGTTGTTCTGAACTTGTGTAATAAATATATATATATTTATATTTACTTCCTCTGCAGGAGGTTAGACACAAGGTCAAGTGGGGTTTTGAAAAGCCAGTACATGGGGTGAAGTGCACTCTGGCCTACAAAAAATGACTGATCAGCCCCATCGGTATTCCTCAGTAAGGGTGCCTCAGGCGATTAGCAATCTTTACAGGGTGAAAGTGAAGCCTGAGAAGGCAAACTTCCTATGGCTGAACAGAACTCTACCTCAGCCGAATAGCAACAAGGCCACTGTCGGATTGATTGTCAAAAATGTATTCCCAACTGATTAAACTTTGTTATCTTGTTTGCTTGCATGTCACCAAGTAAATTGGATGATATCACATAAAGCAAATGATATAAATAAAGGGTGAATGACGAGAAGTAGTGGAAGATGGCGAATGCCGTAAATAATTAGGAGAAAAGGGAGAGAGCGGAGAAGAAAGAAATATATTGAATATTAAACATGAATGACATCACAAAATGAGCAGAGGTTATATATTTTTCTAATATATCACTATGCCACCCCCCTTCAAAAAAAGAAGTTAATCCCTGAATAATGGTATCATGACCACAGAACAAATACTACCCGCCCCCCCCAAAAAAAGGATAGTATTATAACAACAAAACATATACTACACCACCATCTCTGAATTGAGCAATGAAAGATAGTACATTAATCTAATTTAGTAAACTAAATTGAACAATCAAGGATAGTACAGGAGTAAAATTAATAGAAGTAATAGTATAGGTTCGGCCTTCAGACAGATAAATACCAAATCTCCATTAATAATAGATATAAATATGGGTGGGACGTAATGGGTGAAAATTTCAGATTCATGCGAGTAGTATTTTTTGTGTTCATTTATACATAAATAACACTAAAAAAATCAAACATTTTGAAAATTTTACAAAATTCAGAAGGTGCAGGCCACTAGTTTTTGGCTATTTTACATTCATGAAAACCCTTTCACAGCCTGAAAATGGTCCTAAATTAAAGTACTATATCAGATTTAACCATCTATATCCATTCATAGCTCTCGAGGATGTTTTAGGACCTGCAATGTCGCATGAAACCACTTTTTCACTGAAAAATGATGGATTTTGAGTCCCGTGGAGCCCTAACGGCTATTTTTGGCCTGCACCTTCTGAATTTTGAAAAATTTTCAAAATGTTTGATTGTTTAGTGTTATTTATGTATAAATGAACACACAAAAATACTACTCGCATGAATCTGAAATTTTCAGCCATTACGTCCCATCCCTAATATAAAACACTGATGATTTAGTGCTTGTTCGTGCAGTAATGGAAGGTCTACTTGTTAAGTTGGAGACTTGGGGGAATTCTATGGAAAGTAAGTGATGATCACAGGTTGGAATGTTGGAAAGTCCTTTTGTGGAACTTGTAACCATTCGGTACACAAGAATTGCAGTGGAATTACAGTTAGGTTGAAAGATGATAACCAGTTTATGCGTGAGAAGTGTAAGACAGTGGAGATTGATGAGAATGTGGAGAAAGTATATTTGAATGGTAAGGTGGTTCAGAAGTTTTGTTACCTGATTGATACCATTAGAGTACAGGCAAGAGATAGAGCTGGTGTGATTGCATAAGTTAGGAATAGATGGAGTTAGCTCAGAGAACTTCTGCCATTATTAAACAACAGTGTGTTATCACTGTCAACCAAGAGAAGAGTCTATCAGGCATGTGTACGCAGTGTTATGTATGGAAGTAAAACCTGGTCAGTGAGCATTGAGTACATACTTTGCATAGAGATAAATTATATGAGAATGATACGATTGATGTGTAATGTGAGTTTTAAAGACAGTCTTAGAGTTCTTGACATCAGAAGGGGATTAAATCTGGACAGTTTAGGGAGATGTGTGCAGAACAGCAGACTTTGTTGGTTTGGTCACATTGAAAAAATGAATGAGAGATGTAGAACAGTTGAGGTAGCGGTATCAGTTCACATGGGAATACCAAGGAAAATATGAGAGAGAAGTGATAAGGATAGACTTGAGAGAAAAAGGGATAAATAAAGACTTGGCCAGAGATAGGTTAGTATGGAAGTCAATTTCTGAAAGCAGTCCAACACATGCCAGCATGTAAAACAGACATTACATTGAATATGATAATAAATACTGACTTAACAGATCATAGGTGGTCTCATATGTGTGTATGTGTATATATATATATACACATATACAGGGGTTGAACAAAATAATGGTAACGTCTTGTGAATTTTGAAGCAATTTAAAAAAGAATCTATAAAAATTGAAAAAAATTAGCAAAATGTTGGTTTCATTTTTTTATTTATCGTTATTGTTGTCCTGAATTAATTGATTAAATTAATTTTTTTATTTCAGATAGTGCATATTAGTAAGATAAATTTAAATGACAGTTATATCAGATTTCCAAAAAGGGCAGATTGTTGGTGTCCGTATGGCAGGTGCTACTGTAACGGAAGTGACTGAGATGGTGGCTGTATCAAGAATTGTCTCGACAGTGATGACAGCCTACAAAAAAGAAGGGAAAACGTCCTCCTCTGAACAAAATTCTGGAAGAAGGCCGAAGCTATCTGAAAGACATCGTAGAGCCCTTGTAAGGGTTGTGAAGAAAGCACAAAACCAAGGCATCCAAAATTACAGCAGAGCTTAACACTCATCTGGATAATCCCGTTTCAACAAAAACTGTTTACCAAGTGCTTCATAAGGCTGGAATATGGGGCAGGTGTTTCCATTATTTTATCCAACCCCTGTATGTATATATATATATATATATATATATATATATATATATTATATTATATTATACACACACAAGTGTATTAAAAAAAATGTTCAACTTTTGAGCATAAAAACAAAACAATTTTGTAAATTCTACAAGTTTGAATTAATCACCTCCGTGATAATCCCCGGGAGAGTTCACACACTTTCCCCAGTGGTTCTGTCATTGGTGGTAACGCCTTCTCTGGAATTCTATAGAGGTCCCACGTTGCTTTTCTCATAATTGCTTCTCGCAACTCAAATCACTTCCCTTTCAGCGTGGGGAAGAGCCAAAAGTCACACGTTGCCAAGTAGGGATTCTGTTGAACAAGTGCTTAATTGTTCTTGACGAGAAAGCTTGCGTTAGGTGGATGAGCGATCACATTGTCGTGAATTTCCTAATTCTTCACCACCCACATGTATGAGAGATTTTGGTGCAGAGCATCACAAAAGCAACGTAGAACCTCCAGGTAGATTTCCGTGTTGGTTGACCTTGCCATGTACATTCATGATGAACAATCTGGGGGGCAACCTAATTTGGGAGCCTCACAGCGAGATGTCTGTTTACATTAGTTTTAAATTTCTGCATGTCAGTAACGTCAGAGAACAGGGAGGGAGTTCCAGAGTCCAGCAGCACGAGGAAAGAAGCTTTTGGAGTAGGAAGCTCTTCGGCATCTGGGGACCTCCACAGTGTATGGATGGGATTTGGCAGATTGTCGGGTTGGTCTAGTGAATCTACGTTGTGGGGGCACCAGAGCAGCAAGCTCATCAAAGCACAATCCATTAAAGTACTTGTAAAACAGACACAAGGAAGCAACATTGCGGCAATGAGACAGGGGCTGCAGCTTGGTGGATAGTGAAGGACCTATCAAGTTGGTGACTCTTTTTTAGACCTTGTCTAAGAGGGAGAGACTAGCAGATGATGCACCCGCCCAGATGTGGCAAAATTAAAAGAGAAAAGAAGCTGAAGAAAGCAGAAGACTTGAAGATCAAATAGACCGCCACAAACTCTACTAAAATAACAATTCACCAACTAGCACAAAAGATGAAAAAGAAAATGAAGCAGAAAAAACGAAAACTGTCAGAAGTATACAAGCTGAATAAAAAAAAATTTTTTTTAATTAAACACGTGTAGTGTGAACTAAAGTTGCCTCTTTTCCAAAAATGTAATTTAATAGTTTTTAAATGTTTTATTTTTAATCTTTTTGAAGTTATTTTATAGTTCTAACATAGATCATCATATTACAAATGTTTCTCCAATTGAAATTTATGTCAAATTTGAAGCTCAGATATCACCAGAACCCATCACAGCCTTTTATTTTATATAAAAGACTCCCCCCCCCCCCAGTAAGGTTTCACATAATCACCACTTTAATGTCTACAAAATATTTTTAGGTTTTTTTGAAAATTGTCTTTCATCTATATTCACATTGTTGTTGCAAACCATATGATTATTTTTGGGAGCCTTGTTGATAACTGAATCTTGGTTTCCAGGTCATAACCATATAGTCCAGTCAAAATGTGGCTGAACCTAAAACAAATTGCTAACAAAGGTTTTTAACTTGGATATTGGGCATGAATAACCTCTCTTTCAGATAAAAGAAGTTTACCAAAATTAGCCTTGCGGAAAAGAGTCAACGGGCGCCATCTTTAAAATCCAACTCAACAATATTAAAATTCCTGGCATTTTCCGACAAGTATGTTCATTATTCCTGACAATTACTGACAAAAATATACGTTTTTCCTGACAAAAAACCTTTATTAAATTAGAAATAAAAAATTTCTTTTTTGCATGAAAACGAACACAGGGCCCACCCCAAGCCAGCTTAACATTTTCTTGGTGTTTTAAATTGTAATGATAGATAGCTATATGCTTAATGATAGACTAACACCAGAAAATGACTAGCCCCTGCCATTGTTTTCATGTTTTTTGTTATTTTCTATTTCTTATACAAATATGAACATAAAAGGTACAAAAACAGACTAAGTAGCCTTTTTCAAGGCAGCAATTGTCACATTAATTCCTGACATTTCATAAAAAATACGTACAAAATAAGTACAATTTACAATAAAAGAATGGTCAGTTGGTCGAATGCTTGGGCAAGGCTCTTGCATAACCACCACAGAACAAGTTCATGAATGGACCAAATAACATTTCTTGTCAAGAACTAGTCAAAGGTAACTTCATCATCATCAAGATCTGGCTGTGGTGAGTTGCTGCAGTAGAGGCCTTTGCAATTACCACAAGTTTTAACAGTTAATGCCATGTTTCCTGCAACTGCATCTTGCTGTAGTACACCCTGAAGTACAGTTAGACCTAATTGGAGCCAACAATTTACAGGGCCAGCTGGCAAGTCAGTCTTGATTGGTTGTAATTTACCATCTGAAAGTTTCCATCCCCACTCGTTAGATTTTAGCTGGTTTTTACATTTCCATTCCTGAATTTGGAAGTAAACTCGAAGGCTGTGGAATTTCGTAGCTGCTCTTGTTGGTGACAATGATTTGGCCTCAACATACTTTGAGCTTTTTGCAACCTTTTCCTTTTGACCCAAGTGTAATTGCCTGATCCTTTCTTTTAAAAGTGTACTCATGGACATTTTCTCCAACCATTGAAACTATGATTACCTCTCCTATGGAGTTTGCTCTGTCCCCATTCACATTTTTGTCTCCAGTTGCACCACTTGAAATGCTGTGAATGGACGGATCTTCTGTGAAAGGGTCATATGTCTGAAGAAACGCAAGGAGCTTCCATGTATCCCTCACATCTCGCTCTTTTCTTGCTGAAGTTGCCTCCTGGTGCTGGTCACTAGTGCCATAACAAATGCCTGCTAATTCTTGCATTGTAAACTTGATTTCAGTGAACGCTGGAAGTGATAGCGTCCAAACCAATCGTTGAATTTCGTCCATTCCTCTGCCATGAGTAAGACCTCCAGACGTCTTCATGCTTTTCATTAGCACCTGCTCAATAACGAGATCCGTCGACAAGCCAGGCCAGTATACACTTCAGGATGGCTTTTCTGCAGCCCCTCCATTTGCTGCAAGTACAAGTAGGCCGACTTTGCATATAGGATGTGTCCTGCTGCAGCGAATATTGGCAGCATTTTCCTTACAGCGTCATGGTGCAATTCCCAGTTCCCAGTGTGCTCTGCCTTGATAAACAATTTCAGGATCTTCACGATATCAAGGTATTGAATCCACAATTTTGCTGTTCGCTGGACAATCATCGCATCCTTCACATGGTTGATTCTCTGGGCAATCCTTGTCATAGACTCTGATGAACAAAAATTTTTCAATGTCTCAGTCCCATCAAGGAGACCTTTTCAATAGCCTCTGAGCTTCCTTCAGGTCTTCATTTTGAGGAAATGACTTTCTACATCAGTGTTGGGTTGATCATCCTCAATGACATATGAAACTTGCAAATCATAGGCTTTCGCTTACAAAATAGCATTCAGAGCAGCATCAATTAAGAAGTGAGCACGAATGGCTCTTGCAATTGCTTTGCCACTTAGCATGTGCTTGACTGTTTTCAGCATACACAAGTTCAAAAAATTCTTGCAATCCAGAACTTGTCATCAAATGATCAATTGACCCCAGAAAGCTCATCTGTGTATGGAGCTCACCAAGTCGCAAGACAAATGATTTCAGGGGAATGGAACTAGACTGTGACTCGACTATCATCATTGCTTTGTACCAAAGTGGCTGATCGAATGTTAGAATTGGTGTAATGTTGTTTTTCCTGGCTAAATCACTAATGTAACATAACGTTGAGTACACGCAGGTTGGGTTACCAGGGTCCATGTCGATCATCGGCAAAAAAACTGTGACTGATTTCCCAGGATATGTTCCTTTGTGCACTGACTGCATATGGCCTGACCATGCGGGTCTGGACGGATGTGAAATTAGTGAAACCTCCCAAAGGATGTACACCATTAGCAGTGGAATCGACAACTTTTTTGGGCTGGAGCTTTTTAAATGTCACTGGTGGTTTGTTGGTGTGCTGTTGATCTAGGTACTTGATGTTGATCCTTCAAACCTTTATTATATCTTCTGAAAGGACCTGAATCCTTGGAACTGGTTTTGCTTTAACTTTCTCGGGCATAAAAGATGCTATGATGCCCATACCGTAGAATGTGTTGAATCCATCAATACTCCTTACATTATGGTCCACATTATCAGCTACGAACTGCACGAATTCAGTTTCAAGAGGGGGGAGAGTTTCAGCGCCATGAACAAGAGCAGCACTTCTTTCAAATTTCTAGACTTCCGAGTAAGATGAAGAGAAGCCATGCTTATTCAGTGTCAATTAAGAACCTCAATTCAAATTGGTTATGCAATTCCACTGCTGAACCAAACTGGAAAGGTGCAAGGAGAACTCTGGGTCTAGCAGCCTGCATTATCGCTTGACCAACTGATGCAAGTTTCAAATCATTGTCTTTGTCTGCTAATATCTTCCTGAGAAAGATCAATGTTTTAGGAACATATTCAAGAATGCATCTTGTTCAAGATCATTCTTAGATGGGTAATATTCTGAACTTGTCTGGATACCTTTAATGTCATTCTTGATAAGCTTGGTTGCCGTCTCTATGATTCTAATGGCCTCTGATCCTGAATTGTCTGTTGAGCGGCTCTGTGCATAGAATTCATGGAGAATACATTTTGCAGTGCTTAAGAATGTAACAACACTATGTTTACCATTAATTTCAGTCACAATGATTTTCTCTTTGAAATGTTCTAACAATCGAGATTTCATGTATGAGAGACTGTATGGTTCAAAGCCAGTGTTCTCGAGAATTTCCTCCATTTTTTTTTTTTTTTTTTTTTTTTTTTTTTTTAACAAGATCGACAATGGTGAGTTGCTCTTCGTTATTTTGCTGCAAATATTTAGCAACTTCCAGAAATGCCTGCTTTCTCTCTGAATCCTCTGGTCTACCAAGGTTTTGTTTCTTAGAAGAATCAGCAGAAGAGAATGCCTTAGGAATGTTTTTATTGGAATCAAAGTTTGCAAAATATGTTCTGTGATAACGTGCTTCTTCTGAAACAAGGTCAGCTACATAACCTATTCTACCTTTAACAGTGGATGCCCAGCCATCATTTTTTCCGACTTTCTCACAAACTTTTAACACTCTGTCCTTAAACTCAATAGTTTCTACATGGGAAACATGAACACCTCTGTTCTTTCTATCAGATTTTGCTCCAGAACCACAAAAAAGACAATGTTCCTTAAAGTTAAACACCCACAAAGAGCGGCTTGCACGGGATAGCATTTCATCATGGGTGGACGTGTTTTTACAGTCAATTTCTATGTATTTGGAGTTGATCCAACGCTGTCTGCATTTCTTGTGAAGATGTTGATTAATCTGAATTATGATCTTCTCTCACGTTGTTCAGAAGCTATCTTAATGGAATCGATGGCCTTCTGGCTGACGATGAATGTTTCTTCATTACTGGACAGTTCATTGGTGCAAATAGCACACTTGTCAGCATCCATAATTATCAGTACTTCACTTTGACCAACCTGAAATTAGAATATGACAGAATATTAAGCTCCGGCAGTAATACATCAAAAGAGACAAAAATAAGGCATAAAAAGTTATAATTATATTTAACTTTATGAAAACTGTTGGTTTTATCCAATTTAACATTGCTACATTTGGTATTTTTGAAGATGAATTTACAGAAATTGAGTTGAGAGAGGGGAGGCTAGAATCGGCGGCAATCTTTAAAGATGGCGCCGGTTGCCCTCTTTCAGCAAAGCTAATATTGGTAAACTTTTTTTTTATCTGAAAGAGAGGTTATTCATGCCTAATATCCAAATTAAAAACCTTTGTTAGCAATTTGTTTGAGGTTCAGCCAAAAAATCAGCTAGATTGATTGGACTAATAAACATGTCTGATCACCAGTGATGATGGCTTTCATTAAATCTGAGGTGTGATTTGCGTAGTCCAACATGTCTTGGACGATTTCCATGCAGAACTCAGATGCGAAAGTATATTTGAATGGAGAGGCTATTTCGGTTGTTCACGAGTTTTGTTACCTTGTTAATATCACTGAGGCACAGAGAGGAGCCGGTGCTGGTATGATTACAAGAGTTAGTAGTGGATGGATTAATTTCAGGGAACTTCTGCCATTACAAACTAGCAGAGTGTTTGAGCAAGAGAAGAGTCTATCAAGTATGTGTACGAAGTGTAATGATGTATGGAAGTGAAACCTGGCCAGTGTGAGTTGAGGATATGTGTTGCATGGAGAGAAATAATATGAAAATGATACGATGGATGTGTAATGTGAGTCTTAAAGACAATCTTAGATCTAATGACTTCAGAGGAAGATTAAATCTGGACAGTGTAGGGAGATGTGTGCAGGACAGCTTGACTTTGTTAGTATGGTCACGTTGAATTAATAGATGAGTTCTTTTATGAGGAGATGTAAAACAATTGAGGTAGCAGGGTCGGTTGGCAGGGTAAGGCCATGGAAAATATAAGAGGAAGTGATAAGAATGGACTCTAGTTAAAAAGCTAACCCGAGATAGGTTAGTTTTGAAGTTAATTTCTAAATTGCCAGCATGTAAAACAGATGTTGAACCGAATATGATGATGCAGAGTTGTTTTTGCTACTCTGCCAGCCTCTTGTGGAGGAATTTTGGTGATACTCTGCATGCAAAAGTCGTGCATTAAAATGAAATGCACTGATCTTTCATCTGCTTTAACTTCTTGAACAATCGCTCGGATTTTTACACATTCTATCGTGTTTATTCACTAAACCTCAGCCTGCTCGTCATTTAGGCATGTGGATGGCCTACCTGTGAGCATGCCCATTCTCCACTAAGGTGTAGCCATAGTTGAAACGGTTGCACCATTCTGTCATCATCGGTATACACCTGCTGAATCTTCGGAATGGTTTAGGCTTGAGTAGCACCAAACATTTGTGTAAACTTTATCTTCTTTTTGCATCTTCGAAGCATCTGGTTATGACAGTTTCTCAGTCCTTTGCATTAGCATTGAACTTTTAATCTTCACTGGTTCGATAGTAGAGGGCAGTCAAGGCAGTGCTGCGTCATATGGTCCTTTTCTCCACAAACTTGATGCAATATCTCAGCCATCTTGCTTGAAATTTAAAATACATTGAGTGTCAACTAAAAATCATGACAAATAGGTAAACTGATGCATCCTCCTCCTTGCGTAACACTTTTTAGACATATTCAAAAAAGATGCTGCTATACCTTCTCCATCTGCTCCTCGTTTCAGCTTGTGGATGGTCTACCTATGAGCTGCTCGTTCTCCACTGAAGGACTGGCCCTCCTCATTCTGAGTTTTGCCTATGGCATCATCACCATACGTCTGTTGAATCTTCGGGATGGTTTTAGCTTGAGTAGTACCAAACTTTTGGAAAAACTTGATGCAATATCTTTGCTCGATGCATTCGGCCCTCTTGAGTGAAATGAAAAATGCAATAAACTCTAAGTGAACATCATAACAATAGGTAAACTGATGCAGCTTACCGGCGCAGGGATGCGAATTCTCCACTTTTTAGCAGAATTCCGCTTTTTTTATTATCCAGAAAACGGATTTCCACATAAATCGCTAGAGCCTTTTATAGATGTAAGTGCTCAACTTTTTGATCAAAATACGCTCTCTTTTTTAAAAAAATAAGAAAAGGCTTATTTTCCCTCTTATGACAGTTTTGTCTGAAAACTGAAAATGTTAATTTTGCCGTAATGGCTGAGACTTCAATCAATATGTGATGGGGGTAGAGGATGATTTTTTTTTTTTTTTCAAAGAATGGCTTCCTATTTCTTCCCCCCCCCCCCCCCCACATATGCACTTGGTGTCTTTTAATTTTGACTTTCTTAATTGAAACCGATTGGAGTTGTTGTTTTTTTTGTGCTGTCCCTTCTCCCCACACACACGGGAGGAGGGGGGGGGGATTCGTTGCTCCCCAGGTTAGGAAATTCGTTTTGATTTCAGCTTTTTTTGTCATTGGCTACTCCCATCTCTGCCAGCATAACTCTTTTTAGGCATATTCAGCAATAATGCTGCTACCTTTCACATAAAGAATTTTTCTCGCATATCATTATTTTTAACGGGGGGGGAGGGGGAATATTTTTGAACGTCTAATATATAAAGACGAAACGTATGTTTGTATGTCTGGAAAAAGCTCCCAAGATACGCGACATAACTCCATAAGGTTGATATTTTCAGAATCCTTCAGCTTCCGGACCCATAATATATAAAAATTTGAAAAAAACGTCCATATCTTCTGTATAGAAATGCCCCAAAATGTGTGACGGGGAGTCAATAAATTTGGTCGCCTTTTGGCGGAGATACAATCTGCGCATGCGTGCGTGCATTAAACGCGTGTCAGCTTCAAACTTTGTTTAACTGACTTATTTTTTGTAATTTTTTATTCTGTTTTCCGTAGTCGTGTGGTTATAGACGCATGTCCATTATCCAAAGGTTTAGCATTTGATCCCAGTCGACTCGCAGGATTTTTTTTTTTAACAGTGACTTAAATATACATCTAAGTGGGGAGGGGGAAGACAGTAAATCCTTATCTACCAATTTCATTTTTGTTCTGGTGATAAATTCATCCTCTTGAGCTTCTTTTTTTTATCTCGTATAGTGTCACCGGGAGCTCTCTCACTGCGTTGCACAAAATCTCTTTAAAATCTTCTTCTGTTTGAAGAGACGCAATCACTGTGTCTTCTAGAGTCTCTCTCTGTTTTGGCACTAATCTCGACAATCCATCTGCATGATAGATTTTATTTGAATGCAAATGTTGCATTTTAAAGTTGTAGTTTAATAAGATAGTTCCCCATCTTTGTAGTCTATTAGCTGTATATACAGGTAGGCCTTTTTTAGATCCATAAATTGTAATTAGCGGCTTATGGTCTGTCTGTAAGGTAAATTGTCTACCATGTATGTATCGGTGAAACTTTGTTACTGCAAATATTATTGCTAGGGCTTCTTTCTCGATTTGAGAATACTGTTTTTCCGCTGGGATCAAGGTCCTTGATGCATGTGCAATGGGTTTATGGGTTCCATCAGGCATTTTGTGTAGGATACATGCTCCTAAACCATATGAACTAGCGTCGCTAGCTACGATTGTCCAATTCTAGGTTGTAATGTGTTAGAAATAACTCTGACGTAAATCTTTCTATGATTTTATTAAATGCATCCTGACATTCAGGTGTCCATACCCAGGCTTTACCTTTTTTTAATAGCTCATTTAATGGAGCACGCAAATTATGCATTTCTGGGATAAAAACCTGGTAGTAATTTGCTAGGCCCAGAAAACTCTGTAATGTCATGACGTTTTCTGGCGCCGGCATGTTTTTTATTGCGGTAGCCCTTTCTGGATCTGGTCTTCTGCCGTCCTTGTCGATCACATGACCCAGATATTTTATTTCCTCCAGGAAAAAATTACATTTTTCTTCTTTTACTTTGAACCCATAATCTTGGATTCTCGCAAACACTTGATTTACATGTTTTTGGTGTTGTTCGATATCTTTGCTGTTAATCAAGATGTCATCGAGATACGCTATTGCGAAATCCAGTCCGCCCAGCATTGTGTCTATTACTTGTTGGAAAATGGCTGGCGCGACCTTAACTCCGAACGCTAATCTTTCGAATTTATATAAACCACGATGTGTGTTTATACATAACAGCTTAGAACAATCTTTATCCACCGGTATTTGTAGGTATGCCTCAATTAGGTCTATTTTTGAAAAAAATCTTCCTCCATTTAAGCTTGCAAACACTTCTTCCGGGGTATGGAGTGGGTAGTGATAGTCCGCGAGGGCAGTATTCAGTCCTGTTGAAAAATCTGCACATACACGAATCTCATTAGATTTTTTCTTTACATAAACCGTGGGTGCTGCCCACTGGCTGTGTTGTACTTTTGATAAAATACCCATCTTTACCAGTCGGTCTAATTCAGCGTTTATTTTTTCAATCGAGGCGAAGGGTACTTTCCTTTCTTTTCTAAATACCGGCAGTACATTTTCTTTTAGACAGAATTTTGCAGTCATTTTAGTGCAGCATCCAAGACCGCCAGAAAAAACCTCTGGAAACGATTTTTTTAATTCTCGTTGTAGTTTTTCCGATTCTGTTGCGCGACTATTTATTTTTTTACAAAATGTATTTATCGGCAACTTCCATAAATCAAATGCCTGCATAAAATCTGAACCAAAAAGATTATTCGAATCCTTCAGTACCAGTAGTTTGAGTTTTTTAGTATTTCCCATTAGGGACACATTTGTGATTAATTCTCCTTCAAATGTAATTCTTCCACCAGTAACTGTGCTTGCCAGCCTGTTTGTTCTTGATAGAGTAGGTTTATTTAATCTCCTCCATGTATGTAAATTTATAATGGAAACGTCTGAACCAGAATCCAATTGTAATTTTATATTTTTATCCAGGATTTTCACCTGTACATATTTTCTTATGTTCATGCATTTTTCCTTCTTTGTCCTAGTGGCTTGAATCCGCATTTTATTTCCTCTGCCCGTTCTGCAGTGCGAACTTTTATGTCCAACTTTTTTGCATTTCATACAGGTTTTAAAACGGAATGGGCACTCATTGTACCAATGTGAATTACCACAGCGTGAACAAGGGCTTGGTGGCAATTTATTTATTTTTTTACTGGTTTGGTTTGTCTTTGTTACATCAAAATTATTATTTCTTATTTTTCTATAAGGTTGAGCTTTTGTTTTTTGATGTACCTTTTTTATATGCGCAATGCCGGACAATTCAATGTCTTTTGAGTCCTGTTTTACATTTACAAATCTTTGACAGTCCTCAGCCAACTTTTGCAGCGTACGGCTTGGTTCATTCTCTAATTTATTTAGAACTCTACGCCTTATCTCCGTGTCATTTCCTGAGATTAAACCTTGTACAAAAATTAGACACTTGAAATTATCTGCACTTAATTCAGTTAGTTTAAAATCGTCACAATGCTTGTTCACTATCGATGCAAAAGTAGCGTAGTCTTCCTTGTCTTTCTTTACCAGGTTCATGCACTTCCATCGTTTGTGGAATAGTGTAGTTCTTGAACTAAACAGTTCTGTCAATAAACCAACCGCTTCTATGAAAGTTAGCTCGCTAGTTTTCCGAGGCAAAATGAAATCCACGAATTTCGTATGTTCTGTGGTATTTAGTTTTCTAAGAAGGAGGCGTAGCTTCTTCGCATCACTCCAACTACCGCAGTCAATTTTATATAGGTCTTCATATCTTCGGAAATATTCTTCAAATGTATTATTTTCCGTGTATGAGTAATTATCAATACTGTTCCAAATTGTGTTCTGCGAAAACGTGTTGTCTTTTTCATTTTTTTGGTCACTGCGCGATATTGTTTGTATCAGAAATTCCAATCTTTCATCATACTCCTTTTTGTGTAATAAAAGATTTTGGTTCTGTTCCAATAAAAACTTTTGAAATCTTTCCTCAGTTTGTTGTTGCTGGGAGATTTGGAATTTCGCTAGTTCGGCGATTATAGACTTAATATCTTCCATATTCAACCATTTAGTTTCTGATTTTATTTAGAAAATTAATATTTTCTCATTATCTTATGATTTTATAAGAGTTCTTTTCTTTAAATTAGCGTTTGCTAGGCGCCATTTTAATTATGAAAAGATTATGAAACTTTTCCTTTTCTCTATATACGCGTATATTCACTTATTTTTTATTTTTTTATTTTGAAAATTAATATTTTCTCGTTATTTAATGAATTTTCAAGAAGTTCTTTTCTTTAAATTAGCGCTGGCAAGACGCTGAGTTTTAGTTATGAAAAGATTATGTAATGTTCTTTTCTTATACACGTTTTTAATTTTAACGAAGAGAAAAAAAAATCTGTTTCACAATTAATTCTTTCTGCATTTTAAAATATTTCAGTACAAGTCGGAAAAAAGAGAGAGAAAATAAAACTGACCTTTTTTTTTTTTATCGTGCGTCTTTTTTTTATGGAGTAACGCACGAGTGATTCATTTCATGTTTTTGTTTCTTATCTGTTCTTAAAATGAAGCACGTGGTGTCGGTTTCATTTTTTTTTTTGTGTGTGCTCGTCAAAAAAAACTCGCTGTGACGTTCGTCTAAAAAAAAAACAATGCTCGCTTCCTTCGTGTTCGGTATTTTTTTTTTTTTTTTAATTTTTTTTTAGTTTTCCAACCCAGAGAAAAAAAACGCGCATTCAATTTCAGTTGTTTTTTTTTTTTTTTTTTTTAAACTAGTTTTCCCAAACTAGAGGAACCGCGCACCTAATTTCAAGCTGTTTTTTTTTTCGATAAACAGTTTTCAAAATTAGAGCACAACATGTCCATTTCAGTTTTCTTTTTCTTAAAAGAAAACAATTTTCTTGCACTTAAGAATTCAACGTGTTTTTTTGTTTCAGTTGAGTTCCCTTTTCTTCTCTCGACCGTTCAGCAAAAACCTTTGTTTTTAATGCGTGCGGCTTCCTGCTATAACCGTGTGAGTGCATTTTCACGTGGTATTTTCAGTTTTTTTTTTTTACCCAAGAGTTCGAATTCCCTCGTCGCCATTTGTTGTGGACCTGGGTAAGGCCGAATGAATGACACAGGAACACATGGTTTAAATGAACAAAGGTATATATTATATAATAGAAAGAAAAGAGATACAAGGAGATGTGCTCTCAACCGCCATTGCCGGTTTGCCTGGGAAGAAGAGAACAAGTGTCACGTGCTTCCCGTATTTATAAGATGGACGAGTCCATTAGTTCTCCGTAGGTAGGTACGGCACCATAACAATTTTCATATCATTTCTCTTCATGCAACACATGTCCTCAACCCTCACTTGCCAAGTTTCACTTCCATACATCATCACACCACGTACACATGCTTGATAGACTCTTCCCTTGGTCAACAGTGGTAACACTGCTGGTTAGTAATGGCAGAAGTTTCCTGAACCTACTCCATCCACACCTAATTCTTGCAGCCACACTAACACCTGTTCCTCCTTGTGCTCTACTATATGTTACTTAAATTTCATTTTATCATAAAATACTTTTATTGAAATTCTAAACTGCTACTTATGTTCGGTTTTCAAAACACATGCTTTATAAATTGTGAATGATTTTATCTTCTGAAAAATACTTATCTATCCAAAAGAGGTTGTAAAGTTAATCTTCTTAAAATCTATTGTTTCATTTCATTCAAGGTGAACTTCTGCCTTTTATAATCCTTTTTTTTCCCCCCCAATCATCATTGCTCTTTCTGCCAATAATTAACATTTTTATCTGTTATCTCAACAGTAGGTATTATGTCACTTCTGCGTATATGTCAGACTGGATCAATAAGTCTGTGGCGGCTGACGTACATTCAGTGCTTACATTCTTATGTAAAATCTTTTGCACCATAAATACTTCATCAATTGCATGCACTGAGGCCTTGGTGGTCGAGTTCTGTCGGGAATAAAAAAAAAAAAGTACATTTGTATAAATCAGATTGGTACGACTTTTTTGGGCGGCTTGATCCTGATGTTGGCATTGGTTTCCCCAAATCTTTCAAATACTCACACGTGAAGGTTGTCAACGTTGATAAGTTTAAGTGATGCTATGGAACTGACTGGATTCAAACTTGGTACACCCAAGTTATCAGTCCGTGTCATTATCCACTTCATCACCGCCACCTCCCTTGTCAGACCTACTGCATCATTTTCACTTAGCAAAGGTATGAACCCATCTATCCTCACCCTAGTTATGTAGGATAAACCAGACTCTAGATCAGTGGTTCTCAACCTGATTCTGGGCATGACCCCCTCAATGCTTATTCTTTATGGAACCTTCATGAAAACTTGAGTTCTTATTCTCCACCTCCCACTCGTCCCTCAATTTAGTAAATCTAAGGAAGTAGTATGGATAATACTATGTCATCAAAACACTAACTACAGTTGTAAATCAAAGAATAATATTATTTGGATAAATATTTTATTTGAATAACCTCATTTACCCAATATATGAAATGAAAGATTTTATTAGTAAACGGGTGTACAATTAAATGTGACAATTGCAGAAAATTATTGAAAAAAGCACAAAAAAAATTGAAAGACAATAGTTGAGTGCATCATGTCAAACGTTTGAACGTATCCATTCTAAACGTTATTTTGGATGTGACTGCCTTCAATCCAATGCAAGTTTTTTATGGCCCCTTCATGTCAACTTGATTTCTTATTCTCCCCATTCATCTTTCAACTTAATAAATTTGAAGAAGTATTTGGCATAATACTATGGCATCAAAACATTAACTTTAATTGTAAATCAAAGAATAATATTTGGATTAAATATTTATTTGAATAGACTCATTTACCCAATAAATATTTATTTGAATAAACTCATTTACTCAATATATGCAGTGAAACATTTTATTAGCAAAAACAGATGAATTTTAATACAAAATGTAACAATTACAAAAAATTAACAATTACAAAAAGAAACGAAAAATTGAAAGACAAGTTGGTGAAAACATAGCTTAATTTAAAGAAAGGAGTTTCAAATTTTAAGAAATTCAAAAGCAAAAGTAGCCATTTTTGTATAGATCAGACGAAAAATGACAAAATAGGGTATTATAGTAATTCAATATTTAACTTAATAATAAATGTAATATTTTGATTTTAAATGATAGAGTATTTTGTAATAAATTACTATCTATCTTTTGTGTGCCCTAAATTTTCTAGAGAGGAGGGGGGTCCTCTCTATTTTTCAAATTTGGACGTGTGACACTTGACAATATCTCATGACCCTCAAAGAGGCCATATGTCAACCATTGAGAAACACTGCTCTAAAGTCTTGGTAGAATTAATGCAATGGAAATGGAAAGTTTTTGGGGGTTTTTTCATAAGGTGAGAATAGATACATTTGGCAACTCCTATCGATATTGGTTGTAGTTAAGATGAAAGGTGGACAACAGAAAACGACTCTGGTTATCCGTCTTTAACTCGTTCTTCATGTTACGGCTGGATCTGTTGGTGTCTCGTTCCACCACGTGTCATACAAAGAAGTCAAGGGGGGTTGCAGTCAGGTAAACTGAGAGGCTAGATGTCAGGTAAAGGTTGGTCAACAAAGTTCTCTCACACCCAGGCATGAATCTTGCTACCACACGTACAGCCTACCTGCAGCAGGGTTTCACTACCTCGCTCATTGTCTTCCCTGGAAAATTTTACAAATAAATAGACTTTTAGTTTTCATGTAGATTCTCTAACCTTTCTTTCTATAGGGAACACACACACAGATACTAGCAAAGATTACCTGACATTGCCCGAGTGTCGAACATAAAAATAAAAACTTTTATTCTCCATAGAATAAATGCAGACAGTACTGATGCTATCATAACATACAGTAAGTTAAATAATATGGGTAACACTTAATTAAGTATTGAGCGCATACAACAGTTATTTGTAATTAATAAATGCAGCACCAGTTTTTGAACGCTGGAATTTACATTTTAAATTATGGGTGTTAAACTTATATAGGAAAGTGATCACCCATTCTGAAGTCTAAATTATGTTTGTTTTCCTTTTGAATTACTATTCCTATTTCCTCCCCCCCCCCCCAATATCTCATTGCCATTATCTCCCCTTTTCTGTTTTGTTGCAAACCCTATCAGAAGAATTGATATTTTTACTGATTTAAAGTAGTTGGTAGTGAACAAAACAGGTGTCCACTTATTTCTACATATTTCTTGCTGATCCAAATAGTTATTCCCCAGATATTTTGTTCCTGAGATAATGCCAGTTTTCAGGTAGGCAAACATAGACAATTAGCCAAATTATATAGATATATTTTGACAGGGGTGAAAATTGTTTTGAAATCATCACCATATCTGGTTTAACGTCCGTTTTACATGCTGGAATGTGTTGGATGCCTGGTAGAAATTGACTTCCAAATTAACCTATCTCTGACCAGGTCTTTATATATCCCTCTTTATCTCAAATCCAACCGTAGCATTTCCTCACATGTTTTCCTTGGCATTCTCCTGGTAACTGATCCTGCTACTGCAATTGTTTTACATCTACTAATCCAAGAACTCTCCATTCTTTCAACGTGACTCTATTATGGAAGTCTCCTGTTTTGCACACATCTCCCTATACTGTCCAGATTTAATCTCCCTCGGATCTCATGAAATCTAAGCATCTCTTTAAAACTCATATGACACATCCATCGTATCATTCTTATATCATTTCTCTCCATGCAACACATGTCCTCAACCCTCACTGGCCAGGTTTCACTTCCATACATCATTACTCTGCTTACACATGCTTGATAGACTCTTCCCTTAGTCGACAGTTGTAACACTTCGCTACTTGGTAATGGCATCATCATCATCATCAACCGGTTTATTTGTTGAATCAGGCCACAATTAATCCTCTGATGAGGGTGGGACCTGATTGTCTAGTCTCGAAATTTAAGTCTTCCTCTCCATCCAAAAAATACTTTCTTCACATCTGATTTCTTATCCATCTACATTGCCTTACACTTTGCACACACACACACACACACACACACACACACACACTAGTTATCATCTCTCAACCTACCAGTAATTCCACTGCACGTCTAGTGTACCCAATGCTTACAAGTACCATAAAAAATGAGTTGCACCCTATATCTCCCTCTACTATTACAAAAACAATCGGTTGTGTAAAATAAATGCTTTTTCAAATGTGTATCATATTTTTTCCTTTTTTCTGCTTTCAGTGTTGAAAGTTGGACTTCATCACTTATTAGTAGATAATGCCACTATTTGGAAAGTCTCCCAAAAGTCCACAGGAGTTGGTAAAAAGCCTGAAAGATGCGGTTGTATCATTATCAAAGGAACCTGGAAGAGGTGATAAGAAATCAGATAAAGTAAGCGCAAACGTTCATTTGTTATCAACTTTTTTCATTTGAAGACACTTTTAAAAAAAAAAAATGTCTGCTTTTATTTATGGTAAACAAGAATTGGATGCTTTTTTTTCTGTTTCTTTTTGTCGTTTTTATTTGAAAATTTCATTCTCACAATGTGTTTTTAACAAAATCATAGCGGTTGTTATGATTGGGATGTACGAGTAATGTCACAATCGGAGCAAAAATCTTGATACCATTTCCCATTGTCATATATACAGGGTGTTGCAGCAAAATCCAGAAGCCAGAGCTACACCAAAGATCATGGCTGACATGGGCTATCACGAGTCAACAGTCTTCCGAACGATCAAGAAGGACATTGTTTACTCCTCCTACCGCAAGTCTCACCGCATGCTCATCACGAATGTCTCCAAGGAGTCGAGGAAGGTCACGGCAGCGGCTTTACTGAACGAGCTCAAACACAGGTTCACCGGGATGTTAAGGTTTTTCTCTGATAAAAAGAATTTCGACCAGGACCAGACGAGCAACAGGCAGAATGACATCTGGACCTTCAAAGACATCGAGGAGGTTCCTGTCATGAAGCATACAAAGTTTCCCTTCTCTGTCATGGTCTTTGGCGTCATCTCCAGCAAGAGAACGTTATGCCTCCGTTCTTCTTCCAAAATGGTCTGAGAGTCACTACTAATATCTACCAAAAGGTGCCGAGGAGAGTAGTGAGACCCTGAGTGGACGAGATCACCACCAGATGCTCCTATGTTTTCCAGAAGGACTTCGCTTCTGCACACAAGGCCAAGACAACCCAGGAGTAGCTGCTCAACAATGTTCGTCATCACTGGTTGCCGAACTTGTGTACGCCCTCCTCACCTGACTGCAACTCCCTTGACTATTTCTTGATCGAGGCCAGACCAACAAGCATGCCCACAACACGTCGACTCTCTGAAGGCTGCTATCATGGAGGTGTTCACCGCTACAGACAAGGACATGGTCGCCAAAACGGGTGACTCATTTTGCATCTTCCTTGAGGTGGTCGTCTCTGACAGCAGTTACATTGAAAAATAGTGTAGTATTTAACTCTAACTGTTGCTAAGTAAACTGTCAGGTCTCTTCATTACTTATTTCGTTTTCTTTTTGACGAGTGTCGGATTTTGCTGAAACACCCTGTATATATATATTTTTTTTTTTAATTAATTTTTTATCCCATTCCCTCACCAAAAAAAAAAAGAGAAAAAAATTATTGTATTAATGTTTACAAAAGACAAAATTTTCCTGTCTTTATTTTCAGTGTTATAAGTTTAACATTTTTGATTAACTTTAGATTTTGTTGATTTAAAAAAAAAAAAAAAAGAAGAAAAATGTTGAATTCATGGGGCCTTAAAAAACATGTCCGTCCTCTTTAAAAATTTCTGTAAATAATATATAGTACAGGTTGAGAATGATTTTCTTTTGCAAGATATGAACAAATAACACTGTAGTTTGAATTTTTATTATTTTTATTTTATACATCAAACTTGGGTCAGTTTCATAACTTATTCTGTCAATTATACTCGATGAACCCGCCTTTGACTGTGATGACAACTCTGAACCGACCAGAGACTTTTAACTTGCCCTTAGTCTTGTCGCTGGATCTGTTGGTGTCTCGTTCCACTCCCCCCCCCCACACACACACACACAAAGAAGTTGAGGGAGGCCAAACATCAAAGTTCTCTGAAGGCTTCGGTGGTAGGATGCTGAGTCTTGCTGTTACATGTATGTTCTACTTGCAACTACCTGGTCAATGCAGGGTTTCACTACTTTACTCAGAACACGGAAGAAATGGGGTGGCAAGACCATGGTTATCACTGGAAACTTTGTATGACTTTGAGCATGTCTTCAGATGAGGCAGCAAGCCACCTCTTGTTCTGAGAGTTGATCTTTTGTTATTGGCACAAGTTTTTCTTGTCGTAGAAGAACCACAGCATGTCTGGTTCCACTGGGTTTTTCAACTTGTTGATCAGCTTCTTTAGCGTGCTTCAGTCACTTTTCATGCATCACCTTTGACAAAAATGTTCCTTTCCTCATCTTATATGAAACCTAGCACATGTTCTCATTCACTAATAGCCTAATGAGCTTTTCATCTATGTCTTTCTACCGTGCAACGGAATGCATTGATTTGTTGGTTTATTGTCGATGATCTCCTGAACTTAAGCGACAAACTCTGGGGATCTGATGGTGTCAGATCGTCAATCTTGCATTTTTCTCTTTAACGTTGCGTCGTAGTCAAATCAGGAATCTTTGAATTTCTTTCTGACCTTTTCTGATGCTGAAGAACTCTGAAATCTCCTTATTTGTCCTTTTGGCATGAATTCCAAGAAAAACTTTGTAGTATCTTTCACAAGCTCCAGCCCCTGTTCCATCGCCGCAATGTTGCATCCCTCTGCTTGTTTTACAAATACTTCAATAGAATGTGCTGCATTGGTGCCCCTTCAACATAAATACCTCAACCAACCTGACAATCAGCAAAATTCCACCCCCTCACTGCTAGACGTTCTTAGATGCTGGAAGGATTTCTACTCTAATAACTTTCCTTGAACTCCTAGCCTTTGGAATTCACTCCATTTCCCTGACTGTACCAACATGCAGACGTTTAAATGTAGTGTGAACAAACATTTTGCTGCGCAACTCCCAACTTAGGATGTCCCAATAAATGTGGCCCTTAATTCACAGTAGCCGCCTACGTCTCAGTGGCATTGTGCTTTATTTGGAGTGAATTAAAGTTAAAATCAAAAAATAAAAAATTATGGAGGTTCAAAATTGTTCATAATCAATTATTCTGCAAAAGAACAATGAAACTGTTTTTATGAAGACAAAACTGACAACAAAAATAAAAAGAATCTATGCATAAAATAACAGTTGAAAAAATGCGAACAAGTATCGTCTGCATCTTGTATGTATTATTAGAACATTTCTTAGAACAGCGTCGGACATCAAAATTTCAGGAGTCGAGCGTCCGGGCTACTGGCTCCTCTCACAACCCTGTCTAGCCATGAAATGTCTGCTACAAATTTCCAAGTCAATCTTTACCATTTATTATCTATTCTTATACTAAATGTGAGTTAATCAATGTTTGTTTCCCTAAGGCTTTTCTCCTACATATTTTAATCACACGAAATACATGCTACTGTAGTTCTGGGATTGAGTTATGTTTCGAAAAAAAATTTTGTTCTAATTGGCCGTAATTTATAATTAACTGAACAATTCACCCATCTATCTCTTAGCTATCTGTATTTTTCTTGCCCTCTCTCACTCTATGTTGATTTAACCACTCTCTAATATTTCATAATGTTTTTGTGAGCATTTAGAGCAAGTGATCTATGTAAATTAGATGGCAAAATAATAAGTCTCTTCACTTCTATATAAAAATAATAATACTTCTATATAATAAGTATAATATAAAAGTGAAGAGACTTATTATTTTTAGTTATGTAAGAAGAATGGTCACAGTTTATGAATTTTAGAATGAAATCAAAGTAGAATAAATAGTGGTAGCAATTGTGGCCCAAAAGGGTAATCTATTTTTTATAAAAAATGTTCACTTCTTTAAAGGTCAGATCTTGACCTAAGAAATCTTCTTCTGCTAGTAATAATTTATATATTATTTATACCGTGTTGATTTTTAAGATGGACATGATTTTTAAGGCTCTGTGAATTCAACTTTTTATTATTTGTTTTTAATGAATTCAACTTTTTTTACAAAGTGATACAAAATCTTTGTCATTATTAAGTGATGATGGTGGTGGTGGTCTTTTTTCAAATTGCCTATCACCACTGACACCACAAAGATTTTATTTTGTTGTTTGTGATATAAATGACAAAAAAAAAAAAACGCTTGTGCTCTTTAAAATCACAATGCTATAAATAATATATCTCTATATATAAATTATTTGTGGAAGAGGATTTTTAGGTCAATATTGCACCTTTTTAAAATTTCAGAAACCAGAATGTGTATTTGAACTCCCGACTCCATAGCCATGAAGTATAAATTTTCAAGTCAATCTTTACTTTATAATAAAAAGTTTTGCTTGCTTGGAGTGAGGGAGTAATTGAATTAATTTTCTAATAAAATGTAAGTTTTGTTCTTTTTCCAAAATGTTTTTAGGCTTTGTGTCGAATTATAAAAAAGAAAAAGAGGGAGAGGGGAGGAAATCATTCTCTAATGTACCTGGGCAGAAAATGGTGGCTGATTGGTAGTAGTGGTGGTGGTGGTGATGTCAGTCAGACTCAAAATTTCTTTGATCTTACTGTTGGCTATTTTTCCAGTTACTTCGTCAGCATTTTATTTAGCAAATACCTTTTTTTGAAGAAATTTCTTGGTCAGAAAAGAAAAAAATATACACATCAGTCATTTGAATTATTCAAATAATTTCGACTACTATTTTCATCTTTTCTGTCCTTGGTCAGTATTTCTTATTGTTGTCTCAATCCAGAGTGCCCCTTTTCGGGGAGCTGGATTTTCTCCCACATTAAAAACCAACTTTGTGTCTAACTCTGCCCTCGTGGGAAGGCAAGTAAGTAGGGACTACCATTTTCATTTTAGTTGTTGTATTCACAACGTTTCGGACGCCGATTTAACCTCTGACCTTCTTTAGGTGCACCTTTTTGAACTTGGAAACAGCACAGAATTTTTAACTGAACACTTTATTTAATCTACCAAGGGAGATTGTTCTCATTCTGTCATCTATGACTGTGTAAAAGTGTCACTTTTATGTCATTCTTAGTTATTATTGCCTGTAGTATAGATTCAACCTTTAAGCCCCAGAAGACTGTCACTTAGAACTTATTGTTAACTAACGCCGTTACCTGTTGCACCATGTGTCAATGTGAACCATTATATTATGAAATTTGGTAACCTTAAACTTAATCTTATCTAGATGTGTAGTATTAGTGTGTGTGTGTGTGTGTGTGTGTGTGTATATATATATATATAACTTTAACTCCTGAAAGATTATTCTCACTCTCGGTCCACGGAAGTATTTTAAAATGGCCCAAATTCTCAAAATTACTTCCGAATAAGTGCGTTCCACCTACGATTAAACTAAACATCTTTCTATTGGATTTACTTCATTCTTGAACTTTTTCTGTGCTGCCTTCACGAAAACCCTTCTTTTCCATCTTTGGATCTCCTTTCACTGGACACTTTGTCAACGGACATTTACCAACTGGACAGACCCCATATCTTTTTACACGCACATTTTCACTCTCCATTACTTAATATTTTTTCAAATTTTGAATTTTGGCTTTTCCACTGCCAACTTATCTATCTATGTAATTCCTCTGATAAGATTTTAATCTTTGAAAAGCCTTGGCTTAAGGAAAGAATAATAAACATGTTTTTACCAAGTACATCTTGCATTCGACAATCGAAGTTGAAATAAATTTGTCATTCGTACATGTTTATCCCTCTTCTTTCATCTATCTTTATAATTGCTCTATCTCGTATATTGAGCTTAAACCATTTCACTATAGGTTCTATCTACTAAAAGTATACTTTTAGTTTCATATTTTATTTTATTTATATATATATATATATATATATATATATATATATATGTGTGTGTGTGTAACTAGATGTCTTCATCAGGTCACTATAGCTTCTATACTTAAAACAAAACTTTTAAATAATAAACATTTCATTGTTGCTAAAACAAAGCAAACACTTTCAAATTTATTCATAGAGATAGATAAAGATTGAGTTTGATATTTCTGAATTCCAATCACTTGCAAAATATCTGTCCACAAAATAAAATAATATTACTTAACAGAACTACAGGGTGGGCAAAAATAAGGGTCCTATTTTTTTAAATTCATAACTTTTTTATTTATTTATTTTATTTTTTTTTTTATTTTTTTTTTTTTTAGAATAAGTAAAGGACCCCTTCCGAAGCAAGCATGAGCCGTATTAGCCCTAAGGAACGTACCCTCATTTAGAAAACATTATTTTTGCTTAAAAAACTCAAAACAGTGTAAAAAACAATACTTTAGTTTTTGTAAGTTTTAAGAAGTGTTTTTCGGCTAAAATTTGTTTTGTTTATTTCAAAAAATCTCGGAAGGGTCAGTCTACACACACATAAAGTTTGGTGAGTTTAACTTTTATTTTGTGGAAGTTATTCAAATTCAAGTTATTGAAATTTAAAGATAAGACCCTTATTTTGGCCCACCCTGTATTTGTTATATTAAAATCAAAACAATCGTTGAATTAAAAAAAAAATGATAAGTATAATTAATTAATAAAGTACATTTTTGCATAGAAATGTGAAAATTAGTTAACTTTATTACTGAGATCCCATATACATAAACAGTATATAAACCAGATAGGGTGATGCTATTATGTAAACTTGAATTAACTTGAAATAAGGTGTTAGTGCAAGAAATAAGCTCAACTTTCACATTTATTCATTTTAAAGAGAAATAAAAATAAAAATAAAAAAATCAATTACAGATAACTGCAATTCACTGCTTTGTTTATTACACATGTCCGGCATATTTTGGAATTTTAGAAGCAAGGTTTAATATATTATTATATATATAAAAATGAATAAATGTGAAAGATTTTTCCGTCTATCCTGACTATATTAACATCAAAACAATTTGTTTTGATTTAATTCTTTGATACAACAAACTTTTGAAATACTGTATATGTAGGAAACTGCAAATACCCTCAAACACATTTAGGTCTTCTTAATTTGCAATTTTATTTTCAGCTTCTAATAAATTAATATTCTTTAATATACAATTGTAATTTTGTATTGTTATATTTCTTATATATACGCAATATTTTTGTCGATAGTAAAACTTCTGAGGTCGCTGGGATGCTAAGAACAGATACTACACTTTGAATTATTTATTTGTAGAAAATATAAAAAATTTACATTCAGAACAAATTAGGCACAAGGCCATCAAAAGTGTGGGGAAAATGGGTGTTGTTGGACATCCTTGGTCTAAAGTGATAAAAAATGTCTATCTTACTCTTAACTAGAATCATCTCAGTCGCCACTAGCCAAAAGGCCAAGTAACCATAAAAATAATGTTTTTTTTATGGCTAGGCATTTTTAAATGAATGAAAATAAAATGATTTAATCTATTGTATTATCTTTCAATGAAAGTTGGTAGTTTAGTATCGGTTCTGTTGTCATAAGACCGTCCTCCCAGGAATTACCTCCTCCTTTTTTAAGGGGGTAATCCTCCCAGGTATAACATTCTCCTTTGGTGGAGGGGGTAATCTAGTATCTGTTCTCATGCCATATTGGAGATGGGGGGGGGGGAGGGTAGTGTAGTATCTGATCTTCTTTTTTTTTTTTTTGACTTAGTTCACCCCAAACAAGGCAAGTTGCTACTGTGAACGTAAGGGGCTACTGAGAATTAGGGTGAAAGTTAGAATATGAACTTGCTCATTGGGTTCTCTTGTTAGATAACATTGGTCTAGTGAGTGTAAAATCCTACTTGTGAAATATCGACCTGGGTTCTTTGTAGTTGGATGACTACTCCCCTGATTGAGAAGAGTAGATACATCTCACAATCGGCTGCTAGCCATGGTTTGCATGATCTGCGTTAATAGACTTTCTTGTATGTGATGTGATGGCTCAGGTGGCAGAGTACTCACCATGCATGCAAGTGACTCTGGTTTCGAATCTTGAGTTCAGATGTGTCCTACTGATGAGCCCAAAGAAGGATGAAACTCGAGTCTAGAGCTTCCCATCTGTGGCTTTCATGGTTTGTGTGAGCAGCTGCAGCGTTGTCTGATTATGGAAATAATTATATATATACATACCTTTTTTTTTCATTGATAATTTAACCCTATTTCACTTGAAAATAATTTTTTGCAAAGTCTGAAATTTAAAAAAAAAACAATTAAATTTTATTGACAGGTATAAACCATACATTTAAAAAAAAAATAATGACATTAAAAATAAACTAATGTTTACAGACTATTTTTGTTTACAAAAATATATGCTAATGAAACAAGTTAATCCACAAACTAGTGATGGGACAATTTGAATATTTTTCCCCCGATTCCGATACAATTACCAATTTTGATTCCAATAACAAAAGCGCCCGAAAAGACACAGCCACAGTATAAAAAGTAATCATCTGCGCAGTTATAAACTCCCTACTGAAAGAGTTCATTCAATGGTGCTGATTTAAGATCATTTATATAGAAATTTTTCGATATTTGGAGCTTTTCTTAGCGGAAACTTTTTTTCTAAAAAGAACAACGATGATTTAAATGGAAATATACCAAAGTTATGTTAAAAAAATAAATTGACAATTTTTTTATGTCAGTTTTTTTTTTGGTATTATATTGCGCTGGAACAAAATCTTTAAAAAACGGATATGTTCATTATTTTTGTATCCCACCAATAAGTTATTAAAAAAAAAAAAACTATATATTGGTAACCTTGTAAATAAATCAATTTCCTTTTATCTGATAGGATTTTATTAATTTATAGTGATCTTGTAAGAGTCTTTCTTGACCCACCCAATATTTTTTCCCTTAACCCTGAGAGTTTTTTTAGCCAGATATTTTTGTATGACTTTTAGGGCATTAATTGGTTATCTGACACTGAATAAGTTTATGATTGACAAACAATTTATTGATAATTTTCAGTTATCTTATGGAAAATATTTTTTCTGGATTAAAAAAAAAATACAAAAATAAAAATAATGTATATTTTCATTTTAAAGAAACAAACATTTAATAAAAACTGAATTTGATTAACTAGAAGCAATTAAATAACAAAACCTTTCCTTTCATTTATTCGCGAGGATTTCCTTACACAAAATTTTAACAAAAACAACATCCTTGTACCTAATTTGTCAAAATATATGTTATAGTCTTTTAGCAAATAAATCATTGCTCTCCATCTTTTTTGTTCTCGGTCAGTGATAGAAATCCTTCTAGACTGAGGCAATTTTTTATTTTTTGTCCCAATCCAGAGTGCCCCTTTTTGGTGAGCTGGATTCCCCACATTAAAGACCGACCTTGTATCTAACTCTGCCCTCATGGGGAGACAAGTAAATAGGATCACAAGTAATTAATAACACCCTTAAATCACCCCCTCCAAAATGAAATTCTATTTTTTTATGCGATTACGTGTGAACACCCTAAAAAACTTGGCAGAACGATGAAAAAATAACCCAAAACAGTTATTTTAGAATTTAAAGTAGGGGATCAGTTTCATATATAAATTTAACATAAAATGATCCTCATTTCCGAGTCATTTTAAATTTTTTTCAGGCTGTTCATTCAATTTCTTATACCACTAAGGGTCCGACTGGTAAGGTCATAAAACCATATGTAATCGTTAATTTTTATGGGTTTTTTTCTTCGAGGTTTTTCAGAGTTTTCACACATAATCAACTAAAAAAAGAAAAAAAGTAGAATCTCATTTTTGTTGGGGGTGGGTGCTGAGGGTGTTTATCTACAATAATACCATAATAATAATGTGGAGTTGAATTAGGTATAAATTAATTTGTGATAGAACACATTTTGGCATCAGTTCTCCTTTGATTTTGAGTTTCCATGTCTGAACTGGTTGTAAAACAAAATTTCTAAAGATATAAAAAAAAAAGAAGGCAATAAAATTAGAGACTAATAATAAAAATGATTCTTGGTTATTAATATTATTGAAACTGTTTGGCAGTTCAGTTGTTACATTGTTCTTACACTGACAAGAACACATAACTGACACCAAAGTGTGTTCTCGCATAGAGCTGTGAAAATCTTTAAATTCATTAATACCTAATTCAACTCCACAGGAAGCCTTTCAAAACGTTCAAAGTTTTTGTTTTTTTTGCACTTTTTGGCTACCTCTTGTAATGTTGCCAATGTTAAGGGACCGGGCAAAAACCCATCATATTAAAAAAAAAAAAAAAAAAAAAAAAATCAGACGAAAGCCTAACAGCATAAAATAAATGAATTAAAAACAAATTTTAAAAAACATTTTTTATATTTTACTTTTAATTATCAATGATGTTTGTCAGTATCTTTCTTGACAAAAATGTTTTTAATTTTAAACGTTTTTCTAAACCTTGTAAATCAACTGCATTTTTTAAAGGTTACTTAGCGAATTTATGCTAAGTTTCATTTTTTTTTTTTTTTTTACAGAAGTAAAATAAATTTACATCATATTTTGATTTTATTATTAATTAGTTATAGATTTTAGTTCAAAAACAATAAATATTTAGCATTTTATCATTAGTACCAGCAATAGAATATTAAGTTTAAAAAAAAAAAACTTTTGAAATCGGAAATTAGGCTCAAATCTTTCCAATTTCAATACCCCAAAATGTTCTGACTTTTCCAATTCCAATTAATCGTCCCAACACTACTACAAACCAATCTTATACAAAAGGTATGTACAGGTATGGCATAAAATGACCTGACAATAGTTGATAGGCTATAAAACCCAACAGACAATTATATCTTTAAACAAATATTCATGTTTCAAAATCAAAGTGTAATTTGATTAATAGAATTCTTTTTTTTATTAAAATATTAGTGTGTATTAAAAAAAAAAAATGATTTATTATAAATGAAATGAAATGCCTGGATTCAAGCCAGCTCATAAGGCCTGCAATTGTGCCAATTTGGATATTTGTTTGTCGACTTTTTGTTGATGCCAATTAATGTGATTCTTCATTACAAGCAAAACTGGCAGACTATCAATAGTCTATCGACTGTTGTTGTTGTTCTCCTTTTTAAAGTTTATAAACAACAGATTATCTCGACTGACTCACCTTGCGGTTAATTTGATGAGAAAATTTTCACAGTAAAATGATTCTAATTGGCTCAATAATCTTTTATTAATAAAATTGTCTGACCACTTCTCGTGTGTGTGTTCTTCATGGCTACATAACTTCAACATTATTTACGATTAGTTGATTCTTTATAAAAAAAATGCAATAGCGTAAAGTACTAAAACAAACTTTTTTTAAATCCTACATAAAAAAAAATAATTTATGTATTGAAATGAGGCAAGGTATAAAGTTCACTAATACATACTAATTAGCGTTCACTCTCTCCTTCTCTTCTCGCACACAACAAAAAGTATCTGGCTAAGTTCCCCCTCCTTGCATTCATCAAGTAATCCCCCCCCCCTCTCTCTTTCTCTCTCTCTCTCGCTGATGTGGCTCTTAGCTTCTCCTCTTTATAAAGTAAGGTATGTTTATATTTGTATGTACAGGATTCACTCCTAAACTAATTAACCGATAATTATGAATTTTGGAAGACATCTGTTAGGCGTAAGGGATCCAAATATGGGCTACATTTGGTTTAGTTTTATGTAAAGTAGGTAAAAAGGGTGTGAAAAGCCCTTTGTGAAATTTTAACAATAGGTATTAGACATCAATTAATAAATATTCCACAAATTTCAGTTGGAGTATTTTAAAGGGTTTTAGGAGGAATATTATGAATTTAAAATTCAAATATTTCAAATTTGCATTGAATTTGATCCATAATCGTTAGACACCAATTAAACAAGATTCCCTGATTTTGAATTTCTTCATAAGACCCCTTAAGCTTAAGCCTTAAATTTTAGATATTTTCTAGAATCTAATTCATGTAATCGATTTTGGTTATAATCGAAATAAAGATTCTAGACATAAGGCTTAGTATCATTATATTTTTATTTTAATCTTCATAAACGGACATAAAAGTGGTGCAAAACTCTTTTCATGGAATTTGACCTGTCCTAGGGCGAATATTCTAGTTATTTATAAATTTCAGAGTTAAAACAAAAAGTCTCCGGAGCAATGCCGGGTATGTACAGCCAATTCTGAATATCTAAGATGTTCACACATGTCAGTTGTTTGACCAAAATAAAAACGACGCTTGTATTTCTGTACAAATTATATCTACCCCGAAAACACTGCAGAGTGGGTCAGCCAAAATGTGTGAATACAATACAAAGAATTTCTCTCCTTTCTCTCTCTCTCTCTCGTTTTGGGGGTGGGGGTGCTAGGAATGTTAATGATCCTCCTCAGATTGATAGACTTATTAAGTTGTTTCATTTTTCGCTATGATCATTCTTTTCCCTTTGCTAATTTAGCAAATATTTCTCTTTTTGATGACATAATGTTCGCATATCAGATTTTCCATTTTATTGTTTTTCCATATCTTTTTATCATGACCCATGGAAAAACCACGGATTATTTCTAATTCTATATTTGTATTGATCACTGCTTGTTGACTATTCATTATTTACTCTTATATTAGTAAATGTTACTTTGTCTGAGTACTTTTTGCCTGATGCTACCAGATCAGGCTGTCTAAAAATACTGGTTTCCTTTTTTTTCCTTTCCCTTTGCAAAACTCAATCATGTTCTGCAAAGCCAAAAAGAAAAACAGCAATTTTCCTCTACAAAACAACCAAACCAAATAGCATGAATAAATATTTGAAGACATAAAGAATTTGAAACATAAACACTTTTACCAAAAATGACTAGATTTGCCATTAAATAAACCGAAAAGGGTTGATATGCCGTAAAACAAAACAACCTGAGTACTTTTTGATCACACATCATACTTTAACTGAGGACAGAACAGATACAACACTTTAATCCTAGCTGGAAGGCCACATAGTACCGATCATATTTTTATCACATCAGAATTCTATTACATTATATTAGATTTTTTTAACAATTCATTTGAAAGTGGATAATGTTCTTGATTTTTGACACTTGGTGACAAAAAATAATCAGCAATTGCTTTTTTATATTTCATCTTTGTCAATAGGATGATCTCATTTTTTTTAATGGATGTAGATGATAACATACATTGTAGCAAAATTAGTAGAAAATTCTCCATAAAGTCAGTTTAACAAAGAAAATGGAATTTCCCATTGGAAGTCAAGTTAGAAGTTAGGCGGACTTGTAGCGGAAGTTACATTCTGGTATGAAGTACGTGGCAGAGAAACTAGAGAGTTTCTGCCTCTTGGGAGTCAGGTATCAAAGTGATCAGACAACTTTTTTCAAGGCTTTCACCACCTCAAAGGATTTAGTCATGAGGATGCAATTCATCTAGATGTACTTGTTGTAAAAAGTCAACCAAATTCCAGATAAAATAATGAAGTTATTTGTTGTTTTTTTTTTTTATTGCTTCCATTATTCCAGCAACAAAGAGAATGAAGAAGAAAAGATGAATATATCTACGACTGTTATTGTCACCACTACTGGGAGATGTCACTATCCATTGGGCCAACTACTCATGTGTCAAAGAGATGAACAGCTGCCAATGTTACAGTATTATTATACATTATATATATGTTTGTGAAAATAGTTTAAGAAAAATTTGTAAACTTTTGTTTTTCCTACATGAACTTCTATATATTTTATGATGTTATTGTATTATAGTACAATCTGTTGCTTTGTATGGCTCCGGGTGCTGGTCGTAAACAAAGGAGGCAGAAAGAAGACTATTTAGTTAACAAGACGAAGATATTGTGTTTGAGCTCTAGTCTAACTCGACTCGACCTGCTGAAATGTCGATATTCGTCATCGTTACAACAATGTCGGGCAAAATGAGGGAAAAGTGTCTGCGCTGGTATGGACATGCACTATACCAGACGACAACACTCACAAAAACAGGATTTCATGGGAAAAGGCAAAGGGGCACCTGAAACAAAGGTGGTTGGATATCTTACACTAAAATCTCAAGACAGATTTTATCTTAACCCAGTCTTTGACTGTGTGTGGTGGAGAGAGAAATTCAGTGCAGTAGAGTGCTGGATAAACACAGAATAAAATGATATTATTTTAGTATTTAAATTTTAAACTCTAAAAAAATAAACGGTGCTTATGTGTGTCCTTGACAATGCCTTTGTATTCCATGGTTCAAGCAACATATTTGTATGTCATTTTTATTTAATCTGAAAACACTTATGCAACTCCAAGGTTAAAAATTAAACTAAAATAGCTGTTTTTTTTATTTTGTTTTTTTATCTATTGCTGGAAGGTTAAAAAATATTAGAGTGAAATAAATGGATTCATATGTTCAGCAGGAGGCCTTGCAAAAAAAAAAAAAAAAGTTGTGTATGTTGCCAAGTGTGATGCTGCCACAGCCAAGTTCAGTGACATTGACCCTAAAAGTAACTTCATGTATAAAGAGGCAGAAATGCATGAAGGATGATAACGTAGCCACGCAAAGAGCCTGGCAACAATATAATCAAACGTTGCTTAATGTTGCATTCCCCTGGAACTCGAACCATCTAACAATAGAACAACCAGTGAATGGCTCAGCACCACAGATCAGCTGAGGCATGATAGAAAATGCTTTAGGCAAAATAAAGAATGGCAAAGCTCGTGGACTTTCTGAAATAGTCCTTGAAATGCTGAAAGCATCTGGTAGGGTCGGCATTCTAATCCTAACCGACATAGCGAACGCTATCATGAGAGACGAGCATGCTAGAGTGAGAGTTACATTATTAATTGGTATAAAGGGAAAGGAGACGCACGGTCACGTGGTAATTATAAAGGCTTGAAGCTTCTAAAAGCAGCAAGGAAAGTTATTGAATATGTAGCAGACATCATCAGACAGCAGGTTGATATAGATTAGATGCAGTTTGACTTTGTACTTGGCAAGAGCACAGTTGATGCCATATTCATCATGCGCCAACTACAGGAAAGATATGTGTATGTGCCGACATGGACCGGGGTAAAAAGCCTTCAACAGTTTTCAGAGGAGTGCTGTGGTGGGTAATGCGAAATGTGGGCGTAGAGGAGTGGCTTGTCTGTCTCGTACAATGTATATTTAGGAACGTTAATAATAGTGCAGGTGGATAACACTTACAGTGATAGCTTCAATATCAAGGTTGTATAATAATACTGTAACATTGTCAGCTGTTCATCTTTTTTTGACGCATGAGTAGTTGACCTAATGGATAGTGACATCTACCAATAGTGGTGACAATAACAGTCGTAGAGGTATTCATCTTTTCTTCTTCGTTCTCTTCAATATCAAAGTTGGATCTCTCCTTCACCCTCTACTTTTCATCATAGTCATAGAAGCACTGTTAAGAGTTTGGGTTGGGTTGTCCATGGGAGTTACTCTAGGCTGATGAGTTGGTTATTATTGCCAAGTCCTTGGAACAGCTAAACAATAAACCGAAAATATGGACAAACTGTCTGGAGGCCAAAGGTTTAAGGGTGAACTTACCTAAAACCAAAGGGGTGCATGGCTCTGGGTTGTAATTCCCTTTGTTCTGTGTGCCAGAAGAGTGTTGGATGCAATACAATCTAACGTGCCTATTGTGAATCTACAAAGTGTAGTGACTTGAAGGGCAAGTTAGCTCCGAACCCCAACTTCAAGTGTAGGATATGCCTGGGACGGGCACACCCTATTGACGGTTGTCTACAGAGATGGTGCTAGATGGCAACACCTTGGAAGTAGTATACTCTGCTACCTAGGAGAACAGGGCGTGGATGTGAACTATGTACTATAACAAGGGTGAAAGCAGTATGGGCAAAATTTTGTGAGTTGTTGCCTCTGATAGCATCGCGGTCTGTACCCCCTCTACCTCTGGAATAAGTTGTATAGCAGTCATGTCCGAAGTATCGTGTTATATGGCAACAAATGCTGGACCCTCACCCAGCCCTCTCTTGCCCGACTGCAGCGCAATGACAGGTCCATGATTAGATGGATCTGCAATGTAAAATCTGATCAAATCCAACACATTAGGTTGGAGAATTTTCTGAAAACACTACATTTGCCCAGCATAGAGGTTATCCTTAAGACGAATCGATTATGCTGGTATGTTTATGTGGAGTGTTCATCCTCCTGGATAAACTGTTGCAGAAGCATGGATGTCTCGAATCGCAGGAAGATTGGCCAGACAAGGAAAACTTGGAAGCAGGTGATTAGACAAGACTGTACAGAGTGGAATTTGAATACAGTTGGCCTGCTGAACCGTGGCGAGTGAGCTTGCGAAATATCAAAAAACGTCTGACCCTGGGACAGGAGAAAAGTGACGTTTAATGAATAGAGAGGAAGATCGCTGGCAATAGATAACATGAATACATCTACATTTGGTAAGTGAACATGAAAATTTCGATTGACATTCTTTTAGTACCAATATTTTATTTATTTATTTTTTTAAAACTTTTATTCACCCCCCCCCCCCCCCAAACAATGCATATTGCTGCTGACACGTAAATAGCTGCTTTAAATTAGGAGGCATCTTAAGTAGGGAGTTGTGCTACAAGATATTTATTCACATTACA
Source organism: Sepiola atlantica (assembly GCA_963556195.1). Taxonomy (NCBI): domain Eukaryota; kingdom Metazoa; phylum Mollusca; class Cephalopoda; order Sepiida; family Sepiolidae; genus Sepiola; species Sepiola atlantica. The sequence goes on along the minus strand of OY744516.1, from coordinate 122,946,728 downwards.
TTTAAAATTTTCCATGTTGGTACAGTTGGAGAAAGAAGGAGCAGGGAGGGAATTCCAAAGGCAAGTGGTTCAAGGAAAGAAGCTATTAGAGCAGAAAGCTTTCCAGCATCTGGAGACTTTTACTTAATTGGTTGGTCAGAGGGGTATTTTACGTTGAGGAGGTACAAGTGTAGTAAGTTCGTCGGAACACATCCCATTGAAGTATTTGTAAAACAATCAGAGAGATGCAACATTGCAGCGATAGGATGGTGCTTGGTAGACAGTGTGGAACCTGTTAGGTTAGACTCTTTTTTTTCACCCTGTCTAAGAGGGAGAGATTAGTGGTTGGTGCACCAATCCAGATGTTGTAGCAATACTCCATGCATGGGCAAATGGTGGCTTTATAGAAATATAGGATACTGGCAGGAATGAGAAGTTTCCTAGCCTGGTAAAGGGAGCCCAGCTTCTTTGCAGCAGACTTGGCAGTATCTTTTATGTATTTATTCCAATTCATGTTACCTGTGAATGTAAGGTTTAGAAGTTAGAATGGTGAACTCTTGGGAAGAGTGCTACCAGCCATAGCAATCAGTGTTTGGAAAGGTTTCTTATAGTTGTTAAAGGAAAAGTTTTGTCTTGGTAGCATTAAATGTGACCATCCATTTTTAGCTCCATTTTACTACAGACTGAAGGTCAATTTCTAAGCATTCAGAAATTACCTTGGATGTGTATGTGTTCGATTTGGCCACGTGTCGAAAATAGAGCATGGTATCATCAGCAAATATACCCATCTCAAATTCGATTGCATCAAAGAGGTCGTTTATGAAAATCAAGAATAATAAAGGCCCAATTATCGACCCCTGGGATACATCCGTATTAATGTGATGTTTAGATGTATGGCCATTGATGACAACCTGGATTTTTCTTTTAGCTAAGAAGGATCTGATTATATCAAATATTTGTCAAGTAATATCGTACAAATTTTCATGAAGACCTTCATGCCAGACCATGTCAAAGACTTTGGATATATCAAGAACTAGCGCTTAGCTTCACCTGCCTTCCCCAGTGTATGTTAGACACAAAGCCAGGTGTGGTTTTGAAAAGTCATCACACTAGGATAAGCGCACCTTAGCCTACAAAAAATACCTGAGCAGTCCCATCGGCATTTCCCGGAAGGGCGCCTCAGGCGATTAGCATTAAACTAACCCCCTAACCAAAGAGAGGGTAAAGCCTGGGAGGGTGGACTTCCTAGAACTGAACAGAACCATACCTCAGTTTGACAGCAACAAAACCACTGTTGGACTGATTATCAAGAATGTATCTCCGACTGTGCGAACACCTACTCAGCTATGCCAGGTGACCGTTAGGATATTCGCAGTAGAACGGGCTTACCTAAATCCATGCTGTTGGTCAGAAAATGTTTAGCATTTTCGAGGTGGTGGACTATTGCTAGATTGATTAATGATTCAAAGATTTTAGCGAAGTGCAGAAGGAGACTTATGGGGGCGAAGATTGTGTGGGTCGGTTATTTTTCCAGAGTTCTTTCAAACTGGTACTAGATTATTTTTTAATTTAATGAAGGGTGACAGAAAATACAAGTATTTTACATGTTCAAGACTTTGGGACAAATACAGAATTACAATGGCATCTTTAAATTTCTAATTTTAAAATATGTCGTTAAATGAAATGAAAAACTTTTCAGAATATTTGAGGTGAGACATTACATGCTGTATGTAATTTTAAAATTTGTCCGTTAGGTAAAATGTCTCCCAGGAATTTTTTACAGGATGAGAATCGGATATAAATTGGCAACTTTGCTTTAATATTTGTTTATTGTTACATCTGCAATGAAACTAACCTTTGTTTTCTCTTTATATTGCAGGCTTCAGAAGAAGTATCTAAAAATCTGAGTTCGATTCGCACAATGTTATATGGAAGTGGGGACCAAGAACCTCACACTGAGGTTGTGGCTCAGTTGGCACAGGAGATGTATAACTCTAATATGTTATACCTTCTTATTCACAATCTCAATAAAGTAGACTTTGAGGTAAGTCATTTATAATACTCTTGGATGTTTGACATTCATTCTATTGTGTATTTCTGTCTGTCACGTCTTTAATTTCTGTATTCTTTTCCTGTTAACAATTCATTCATTTCATTTTTAGTTCACAAATTATGTGACTTAACTTTTCTGGACGTAAAAGTTGCCTTCCTTCCTTTTAATCAAAAGTAGAAAGAACATCGGTTCTTGTTAGATGACCGAAGTTAAAAGGCGTTGAGCCTGATCAGTACCAGATGGGCGACCATTTGGGAATACCAGACTTTGTACGCCCTGTCGGTGGGGGCCATGAATTCGCCGACTGCAACCCTATGCAGAGGGCTAACCCCTCAGCCACCCCCTTCTAGTATCTATTTGGGGAGAAAAACCTACAATCATTATTTATCTAAATGAATTCTGAAAACGGAGCCACCTGTAGGCCATGAGTGGTGACCCGCGATGCCTTAAGACAGGATCCTGGTGGCTGAGCCATCCTTCCACTTCGGATCTTACTTCAGATATTCGGGAGGTTGGAGAGGCCCGATCCGATCAATCGGCTGGTCACATCATACCCTAGTATCTATAAGTTCATCCCCAACCATATTATTCAATCTGATTCTTAAAAAAATCAAAGCCTTGTTTCTCTTTTTTAATTTTTTTTCCCAAATAGATACTAGAAGGGGGTGACTGAGGATCAATCATGTTGAGAACAAAGAAGATTACCAATGCCAAAGAGTAAAGTTTTCTGGGAGTAATGTTACCACTCTCACTGTGAAATTTACTTCTACGAATAATGTTTTCTGAGAGCAATGTATTCTGAGAATATAAATAATTATCCTACCTATAGAATAATATGTGACAACTTTATTCGGCATTAAATAAACCCTAGATGGTTGATATGCCGTAAACCAAAAATGTACATTGTCAAACCGGATTGTGGTTAGTATGGGAAACAAGTTGTAGTACACAACATATATGTATTAGATGAGATAAGCAAGAATAGATTGAAAATAAGTTAATTTAAAATGTTATTATTGAAAAACAACTTTCCTAAAAGATTAATAATTGTTATTAAATTTTTAATTTTCCAATCAAAATTGTTTTTAAATTCATGTTTTTACTAAAAGAAATCAAGAATTATTTTCTTTTGTCTTAATTTCCTTTATTTTTCTTTACAAATAAAAACAAAACTTTATGTAAATAATTTAACTTAAAGTTGGATTAGATATGCTTGCTTTAAAGACAAAATCTTATTAAAAGTAATTTTGAGTGCAATGATTTTTTTTTTGTTTTGTTTTTTGTAAATTTATTTTTACAGCTAACTTGATTTTCTTTTTTCTTTTCTTTCTGTTTTTTTTTTTTTAAAGGGTCGAAAAGATGTTGTTGCCATCTTCAACAACTTATTGCGGAGACAGATAGGTTCCAGGACACCCACAGTGGAACATATTTGCACGCATCAAGAAATTTTATTTGAACTGATGAAGGGGTAAGAATTTATACTATATTTGTAGTGTCTCTGTCTGAGGATGAAATTGAAAACAAAGCCCTATACCAAGATCATACAAGACTTTTATCGAGTACAATTTTACAAAGAATCCAATGGTGGTATTACAATACAATCATTATTTATCTAAATGAATAAATGCAAAAGCGTTTTTTAATTTATCACTCCAATATTACCATAAAAACAGTTACTGTTATTTAAATTAATAACACAACATAATATTTTGAAATATTGTATATATAGTACTGACAAACGATCCAAAGACAATTATTTGTATGACTAATTAGAATAACTATTTTTTAAACAGTTCATAATAAATTAATGTTTGGTGTTATACATTTGTAATTTTATTGTCCTATTTTGTCTACATATAGGTAATAGTTTTGTCAATATTAACAGTAATTAATTAAAATAATTTAATAAAAGAATAGATAAGTTACTAAAACTCCTTTCTTCTAACATCACTCGCTAGAATTCTTACCGACAGGCAAAAGAGAAAAAGAAAGAGGGGCGGCTGGCTGGTTGGCTGGCTTACTCACTTTCTCGCTCCCTGTTAATGACGCCATATTTTTCTCAGGTGAATCGATTTCTTTCTTTTGATTTCATTACGATGAAAGATAAATAAATTTGTCTAAACATTGCCAACATTTTAATGTTTATCTATTTATACAAATAAATGCGAAAGTTTTAGTCTTGTGTTTACAAGAAACTTATGAATGAAATGTTTATTATTTAAAATTTTGGTTTCAGATATTTCAAGTAGCAAATTTTGCAAAGTAATAGCGATCTGGCTTTGCTAACTAGTATCATATATATATATATATATATATATATATATATATATATATTAGCCTGACGATTCCCTACGGGGATGAAAAGCGAAAGCCTCTGTGTAGCTTAATTGCCATAAATATATTTTCATAACTTACTATATATATATATAATATAGTCATCCACATACACAACTCTTCAGTATGGCTAGATGTAGCAAGTGTATTCACGCTGATATTCAAAACCCGAACACCAGGTTGAATCCAATTGTAATCAATAATGTCAAACGCCAACAAACTTGCGACTGACAGAAGAAATTATCGCGCCATTTGCATTTTCTTTGTTTACATTTCTTTTTTGTCGTTGTTTTTCATGCTACTGGTAACATAAGAGAACTCTATTTTTTATAGAATAGTATTTTACCATTGTTTGATCTTTGTTTATTCCTTTCTTGCATTTTATTACTAATGTATGCGTGTATGAAATAAACGAATGCTCCATTTCTTTTTATCAGCTATGAACAACAAGAGGTTGCACTTAACTGTGGTATGATGTTGAGAGAATGTTGCCGTTACGAAGCCCTTGCCAAAATAATGCTTTATTCTGAAGAATTCCATAACTTTTTTAATTATGTCGAAGTTTCAACTTTCGACATCGCTTCAGATGCCTTCTCTACTTTTAAGGTAAGAAACATTTTCTTCTAACGGTTAATAAAATTGAAAATAGAAATTTGATAACAAAATTTAAAAAATCAAAGAAAACACTATTAGGCAATCATAGCGGTTTGTAGTTTAGCTTAGTGTCGGGTTGTTTGATCAAAAGTATCTAACTGAAAAGGATGGAGATCAGAAAAAGAAAAAAACTGGGGATCATGTGAATTATGGGCATGGGTCAGGCTATGATATGGTTTATTCTTAAGAAGAGAGAGAAAAAACATATAAATTGTTTGCAATTTTTCAGAAGTCCAAAAGTAAGTTAAGTCATTATCATATTCGGTTTAACATCTGTTTTACATGCTGAATGGCTTTTAGAAATTGATTTCCAAACTAATCTATCTCTGCCATCTTCTCTTTCTCTCAAGTCCATGTTTTCCGTGACCTTCCTCTGTGAATTGAACCTGCTATATCAACTGTTTTACATCTACTAACCCAAAAACTCTCATCCATATCATTATGTCCATAACATCGAAGTCTCCTGCTCTCACACATCTCTCTGTACTGTCCAGATTAATTATCTCTGAGGTCATCAGATCTGTCTTTAGACTCACATTACACATCCATTGTATCATTTGGTGACTTTTAATTTTGTAAGCAAATTATTTTGCAAACCAGAAATTAAGAAAATTTAATTTTAGTACTTGACGTTAATGTAATTAGTAAAGAACAAATATTAATGTGGAAATTTCCCTTTTAATGTTTCAAAATATAACATGCCTTTAAATATTTATTTTTGCACAAGTCAAGGGAAATAAATCATGACATGATTTAAAAAAAAAAAAATTTATTTTTGTAATCATATCCTAAAATATTTTTTCCTATAGAATTAATTTCTACTATTGATTTTCATTTTTTCCAGGAATTACTTACAAAACACAAAATGTTATGTGCTGACTTTTTGGAGAATAATTATGACAAAGTATTCCATTCCTATCAGTTGCTCCTAAATTCTGAGAATTATGTAACAAGAAGACAAGCGTTAAAGGTGAGTATTTTTGATGGGGGAGGGGGGGGGTTACTCCCCATTTTAGATTTTGTGCACATCTTGTAATGGTTGTGTCATCTGTTTTAACATGTCATTCAATAAGTCCCATATAGATGGCGCCACTAATAAAAAAAAAAAATCAGTTTATTAAGTACTAACCTTCAAATGGCATGTGTCAAAATTTTAAATCCAAAGGAGTTTTTGCATCAATATGTGATAATGGATAAAACATGGATCCACCACTTCAGTCTGGAGTCAAATCGGTAATCAGCTGAGTGGATAACAGTCAGTGAAAGCCGCCCAAAAATGCAAACATCAGCTGAGAAAGTTTTGGCCTCCATATTTTGGGATGTGCAAGGTATTTTGTTCATTGATTACCTTGATAAAGGAAGAACCATAAATAGTAAATATTATATATGAAGGAAGAAATCGTTAAAACGCGGCCACAAATGAAGTAAAAAAAAAAGTGCTCTTTCACCAAGTCGATCGTAATGATGGCAAAACTATATGAAGTGCACTTCAAATTGATTCTGCACCCAATCTATTCTCCATATCTGCCCCCAGCGACTTTGCAGACCTAAAAAAATGCTCCAGGGAAAGAGATTTGGCTCCAATAAAGAAGTGATGTCGAAAACTGAGGTCAAAGACAAATCGTTCTACAAAAAAGTCGTTGAAATCAGTGTATCCCCCTAGAAGGAGACTATGTTGATGAATAAAATTGTTTTATTATTAATTAGACCAGAACCTATTGAGTGATGTGTTAATATGCAATCTTATTAAAGTTTTGTTGTTTTTTTTTAAGTATTAAATTATGATTTTAAGAGAAATACACAAGAAGCATAATTCTACATTTCTTAACTTCAAACTGATGCTCTCACAATTGTTGAATCTCCATGTTCACACAAGTTTATCCCTAAAACTTCTTATTGCGGCCCCTTTAATAATTTCTGTCTTCTTTTTCAAATAGACGATTGCCTTAATATTTCCCTAAAAATAAAACATTTGTCGAGTGGCCGAAGATTTCGATCATCTTTTTCAGCTGATTACTTACAATGACTACCATCTTGATGCATAGTGCAACCATCATCAGGAAACGATAGACATTTCTTTTTTAAATTTTTGCAATACTTTTTTAACAAAATTACTAAAAAATAAAATAAAAAAATAATAAAATGCAGTAACTGATGAGCGCAACTGTCCACCAAAGAAGTGTGTGTTATCCTTTTTATCCTAGTGCAATGTTAGACCCTTAATTTCTTCACTGACTGCTACTTTCAACTGATTAAAACCCAAACTGTATTTGCTTGAATCCATCCAAAATCGCATCATATTGAATTTTGATCCATTACTTTTTACTTTCACATAAAAACACTGAATCTTAATGCTTGACTACAGGGTGTTCAGGATAAATTCGATTTTTTTTTTTTTTTTTTTTTTTTTTAAATATTCTTTCATTTCAGAACCATTTGAAGTATTTCATAGTGGTAAAGTGCTGTTTTTGTGTACTATTGGTGGGTTTGGGAGCTGGGGACCATGGATAACTGAAAACACTGGAATATTGGAAGCAAGTGATCTGCATCATAATGATTCACGCTGGATTAAAAAAATTTAGATCTTAGCTGCATCTCTGTGCTCCTTGAAGGCCGTGAGATGTGAGTTGGAGAATTGTGACGGAGATGTGAAAGCAATAACTACCAGGAAGGATCAAAGCAGGCATTCTGACTGTTCGCACAACAAGCTTCGTTGAGAAGCTGCAAAAAAATAAAAGTGTGCCAAGATCCAGGCAAGGCTGACCTTGGCGAGAGAGAGATCGACGTCAGTAGTGACTATCTATGAATCATGCACCGAACAACGATCTTTGTTACTCCTCATACAAGAGTCGCAAGGGCCAACTGCTCACCGTCAAAGTCCAAGAGGCTTTACGAAAGACAAGAAACTCCACGCATCTCTGAAAAGAGACTCAGACGCATAATTCAGATGGCTATATTGAGTTTTGATTTACTCCTCTCCAGGAGTTAGGCACAAGGCCAGTTTTTATCTTACTCCCACAAGTAAGATGTGACCCAAGGTCGGGTCGGGAAAGATGGCTATATTGAGTTGTTGATTACTGGTGTGAAGCACTGAGTGGAAAGAGTTGGGGCTGCGGGAAGCCCGTACGTGTGGCAGCAAGATTCAACTCCGTGTCACACCTCAAGGAAAACCCAGAAATGGCTGTCTGAAAACTTTCACCAGTTCCACCATTTGCACCCCCACGTGTGGGACGCGGTTGAGAAAGACGCTAACTGTACGACTTACAACAGCAAGGACGAGCTGATTGCCAGGATCAAACTGGTGTTCAGGCATCTTTCAAAGGATACCATGAAGGCCACATGCTCCTGGAGGCCGTGGTGGAGGCTTCTTCAAATGAGCTGTATTCTGCCAAAAAGATACTCTCGAAGATACCCTTAAAATTTTGAGAATACATGAATTATTGACCAACACATGATATTTTTTTTCTTTCCTTTCTAAAAAGTGTCAAATTTATTCTGAACATCTTGTATATTTTCAAGATTGTTTCTATCAATTCCTTTTCTACTATTTCTTTTTTCTTTTTAGTTATTGGGAGAATTGTTGTTAGATCGACACAATTTTACTATTATGACTCGTTACATCACGAATCCAGATAACCTCAAGTTGATGATGAATATGTTACGTGAAAAGAGCCGCAATATACAGTTTGAAGCGTTTCATGTTTTCAAAGTAAGTATCTAAGTGTTTTCTTTTGATTTCCTTTGGTCATTTGGTACTCAAATATAATTGTCAATGTGTCTATTATTTTTTTTTTTTGTTCGCACCAAACAAGGCATATTGCCACTGAAGTATATGGGGCTACTGTGATATGGGCCAGATTTATAGGAGACGACCTGGGTTATGAAGTTGAGCAGACAAATGTTTGTTCACATCACTCTCTACTCGTACAAGTCGACTTGAAAAGCCTCGCGGACATTATGCAGAAGACAAGACTGTTGGTTGGGGCGCATTGAGCACAGCAATGGCTGGATTGCTAAAGTCCAGCAGTTGAATGTGCCAGCAAAGAAGACCACCACTGACAGATCCAAGTTGTCTTGGGAGGATGTGATCAAACATGATAGGAAAGCCATGGGTATGGATTCCGTCAGGCCTCACCAAAGACAAGAATGGAGAGGAAAACTTAGATCGAGACGCGACAATCAGACCCCACCCTCATCAGAGGATTAATTGTGGCCTGATTCAACAACTAAACCGGTTGATGATGATGACGACATTACATTTAAATTTCGGCATGTTGGTATGGTCAGGGAAATAGGGAAGGAATTCGAAAAGTTAATCGATCCAAGGACAGAAACTATTAGAGTAGGAAATCTTTTGGCATCTAGGAACCTCTGCAGTAAAACGGTGTAATTTTGTTGCTAGTCGGGCAGAGCGGGTATTTACATTGAAGGGGGGGGGGGGGATACAAGTGTATCTTTTTTAATAATCTGAGGTGGGGGTGGTGGTGGCAAATAATTTCAGTAAAAGAAAAGTATTGGATGATGAAACTATTTTAGTATTAACTGTAGTCTTGTAACTTTGCGTAGCAGTAAAATAAGCCATTTGTAATGTTCAGTAGGGGAATCCCTTCAATCCCTGCTAGATGGCCCGTAATCTTCTCGTTGGCAGAAACCAGCTGAGTTTCTTGACACACAAGTAGACAGCTCAATGGATAGTGACATCTCTCAGCAGTGGTGGCTGCGGCAGTCATCGTAGTGGATATATAGCAGCAAACACAGTGTCATTCGCTGTTCTCCTGTCGTGATGATAGCAGCCATTGTCTTCTTTTTCTTCTTGTAGCTGTAATAATGTAACAATTACAAAACGTCAACAACAACATACTTTGCTCTAAAAGCCGTCAGAACCCAATCAGCTCATCTGCCAAAAAGACTTTGCTATACTCTTCGCCACGTCTCACTTTAGACGTCCTGTCCGCGATGTAACTTCCTGTACACATCGCTCTAACCTCTACTTTAACCTCTAAGGGAAAATTCCTTTTTCGTCTTCTAATCTTACGTGGAAATTTCCATTTTTAACTATTTTTCCACTCGTATCCATCTTGCTACATTCTTCCACTCGTATCCATCGTCAACCACTTGTGTGAAATAGCCAAATCTTTCAAAAGACCATGTTATTGTAGCAAGCTGTTACGAAAATTCTGGGGAAAAAAAAACAAATCTAGTTTTGTAAGAATATCTTTTAATCTATAGATCTGTGGTCACGTTACCTTTGAATTTACTATCTAATATTAAATTTATTCATATTATATTTAATATTATCAAAATTGCCACTAAAACTTTTAGGACGAACAATTCAATGATGAGAAAGCTTATTCCACACGGAAAGAGATAGTTTTCATTCTGAGTTTGTCAAGCCATGAAACAATGAGAACATCTACGGCTGTGAATTGAATAAAAAGTTCATTTTTAAATTCACAACAACGGACATCTGAAGAACATTTAAGAATTCCGTAACCGAAATATGAGGATAAAACTTTGAAGCATTTAAAAATATTTTTATGACTTAATTTTTTAAGTCAAATGCTAATTGAAATTTTAGAAATGTGAATGTCTAAAAAAAAAAATGTTTGTTTTAAATGTTCAACATTAAAATTAATTTGGAGAATGTTTTCTTTTTTTGAAATTTGCAGTACATGCCTCTAAATTAAAGTACAGCTTCTGCAAAAATGCTAAATAATTTTCTATTTTAGTATTGTTTGTTTTTTGTACAAACAAAAATGCCTAGTTATTTTTGCAGGAAGAGTTTTTTCAAGATGGCCTCTAATAACTGTCTTTCTATATGGGTCTCTCTAAATATAGTGTATTGTCTCTTTAAATTTATGAGGAATCTGTTCAATTTGTAAAATTGCATTGAAAAGATGGTGTATTTCCTTGATTAGAGGTTCACCGCTCATTCCAAATGTTCAGAATATTGTCAACTCTAGGCTTTTACCCATTTTTAGGTTTCCTTATTGCATTCGCTTATTAATATTGTATGAAATTCTTTAGATGTAGAGTTGCCTATCACACAATCATTTCTATTGTTATCCTCATACAATCTTTTTAAAACAATGATAATCAGTTGGGTTTTCTTTTTATTAAAATCGGATTTCCATTACAAATTGTAAGTTTTTCTTCAGAAATTACATAATTTGTCAAATGTAAAAAAAAAAAGAAAAAAATGTTTTAAATGTCCAACATCAAAATTCAAGTTTGTGTTTGTTTCTTTCTCCTCTCTTAGGTTTTTGTGGCAAATCCAAACAAACCGAAAGCGATTCTTGACATTTTACTCCGGAATAAGGAGAAACTTGTGGATTTCCTAACCAAGTTTCATACAGATCGATCTGAGGACGAACAATTCAATGACGAGAAAGCTTATTTGATAAAGCAAATAAAAGAACTGAAAGCTGCTGAAGGTTCTTAACAGGAGCTCCCAACACACAACACAAAGATTACAGTGGGTGCGGCACTGGATTCAATAGAAAAATGCTGAATGACCGGACGTGATGACCACTGTTCTTTTAAACTTGTCAGCTGTACGAGAGAGAAAGAGAGAGCGAGAGGAAGATGCTTATCTGATCTCAAGATAACAAATAGATTTTTTTTGCCTGTCATTTGAATAAAAATTAAAATAATTGAAAAAAACAAAACAAAAAAAAACTACTAAATGAAATAAAAATAAATAAAAACCAACCTTGGGATAGAGGTCTTGGGTGAAAGTGGTCTATTCCAGTATTGTCCAGTCTATTTGTAGAATTAAAGAGTATGTCTTTTGAGATGTACGTCCTTAGTGTAATGGTGAATGAAAGTAAATGTGTGACTGTTGAAATGACGGAATTATGTTTGTGTGTGTGTGTGTGTGATTGTATATGCATATATTTAAATATAAATATATCCCTGTATTTATATATGAATACATATACGTGAGAAAACTTTGGTCTATATGCGGTCATCTTTAAAAAGAAATCGATCCCAGGTTCAGTTATAATAAGATAATCTCAGCAAAGTTCAGGGTTTTAAAAGACTTTTCATAAAGGCAAGCTTCTTTCTAATCTAATGATAATAAAAAAAAAACCTTCTTCATATTGAATTGTGGTAGATCTTCCCAAAACAATATAGATTTTTTTTTTTTTTTTTTGTTATGCTTGCTAAGTAAGCTTTACTTTTGAAAACTAAGATGGTAAAATAGGTAAGTTTGTTTTGTTCTTTTAACTTATTATTCCAGCCTGCACACCCACCACACCTGATTTCTCACGACATGGTGCTCTTATTCCTTTCGACTCTCAATCATTTTTTTTTTTTTTTCGAATGCCATAGGGATTAATAATCTTGAATTTCTTTTAATATATAAATCAGCATAATTTTGTTTTTCTAAACATTTGATAGACAAATTTCGAAAATTAAAATTGAATAAATTCACTTGGAATGGTATCATTTAGCTCGGACCTTCACTTATTTATGATGGGTAAACATTACTATTGGCAACATAATTTATTTATTTTTTTTTTTTTAAGGAAATACAGTTGGGAAATTAGTCGAAAACAATTTTGGTTTACCTACTCATTTGTAACATATTTGCGTTAAAAAAATTTAATAAGTTATAAGCATTTTAAGTTCCGTAATTATTGGTTATGAATAAAGTAATAAGAGGTCAGGCATTTTGTTTATTAACAGGAAGTAAAATACCGGACCCCTTATGACTTTACTCACAATCAGTAATTAAAGAACTTAAAATGCTTATACCGTCTATTAATTTTTTGACTAATTTACCAATTGTATTTCCTTTGAAATAATTTATGTTGCCAATAGTAATGATTACCTAATAATGCTTTATATCTTGAGCACTTTCTCTTTTTATAAATCTTTTAAGAAGTATCAATTCTCTAGTAACCAAATGTCTTTGTTTTTTAATCTCCCCCCCCCCACCTTTCCTATGCATTCCAATGGACACAATCTGAATGTGTGCCTTTTATGTCACGTTCTTTATCTTGTAAACACTTTCTTTTTCTCTCATTCATATAGAAATTTTCTCTTAGAAAAGTCGAGATACTTTTAAAAGTTCATGTTTTATTTTTGTTTTTTGATTTTTTTTTTTTACTCAGGAAATCAGGTGTGGAATTTTATTTATTAAAAAAAAAAATTATTTTTATTGCTGTCTTTATAGACTGATCAAATTCACCGTCTTACATTGATTAAATTAAGTAAAGAAAAAATTGACAAAAAAAAAATGTTTAAACATTGAAATGGAAAAGTATAGGTAGATAAAGCTAAACATTTCATAAAGTTACTGTATCTTTTTTTTTTCGATTAAATTTGTTAGTTTAGGAGATTTAGGCGATTCTACTTCTGTTAATCACTTACAAAAAGCCTGTCACACATCCCCCTCAAATGCTGTTTCAGATCTGTGATTTAAAAATACACAAAATATTTTAAAAACCTGCATTTAATTTTTTTTAATTTACTTTTAAAAGAAAAAAACATGTCAGCATTTATTGTTTCTAATAACTTCTGCTTTGCATTCTTTTCTATTTTCACTTTATTTCTATCAAATGTAGATTTTTTTGCAGTTGTTTTTTTTTTTTTTACAGTTGATTATTCTGTATAAGCAACGCAACTACCCCCTCTTTTATAGTGAATTCTATCTCTTTAATTTATTTTTTAAATTGATTGAAAACTCTAAGTTAATCCAAAATGATTTGTCCTGATGCCAATATTTCCTGCTGTTGTATTCCGACTTCTATAAGTAGAGATTGTTAACAATTCGACAGAGTTTTATGAAATGTGAAACAAGTTTTCAGAAAAAAAGGGAATGCGTTAAATCCAATTGTAATTCTTGAGAGAAAATCTTGCCTCATCTAAACCTTTTAGAATGCACCTTGTTCTACTTGCATTTGCAAGATCTGCCTTGGAAAATAATGTGAAATTTACAAATAAAATATGCTTTATTCTAATCGACAAATATTTGGTGTTATTTCTTCCATTCGGAATGAAATCTCAATGGGGACGATATTTTGCTTGTTTCAAAAAAAATTAACAAATAACCTTACTTAAATGTCAGTTTTTGAAGTATTTGTTACACATTAAAAACAATGTTTGTGTATAAAAGGGTATGGTAGTTTGCTTGAAGCATTGCTAGTAAATATAGGTGTTTAATAAGGCTGTTTACAGTGCAGAAACAGCCAGACCGGTAAAAGAGGAGATGAACAAAAATAAATAATTGAAGATAATATATGTAAAATTTTCTTCCAAAAAATGTATCTATTTATTTTTCAGTAAATTATTTTGGTGCTTATATAGATGAGGGCACACCTGAAAAACGCAGTTACACAGGTGAAAATCGCAGTTCCAAATAAATTAACTGAAATACTCTTTGATATACTTATGTATCAGACAAAAATCGGTATATACACCAAAAATTATTGAGTGGATTTTTAATTAAAAATCAAAATCAGTCTTATGGTATTTTATGGAATCGCCATTGATTCGATTCATTGATTTATTGCTTGTTAACATGACACTGAGTTACGTCCTCCTGATGAAGGGAGGATGTAACTCAGTGTCATGTTAACAAGTAATAAATCAATGACCATCAGCAAAATACGATAAAACTGATTTTTATCTTTTATTAAAATTCTACTCAATAATTTTTCCTAATTTTTGGTGAGTATACTTATTTCGGCCTATGTAAGTATAAACAATAGTTTTTATTTGGAAATGCGTTTTTTATACATGCCCTCATCAATATTTTCTTTAAAAAAAAATTTATCTATTTTATTTATTTTTCAGTAAATATTTTCACTTTTAGCAATGTCTATATATGAATCAAATCCAACAACATTTTTAGAGTAAACATTGATTTTCTTTTAATAGATAGCCATTCCAGAGACTAATTATCTATGGGGTTGAAACATAGGAACATGAGACTCAGACAGGATTTGAATCTATGCCTACATTAGCACCGTCTTACCACTTGACTGTTGAGAATCTTAGCGATGGCTGAATAATTAGTAACTTAAGTATGAGATGCTCAGGAATCGAGTGTTAAAATGATGTAATCTTAAAGCAATCTCAAATCTTGTCTGAGTCTCAATTTTTTTCTTTATGGATTTTTCTGTTTCATCCTCCTTTATAGAATACAGAATATGTAGAACAGATGTTCTTTATAAAATATATCTAAATGAATAAATGTGAGTTTTTTTTTGTTTTATTTTTTTCATTTATCACATTTACATTACCAATAAAAACGGGTTACTATTATTTAATAATACAAGAATATTTTGAAATACTGTATATATATATATATATATATATATATAAATTAGCTGTGTTTGGTCTTTGCTCTCTATCTGTACGCTTAATTTGTATAATTACTTTTTAAACCGTTTATAAGTTAATGTTTGGTGTTATTCATTTGTAATTTTATTAGCCTATTTTCCTATATATATATGCAATAGTTTTGTCGATATTAACAGTAATTAAAGTGATTTAATAAAAAAATTATCAAAACCTTTCTTAAAATATGGTCATTAATTTTCAAGGGAAGTTATTTAAATGAAAACTATTTTTTAAATTACATTAGATTTACATTTAAAAAGAATACTTAGAGTTAGATTAATAGATGCAGGTAGTTTTTTGCTTGTATATATATGAGTATAAACTTTTTTTTTCTTTTAGTTGCAATTTTGAAATACTAAATCTGAGTCTTTGTACTTAATTTTCATAAATTTATTAAACAAAATGATGATTGAAGTTTATTCACAGGTTGAGAAATCTTTTCTGCTTGAATATTTTTGTTTTGTGATAAAACCGTTTAAAATTAATCAGTATTGTCAGGTAAGTATGATAAATTGATGCAGGATTTAAAACAAAAATAATTTGCAGATTTTAGATTTTTAGGAGAAAAAAAATCTCCCAGCATGCATTTCTTTTTATGCATCTTATGAACTGTCCTTTCTTTTTATTATTTTTACTAATGAGTCACCACTTATCAAGGCCAAAAGCAAATTGAGGATTTGGATAGTCAGTTGAATGATGACGAATATGATGAGGATTAAAAATGTTTTGTTTTTTTTTGTCTTTTTAACTTAGTTGACCCCAAACAAGACAAGTTGCCACTGTAGACGTAAGGAGCTACTGAGAATTAGGGTGAAAGTTTTGGTGGTCATCCTAAATTAGGAGCTGTGCAGCGAGATGCTTGTTCACATTAGTTTTAATTTTCTGCATGTCGGTCCAGTTGGAAACAGGGAGGGAGTTCCAAAGGCCGGCAGCTCGAGGAAAGAAGCTATTGGAGTAGAACGCTCTCCACAGTGAATGGGAGACTTAGCTGATTGTCGGGTTGGTCAAGTGTATTTATGCAGTAAGTTCATCGGAGCACATTCCATTGAAGTACTTGTAAAAACAAGCACAAGGATGCAATATTGCGGCGCTGGAGCTTAGTGGATAGTGAGGGACCTATTAGATTAGCGACTCTTTTGGACCCTGTCTAAGAGGGAGATACTAGGGGATGGGGCACCAGCCCAGATGTGACAACAATACTCCATGCATAGGCGAATGGTGGCTTTGTAGAGATACAGGATAATGTCAGGTGTGAGGAGTTTACTAGCTCGGTAGAGGGAGCCCACTTTCTTTGCAGCAGCCGTAGCAATGTTTTCTATGTATTTGTTTCAATTCATGTTACCTGTGAATGTTAGGCCGAGGAGTTTGAACGTTGGACTTTAAGATAGGATGTTATTTGCCATGGCAATCGGTGCTTGAAGAGAATTCTTGTAGTTGTTGAATGAACAAAGTTTTGATTACTTATGTAATCAAAAGTGTCATGGCATTTTTGGAACCCATGAAACAATCGAAAAAAGCCTAGCAAAAATAATAAAGATTCTGATTTGATAAACGCACCGATTCACTCCTTTGGGAAGTAAAGACAAAGTTTGATTACTTTGGAAGCAACCATCATTTTCAGACCCGAAAATAGTCAAAAAAACACTTCTCATCCAAAATGCTAATTTTCTATCCACGCAGTAAAAAATATGCCTGCTAACTTCACTGTAAGCAAAAAAGTCAAATTGGTGACAATGAACAGATTTTTTTCAGTAAAATTTTTTTGATGGTGTACCTTTGTTATAGATTTTCAAAGAACTGTCTGGGCAGAAAGGTGAATTACTTTGATAATTACATAAAAAAAATTTTCAAAACCTGTTTCACCGATTTTTAAATGTTCAAAATTTTTTTCATGAAAACTTTGATAACCGAATTCGGCCAAACTATTTGACCAACCGAATTCGAACATATATTACCTTAAAAAGCAGCAGTTTCTTTATTTTTAAAGCCAAATTTGCTATGTGCTGTCAAAATCGAGTTAAACATGCAGCTACCTTTTTTTTTACACGCTAAAATAAAAAAAAACACAAAAAAACACGATATTCATCATTTTTTTTATCTCGCTGATAAAAAGTTATAAAAACAAAATGCACATATAAATAACATTGATAAACTTATCGATGAATCAATTTCCTTTTGTTTAATGTATGGTTTGACAGAATTTTATGTGTCTTTATAGCGATTTTACAAGTGTCTTTCCAATGGAACCCCCCAAAAATGCAGTTTTAGTGATGTTTTACAAGCAGTGAGCATTGCTACTGATACTTTTAATTAATAAAATGTATTTATTTACTTTAAAAAAAAAAGGCATAATTTTAGTTTCCGGTTGTTGCAGCACAGAGAGAGAAAATAACGAGGAAACACAGCTTGTTTATGTCGCAAACAATCCAGTGTTTAGAAACTGATGGAACGTCTGTGTCAAATGAAGGAGCTCCTTTGGCCTTTTGGCTAAAAGCAAAATGTAGTATCTGCTCTGATATTACACTTCATATTTTCTGTCCTTGATCATTGAAGAAGAAATCCTTCTAGACTGGAGCAAAAATTTAAATTGCTTCAATCTAAAGTGCCCCTTTTGAAGAGCTGAATTTTTCCCCACAGTAAAAATCGACCTTGTGTCTAACAAGGCCCACATATAGAGGCAAGTAAATAGAAACTGAAGGACAACAAATTATTTAATTTTGATGGTCATAAATTCCTACAAAGATATTTTTTTCTAAAGTTGTATAACGAAATAATTAATGAGAAGAAATTTCAAATGAAGTGATCATTGTTTTTCTTTTATAAAACTTGTATTTTAAAAGAATAAGAAAGAAAATTGTTTAAACAAAATGAGTATGACCCTTTTCTAGACGGCCATTTGTAAAAAAAAAAAATAAGCTGAAGCAGGTCCGCAGAAAATAAGTATTGCTGTATTTGCTGAGAAAGGTGAATTATTTTACATAAAGTGTAATTTAGAAAATTATGAATTAAATAATTGTAAATATTATTTTAAAAGATAATTTAAATATTACAGTATCATTTGGGTTTGTGCTGACTGACATTGGCGCCTCAAAAGTGTTTCAATCTTAACAGCTTTCTTACCCGGAATAAGTATTTTCAGAAAAAATACTTACTGAATTAAAATATATTCGTTCCTATAGCAATGGGAAAAACTAACGAAAAAATAGACTAGCCCAAATGAAGTAGAGCTATGTCAGACACAATTGTTATTTGGGTTTGACTTTATAAAATTATGTAAGTCAGTTTTTCAGAATATACGAAAAGTTAAAATCTACTTTATTTATCACAATACTCAAATGTGTATGAAAATATTTACAAAAAAAACAAAACTTTATTTTAAGAAAGAAACAAATACAAAATTTTCTTTCATGAAGACAAATAGGAAAATGAACATTGTTAACCCTTAAATGCTTTTTGTTTCAAATATGACACATTCCAACAAAATGCCTATTTAATATAATATTCAACAAAAATGTGTCAAACTGCAACTTGTTTCACATCTGCAACAAGCCTGTTGGCAAGTGTGAGTAGGTATTAGTATGATGTTGCATCAACACACCAGCTAAATAGGTAATTAGTATCTTTGACGTCACAAGCGAGTGTCATCGGTGTGTCATCTGCCTAATTCAAGAGCCTAAACTTAAATCTGGTCATTATAATGGTAAGTAAAAATTATTTTATGATTCGCTACTGTATTATGATTATTTCGATGCATATATTGTAGTGTTTTGTTATACATGTAAAATTTTATGCCATTTGTTGCACATTTACAACATCATTTATTTCTGTTCAATAAATTTTTTCTCCCATCCCTGATGACGTATTTCCTCATCCGGTTCCCTTTTCTTCCTTCCATTTCTCACATTTTCATAATCTAACCATTTTAACTGCCAGACAGCTTATTCTTGAATGATTCTAAGTTCACACACATTGTAAATAACCATTATTTTAAACTAGTTGACATATCCGACATTCAACATATAACGGACTGTCTCAATGGAAGATTGGGTTATGGTTTATAAATGATTTTTATTAGCAAATTATATATATATATATATATATATATATAGTGATTAGTTAAATTCCTATGACCAAAATTCAGTAGTTAATCATATTTATTTTGCAATGATAGAATTGTTGATGGTTTTACAATCATTTTGTAACATGCTATAATCAGAGGCAATTACAGGCTGCTCATCAGAAATCTCAAGAAAAAACATAAAATGTTAGATCATGCAAAATGTTCAAAGATAAAATGGAAAACGGTGAACACTCACACGAAAGACCCCCCCCCCCTTAATAGGATGACAAAATTCAGATCAAGAAGCCATTCTGATATATATATATATATATATATATATATAATTATTTATAAATAAATATTATTTTCACAATAAACCTATATACACTAGTGTTTTATGCCAAACCTCAGATCATCAGTATGGGAGGAGACAATCCCCACTGATCACACAGTTCAAACCCCGATACAAAAATCACATTTGACTCAGTAGTCGAGACGCATACCACTGCTCCAACAGACATTGTCTAGAAATGAGAAGTAAGTTAACATCTAAATAACAAAAACACAGCGGCTATCTAGCAAGCAGGTGATGTTTCAAAATGTAAGGCTTAAGCTTAAGGAGTTTAAAAAAAGAAATTAAAATTCAGGGAATTTTGTTTAGTTGGTGTCTAATGACTATGGATCAAATTCAATGCAAATCTGAAATATCTAAATTTTTAAATGGGAGATTGTGCCCCTATTATGCTCCATAAAACATTTTACTGCGGATATTCTAATGATCATCTTTGAACGCATATACTAGGCACTGGACAAGGCAGTGGAAGCTCAGACAAGCCTTTGACAAGGTCTAGCATGAAAGTCTTCATGATAATTAAATTATACGGTATTATTTGACAAATACTTAATATAATCAGATCCTTCTAAGCTAAAAGAAAAATCCAGGTTGTCCTCGATGGCTATACATCCAAACATGACATTAATGCGAGTGTGCCACAAGGGTCGATTCTTGGACCTTTATTATTCCTGATATTCATAAACGACCTCCCTGATGCAATTGTGTCCGAGATGAATATATTTGCTGATGACACCATGCTCTCTACTCCAGATATGTGAGAAAAACGAATGCACACATATCCAAGGCAATGTCTGAAACCTTAGAAAATTACCTGTCTATATTGGAATAGGGGCGTAAATGGACGGTGACATTTAATGCTACTAAAACAAAGCTTCTTTCCTTTAACAACTATAAGAAACCTTTTCATGGCCATGGCTAATAATACTACCTGAAAGTTCATCATCAAACTCCTCGGCCTAAAATGTAACATTAATTAGAACAAATACATAGAAGACATTGCCAAGGCTGCTGCAAAGAAGGTGAGCTCCCTCTACTGCACTAGAAAACTATTCACACCTACCAGTACCCTATATCTTTACAAAGCAACCATCCGACCATGCATGGAGTATTGTTGCCATATCGGGGCTGGTGCATCAACCACTAGTCTCTCCCTATTAGACAGGATCTAAAAAAGAGTGTCCAATCTAATAAGTCTCGCACTGTCAACCAAGCTCCAACTCCTGTCTCATCACCGCAATGTTGCATCCCTGTACTTGTTTTACAAGTACTTTAATGGAATGTGCTTTGACGAACTCCTAGCACTGATGACCCCTCGACATAAATACCCCCGACTAACAGCAAAATCCAACCACTTCACTGTAGAGGTCCTCAGATGCTGGAAAACCTTCTACTCTAATAGTTTCTTCCCTCGAACTTCTAAACTTTGGAATCCCCTCCCTGTTTCCTGCTTCCCTTACTGTACTAACATGCAGAAATTTAAATGCGAACAGACATCTCGTTGCTCAACTCCCTCCTTACTTAGAGTATCCCTTCACAGTAGCAATGTGCCTTGTTTGAGGTGAATAAAAGTAAAAACAAAAAAAACTTTAAGAAACTGAAATTGGGAGAATATTTATCAATTCATGTCTAATACCTATGGTTAAAATTTCACAAAATCGGAGGTATCTGAATTTTCATGAAGGACTTCCACCCCCTCTTTGCATAAAACTAAATTAAACTAAATATACTCTACATTACCTACCCTTACCCCTAGAAACTGTATTCCAAAATTCATAATGATCGGTTAATTAGTTAAGGAGTGAATCTTAAACATAGAAATATATAAACATATACACATACTTAACTATCATTTAGGGAGTGCATGTATATAAAGTTTACACAAAAATAACATGTCCATGTTACTCACCATGTTGCTTACAATATATATTCTAAAATTCATAGTGATCTGTTCATTAGTTTAGGAGATTATCCTGTAGATATAAATATATACACATACCTAAGTTTATATAGAGATACCAGTAGAATACCCATCCCAGGACGGATGTAAGCAAGAAATATAGTATTAGTTTTAAATTTTAATATGGCACCCTCACTAAATGGTAAAGTTTATAAGAAAAATAATGTGCCCATGTTACTCACCATGTTGCCTAGAATACATATTCCATAATTAATATTGATAAGTTTAGGATTTTACCAAGCGCATACAGATTATTGACGCTTACTCGCTCGCGCACCAATCTTTAAAAATGTATTAGTTAATATAACTAAATTTTGATGTCGAGCAATTCTTTTCTCTATTAAATCTTTTGTATCCAAATTATTTTAAGTTTTTTGGGAGTGGGGCCAGTTTGGGTGGGTGCAACCCCCTTAATGGTGAAGTTTACAAAAAAAATAGTGTGCTCATATTACTCACCAGGTTGCCGAGAATATATATTCCAAAATTCATAATGATCGGTTCATAAAAAATAAATAAATGAAACTTTATATATATGCATCCCCTAAATGTTAACATGTACAAAAAAAATCATGTATCCATGTTACTCACTGTATTTTTTTTTTAGAATATATATTTTAAAATTTATGATCCATTCATTAGTTTAGCAAATTACCCTCTACATATATATATATATATATGCATATATCTATGATAATTATGCAAATAATAATCAACGTAATGAAAAATGGAAAACCGAAAATTGTTTAAATATTCTTCAACATTTCCTCTTTATTTCAAGACTTTCTCAAGATGATTGATTTGAGGAAAAACATTAAGTTAATATTTGAAAATACGTGGGGTGTCTAGGACATGAAAAGAATGTTCATTTTAAATAAATCTCACCGAAGACTTCTTGAATCAGCATTCATTATAAACTCTGACACAATTAAACAACGTAACGGCTTCTACAATTTATCTCCTTTAATCAGCAAATTTATACTAACCGAACAGAACTTGAATTTAGATTCAGACTAGCTATTTTATACTACATTTCCAATACTGATAAAAAAAGTACTTTTAATTCAGTCACTTCATAAACATACCACATATTTTGAATTTCAACGTGTTTTATTCGAAAAAAATAAATAAATATAAATAAAATAAACATTCTTTTCACGTTATAGACACACCACATTTTCAAATATTAACTTCTGTTTTTTTTTTCAAATCAGTCATCTTGAGAAAGTCTTGAAATAGAAACGAAACGATACGTTTTCCTTTTTTCACTTTCCATATATATCTAAATGATTATATATGAACATGTTTTCATTTATCACACCTTTATTACAATCAAAATGGTTTACTGTTATTTAAACAGCATAAGATTTTGAAATACTGCATATATAGTAGAGACAGAAGACCCCAAAACAGCTCTTAGAATGTTAATTTACATAATAAATCAATTATTGGTGTTAATCATTTGTAATTCTTTGTCCTATTTTTCCTATATATATGCAATATGTTTGTCAATATTAACAGTAATTAATTAAAGTGATTTAATACTAAAAAGGATAAATTACTGAAACAAATTGCAACCCGTTTTTGAATTGTAAGTTAAAAAAAAGAGCCCAAAATGCCATCGTTCAGGCGAATTGGTTCCTTTCATTTCTTTACTGCCTTATCTAAAAGATAAATAAATTTGTATAAAAATTACCAAAATGTTAATGTTTATCTATTTCTATAAATAAATGCTAAAGTTTTTGTCTTGTGTTTACAAGAAACTTATAAAGAAAATGTTTATTATTTAAAATTTTGGTTACAAGTAGCAAACTTTGTGAAGCGATAGAGTTGGCAAAGCTTGTTTGTATATATATTTAAAGAAGTAAGGCTACCAACATTTGTAAAAGACTTTTTTCAACAATTGTTATTTTGTGATTTTAAAATTATAAAATGATAAAATAACAAACAATTGTTGAAAAAAGTTTTTTTACAAATGTTGGTAGCCTCACTTCTTTAAATATACATTTTTCTCTCGTTGGAACTGCACTGATGCTGCATTACCCTCTACCCTCTCTCAGCTATCTATATATATATATATATATAAACACATACTTAAATTTATAAATATAGAGATACACACCCCTTTTATGTCTTAACTATAAAGACATTTAAAATATTAAGATTTTTTCCCTTTTTTTAAATAGTATCACTTGAGAGAAAGGAGATGTTATGTTAAGGTCACAAATGTATGGTAAATACAAATTATATATAAACAATATCACAATGTTTCTTCACAAAAAAACAAATAAAACAATAGAAAATTTCAATGTCAGTAAAATTTATTGTTCTTTAATAAAGGATTAAATAAATAAAAAAATTAAGAAAAGAATTGTCTGAATTCTTAACCAATATCATTTCAAAAAGTTTGTGGATTAAGAGGGGGGGGGGGGTGCGCTTTCAGAAAGCCTAATTTTTCGTCACTTTGCACCACCATTAATTAAGATGGGCTTTTTGGAATTCATGGAACTTCCTGCAGAAAGATGTGAAACACCTGAAATGTGTTGCTCATAAATGGTTTTGCCCGAAGAGAGTTTTTTGTAATATTCGTTAAAATCTAAACGATAGCAAAGATATTGTAATTTATGGCCCATAAACTTACTGATGTCAAGCAAATTCAAAAACATTTGTACCATGTTCTGAAAAGAAAGAAAAAAAAAAATATATATATATATATATATATACATATCAAAGGTAAAGTAATAAGAAACACAGGCTTACCTCTATATTAATGAATTCTGCGACAACTTCATGTTTGTGTGTGTTTCTTGTGTGAATCTAACTTTGATAATTACACATTGAATTTTTATTTTTCGAATCAATTGTACTTGAGGCACCCCAGAATGAGCAATGACAAAAAGGACACATTTTGCCTTGACACCAAATTTTTGTACTTCTGGTTGAATCATAAACAATACAATAATTTATAATTTTGCCATCACAGATTTTTTTATTAAAAAAAGGCAGTTTTATTTACAAAAATTTTACTAATAGCCTTAAAAATACATAGTTGTATTTACAAGCACAGTTTTTATTAAAAGTTTTTTTTATTTGTGAATTTGGGAGATTTATAAAATAAATTATAAATATATAGTTTTATATAAAAACTTTATTATAACGAAATGTAAAAACAAATAAAACAACAAAAAATGTTTTTTTAAATATTTAAATAAAAGGATGATGTGCAGAGATCAGTTGACACCAGTTTGGCAACAGAGAGAGAAGAGGACGTGCTTGCAGCAATGAAAAAAAACTTCATTTTGGAAGAAAACCTTATTGTGGTTCGTTTTACATTGCACAACATGATACAAGAGCACAACAAAGTGATATTTGCTTTTGGGTTTTCTATCAGAGGTAAAGCCAGCATGTGTGTAAGTTTGTGCTGCAATGTCAGAACTCTGATGACAAAGTGAATTACACTGAAGAAGTACTTCAACATATCTTGACAAGCGGTTTGAATGATAATGAAATCCAGCTTGACCTCGGAGGAGACGTACATTAAAATATGTTCAGGATCGTCAAAGCTAAACAAGTGCAGTAGAACTCTTACCCCTCTCACTGAGACTGGAATCAGATAGCACAACGAACCCCCTGGAAGCATGCCAATAGTTTTCTTATATATAGAAAGGGCCATTTAAGTAACGCATCACTTGATGTGAGAATAAACATCTGTCAGGAGCGTGATGTTATTTGGCAGCGAATGCTGGACCCACACTCGGTCTTCTCTTGCCCGAATGCAGCCCCATGAAAGATTCATAATCAAACGAATCAACGTTCGAAGGATCTGCCTGCCACTGAACAATAAGCTCCATATATTTCGTTTTCTTCTCTCTACTAGTTTGCTTGTTTTGTTTCTGTCCTGAGTCGATTTTTCATTGCTGCAAGCACGTCCTCTTCTGTCTCTGTTGCCAAACTGGTGTCAACTGATCTAGTTAAGTCTATGCATGATCCATCATCACATCATCCTAATAATTGAATTACATTTTCCTGGCCTGTAACTCAGAAGCATGATCCCACTATTGAAAGAACTCATATCTATAAATGGTTTTTGGTTTATGCTGATCATATTTATTTATCTGTATTTAGTCTGTTGTCTTCTGTTACCTCAAATACGAAGGGCCAACATTTGCAGGATGCTGACCGGATCCCTCATATTGGCTATAAAAGGAGCCCCTGTCAACCATGATGCTCAGAGCTTTATTTTGACTCTCACGACCTTTATGTTTGCTTGGTGTCATTTTTTAATGGTTTTGTTAGTGTATGTAGCAATACCAGGCCCAGGCTTATTTTACCTGTGATCCTGTCACATGGATAGTGTTTATCTATCCCATATATAGAAATAACAGTGCACTATCACACGCATTGTACATATTAGATTTTACAATGTAGAATGTTTAGAAACAAAGTGTTTCCGGACCTATGTTTATCAGAACGTTTTTTCATTATTTACACATATAAAACATAATCCCGGAGTTATGTCATCGCTTTTCCAAACACTCTGTATAACAGCTAAAACGTGCACCTTCTACAAGTCTGAGCAAAGGGAGTTAACTCTGTCATGGCATGATGATATTCTCGCATCTAGATCAATGAACATGCGGATTATTATTCAATTTCCACAATTGCAAACTAAAACCCTTGCAGGGTTTCAAAATTAAGTGGATGTAAATATTTTTTTCCTGTTTACCTTTAGGAAAGATAAATTATAGTCAAAATCAAATCCAAAAATTGTTTACCTGATAGGTATTGGCAAGCACAAGAAATTCTGCCTTCATCGAAGCGATTTTCTCACAGAAATTATAACGCCGAGCCATTTCAATGTCTTCTTGATTTGTACTTAGACCCCATTGACCCTAGAAGAGAAGAGTTGCTTCTTGTAGTAATCACAACAGATTAAAAAAAAAATTAATTTAAAAAGACAAAAGTAAACAACACCCACTCACCCCCAAAATCTCTATTTTTGAGATTTGTTTTTTTTTTTTTTACATTTTTTAATTAATACAGATTAAGGACTAATTTACAAGATTATCAAAATATTTATTATTTATTTTAAATATATTTTTATTTTACTTACAAGGCTGTTGTCTATATAACTGTCTTGCAAAATGGACCCCAACGCATTTACCTTTTTTTTGTCTTTCTTTACTAATGAGGCAGCACTTATCAAGGGCAAAAGCCACTTGAGGATAAGGGTTAATGAGATAGATTGTCAGCTGAATGAGGAAGAATATTATAAGAGGATTGAAAATGATGACTGGAATGAACAAAGTTTGATTATTTATGAAGACGGTTTATGACAAGTACTTGTGACATTTGATTTGAAGATGACTATGTTGTGGTCTGTGGTGAAGCAATCCCGTAGTAATGTGTTTCACAGATGGGAAGTTCTTGGAAAGAAAATCTTATTGAGAAAAAAAAACAAAAACACCCTTAACATTGGCCAAAATATTAAAAAATTTTATCTTTAGAAAATGAAATATTCTTCTCCTATTCATTTAATATTGCTTTTCCCTTATTCAGGGGTCAAACGTTTTCTGATATTACGCAGGCTCACTCTTCAGTTCTCAATCTTCAGCAGGTAAACTGTCTCAAAATACCACTGTGTGGTCTTGTCTAATCACTTGCTTCCAAGTTTTCCTTGGCCGGCCAACCTTTCTGCGATTTAAGGCATCCCTGTTTCTGCCAGGGGTTTATCCAGGAAGATGAACGCTCTATGACTATACCAACGTAACCCATTCATCCTCAGGATAATCTTTATGCTGGGCAAATGTAGTGTTTTGAATTTATATAACTAGAATACCCGTCCCAGGATGGGTAAAATTAATTCCCCGAATAGAACAGTTTTGAATCACTTTTATGTCCCCTTACGAACATTAAAATTAAGATACAATGATATTAAACCTTTTGTCTTGAACCCTTATTACAATTTTGATCAAAATCTATCACATTTTGATTCTAGAAAATGTCTAAAATTTAAGGCTTAAGCTTAAAAGGTTTTACGAAGAACTTGAAATTCAGGGAATCTTACTTAATTGGTGTCTAATGACTATGGATTAAATGTAATGCAAATGTGAAATATTTGAATTTTCAAATGGGAGGTTGTGTCCATATTATGCCCCAAAAATCTTTTAAAAAAAAAAAATGGGGGGGGGGGGGTATATTTATTAATTGATGTCTAATACCTATTGTTAAAATTTCACAAGAATTGGAGGTATCTGAATTTTCATGAAGTGCTTCCACCCTCTCTTTGCCCTCTTCGCATAAAACTAAATATAGCCCACAGTACCCACCCTTACACCTAGCAGCTGTGTTCCAAAATTCATAATAATTGGTTAACAAGTTTAGAAGTGAATCCTATACATAGAAATATATAAATATTATTAAATTTAAAAAATAGAAGTACTATTAGAGTATTAATTCGTAAAAAAGAAGTTGAAAAGAATTTTTAATAAAAAAAAATAGATTTCATTATGTTTCCATTGTAAGCAGGGGGTTATTCGTAAAAAGGAAAATTACTGCCAGTAAATGTGATGCAAGAATATGCGTGAAGCTTTCCACGGTCAGGGAAGAAAAAATCCTTCTAGACTGAGGCAATTTTTATCCCAATCGAGAGTGCCCATTTTAGTGGGAGATTAAATTTACCAACGTTAAAAATCGACCTTTATTTCTTGGCTGTTAACTAATCTGTACTTTTACCATTGACTATGTCGTTGCTATTCAGTTGCCTCCCCATGATGGGAGGATTATACAATGGTTGTTTGATAATTTTGCTATTTAATCTTAATAAAAAAAAATTTTAAGTTAGCAAATGGGATACTAATAATGTAATATGAAAGTATCAGTGTAATGTATCATCTTCTTTTCAGTTGTTTGGGTCTGTGAATGCCAACTACTTTATGACTGCTTTTAAAACATTGACGGGAATAATTTGGGTCAGTTAAAGTAAGACTCAGCATAATAAGCAAGAAATCTTTTTATACTCAAAACATTAACACCATTGAACATCAATAAAGATAATGAAAAGTCAGTCTAATTGGTACACTTTTTGATGCCATCCATAACACCACGCTGCGAAAATGAGTTGGTGACCCAAACAACCTCCGAGTTCACTAATAATATGTAGTAAGAAAGTAATTATTTCGTATTGCCCGTTAAAGAAAATGTGGAAATCTTTTTTTTGAGGGGGGGGGGGGGCGTGAAGTTTGATATATATATATATAAAAATAAAAAGAGGTTTTCTTTTGTGAGTAAAAGAAAAGGAAAAAAAAGATGAAAACTGAGTTTCCCTACAAAAAAGGTATTGTAAGAATTTTTATTTTTAAAGTTGAAGAATGAAACATGTATTTATTTTTTAAATAATATGACTATTATTATTATCATTATATTATGTTTACAATGTTCAATAATTTGGAAGCGTAAGTTAACCCAGTGACGCAAATAACCCCTGAATTACGTGATAATGTTGAATAAGTAATTTTGTATGTGCCAAGAAATATAAAGGTAGAACTCGTTTTTAAGTTGTTTTTTTTTGTTGGGGAGAGGGGGGGGGGGCGTTTTTGCGGTGTGTTTCTCTTTTTGTTTTTTCTAGTTAAAATTCTTATAAAATCATTGAATAAGCGCAAAGGAAATTTTATTTAAAGAAATCTATTTTTAATGTTGACGAATGAAACATGTATTAGTTGGTTTAAATAAAAATATTACTATGATTCTTACGATGAAATGTCTATTTTTAATGTGATAAAATTAAGAAATGTACATATTAAACAAGAGAATAAAACAAAATACCACAGAATGTGACTTGGGAGTAAATTTTAATTATAAAATTAAATATTATAATCATATTTTTCTATAATCTCAAAGGCAAATAAAATAATTGGTTTGATTAGACATTTTATTTAAAGGGAAACAAATGTTATTGTTAGAATATTTAAGACTAATAATTACACCTCATCAAGAAATATTAAAAAAATGTCTACTATTAATTATTTTGAAAGTTTAAATTAAATCACTTCTCATTTATCTCTAATAAAGTAGTTAATCCTCACTTTTCCAATTTCTCCCTGTAATTTTTACTTTTTGTATTAGTTTTGTCACTCTTTGTATACCTTCCAACATTCAAGCAAGTCACAAATAACTATCTGAAATTGATTTTATCTTAGGGAAGTTACAAAAACGCAGACGTCAGAAAATTGATGAGAAAAATAAATGAAAATTTAATATTTGCAATTAATTTTTAAATAAATGACAAATGTTTGCAATTAATTTTAAAATAAATGAAAATAAAATGTTTAATGTTTAATAAAATATTTAATTTTCATTTATTTTAAAATAAATGAAAATTAAATGTTTGCAATCAATTTTAAAATAAATGAAAATTAAATGTTTGCAATCAATTTTAAAATAAATGAAAATTAAATGTTTGCAATCAATTTTAAAATAGATGAAAATTAAATGTTTGCAATCAATTTTAAAATAAATGAAAATTAAATGTTTGCAATCAATTTTAAAATAAATGAAAATTAAATGTTTGCAATCAATTTTAAAATAAATGAAAATTAAATGTTTGCAATCAATTTTAAAATAAATGAAAATTAAATGTTTGCAATCAATTTTAAAATAAATGAAAATTAAATGTTTGCAATCAATTTTAAAATAAATGAAAATTAAATGTTTGCAATCAATTTTAAAATAAATGAAAATTAAATGTTTGCAATCAATTTTAAAATAAATGAAAATTAAATGTTTGCAATCAATTTTAAAATAAATGAAAATTAAATGTTTGCAATCAATTTTAAAATAAATGAAAATTAAATGTTTGCAATCAATTTTAAAATAAATGAAAATTAAATGTTTGCAATCAATTTTAAAATAAATGAAAATTGTGAAACAATACCTGCTTTGATTTCTCTTCCTTCATTCTCACAAATTGAATTCGGTTTTCTTTCTCCAAATTGCTACATTTATACAAATTATCCAAGTTTGATTGAAACTGGATGATTAAATCAAAGATGGCTCGCAACTGCTTGGAAATATTCTTTAGAAAAAGAAAATTAAAATTTAAAAAAACATCAAATTACTTTCAGAAAAAAAAGAAAATTAGATCTTCAGTTTCTTTTCTTGGTGGAATCTTTGATACGACAGGTACCCGAAAATGATGGACTAATAAAGTTCGCTTTTGCTTTAAGACATTTTTTATTTATTTATTTATTTATTTTACTTCTGGTCGTTTATAATTTAATCGTATAGAAGTATAAATAAATGGTTTTAAAGTTAAAGTGAACTTTTTTTTAGGCTACCATTTTGGAGTGCCTTTTATATTAAAAGATCCCGTTCTTGTTTCTAAGAATTTTAGATTCTTTTTCAAATCAAAGCTTCATTTTCTAAGATGTGTTAAGATTAATATAAACATCTCAATTTTTGAGAAAAGGCAGCATGAGAAAAACAAATATGTCTTGAAGTTGTCGTTAACTTGCACTCGTTACGTGGGGTCATGTTTACAACAGCTATGTCCGTAGTGTCATGTTACATGCGAATGAATTCTGGCTTCCGACTAATTCAGTCTTTCTGAGGATGCAGAAGAAAGACAAGACTATGATTCGGTGGATTTGTGGTGTGTGTCTTGGCGACAGAGTTATTCCTGACTTCCTGCTATTGAGGCTAAAGATGCCCAGACTAGAGTCAGCTCAGCATTGCAACCGTTTGCAGTGATACAAACATGTTAAGCAAAGCTTTGAATGGATAAATCGATGTACACGTATCTCAGTTGATATTAAAAAACAAAATTTAAAAAACAAAACTTTTCATCATTTTCATTTTTAAATGGGTAAAATTGTGCACCTAACATTGATGCATAAGTTCATACTTGAATTATTTTAATGGAATTATTTCAACGCAATAATCCACAACGCTACACGTGTCAGTTAACCCATCTTCAGTAGCTAAATTAAACTAGTCCAGCTATCAAAGACAAGGGTCAACATGGTATTAACCCCATAAATTTCATTTCCTGATAACTGCTGATATGGATGGCTAATCTTCTCTTCATTTAACATAATTTAACGTTTTCTTATATTTCGCAAGCTTACTCTCCAGTTCTCATGGTTCAGCGGATCAACTGTCTTTAAATTTCACTCTGTACAGTCTTATCTAATAACCTGCTTCCAAGTTTTCCGTGGTCGATCAACCTTCCTGTGACCCAAGACATCGATGCTCCTGCAACAGTTTATCCAGGAGGATGAACGTTCCACATGACAGTACCAGCATAACCAATTCATCCTTAGGATAACCTCTATGCTGAGCAAATGTAGTACTTTCAACAAACTATCCAACCTAATGTGTTGGGTTTGGTCAGATCCATCTAATTATGAATCTGTCATTGTGTTGTAGTCTGGCGAGAAAGGACTGGGCGAGGGCCCAGCATTCACTGCCATATAACATGACACTCCTGACACAGCTGCTATACAACTTATCCTATCCCAGATGAAGAGAGAGACACGTTACGATGTTATCAGAGGCAACAGTTCACAAAATTTATACATCAATATATAATTGTATAGTAGTATAGATAAAAATTATTATGTTGTTACTAACATTCTGCCATAAATGTGCGGGTGTGTGTGTGTGCGAAAAAGGACAAACGGAAAATAGATTTAAATACAGGAGAAAAACAATAAACGAGAGAGTTGACCAGTTTCGTTCGTATCAACGAACGTCTTCAGAAAAAGTGAAGATTCACCTTTTCTGAAGACATTCGTTGATACCAACGAAACCGGTCAAATCTCTCGTTTCTTGTTTTTCTCCTGTATTTAAATCTATTTTCCGTTTGTCCTTTTTCACACATTTTGTCTATCACGGCATTTCATTTTCATGACATATCGTGCATTTTACCCTATAAATACACACACACACATACATATATATATATATATATATATATATATATATATATATGTGTGTGTGTGTGTGTGTGTCTATTAGCTTTTCACTTTTATAATGTTGTACTTGTTTTTTGTCCACTTTCCTTTCTAATTTATTTTCATTATTTCCTTCAATAAATAATTTTAATTTTAAAAATTTATATAATAATATGGTAAGGTATTTCATGTTCGTACGTACGTTATCACCTTTCACAAACATTTAAAAAATGAGATCGTCTGATCAGCAAAGACTTGATATCGCTAAGGTAAAATAAAATCTGACTTTACCCATTGTAAAATAAATTGTTCCAAAATCACATTATGTCGTCCCATCAACTAAAACAGTACAATTTTAAATAAATACATTTCAAAAAGTTATTTTCCTTTAATTAATTTGAAGAATATTTAGCTCACAATTATTTTTATGGTGAGAAGACAGTATTTTTTCAAAAGAATTAAATTGATGCAATTTTAAACAAATTAGAGATGTATTCGTTTTATTTTTTATTTAATGAGTCATTTTTTTTTAATAGTATGACCTTGAGATACATTTATTATTAATTCAAACAAAATATTATTAACAGTAAATTACACAGATTGATTTAGAAAGCACCGTCGAATTTCCACAGGGTCCTGCTAATAACTACTAATTAAATACATTGAAATTGACAGTACGATAAAAAAAAATATTAAAAAATCCTAAATCAACATAGTAAATATTTTAAAATCATATAAAAATGACATAGTTTTAAAAGAAAAAAAAAAATACTTACATAAGATTCATCATCCAATAAACATTCAGTTGTAATTTCAACTAGAAATGAGCCATGAGCTATGATTATATCATTCAAATCTTTAGATTTTTTAACTTCCGTTACCAGTTTATCCCAAGAACACTCCAATACCTAAAAATTAAATTGACATGATCATAAAGAGAATAAAATTCATTGAAATTTAAAAAAAATTTTTTTTTTTTAATAGTAATACTTTTTAAAAATCATTTCATTAAAAATAATTTCATTAAAAATAAAAAAAAAAGAAAAGAAAAAATGATAGCGTACCTCAAAGTTGATGTAATATTGCAGCTGGCTAATAAACTGGACCATTTTGGAACATAGAACATGGCAAACGTGCAATACTCCATTTAATTCTGGAAGAATCAAAGCAACATTTATAAATATTTAAATCCATTTTAGCAAATCAACAAATATTAAAGTTACATCTCGTGTTTTGTTTTAGATTCTGAAATGTTAATATTAGAAGATAAGCAAAATATTTCTATCTTTACTCTTATTCTTTTTAACGGCAGTTTTATTGTCTGCTAAGATGGAATCTATTTCGTCTTTTGATTCTTGCTGATTGGAATGTTAGAAATGGTATCAGTTTGGTTGTAGTTTTCTGGCTTTCCTTTTCCATAGTATTCTAATATACAAAAAAATAAAAAAAGCAGTCTAAAAATATTTAATGAACTTCAAGATTCAGAGCAAACTCTTTTCAAAGTCTTTTCCCCACGTGTCCGCTCTGCCATCTTCCATAGCAGTGAGGCATGGGCCCCAAACACTTCTGATCTGCAACGGCTTCGACTTAATGACCAAGCCAAGGTGGATATGCAACAGCAAACTGGAGGAAAGAATCCCGTCAATCGCCTTTATCAGAAACTTTTGGCTTGCTTCAAAAGTTTCTGATAAAGGCGGTTGAAGGGAAGTTGCCAGCCAAGTAGTGATCACAAAGGCTATCAGCGATGAACGCCATCTCCTTCATGGACGTGAACCAACATACCAAAGACTGAAGTCAAGAAGCTTCCTCAGCCATGTTGAACTCCTAACAACATCTCAGGAAGAGACCAGACTACAGCTGTTAACCAGACGACTAGAAGATGGCCCCCCTCATAACAACATGGGAATCCCTGCTTCTGAGAAACTCCCTCCCGGTTCAGAGGTACCCTGGCTCCGGTAGAAAACACTAAACCGCTTGAGAATGAGAATGGAGCGATCAAAAGTTGCTATGAATAGATGGGGCTACAAAACTGACCCAATCATCTGTGAATGTGGAGAGGAGGACCATACGATGCAACATTGCCTGGTCTGTCCCCTACTGCCCAACCGGTGTAGCTTGAAAGATATTGCAGAGTACAACACTATTGCAAAGGACTGCATAAAATTGTGGGCAACTGTCATATGACCACATGCTTCAAAGACACGCAAAGAAGAAGAATCAGAAACTTGGTATTGATAGGATTTTGAATGCCTGACACACTCGGTATCTCAGGCGATTTGGCCATGTACAACGTACCGCCGCTTGCATCAACTCTATAACGCTTGGATACCCCAGGCACTCGTAGTAGACCGAGGAAAACCTGGCTTGAGTGCATAAGCAGTGGTTTGACTGCATGCAACATGACTTGTATCAACTCTTTGGATTGATCTGCATAGAGAGCAGGTGCGAGATGTTGCCTGGTTTCGCTTACCCCAGAATATGGGACCCACAAAGCACCTTAAATACTAAAACTGGACGGAAACTGTAGCTTTTCTTTAAGAATGCAGAATGATAATCCAATAAATATAAAACAAATCGATAACCCCAATAAAGACGTGTCCAGTTAAACATCGAATGAAAAATTTGATTTAAAAGAAAATTTATGATGGAAATATTAAATTAAGCCCAATAATATTTATCTTTGAGAAAATTAATTTAATTCATTAAAGCGTAGAAAGCAGATAGCTGGCATTTGTCTGCCCTAATCTTTGACGAATACACTGTAAATTTTTTTTTTTAATTATCCATGATTAATAAATCATGTCATTTTTACATGTTTTCTTTAAATAACAAAAGTTTATTTCTTTATGATTATTATTTTTTTTTTTTTTTTTTTAATAAGATTGATGAAAATATAAATTTCCTTACAAAAACTAAAATTTCTAAATTCAGTCATACTCGTTCGTAACTTATGAAAACAAAAACAGCAATCTATCTGACTTTCACGGGCAACGTTAATTGTTGACCGACATAGCTAGTGATAGAGATGCAATGTCTACATCTAAAAAAAAAAATACTTAGTAATTTCAACGTATTAAAAGTTATGTAATAAGTAATGTCATAAGTTATCTCCCTTGAATAAGAATTTAGATAATTTTCATGAACAAATAACTAAGTGGACTAAAGCTGAATATTATTTACCTCCTTTTCCAGGAGATTAAACACAAGGTCAGGTATGGTCTTGAAAAGCCAGCACACTAGGATAAGCACACTCTGGCTTACAAAAAAATGCGTGAGCAACCCCGTCGGTATTCCCTGGGAGGGGTGCCTCAGGCGATTAGCAATAAACTAACCACTTTGCAAAGAGAATGTAAAGCCTGGGAGTGTGGATCTCCTAGGACTGAACAGAATCATGCTCTTGTGTTTTTATTACATAATTCAAATTTAACTATACATTTTCTGTTTTAAGCCATTACAACTTTTTGAATTTGGAAAAAAAAAAAACGATAGATAGATAGATAGATAGATAGATAGATAGAATTTATAGACATTTATAACAATGCGTAAATATGCCGGGCTGTAAGAAATACTGAAAACAAGATGCATTTTTTAAATTTATTTAAATTTTAATATTTAAAAAAAGAAAATCTGATTTGCTTTCTCGTTTTCACTTCATTCACTAGAGTTGCATGTGCAAAGCCGGCATATCACAATATTTCAGGGAAAACTTCCTCCTTCTCAAGTGTTTCTATTTCCTTCGGTAGATGTAGAACAGTTAAGGTAGCAGGTCCAGTTCACAGGGAAGGCCAAGAAAAACATGGGAGGAAGTGATAAAAAGGGACTTGAGAGAAAGAAGTATAAATAAAGACCTGGTTAGTGATAGGTTAGTAAATAAATAAACAAATTGCATCTTGTTTTTCAGTATTAACTAGAAACTGGGTATTGGTGATATTATGGATGCCATAAGAGCTCAGTGTCTCAGGTGGTTTGTCCATGTACAGCGTGCCACCTCTAGCATCAACTCCATAACACCCCTGGATATCCCAGGCACTAGGGAGCATAGTAGAGCAAAGAAGATCTGGCTTGAGTGTGTAAGCGGTGATTTGACTACATGCAAAATGACTGATATCAACCCGTTGAATCGGACCGCATGGAGAGCAAGCGTCAGACATTGCCTGAGGTTTCCTATCCCGGAGTTCGGGACACTCATAACACCTTAAATACAGAAGCTGGATGATGACAATGAAAACAATATTTCATAACCCCCCCCCCCCTTATCCCGAATAATGGTGTAGAATTTCCAAAGGAATTTTTCTTGACTTGGTCAAACCTAGCTCTATATCAAAAATATAGGTCATTTTATAGACAAGCCTAGACAAAACCCTTCTTTCCAACAACAAAAATATCCGTCGACTTATGGCCGGGATCAATTTATAGCTGAAACAATATAGTAATTGTCATAATACTTCACTGATATTTAACGTTTTCTTTAAATAGGTTTTAAAAACAGATTTTAAAAAGCGTTTTCTTTCAAATTATGTGACAAAAAAGTACAAATTTCAATTTTAAAACGTCTGATTTCCACAACTTAAAATAGTTTTTTGAATGCAAACTATGTACTCAAAATATGCTCACAGGTCAAGAAGCAAAGTGTAGTATCTGTTCTGATATTACACTTCATCTCGTTTGTCCTCTAGATTGGGGCAATTTTAATTTTTTGTCCAATCCGGAGTGTCCTCTTTTAGGGGAAATGAATTTTCTCCACATTAAAAAACAACTTTGCTGAAAAAGTCAACTGTTTGGACACAGAGTTACTAAAATGTAATTCAACCAAAAGTATTTCTATTTATTTTGTTTAAAATGTTTTTTTTCAGAATTTGTTCTGCTTTTATACTATTAGGTGTTGAGGGTGAGCCTGTAAAAGGTTGTAAACAATCAACCTACAAAAACTTTCCGTTGGCATTTAATGAAATCCCTTTCTTCTCAAGTATCTGATTCTCTCTCTTTTACCGGATATGACTTACCTGGTAGCTGTCGGTAGCTTTTAGCATTTGATAGTAGATCCTTCCAGACAGTGGCTAAAATGTACTCCATCCGTTTAGCTCGCCATAGAAAATTGAATGTTCTTAAATACATTATGACACATTTATCATTAAATACCTGAAAAATTACAAAAAGTGAAAAAAATTAATATTCAATTCAATATATATATATATATATATATATATATATATATAGATATATATATAGATATATATATATATATATATATACACACACATAAGATTTTAATAAGATTAAAGTTGAGCCCTGTTCGGGGAAGTTAAAAATAGACTGACACGTAGCTATAAGGCATATTCTGACAACGTTCGTAGAATCTTTAGTCAGTCTTTCTAGATATACCGCCCTTCGCATAAATAGAACTTAAATTCCCTTCTTGAATCAGGTAATGTCCCACGGCCTAATGGTTACAGCGCTTGCTTACGGAGTCTAGGTTGATTCTGTGGCAGGGGTTCGAACCGTGCGACCGTCAGAGATTATCATCCCCGCACTGATGAGAGCGAAAGCTCGAAACGCTAGCATATGTAGGTAAAAATAATTTAATATTATTTAGTTAAATTAATATATATATATATATACATATATAAATAAATGTAGGTAAAAATAGTTTAATATTATTTAGTTAAATTAATATATATATATATATATAAATAAATGTAGGTAAAAATAGTTTAATATTATTTAGTTAAATTAATATATATATATATATATATATATATATATATATATATATATAAATAAATGTAGGTAAAAATAGTTTAATATTATTTAAGATTATTATATATATATATATTCACACACACACACACACACTTTAACAATCATAAACAGACTATTAGAGACAAGTATCCATGCATTACAATCTCCCAAACCACACCATAAACAACATTGAATGCATCCTCATAGCCTCCAATTATAAGACGAAAATACAGAACCAAACTCATTCTGAGACAATACCCACATCTCAGTACTGAACAAAGATTTGGGACCTCTCAATGATTATTCATTCTATAAACACACAAACTAACTAACAACATTTTCCTACAGGGGAGGATGAGTATGTGCCTTATGGAAAATAACTTATCTTTCTTCATTACCAATTTTTCTTTTCCAATGTTTCACTTTCTTCATATATTCACTTTCGTATATAATATATATATTACATTTTACCATTCTCTATACACTATGTAGACATGTGTGTGCAAACATTATATATATATATATGTTATATATATAGATGTGTATGTGTGTGTGTGTGTGTGTTTGTATATATGTATATGTTCTCAAATAACACTGGAATAGGGAATATTTCGCCCCCTCCTGCATAGAAAATCTATGCAGGCTAAACTTAACATTTTATGGCTTCTCAAAAGATATTTTTAAAGAGACATTTTGTATTCCTACAGGTCAGCAAATAATAAAGAATATAAACATTTATATATTTTTCACATTAATTTTTTATACATATTTTAAATTTGATCATGTGACCTTTCAGTTTTGAATCTAATGTTTTTCTTTTTCCTTCTTTCTTCAATATGAACAACTAAAGAAAAGACAGACTTTCTTTGCCTGAGGAGATCGTAGTTTTTAATGACTACCGATCGAAACATCATGTCAGTGTCACTTTTGCATATGTTTATATAAATAAAAATATTAATAAACATATATATATATATATATATATATAGGGTCTTCAAAAAGTAATTATTTTTTTTTAAATTTTAATAATATCAAAACTGTATTTCTGATAACAAAACGTCTACACAAAAAAAAATTAAATAAATATTTGCTTTATTGCATTACTACATCATTTTTATTACGCTTTCTTATTCTAGCTTTTCCTGGACATTGAATAGGGCGAAATGGCCAAATATGATAGCCTTCATGTTCACCGAATTTGGCACCTCCTGGTTTTTTCATGTTTAGTTTTCAACAAATAACAACAAACAATTGATCAATTAAAATCAATTATTGAAGAAGAAAGTTTGAGAATAACTACGGGGAATTTTGAAAAATGTGTTGAAATCATTTGTGGGCCATTTGCTTTGTGTTTGACTTTTTATATTTAACGATTTGAAATCTCTGATAGTACATGTGCCATTCCAACGAAGCCTCTTTTTCGGAAGAGTCTCCGCGATGCTGGTGGTGTTATATCTTGCATGAATGGTATGGTTTGGGATTTCGACAGAGAGATGGATGCATAGGATGCGTCGTAGGCAGTACATGTCAAAGACTATGCGCAAAGATCTTTGTGCAGTCGTAGAACAGTATTGTGCATATCGACGCTTGGTATATCTCGATTTTGTTGAGAGTTTGATCTCTTGTTGAGACAACAATCTTCTCGGGAGGAGGCAGTAGGCTGTGCGAACACAATCGATATGGATTGCAATCTCATCCTTTCCCTGTAACCACAGGTTGAGCCGAGATATTTGGAATGTTCGACTTCTTCAACAATGATGCTGCTGAGAATGATAATGACTCAAAAAGAGACCGTAACATATACAGCAACTATCGCGGAATACGTCTAATTACTGTTGCATCAAAAATCTTCTCAACTGTTCTTCTGCAACGATTTCAAAACCAAAGAAACCTTTGATCCCGATCAAACCAATCCTGCGAGGTCATGGCTGCACCGATCAAATACTTTTACTTAGGCCCAGCACTGTTCTAGAATCCGGCTATCAACAGGGAACTGTTGGATGTATCATTGACT
This sequence comes from Sepiola atlantica, assembly GCA_963556195.1. Taxonomy (NCBI): domain Eukaryota; kingdom Metazoa; phylum Mollusca; class Cephalopoda; order Sepiida; family Sepiolidae; genus Sepiola; species Sepiola atlantica. The sequence goes on along the minus strand of OY744516.1, from coordinate 122,906,281 downwards.
TCACTGCTGCATTCGACTGTTGATCACGAGTCTTTAGGAAATAATGAGCCATGACGGATTTCCACCCAAACTTTGTAATCTGCTGACAGCCCATTATTCACACACTCAAACAAAAGTCTATTGTTACAGAAAAGGAATCAGAATTCTTCAATGTACAAACTTGTGTCTGCCAAGATTGCGTCCTTTCCCCCATCCTATTCAACTATATAATCGACAGGATCTTTGATCATGGCATGATAGACTTTAGAGGGATGCAATACACAAACTGGTGTCTGCCAAGCTTGTGTCCATTCCCTCGTATTAGTTTTAGTCATGAAGAGAGGAAGGGGAACAAAACTTACCCCCTAAGTCAATATGCTATTCAAATCACTGGGTTTAAATATTTAGTAAGATACATATATTTAGTGGCACTGTTTAATCCCGTCAGATAAATAACATATTTTTTCCATCGGTAATGGATAATATATTATATTTTATTTCCATTACATATTTTTTATTCTACATCCCATTAATTTATATAAAAATATGTATTTTACTTACATGGAAGACATATCTTATCTTCAACATGTTTTTATTTTCTTTGCTATATAAACCAACATGGCATGAATAAATAGAGTTTCTATTTTATATTTTAGTTTATATTTTAAGATAAATAACTAAATAATTATTTTAACAGTAATTCTCAAAGTGACCAGCATTTTTACAAAAATCGTTAGCATTCTTTTCCTACCATTTTAATTTCATGCAAACCTGATTTCTGGTCACAATCTTGAATTTCCTTTCCACCACTTCGTCTGAGAAACACTCCTTTGAAAGAAGGTTCTAAATAAAGTCAGTATCACCATTTTTAAAAATCTTTTTTAATACATACTTTTATTAGATAAAAAATATATCATCTTATCTTCGACATACTTTCAATATCCTTGTTCTATAAATAAATATGGCAGCCTGCTGGCGAATATACCAGCTGGAGAATACAGGACTTCCTTCCGTAACCATCGAAATGACCAGCACTTTTACTACTATTTTCAACGGTTCCTCACTTTTTTTAGACAATGCTGGGACAGGGGTTCTGCTAGTATATATAAAGCTAAGTGCATTTTATTATTGATATATATTATGTATATCACTGTTATATATATATTTATTATTTGTAGCTCCTAGAAATCCCTCTAGATGGGCACTGTAAGTGTAGTATTAACACAGCATGACATCGCTAGCTATATATGCATCGTTCCTTTCATTAAGTAGAACGCTCTCTTGACATCAAGACGCTGAAATAAGTGTTAAAATTATCACTGTTTATTTAGCTATTCCGTGGTGGCTGAGTGGTTCTAGATGTCGGGATTTGAGTTGTAAAATACTTGCAGCCCAGTGTTTCGAATCGCGCGACCAGTAGTGAATAGTCATATCTCTATGCTGATGAGTCCCGATTATAAAGGATACATAGATAATAAAACAAAACAAATATTTATTATATATATATATATATATTTCTTTTCCTACCTGGTACATGTGTACTGGAAATAAAGCAGACAATAAACACCCCCATATATGACCTTGACAGGCAACCCCTGTTGACCGGTTTGTGAAATATTAATAATATTTATTTTAGTTTGCCGTTTTCAATAGCCCTGTTCACACTTCATAGAAGGCTTGAAGAAGGGAATGGTTCCCGAAAATTTTCTACAGACTATCCCCAAAAAACAAAAACTGAAATTGGGATTTACTTTACTTTGCTTCTAAAATTGTCATATAAATTTGGCACAAAATTATAAGTTGCACATTTATTTTTGTTTTTTATTCATTCTCAGTTTTTTTTTATTCACTATTATTATACTTTTTTCTCCCACTTGTGCGCTTATGATTTTTCGTTAACTGATTACACCATATACATATAAATATACATATACTTATGAAATAATATATTATGTAGATATTATTTTTTATTTTAGTATTTACTTTAACAGTGCTCAATACATGAGTAGAGCTTAGAACAATAGTATGCAAATATACTTACGACAGAAATGTTTGTTTCATTTCCCAAAGGAAATCAGTCTGATGATTTCCTCCGAGAATAAAATAAAAACATTTCAGTGTAGCTCAATTGCCATAAGTATATTTTCATACTACTGTAGCAGTTACATGATTGACCTGTAGTGAACTCTTCAATGCACGAGATACACACGTGAGATCGTGATTTGACAAAAACTTAAATCATGTAACTTACAGCCAACTAGTCGAGATGTGATCCTGCCATCTCTGCCAGGCCGATGGCAGAGAAAATACAAACTCCGGGAAAAGGTTATTTCGCCTCGTCAATATATATTCACCACCATGTATAAAAGATGGTCTGTTCTGTTGTTCCGGTGAATAAATAAATATATATATATATATATTTATTTATATATATATATATATATATATATATATATTCCTTTAGTTGATGTATTTCATTCATCTGTGAGAACCTCATCTAAACTACTATATCTATACATAATTTTTATTATATATGTATATATTAATTTGCTTAAACGGATTCTGGAATGAATTGAAAATGCTAGATTATTTCAAAATTGTTAAAAATAAAAAAAAAAGTTACATCATTTTGTTAATTACCATTAAGATGGGCCCAACTTCCCATGTTGTGCCTTACGAGCACCAGAGATATCCACTCTTTCTGAAATCTAGTTGGAGAACGAGACCGTCCAAGCTTCTAAATTCTCACCAATGACGTCATAGCCACACAAGACTTGCTCTCCCCCATTCTCCAATATACATAAATGTGACGAGGCTGAAAGGGAGAACCCCCAGGATGCTGATGTTGAGCCAGCTGCGGTTCGTCGTTCGAAAAGGCAGTGGGTGGCGTGCTGTGTTTGCAAGCAAGACTGGACGCTTAAGTAAAGTATGATTTTTGGGAGAACAGGTTTAAAGCTCCCAAAATAACAATATCTGTTAATTGAGTTATCCCCCCTTTGCAAATTGGCTGTTTGGAGTCTCTAAAGTTAGGTGGCTCTGGTTGGTAGTCAATTTGCATAGGTGGTGGGTTTATTAATATAAAAACTGTACTTCTTGGACTGAAGAGTGGAGTTGATATTAAGAGAGACAAGAGAGGAGTGCAGAGTGGTTGAACATTGGATTGCCTTTAAAACCTTTGTTTTTATTTTTCACTGACAGATATATTAGAATAAAAAAAATAAAAATGAAAATGCAATTTGCTCACCGTTTTTATTGGTCCATCAACATGATAATAAAGACTGAAAACATCCCAACCTGTATCGCCAACAGAATCCTAGAAAGAGAAATTCCAGAAGTTATTTTTATATGCAACACACACACACACACTTTAGAGAAGATGACATTAAATATCAATTGAAAAATACCCGTGGCAGGACGGGTAAAATTAATTCCTGAACAGAACTGTTTTGCACCATTTTTATGTCCCCTATGCGAAGATTAAATCAAGATATAATGTTACTCAATCTTATGTCTAAAATTTTCCCTATATTATGCTCCCTAAAAACCCTTTAAAATACTACACAGAAATTTGGAGGATATCTATTAATTTATATCTAATGCCTATTGTTAAAATTTCACAAACATCGCAGGTAGGTTAATTTTCATAAATTTTATCAAAATATAAGTTTTTTATGAATATTTATGTAATGTTTTTTTTATGATATTATGTTATGTTAATTTCTTTACAATTATAAAACATATCCAGTTAAAAAAAATTCTTTAGACTTATGAGAGATTCAAACTCAGATATGGCAAGTATAAAAAACTCAAAGTAAAGCATTTGAGTGAATTGAAAAAAGGATAAAACATTTAATTTTCAGTGTTTTGACATCGTAAAAACAACTGCCTTAGTAATGTGTACCCTGCCTATCCTTTTTTTTTGTCAACCAATCAGATGTTTCTATTTGCGTGCAAACAGAAACTCCAAAAACATCACTTTTTAATAGTACATAGATTCTTATATTTGTCTCTAATACTAAAACACTGATAATCTTGCTTGCTTGATTGTTTGTACATTGGATGTTTTAGATGGCGGGAGGAAAGGCAAATGAGGCAACAAGTTGTTCGAGTAGGAGAATAGGAGGAGTAGTAGTAGTAGCAGCAGTAGTAGTAGCAACAGTAGTAGTAGCAACAGTATAAGAAAAGAGTAAAAGGATGACAAAAATTATTTGAATAAAGAAAAAGAAAAGACTAAAGTAGTAGTAGTAGTAGTAATAGCAGCAAACAAAATATTTATGCATACAGATATGGGTGGTAGGAGAAAAAGTGTAAAAGGTGCAGGCATGAGCGAGGACACGTGTGGGAGTAGGAGGCAGATTTATATTCACAAAATTGTCAATAACCCTGACACTTCTTTTGCCACTGCCCTGACATTTGCTGTGATGACTGTATTCAGTAAAGAAATAGTCTGGGGATTGTTCTGATAGACATTATCTCTGAGATAACCCTACATAAAATTTTTTGGGAGGTTATGGTCCGGTGAGTATGAAGCCCATTTAGGATCACACCTCCTCACATATCATTGAACAGCAATAAAACAAAGACTGTTGGATGTTTATGATTGAAATTTTGTGGACAAGTCAGGCATAGACTGAAGTTTATTTATACTAAATATGTTGGCTTGCAGAAAGGATTGTGAAATTTATTAACGATTCCATGGGTAGCATTTTTGAGGGGATCACCCTGTATTTTAAGTGAAAATCGTTTTCATCATTCATGAAGGTATCAGTTACCTAAAGTAGGGTAGAACTGCTACAATTGTTTGGGACTGTATATCTTAAATCATTCAAATAAGCTATTGGTTATTTGTGAGTTATCTGTTACTATTTTTTAATTTTAATTTTTTCACAAGTACAAATGTGTTATGTTGCCATTTTTGTGTGAGCAATTATTATTGCAAGTTTCAGTGAAGACGAAATAGTAGCTTGTATTTTTATTTAAGATTTTTTTAAATTAATTTTCTAACTTTTTCCCCCAAAAAATGTGTGTTATGTGCCATTTTTGTGTGAGCAATTATTATTGCAAGTTTGAGTGAAGACGAAATAGTAGCTTGTATTTTTATTTAAGATTTTTAAAAATTAATTTTCTAACTTTTTCCCCCCAAAAATGTGTGTTATGTGCCATTTTTACAAAAATATATTTGTTAAAGTAAAAGGTAAAGGTCGCATAGCCTGGACGCGCACGAGTGTCGTTGCCGACATCGCACACTGCCCATGGCCGTAGCGGCGGTGATTTGTTAAGAATCGCCGTGTCTAGGGCACAGCATATGGAAGGCGGAGCCCATCCCTCTCCTTCCGCTGCCTTGAACCTTCCTTGAGTTTTAGTCAGGTACCCATTTACTGCTGGGTGGACAGAGGGAGTTTTCAGACCCGAAAATTCGCATGCTGTGAGTGGGATCGAACCCGGGTCGTCCAGCCCAAAGACAAGTGCTATAACCACTCGTCCACAGGCTCTCCCTTGTTAAAGTATTATTTCATTAAAACCCCCAACACTAACCCTAAGTCCAGTTTGGTGGTCAAGAATGCTGGGCTTGGGGCAGAAACCCCTAAATTTAGGTGGTGGTGAAGATCGTTCGGCTTCACTTGATATAAAGATAGCATCTCAATCAAAATAGCTGCCAGACAAACTCGGAAGTTACGAAATTTTGAAATACTTTAACAAAAAACAAAAGAGTGTCAACGGATAACCCACATGTATCAAATATTGTTTTAATATGGATTCAAAAAAAATTACCTTCATCATTTTAACATCCAATCGATCTAAGATATCACTGTCATCAAACTGAGCATTTGTAGCTCGTATTGCAGCTTCCAGAATTCCAGTGAGATTATGAGGATACAAGGTATTTGCAGGCTTTGATAATTCTTTGCTGTTAATGACAAGATTAAAACCATGAATTAACAAAAGATTATAAGAAAGCCACTTTTCAAACTATATATTTTCATACAGCTGAACTAAGCATTTGGCATAATGGTTAGAGTGTCAAGAGACCGCAGTTCAATTCTCGTTTGAGTCATACCAAAGACTAAAAAAACTGGTTACATGATATCCACTTGCTAAAAAAACTCAACATCATCAGGTGAGAATCGAGTGTAAGTAGAGTAATCCTAGGAAAGGAGTGGAACCCTCCCCTACATCTTGGTGTAAATGAAAAGGGAGCCTTCGGGTCATGCTCAACCAAGGTCAATCTATTTATTTTATCTTTTTAAACTAATCAGTGACTACCAATTTAAAACAATACAATGAAACTAGAAAAGAATTAAGAAAGGAAAAAAAAAAAAAAAAAAAAAAAAAAAAAAAAAAAAAAAAAAAAAAAAAAATCGCTAATACTTACTGAAGCAAAGTCATTAAATGAGTAATAAAATCTCCTTGGCCGAAAAGAAGATATCGACGAAGAGCCTGTTTTAAATAAAAAAAATAAAAACAGTGTTATAGTTTCACACCTATGATGTCATTCTAAAAATAATCCAGTCGACCAACTATTACATACAATGTCTCCATCAGAAACTTCAGTGGATTTGAAATGATGTATCCAACAACAAATACGAAAACAAAAACAAAACTCTGATCATAATTTGTAATTCTCTTCAGAAAAATAGAAGTATCTCAAAATATTAGATATGAAATATGTTAATAACTATTAACATCCGAGTTATTTTTGTTTGGGAATTTTTTAGATGAGGATTGATAATGTGTATTAGTTGGATTATTCGAACTACTGCTCTCATCTTGGTTATTTTTTACGTTTCGAATGATGTAACCTCCGATCTTCTTCAGATCCATCATCTTTCGAACTCAGGAATCTATACAGAATTTCAAACTGAACCTTTTATTTAATCCATGAGAATAGACTGTTCTCGTTATGTCAGCCATGACCATGTAGACGTGTTCAGTTCAAAATTTCATATAGAGTTCAAAAAGATACACCTGAAGAAGGTCAGATGTTACGTCAGCCGTTGTGAAAATAACGACAAAGATGAGAATAGTAGTTTGAATAATGCAAATAATATACAAAATTATTTTTATTTAAAATTTATTTCTCATTATTTCAAATAATATAATCTATATAATACTAAAACTCTGATAATCTTGCTTGCTTGTTTGCACATTGAATCTTTTAGGAAGGAAAAACAGAGGGGGAAGTGGTGGGAGTAGTAGTAGGAGAGTAAGAGGATTATGTAAATAATTAGTCAACCTGTAAACGTCTGATCAATCACCATAGCAACAAGGGTTTTGATTGAATTATGTAACCAGTTTTATTCGGCAGGTCCAACCCTTCCTCATCCACCATAGTAGAGGCAGACACCATAGTAGCTATAGAGCTACCTAGCTTACAGGGCTCTGGTGATAAATCCAGGAGGAGTCAGCATCAGGATCTGTCGTCCTCTGGTTGTCTGCCTTTACATGTGGCAAGCATAGCCGTGTCAGGTGCGGAACTATGCCATTCCTTTGTGTGTTCTGGGCAAAACCTTTTCCGACTTCGCCTGCAACCACTACACCTTGCTGTTATCAGTGTCGGGGCAAAAAAAAAAAACCCACAGCAATCCTGCAGGTTAACGAATAGCTGTAACGACGCGGACAAGGAAAATCCTGAGGCACAATCTTCATGAGCTCTATGCAAAAGTCCAAGTCATCCAACAAACAAACAAAAAGCAACAGCAGCGCTTGAAACAGTGTTTACTTTTTGTTGTAGCTGACATCTCCAAAGTTAATTTGTGAAACCTCATTAATTTCTGTTAAATTGAAAGCAGACGGTAAGTTTATTCTCTGAATATACTTTTACATCCTTAACTTTTTGGTTAGGAACAAAGTGTAGTATCTGTTCTGATGCTGCACTTAGTCTTTTCTGTCCTCGGTCAGTGAAGGAGAAGTCTTTCTAGACTTAGACAATTTGTATTTTTGTTCCTATCCAAAGTGCCCCCTTTTTATCATCATCATTAGTCTTTTGATTATCGTGCAGTATTGGGGCCAATGTCCACACCAGTTGACCCACCCCCTCCAGACAACTGGCCGTATATCTCCATTTTTGTCGATCCTGAGGGTCAGCGTTTAAGAGCCTCCAGTCTCTGCGGTCTCTCTCTATCAGCTCTCTTCAAGACAATTTTGGCTGGCCAACTCTGCACCTACCAGAGACTTAAGTTTAGTGCACAGTTGATTGCACTGCTGGATCTGCCTATGTGGCCATACCAGCAAAGTCTTCTCTCCTTCAAGATGGAATTGAGGTCTGCAAGATCAAGTTTCCCCAGCAACTCACTTGTCCGCACGGTGGAAGCATCTCTTAGCTTGATGTTATAAATCCGTCTAACCATTGCCCCAAATGTTCCCCACATTAAAAACTGACCGTGTCTAACTCTGCCCTTGTGGGGAGGCAAGTAAATAGGAACTACACAATCAGTTTAGAGTACTAAATATATATACTAATGTATAATGTACCAATGTTGACCCAAAAGGTCATGGGTCATCTAGTAATTATATAAATACCATTTTTTTGTTTACATCTATACTAGCAAATATATTCTCCCTCTGGTCGCATATTTTTGTAAGCTTGGGAGGATAATATTATGGCTAACGAATATATACTAAACTGACCATCAAAGGAGGAGATAATGATATCATGATAACAGAATAGATAGTACACTACCCCCCCCCTCAAAAAAAAAACAAAGAGAGGAGGTAATACCTGGGAGAACTCCCCACCCCACCCCCATCCCCATAAAAGGATATGTAATGTGTGTGTGTGTATGGTCTCATGACAACTGAACAGATATTGAATCATCCACTCCCTCCCAAAGGAGGATGTAATACGTGGAAGAATTAACCCCATCCCCATAAAAACGAAGGAGGCAATTCCTCGGAGGAGGATCATATGACAACAGTACTGATACTACACTACCCACTCCCATTAAAAGATAATACAATAATAGATTAAATCAAGTTTTTTTTTCATTCGTTTAAAAATGCCTAATCATAAAAACATTATTTTTTATGGTTCCTTGGCCTTTAGGCCGAGATCAAAGTGTAGCATCTGTTCTCAACATCCCAGCAACATCAGATGCTTTACTATCGATAAAATTATTGCATATAATATAAGAAAATATGACAATGAAAATTAAAAATGAATATTACAGAATATTAATTTATTAGAAGCTATTTATGAAATAAATATGGCAATTAAGAAAATCGAAAGCTGATTGTGGGTATTTGCAGCTTACTATATATACGGTATTTCAAAATCTTATGTTGCATCATCGAATTAAATAAGCATCAGCCATTTTGATGTTAATATAGTTAGGATATGTGGAAAAAACGTTTGCATTGATTCGTTTAGATATATATAACGTTGTAGCTTCTGTTTGTTCACAAACTCCTCCTAGGGTTTAGGAGAAAGACCCTAAACGATATATTCTAAAACTACATTACCCAGAGTACTTAGATAAAAGAGGGTACAACATTATCATGAGATCAGCGTTTGATATCCACAAAAAGGAAATATGTTTTACTTTATTTTATTTATAACTTGAAAATTATAGAAATTAAGAAATGATAGAAATGTTAATAAGGAGTTCAGGGCTTGGAGCAGTACACAGAGGTTCTCATTTATTCCTCGGCAAATACTGAGTTATAGACTATAAATTTACCAAAATTTCAATTGACATTATTTTACCTACACCTTCTTTTCCAATCAATAAATGCTGAGTACATCCTTTGAAGTGATATGATATTTAACTTCAATGGCCGGCTGTTAATCAGCTTGGTCTGTAATTGACTGCCAGTGTAATTGTTTTATTTTGTTTTAAGTTTTGGTTTGAATTATATATATATATATATATATATATATATATATATATATGTAATTTATGTAGAACCGTTTTTATACATATTTTTATTCTAATGTTTATAGGCATATTTGATTAAACAGACAAATATATTTTACATTGTTTAGGATCCTTTCAAATTTACTGATGAGCATTTTTATCTTAGGTTGAAATGAATTCAACACGGTTTTAAAATACCAAGTACTTCGCGATAAATATATTTTTTTAATTTAAGTAAATTTTGTGGGAAATTATATTTCTTCTATGTTTAGTCAGTAGTATTAATATAAGGGTTAAAGGCATTTTAGTACATTTTCACTCAATTCAAAATTAATTTAATTAATGACAGATTTCTTTTTAGTTTTTATGTGTAAGGTTTCAATAATTTGTAACTGGTGTTTGTTATTTTAATATTCTTTTTTTGTTTTCAATTTTCTTTTGTTTTTGCTGTGGATGGCGCATTCTACCGGATGGATGGCATTAACCAGCTATTTCAGAGACCCCAACCGTTTGTATTTTTCTTCCCGGTTGCTCCTATGATAACTGGAATGATGGAAATTTTCCTAAGATTACAGTTTCTTTTCATCTTCTCTCTCCAGCTGTTTAAGCCAGAATCATTAGGGACAATGACTTCAACTAGGGTTGTTACTTTTCTAGACATGTTTTAATAAATATTGTAGACAATTTTAATCTACATAGAAGTAGATTAAAATTGACTACAATATTTATTAAAACATGTCTGGAGAAGGAGATGCTGCCAAAACATATGTTTAAAAAAAAATGTTTATATACCTTTAAGTGGTCCATAAATTTGTATTTGGTATGCATACAATCAAGCAATCTCAAACTCGTCTCAATATACACTTTATCAATCATCTGCTGGAAAGTTGAGTCGGTGTTCTGGGTAAACATGGATTCAGCTGAGAAAATGTAAAAAGAAAAAAAAGAAAAAATTTTTTTATTTTTTTATTTACTAAAGATTCACCACTTATCAAGACTAAAAGCCACTCAAGGATAAGCGTTAATGAAATGGATAGATCATCAGTTGGATGTTGATCAATACTATGAGAGGATCAGAAATAATGAATAAAATTTGATGACTTACGAAGACGGTGTATGGCGAGTGTTTATTAACATTAAATTTGAAGATACCAATGTTGTAGCCCCAAGGGAAGCAATCTTGTGGCAACATGTTCCACAGATGGAAAGTTCTTGGAAAGAAACTTTGTTAATGGAAATTTTGTTTGGTTTTAGGCACTTGGAGGTAGAGGAACAATGGAAAGTTCTTTGCAGTTATGGTAGAAAGATGCGTTCTTTCTGTAAATGTTTTATAAAGAGAAACCAGAGATTGAAGCTCAGTCGCTCACCTTCCATGGAAGTAACAATAGAGTAGAGAAAGACTAGCAACACCGCTTCTGTGAGAAAGAAGCTGTAGAGAACAGAAGAGATCATCCCCCACTAGATTGCGAAGTCGATTTTGAACTCTGTCAAGGTAAGAAAGAGTGCTATGAGCGGCACCTCCCCAAATGTGGCAGCAGTTCTCCACCTTAGCATGTATCTGACTCTTATATTTTTTATCATATGAGAAAAAAAATTTTTAGATTAAAAAGAAAAAGCGAGCTAGTTTATTTTCTGTGGGAATTTCACATACAGCGAAGCAGAGAATTTGAATATGTGTTGCCAAAAGCTTCAGTTACCTCTTTGTGAATTGTTTTTGAATATATTTATTGTTATAAAATATACAATTCACCACCAGGCTTTAAATTTTAATCTTCATACTAACAAGACCATCCAAGAGTCACCTTTTGTCAACCCCATATATATGATCCAATTATCATAATACCACATTTACTCTATTGACTACTTTAATTAAAATATCCCTAATGATTTGTTTGAACAATTAGTTGTATTTGGTTGTTTTGTTTTATGGCATATCAACCCTTTTTAGGTTATTTAATACCGAATCCGGTCATTTTGGTAAAAAAAATTATGCTTCAAGTTCTTTATATCTTCAAATATTTATTCAGGATTAGTTTGGTTGTTCTGGAGAGAAAAATTGCTTTTGTTTTTAGTTTTGCAAAGGGAAAGGGAAAAAACAATAACATCAATGTTTGGTGAATTTTAAGTAAGGAAGCCGGCATCTTCAGACAGCCTGATCTGGTAGCACCCGGTGTAAACAATTTAGAGTGTGATGGAGCAAAAATACGCAAAATGAAAGAAAAAGAAATCATAACAAAACAAAATCTGGGATGGGTAAGTAAGACCCTTCCAACCCTTATAAATATACCCAGGCCTTTATAAATCTGGCCCTTATCAAAGTAGCTCTTATGCTTCAGTGGCAATATGCCTTGTTTGGGATGAACAAAATTTAAAAAATGTAAATTATTTTGAATGGCACCTGACAGACGCACACATGGCGGCTCTGTTCATGCAAGTATGTCCTCATTATAGTCACAATTATTATATCGGATCATTTGTTGTCTGGCAAGGAATGCTGATTTTTTTTTTAAAAAGGTGTCAGAAACATGAAAGTGTAGCTTTACCTGTTCAAGGCAAGCAGAACATGTATACCACTTGATTTTAAACATGCTCAATAGGATGTATATGTCACAAAAACTATAATTGTTATAGTTGTAAGTTATCTCTCTTAATTAGAATTCTTCACCGACGTCACGCTAGATATAAAACTGAGGTTTCACCTATTTTTATCATGGATAGTGTTCAGTTCAGACATGTAAAAGCACAGCTAATAAAATCATGCTGTGAACATTACATGCATTCTCTTAATTCTGACTTCAGCGGTGTCTCAATATATTACAATGATAACCTTTTAAGATTTTTATTACAAGGGCATTCAAGTTGTCGAGTTGCTGTGAATTGTGGGAATTTTTAATGGAAGTTCAAAGTTGACAGGTGTTTATTCTTTGAGATAAAAGTTGGCATTTTTTTTTTTATCAATTCAGTTTTGATAGGATTAAAAGCTGATCTCACCTTGTTTGATATCAATTTCTTTCACAGCCTGAAGACCTTTTTTTGGTCTTCGATCATGACAGACATGATGAAGGAATTTGATGGACTTTCCAGCATTAAGAATCTGAAGAAATGAAATGACAAAGAAAAAGATTATTTATATATATATATATATATATATATATTTTTTTTTTTCAGAATTTACAATTTTAGGAGTAAAATTTAAAATAACAAAACCTTTCTTTAATTATTCTTTAGAAATGAATTTATCAAAGACTTTGAACATCTGTAATGAAGTGTCCCTTGGAGAGGGGGGGGGAGGTTTATCGGAGGAAAATAGGGTTCACAAAAAGAATTATAATATGAGTTTAAGAAAAAAAAATGAGATCATTTTATTTTTAAAGTGATTGGTTGTTTTGTTTTACGGCATATCAACCCTTTTCGGGTTATTGAATGCTGAATCTGGTCATCTTGATAGAAGTTTTTATACTTCAAGTTCTTTATATCTTCAAATATTTATTCATGGTGTTTGGTTTGGTTGTTTTGTAGAGTAAAATTGTTCTTTTTGTTTTTAGCTTTGCAAAACATGATCAAGTTTTTCAAAGGGAAAGGAAAACAAAACAATAACATCAATGTTTGGTGCATTTTGGGTCAGGAAGTCGGTATCTTTTGACAGCTTGATCCGGTAGCACCAGTTTGTAAAGTAAAATATTTCAGACGGAATCAAAAAATATATTGTTATTAGTTTGCTTGTACATCTTCCTTTTCAACTATCTTCTCAATTCAACTCTTAAAAAAACATTGCTGCACAGAACATTTACACTATAAATAGAATATATCAAATTCTATTAAATATTTTATCTGACAGTTCCCAACAATTTATTTTTTTACCATTATTTCTGAATTCATCTAATTCCATCTTTTAAGAAAAGCAATACTGTAAAATATTTTAATATTTAACACTATTGCTGTTCTTAATCTGATCTGGCAACTTGTTCTCAAAATATATTACTCTATTAACAAAAATATAATAAATTTGCTAATAGATTTTGTTTTTGAAATCTGCCTAGATAAAAAAAAACCTTCCCAGATTGAGAAATATTAACAATGTCCATCAGTGTCAGAAATGCTGTTATTTAGAAAGGTTCAATTAAGTCATCTCGGTGCTTGTGCTGTTCAGCGGCCGTATGAAAAAATTATTTTTTTATAAAAACAATATTATATACTTATTCAGCGTTATATACTTACTCACTGTACAAAAAAGTAGAAAAAATTATCGACTAGAACTTTAATTACAAGTATTTTTCCATTGTGCGTATCATAACAGCGATTCGTTCACTAAGCCTCCATCTTCTTTCTTGCGAATTATCTTCCCTTGAAATCTTAAGAAAGAAGATGGAGGCTTAGTGAACGAATCGCTGTTATGATACGCAGAATGGAAGAATACTTGTAATTAAAGTTCTAGTCGATAATTTTTTCTACTTTTTTGTACAGCGAGTAAGAATATAACGCTGACTAAGTATATTATATTGTTTTTATAAAAAGATAATTTTTTCATACGGCCGCTGAACAACACAAGCACTGTCATCTCTCATTGAGAGTATTCTGATTCTTATTTCTGAGACAGTCAACATTAAACTTTGATGCTAATCTGTTTTTGTCACTGTCCTTTATTTCGTTAATTTTGTGATTTTCCAAAATCAGTGCATTAGTTTTTCACAAAATTGTGCATGAAGTCATACGAACATGAATGCAGAAAACAGACTCAGCTAGATTCAGGAGTGAAAAAAAGGTCAGATTGTAACATAGCTGTCATGGGCAGACATGTCTCCAACACATGTGATCTCATTCCCACTATTATCAACGTGTAAATATATTCCTACATATATAATTAAAATAATAAATGTTATCACCACTACCGTTAATAAATGTTATCACCACTACCGTATCAAGTTTTGACAGAAAACTATGTTACAGCACGTAAAAGAATTATAAAGTAAAACATTCATAATGAATGTATGTATTAAAACATAGAAATTATTTTTAAAATTGGTTAAACTTTTCGAATATTTGATAGATTTATTTTTACATGATTCAGATCAATAAATAGTAGTAGTAGTAGTAGTAGTTTACCTTTTCAGCTTGTTCTGTACTAATGAAAGAAGGAATCATAGCAGTGCGTAACATGTATTTACTCCGCCATAAGTCAACATCAGCTTTTGGATCACAAGCTACAAAAAACTGAAAAGACAGAAACTGAATTAGGACAGACAGGAACGGAATTAGGACAGACAGGAACGGAATTAGGACAGACAGAGACGGAATTAGGACAGACAGAGACGGAATTAGGACAGACAGGAACGGAATTAGGACAGACAGGAACGGAATTAGGACAGACAGGAACGGAATTAGGACAGACAGGAACGGAATTAGGACAGACAGGAACGGAATTAGGACAGACAGGAACGGAATTAGGAAAGACAGAAACGGAATTAGGAAAGACAGAAAAGGAATTAGGAAAGACAGAAACGGAATTAGAAAATGTGTTGTATTGACGGCTATTACTGCGTGTTAGACTAACATTGAAATAAATGATCTAGTAGATAATTCTGGCATCCTCTGTTGAAGAGAGTATATTTCTGAAATATTAGGACAAACGTGACTAAATATGAAAGGAATATATACTATAGGTAACACGCTATCATCTTTATTATCACCTTCTTTTATCTAATTCTTATTGTCATATATTTGTGTGTTCTTATATTTTGTATTCACCATCTAACACACTGTAATAACCTTTAATACAATACTTTATACAATACACACAATGCATCAAGCAAAGTACACTACTCTCTCTAACAAAAAAAAAAAAAATTAGAAAAGATAAAAATCACATTAAAAAGAAAAAAATTTGAGGAAATCAATAAATGTATTTGAATATACAGAAAGTATAAAAAGCCATTTACAATCAAACTGATAAAGCACAATACGAGTAAATTAACAAGTCACAAAAAGAAACTTACTTCTCCCATGGGATCATTTTCAAGATCACCATCATAAATCCACCGTAAAAGAGTTACATATATTGGATGCACAACCTGCAAAATAAAATTAAAATTCAATAACGGTTTACTTTTAATAGAAACTGTTACTAAAAGTGTTACAGTGGGAAAGTATAATGGAACGTTAAAATGTTTTGATCAATTATTTTAATTTGAAATAAGCATCTATTATTTACGACTAGCAGTAAAGTAATTTTAGTTTAAAATTTTTATTTGTTAGCACATTTTTAAACTAAGGTAGACAACTCCTATTATATTCTTCAATTTAAAATGAGTTACCCCCTTGTTGATTTTTATTTTTAGGTGATTATTTAAAAATGTTTCATGTCAGCAGTCGTCTGGGCCAGAGTATGTAATTTAAAAAATAGATTGTAGCAATGTGCGTTATTATACTGCCAATAACATGTTATAACAATAACAAATGAAAATTGTCAGGAGCAAAATTTGATTTGTCAACTTAAATGCTATTTCGGCCTGACTTTGAAAATCCAACAAGATAACTTGATGTTAGATTCTATGAATAATGTTACAACTAGTTAGAAACAAAATAAAAAGCCGATTTAATTGTTGTTCCAAACATCGCTTCCGCTTTTTATTTAAAAGAAGAAAAAAAGAAACAGTCCTTATAGTCTATGATGCAATCAACATATTTTATCAAAACATATTCAGAGTTAAATCTTGAATCAAATAAAAATAATTGTTGAATGCCGGAAAACCAATTTTACGTAAATCGTGAATGTAAAAAAGAATTTCTTTTTATATGTAATTTTCAATAATCGGCCAAAATGTGAGATAGGACGTGGCGAGGAAGCCAGACATAATAGTTTTTCAATATAGAAAGTCTTGCACCCCGAGGCGTCACATGGGCTGGGAAGATTGTTCCGGCCGAAGTACCGAATGACCCTTTGGCTATATTTTAGTAATTGTTGCTCTGTGAATCATGGTTGGGGTTACATTTTTAAAATGTTGTAAAAGTTTAAAATAAAGGAAGGGAAGAAGTTGAATAATGTAAGGGAGGGTGGGAGCGCGAGTTGTTGACCTTCCACTGTGTAAGGAGAGGCTGACGTTATGAGTAAGGTGATTTCTGTTTTCCAGTTTGCTCATCCTTTTTGATCGAGACTCCATCGGTGTCGGACGTGTCAGCCAGCGGCTTGTGTCTAGGCTGCGGGGTCCGCATCCCGGCCATGTGATATTTAAGATAACCATGGTTAACTGAAGTTGGTATTCCAGAGAGCAATTCTCGTGAATTGAAAGTGATAAGGATGGACTTAAAAGAAAGAGGGATAAAGAAAGAACTGGCCAGAGATATGTTAGTTTAGAAATCAATTCCAAAAAGCCGTCCAACACGTGCCATGCACATGTAAAACAGACGTCAAAGAGAATATCATAATTTATTCAGGAGAGGTTTCTTTCCAGCATGATCCACAAACATCCTTCGAATTAAAGATGACGAACTAAGAGACCATCATCAGACGAGACAAGGACTGAATTTTGTTGAGGTATGGGGATCAAATAAATTGGCAACATTAATTTAATATTTTCAAACAGGATGAATCTTAATTAGCTTTATTAGTGTTAAAGCCAATTATAATAACAAATATATTAGAAATTAATTTTCCGATAATTTAGTTTTTATAAAAATTATAAAACAGCAAATTAAAAAAACATATGTGTATTTAAACATTAACTTAATACTTAAATGGTGGAATCTGATCGGTTGCAAATCCCCAAAAAAGATTCTAATCTTGTCAGTTTCTTGGAACTGGTTGTAAATTGTTTTTGCACAGAATTGGTTACAAAATTTTGGTCATCATATTTGGTTTAACGTCTTTTCTATATGTTGGTATGCATTGGACGACTTTAAAAAATTGACTTCCAAATTAACCTATCTCTGGCAGGTCTTTATTTATCTCTCTTTCTGGCAAGTCCACTTTTATTACTTCCTCCTATGTATTTTTGGGGGGGACTTCCCCTGTGAACTGGACTTGCTACCTTAACTGTTCTACATCTACAAACCCAATAACTCTAATCAATTCTTTCAACGTTGTCATACCATCAAAGTTTCCTTTTCTACACACATCTCCCTATACTGTCCAAATTTAATCTTCCTCTGAGGTAAGCAGAATTAAGCCTGTCTTTTCTCATATTTTTCTCCATATGTTGGATAATGAGGGGAGCCAGAGAAAAAGTGCCCCAAAAGGTCGGAAGATGCCCTTAAAGGTGGTGGGAGTAGCAGAAAAAACGGAAGTGATGTCACTTCCGTTCGAAGTTGTTTCGGCCCTTTTCTGTTCCTGACGACAGAAGAAGAAGCAGTGTAAAGCGATGCTCCGCTGCCGAGGCCGGCGCACAGTGGTGCACATGGCCTGAATACCCTTCCCTATAGTTAATTTTCTCTCTCTCTCTCCAGTGCAGAAAACCACTCAATCTCTGTCTGCGCGATTGTTAAATAAATCTTCTAAACTAAAATCCTGGAGTCCATGTTATCGATCACAGCCAAAAGACAAGATATACCAATCGGCAGAGATGAAGCCTGGGTACATGCTTGAGAAAGTAAGCAAGCATCGAACATCTCTAATATGGAGTATACAACACATGTCCTCAACCCCCACTGGACAGGTTTCACTTCGATACATCATCACACTGGGTACATATGCCTGATAGACCTTTTCCTTAATCGACAGTAGTAATACTCTGCTGGTTAGTAATGGCAGAAATTCCCTGAACTTACTCCATCCACTTCTAATGGACAACTTTCCATAGACGAAAGCAAAAAAATTAAATAAATAAAAATAACTACTATTTCTAAATTCAGTTGTACTTGAAACTTAATAAAACAAAAACATGTAGCAGCACACCTCTCCCCCCCCCTTCAAGTTCAACATTCCCTCACTGCGGTAGGGATGGTAGTGTAAGAGGAACCTGGCTAACAGTGCTCTGTTGAAAATCCAGGAGGTGTCAACATCAGGATCCGTCGTCCTCTAGGTGTCTCTGCCTCTGCGTGTGGCAAGCAAGGACATGTCAGGCACAGAATCGCAAATCCATGGATTAAAGATAGCAACGTTGCCTCTGCGCATGTACAATCATTCTTTTGTGTGTTCTGGGCCAAACTTTTTCCAACTTCGTATGCAACTGTTGGGCCTTGCTACTCTGAGTGTTGAGGTAAAGACCAGCAATCTTGCAGGTATGAATAATAGCTACGACCAACGAGGACTTCATGTAGACCAGACAATCCGGAAGTATGATCTTCATGGATTTTGTGCAGAAGTCTGATTCTGACAATAACAATAACACAACAATAGCTTAACAGATCGACTTTCAAGGTTTAATGCCAAGGTTAAGTGGGACTGACCAACCAATGGATTAAGACAGTTATAGAGATGCAAAGATTAAAAAAATAATTTTCATAAGATATCAGATTAAAATGATATATTACTCACCATGTGGAGTCAAACCATTGGGAATAATGTTAAGTAGGTTTTACCCATACAGTGAATGTGGTATTTTGGTGACTGAAACTAGTTTAGAAAATACACCAAGAGGGCGGCAGCTGCCCCCTCCCATCCCACCCAATTTCAGCTTTGTGCCACATCTTATTTCATACAAAAAATTTGCTATACTGTGAACTTGTAAAATTTTAAAGATAAATAAATACTCACCATGTTGAGAATGTGTTGAAGCATTTGTTTTCGATACGGATCACCATGTTGCATGCAAGAATAAATTTTAGAAGCTAATGCTCCTCCTCTTTCATCTAAAAAATTAGAAAAAGGATTTTCCACTTGATACATTTATTTTGTAATTCAACAGCAAAATTTATTATTAGATTTAATGAAAGATGTATGAAGTCGATCAAAAAGTACTGGCAGTTTTTTCAAAAAAAAAAAGTTGATGTAGGTTGCTATTTTTGCATTGTTTTATACAAATTTGTACATATTCTAATATATAATATAAAGTTAGTCTCTTTCTAGATTTTTCATCGATAGCTTTCTTTCTACAAAATCAATATTTTATTCTGCTTCGTCAGCTCATTTAGTGGATCGTTGCAAAATGTTCCTATTTACTTCCCCTCCCCACAAGGGAAGACTTAGACAAATGGTTGGGTTTTTAATGTAGGGAAAATCCAGCTCCTAAAAAGGGGCACTCTGGATTGGAACAAAAATTTTAATTGCCTCAGTCTAGAAGGATTTCTCCTTCACTGACCAAGGACAGAAAAGATTAAGTGTAGTATCAGAACAGATACTACACTTTGCTCCTAGCCAAAAGGTCCAGGAACTGTTGCAGCATGTTAAGAACAATAAAATGTAATTTGATTTAATTCCTTCTGTAAAAATGCAGTAGGCTGCATCTTTTTAGTGATGCATATGAATGGCAGATGTTGCAAGTGTTAGATGCTCGGCCAAAGGAAAGGGGTGGGGGCACTAAGTGTAAATATCTTTGGTTTAATTTTGGGCCACCAAGAAGTTTATTTCTCTTTGAAATAAAGTAAGTACCTCGTAAAGACAGGGACTCATGCTGGGATATTCACATATCATCTCCCTAATAATCCTCTGTCTGACAGTTATCTGAAGTTGAAATCTCAAGTGGTGAGTGCTTGGATGGTCCGGTGATGACCAGTGAGAAAGACTTGGTCAGGAGGAAAGGAGATGAGAGGAGGATATCTGGCCCTTTTGGGCATGACAGGAAGTTGGGTTTTTTGGGAGAGCTAGTAGGGTTGAAGTTGGGTGCCCTTCAAGGCAAGGTGGGCCCATCTAGCTAAGAGACCCAAAGGATTGTGCTGGACTTATTTTTTTCTGGTCAGGCAAGGATCTCATTTTGCAAGTCTGTCATTCAACCGGGGAACACGAGTATTGTTTGTAACATTCAACAAATAAACCTGTTACTTGTTTATAAACTGGAGTTGTGATTCTTCTTGGAATGAGAATTCTTTGTTGCAGCATTGACTAAATCGAACAACAACTTTTGACCGACACAACATGTGGGAACGACCACAGCCAGTGCATGCACGCATACATGTTCAAACTTCCAGAAAATACTTTGATCGGGTCAAAATTATTTTCATACAGATGCCATCTAAAAAAAAAAAATTAAAAAAAACGGACCTAACTCTGTATTTGTCCATATTTTAAGAAAACAAAACAAAACAGCATAGTTTAAGTTCATCTAGTGCTTCATCATTGCTACGTACTAAAAAAAAATTTTGTATAACTTATTTCAGAATACAATTTTGAAGCATATAAGCCCTTATCGAAGATGAAAAAAGAAATACATACACTTTTCTTGCACGAGTTTAAACCCGGCCATAATGCTTCTCAAATATTCAGCAATATAACCCAAAGCCTGGAGAGAAGGAACCGCAAATGATCGCAAAGTTGATTTTAGGCGCCTTTTATGGTCGTAGTAGTTTTGAGACTTCCATTACTGGTCGCAGCTATATGTTCCCAGATATCATCAAACTAAGTTGTATTTATTTATAAATCACCCATACATCTCTATTTATTTACCCTGACAATACATGTATTATGATCGTGTTGGGACATTTAATGTAGTCTTTTCCGTTAGTATCTCCCTTTCATGTATCACTTTTGTTATACCCCTCATACATGTGTCCTTGACAAATCGTCTCTGAAAATAAATGTTAATCCAATCATTTCTTCATCATAATCCTTTTTATTTCTACCTCATGTGTACTCATTACAAAACACACACAAAATAGCGACAGCCTGTTTGGAAAGAAACCCATGTGATCATGTAGCAAACGTGATGAGCATGAACATGAATCGAGCAATTGATCCCCCCCCCCTCCCCTGATTTGCCTTATCCCTGCCATAAAAGGGTCCGTCTTTGTTGCCTGGCATGGAGTTTATAAAATTAAGGAAATGTCGAAATCATAGGTAACTAGTGAGGATCAAACTCACGACCTAGGAGAAACAGAAGACTGGTTATTGCACTGCAATAAGCAAATCCACCTCAATAGGAAAAAGGTGAACCCAAGAATTCTCATTGGTTAAAAAGAATTAACTGAAATTATTTTAATGTCTGAAATCTTAAGGCGAAGAAAGAAGCAGAAAAGAAAGAAGTCAGAGAAAACATCTAGTAATTGTGAGCCGCATATTTTATTGACTATGGCATCAAGTCCATTATTATTTTCATATTTATCCGATAAAATTGAGCTTTAAGGGTCCCAGTGAAGTGTAAGCGGTGCGCTGATCAAGTTTCAACCCGTTTTCAGATCACTACAAGAATGTAGAAATAGAATATGAAATATTCAAATTCTTCATCACAATTTGATTGCTATTAAGTTCATCTACTTGGAATTGCAAATCATTAACCATCTCATGCAACCTTGCTCAGGACCATCGTACATAGGTCGGCATGGTTCGAAATGTAATGCAGGCAAGGGAATAAGCCGACTCAACCCGACAAAGATTAATGCCGTTGCAACACCATCTACTTTAACTATAGATCAATATTCAAAGAGGAATCTAAATCTCAAAAATTTACAAGCATTTTTGATAAACATTTAACACAAGTTTTTACTTTTCTGCATAAATCCTTTTATTTCAATCATTTTTACTTTATTTTTCGGTAAGACAGCAGAATATATACGATAAACGTTTATCTGCATAATACTCATATTCACGTTTGTATGTACGTTATCACCTTCCACACCCATTTTTAAAAATGAGATTGTTCAATCGCCAAAGATGAAAAATCCAGGTAATTGAAAATTAACTGGTGTCACTAATAAAAATTTTCACTACATTAATTAATAAAAGTCACATTCATTTTATTCATTTAAACAATTGAAACTGTTTTAAAACAATATTTTTTCTTCTTATTGTAAAAATAATTGTTTTAACAGTTTTAATTGTTACAGCTTTCAATAAATAAAGAAAAAGAATATTCGTTTAATTTATTTTTAAAATATTCAGCCAACAATAATTTTTTTACGAAACAAAGATACATTTTTTTTTTAAATATTATTAATCCTTACATACATTTATTATTTCAAGAGAAATATTATAATAAGCACTAAATTATACAGATAGATGAAAACAGCAACCATGAAATTTTCACAGTTAAAATTAATTGCTCTTATATCATTTCCATGAGAAAACAAACTGAACTTTTGTAGGCTATTTAATAATGAAAAACTTCAATATTTAGACAAATTAACAAAGAAAAAAAAATGTATTCCTACGAATCTTAAAGACGAATATATTTACCTTTGCAAACATCAACTAGTGATGCTAAGACCTTTAATCGAAATAGAGGATCGGCTGTCCATACCTTCATTCGACACAATGTCAGGTGACCATATTCACCTACAATGCCCTTTTCCTCCTGATTCATCTAGGATACAAAGAAATGTTTAACATGAAGGTTAATATCAGAGCCATATGTTGTTCTTTTCTTTCTTATACTTGTTTAATAGTAAAGAAGTAAAAAAATAACAAAAGTTTCTTAGGAAAATAACAGGTTGTAGCAAAAGTTATTTTAGTCTTTTAAGACTCAATCTCTATATTAATAAAATTATGAGAACTTCACGTGTGTATTTCTCGTGTCAACGTAACTTTGATAATTAAACTGAATTATTATTTTTTTTACTATTAATCTATTATTTATTGAAATCAAAAATGCAAACATTTAAACTGTTGAATAGAGAATCATTTAAAATTCATAGCAAATCCTCATGTATTAAAAGAAAGTTTTAGAAGCTATTAACATCCTATAATTTTATAAATTGAGATTAAAACAAAAATACTTTAACAAAATTAGTTATAGATTTATAACAATTTGGTTCAATTGATAATCTTATGACCAAACGATATCATAATATTTAAACCACAGTCAAAATTCTATTGTTTTTTTAAATAATGTTCTGGTAAAAAAAACAAAAAAAAAAAAAACAGGGCACACCAGAAGGGTACACTGCCACGCTGACTTCCGGTTTATCCTGGTAGTAAATTTAAAGTACAGATGATCAGAAATGATAAAAGAAAACTTTTTTTTTTAATTCATATTAAGTTGAGACTTCACAAATACATTTTATTAATAATGTAAGTGTTTGAAATAAATACAAAAATATGATTTTGGAAAAATTGAAACAATAAATAATCACATTTTTTTTTTGATTTTCGCGCCAATTTTGGAAGTTTAAATTTCATTAGCCGATTTTTTAATTCCGACCTCTTCAAATCCAGAGTAATGGATAAGATTGTACATGACGTTATAGACACAGCCGAACTGTGTTTTTTTAATATTAATATACAGGAGTTACTTAAAGAAAACCGATGGCAAACTGAAAATGATGGGGCCGACATGGGTTCATTTCAAATAAATAAATGTGCCACAAGTGTCCCCGACCTTGGAGGGTGTATCTGCAGACCAGAGATGAAAAACGTGTTCATGATAGCTATATTTGGGTTTGCCCAACCTGTAAAAAAACTAAATCAGTATGGGTGGGATCATTCTTTGAACGTGCACATATAATACTTAGCCAAATAATACAAATAATCTATTAGTGGTCGTTGCAAGAGTCGCAAGTCAATGTAAGCACAGAGATTGGCGTAACTTGTAGAAATCTGCAAGACTGGAACGTGACATTTGCGTGATATCTTTGATTGAAAATCCTGTAACGATGGGTGGTCTGTATAGAACTGTTGAAATAGACGAAAGCAAATTCATGCATCGGAAGTATAATCGCGGCAGATATAGAGGGGTAATGGGTTCTTGGCATAGTCGAGTGAGAAACAAATGTGACAATGATGTCAGTTAAATCCAGATATGCCGAAACTTTGTTACCCATCATTGGGTGCTATGCAGGGCGTTACGGAGCCCTCCAAAAAGGAGCGCGCTCCAGGAGCACGCTCCTTTTTGCTGGAGCGAAGGGCTCATTTTATATTCAGCGGGAGTGGAGCGGGAGCAACTCCATTTGGGACTAAGGAGCGGTGATTTTAGCGCTCCGCGCTCCAAAATCATTTGATATTTTTTTCTTTTAAACATTAGTTTTTTTATTCAGCAATATAAAGGAAAAGAAAAAAATGTCTCAGAGTTTACTCAGTCATTTTTTTAAATTATATCTGGTAAATGTATATGAGATAGGGAGAGGGAGAGTGAGGGAGAGACAGGGAGAAAGGAGAATATTTGAAGTACTCAGATTTTTACATCTATATGTTAAATTTTTGATGGGACATTTTCTTAAGGCAGAAGACAGACAATTTGTCACCAAATGTCTTTAAAGGCGCCAGTAAGTCTATAGACACCTTTGAAGTTATTTTCTTATAGATTTGAATTTTTTTTATTTATGACAACGGGTTTTATTGTGATTGAATAAATAAGCCAATTTTTCTTTTAATTCCTGTTTTTAAATAAAAAATTTTAGGTTCAATTATACTATAGGGGCCGTTGAATTTTCTCGCCCATTTCGCTCGGTATTCACCCAAATATTCGATAAAATCGATTTTTGGAGTGAAATGGTACATTTTGTCCTGACAAAAAATTCTAATTTATTTTTTTAGCATATATCAAATTGAATTGTTATGCCGCATTTTTACCCGCTGTTGATGTTCTTTTCATGTTTGCTTTTAAATTCGTTAAATTCCGTTAAAACTTGCTTTTGTAAATAGAATTTCAAAGTTTTTTTTTGTGTGTAATAAAATGTGAAAGCAGTAAAAATATCTTTAGTCCAAGGAAAAAATATATTTAGTCCAAGGAAAAAAAAACAATAAAAACCAACATGGCCGCCAGCGATTAAAACCTGGAATTAAAGTTAGATTCTCAACATTTTAAAAAGTAAATGAGAATTTTATTTCAGGACCAAAAATACAATTAACACGAGCAATCAGTTTCATCCTAAATTTGGGCGAAAACCAAGCGAAATGAGCCAAAGAAAACAGCGGTCCCTATTCTACAATTATACCGATGTTTAAACTTAATTAAATTAAAGAAAATATCTTAAATTTTAATTTTAAAAAGCAAATAATTAGATTTTCTGAAAAATTTGTGTTTTTTTTAGAACCGAAAGTAGATTAGATATCTTTCTTTATCTTAAAAAATCTATTATCGAATATTAAAATTGTAAACAGTTTGCTTTTGTTAGAGATTTCAAATATAGATGTTTTCACCTTTTTTTCCAAATTTTTCATTTTAATAAATGTTTTGCCCGACCTAGGAAAACTTGCTCCAGTTAATTTTTTTTTGGGGGGGGGGGGGGGGGGGGGGGAATGGGGGGGATTTGACCCGATATTTTTTCAACTCCCAAGGTTTAGGCCAGATATTTTGTATGAAATTTTAAGACATTAAATGGATCTCTGAATTGTTTATTGACAATTTATTGATATTTTTGGGGCAACTTATGAAAAATATTTTTTTTATTCAATCCTTAAAAAATAAACTTCATTGGGTTTTTTTCGCCCCAAATTGTACTATAGAAAAAAATGGATGAATCGATTTGTTTGAAAGAACTTGCGCGTTTCTGTTATAAATAATATACATTATACGATATAGTAACGTTCGTAAAACAAACAAATATTAAACAACAACATGACGAGTAATGTTGCCCTGGCTGTCTCTCCTTTTCCAGAGAAATGTTTTCTTTAAAAAGAAAATAATCACTAATAATGTTTAAAAGTAAAACTTTATTTACTTAAAACAAAAGAAAAAATATCGGGTCAAATTTTCCTTTCCTGAAAAAATAGGTTGTTAATGTAATGAAAATTAAAATTGTTTTAAAATGCTTCAGGGATGTTTCTATTTCTATTTTATACCTCAGGAAACGAAAATTTACGTATAATCTTATACTTCGTCCGACATGTTCTCCTATAACTCTCAAAATATTAGCGACATTTTGTTAAATATTATCTTACGGTCTTACACTTAAAGTGACATCCCAACACATATCAGTGAGATCCTTTGACGCCCACCCCTATACTTCGACCATTCATTGGCAGAGTAGAACGTTTATGAAAGAAGGTACATTTTCATTATGGAGCGCTGAAAAAGAGCCGCTCATTTTTTATAGGAGTTGGAGCAGGAGCGGCTCCTTTTTGAAAATGGGGAGCGTGAGAGGAGTCAGCTCCAATTTTCGGCGTTGGAGCAGGAGCGGGAGCAGCTCCAAAAGTAATGGAGCGCGTAAAGCCCTGGTGCTATGTTCTGCCTGGCACATGCAAACAGACGGATGGCGAGCATATAATAGCTTCGCGAATCATTTTGTTATGAACCACAAATACAACTTTGTGGATTCAAACGATCCTACAGTTCACACGAATCTAGTTGAAAGCACGCGGAGTCACTACAAGTATAAATTCCGAGCCATGCGAGGGACTAGCGCTGACAACTTCAACAGCTACCTTCAAGAATTTCTCTGGCGACGCCGAATAAAACAAAATTATTTCGGCAATATTCTTTATTCTATACGCTTTTATTATTCTTCTTAAATGCTTTAAATTATGTTGCTGTTTCACAAAATACAAAAAGACATTTAAAAACTTTGTTTAAAACAATGTTTGCTTATTTATTTTTGTTACTAAATTGTTATAAAATACTTGCTTTAAAAATTACTATTAAAATACTAAGCTATTTTATTATATTTTCATAAAAAAATCAAAACACATCATGTTGCTGTTTCACAAAATACAAGACATTTCAAAACTTCATTTATATCAATAAAAAGAAGACATTTCAACATATTTGAGTCATAAAAAAGATTTTTTATTAAAGATTTGTTATATTTTCATAAAAAAACAAAAAACATATTGGATAATTAGTGAGGCGGTTTAGCTCGAAATTTCAAAAGGATTGTCTATTTTGTGATACAAGCATCAAATTTGGCACAGATGTACATTGATATATGGCGAATATTTTCAGATATTTAGCCACTCGGAATTCTCCCTTCATGTCCGCCATATTGGAATTCAAAATGGCCGCAATTTGAAATCTACATTTTCGATTATCTTTGGATCTAATGCTGCTTTTGACTCGATTCTGGTGTCTAAATCTATGGTTTTTTTTTTTTGGGGGGGGGGGGGGATATAATGGTAACAATCTACATCGCATATTTTGTACCAATGAGCCGCCATATTGGAATTCAAAATGGCCGCAATTTGAAATCTACATTTTCGAGTGGCTCAATATCTGAAAATGTTTACCATATGTCAATGTACATTTGCGCCAAATTTAGTGCTTGTATCACAATAGGTTAGCTATGCTGCCCCACTAAATTTGTTTTGCTAACAACTTATTTCATTATAATAAAAATACAATTCTAAATTTTCCGTTAAAAATTTTTTTTTTTTTTTATCATTTCTGATCATCTGGACTTGAAATTTACTGCAGGATAAACCGGAAGTCAGCACAGCAGTGTACCCTTCTGAAGTGCTAAAAACAGTATAGTTAAAAAATTAGGTGTAACTACTTTACTAAAGAGAAGAATGCAGGGAGACTTAAATTAAATATAAAAAAAAATTTTTTTAAAGAACAAAACGAAAATGAAAATAAAGACTCCTGGGCAACACCGTGTAGGTACAACTAGTAAAATAATTAAAAAAACAAACAATTAGATTTATTTGATCACTAATATAGTCATAATTCCTTTCTATATCCTATTTCCATCTGTCAATAAGCTTTTTAATGCCACTTTCATAAAACTCCTTAAGTTTTCCACTGAAAAGGGAAACTAACTCATTTTCGACTTTTCCTCTAAAAGTTAGTCTTAATCTATTCAAATGATTTTGAAAACTTCTCAAGGTGATAATCTGTTGGTTTAAGGTCCAGAGAACATGGTGGGTGATGTATAATTTCCCAAGCATATTTTTCTAGATCTTTGGCCTTTTCTGTAGTACAATATCTACATCATCCTTCATCATGATAGACATTGAACGGTTTACAAAGGAAAGTGACTCCAAGAAGTTGAAAATAAGTTAGTTTCTCTTTTCAGTTAAAAACATATAAGCAGGCTTCTCAGCCACAAAAAGTTTACTTTCGTCCGCGAGGAAAGAGCACTCAATTATATTTACATAGTGATTTAGATAAAAATCACAAAAAGTGTTCAACTTTACACAAGCATAGTTCTGTAAGGTTAATTAATTATTTATATTTTAATTCTTTAATTTACGTTAAAAAAATGCCTCTCCAAAAGATAAGTTCAGCCAATGATATAATTTCTTATCTGCTATTAATAATCAGCCAATCAGAATCGCGTTTACAAAACAGATGACGACGTGATATATGATAATATAGAATGAAAGCATAGTTTCATGTGCATGTTTCCTTTGAAAAAGAACAAAATTGTATGTTTTTCAGTGAAAACATCAACCTGTTTTTTTAAATATGTGGATAAAGGGCAGGTGATTACACGTAAACAGCCTGAATGACTTGGTGGTAAAACATGAAACAAACAAAAAAATATTTTAGACTTTAGAATGGGAGATCAGTTTTAAATAAAAATTTAACGTAAAATGATCAGATTCTGTTTTTAAGGACATGTAAACACTTTTTTAAAAAAATCTTTGTCATTTTTTTTTTTTTAATTTCTTGAAAATTAAACATGTGTTTGGAGGGGTCTGCTGAAAATATACATACTTAAATAATTGGGGTTTTTTTTCACACTGTTTACATGAGGGGAGGGTTCTACTGAAAATAAACATTAAATTGGTCATGCTCTCTCCCCCCCCCCCCCCAATATTTGGCTAATATGTCCTTAAAACGCTATCTGGTACAATCATTTTTTAATGTGAAAGTCATTCCTCACTCTAAAATATTTATGTTTCTTTTTACTATGTTTTTTTGTTTTAATTTTTACCACCAACTTTTTCAGATTATTTACATAAAATCGCCTGAAGTAGAATATAACTTTTTTGGGAGGGGGTGGGGGGGGGTGTATATGTCTACAGTTTTACCAAAATAAAAAAATAATAAAACATAAAATAGAACACTAACAATGAATACAAAAAAAATTTACAAAATAAGGAGGTGATCATTTTATGTTAAATGTATGCAAAACTGATCGTTCACTCTTAATTCTAAAATAATTGGGGTTTTGTTTGTTTTATTTTTACCTCCAAGCTTTTCAGACAGTTTACATGCAATTATCTGAAAAAAGGAAAATCTCTCTTTTTTTTAGTGAATTAGCATATGTGTATGGCTATAATTATACTGATTATTTGCCAAAGTAGCATTTGATGAAGTTTCAGAATAGAGGTCGCATTGTTTTTTGGTGCTTAAAAAAAAAAAAGCATATTATTGTCTATCATTATGTTTCGTTACATTTAGAGCACAGTTATAGAAAATAAAATTGACATGAGGATAATTTAATAAGAATTTTTTCTTTTTAATTTGTAGAATTAGTAAATATTGGAATTTATTTGATGTGTATAATAAAAACCCTCAACATTAAGCCTGTCTGGAGTCGTGATCCAGAATTGGGGTTGAGACCCTAAATTCAATTTCGACTTATGTTACAGATGTGATGCTCGAGATCCTAACTATGCTTATGGCTACCAAATAATTTTGATTAAAAAGTAAGCTTGGGTTCATTTAGATGACAACGTTGTCATAGTCATCATTTTAATGTCCATTTTACATGCTGGCATGTGTATGATGGCTTTTTGAAATTGACTTCTAATCTAACCTATCTCTGGTCAGGTCTTCCTGTATACTAGTTGTAAATGTGTCATCTTCCCTTCATTCATCCAGAAATATATAAGCAATGTCTGAAAATTTCCGTCACGGTGCAAAGGAGTCATAATGCTTTGCCACAATTTCTTGTGACCAAACGATGGAGAAAACTGCTAACCGAAACTAAATCAAAAGGTGGTATGACAGGTTCCAGCACGAGCAAGGGTGCAGTCAACAGGTGGATATGATCCCATCATGCTAGAGGACCCATCACCTGTGAATGTGAAGCCATGGCTTGCAAAGGAGAGCATAGTGAAACTCGATCAGATCTCCTACCAAGTCATATGAAACGTGACAAAGCTGATGTTAAGATTGTTGACACAGTGAATAGTATGGTAAACCCATTTGACTATGAACAAGATGAGTTGATCCATATTGCATCAGGAGTTGTTGGGGAGGTGACGGTGGTTAAGTGGATAACGACACGGACTGAAGACCTGGGTGTTCCAAGTTCGAATCCAGTCGGTTCCACAGTACCACTTTCACTTAGGGATGTTGGCAACCTCCTCGTGGTCCTTCCCGTAAGTACCCGATGTCTTTCCAGAAAGATTTCTAACAAGAAATACATCGGGGAAACTAATGCCAACACCAGAATCATCTGATTCACACGAAAGAAGAAGAAGGAGTTGTTGCAACTCAACTTATTCAAACTGATATTCACGCCGCAAATGCGAAAGGTGAATCAGAGTTCAGTTTTGTGGAGAGCGTCTACAAACAGAAAAAGTGAACTTTTTTGCCAACATAGAAAAAAAAAATGCATCTCATCGATAATGTACATGAAAAGGACATTACTGTGGAAACTGACAGAAACCTCCTAGCAAGATTGGTTGTAATAGGCAAATATAGAAAAATAAATTTACAAGAGCTACTGTCTTATTCATTGCTACATTAACTTAATGTCAACGATCTACTTGGAGAGAGAACATTTATCAATGTCTCTCTTGTAATCTTGAAGAATCTTATAAATTGGGAAAAAACACTATAGTTCACAAGAACTTCACTTTGTGACTGACACGTATCAGCAGATCTCTGTCAAGAATCCTGAACGGACCAAAAGAGTAGCTAGTGGTTCTCAGGTGATACGAATTCATGGCCAATCTCTTCACCAACAGTGGAATAAGTTTCTCTCAGTTGGAGAGAGGGCAAGGAGTCGCTGATAAAATACCGTTTTAAAACAGGGTTCAATGTATCAACATAATCATTAATAGGAGTGAAGGTGTTCTGGGCACACAACAGCAAATGCCATTCATTCTCACCAGGGAAGCATCCAAATCATAAGGTCACCACAGTAGAAGAGACACGGCTTTGCTCTTCACAGGAAGAAGCAGATACACACATATTTTTACATGCATCTTTTGCAGCCAGTAACAGTGCTAACATCATCATTGTAAATCCAGATACTGACATCATTAATGGAATTGCTCTACAATCCTTCATTCTTCTACGCTTATATATCCATACAAGAAAAGCAACAAATTTGAGAATAATAGACTTGAAACTGATAGATTACATTGGATATGATATCAGCCAAGCATTTATCGGCTTACATTGCTTCACTGGATGTGATAGTGTCAGGGTTTTCTAAAGAAAAGAAAAAAATAGCTCTTAATTTCCTTCTTGAAGAAATCTTGGAGAGCAATCTAATATGCAACCAGATACAGCAGCAGCCCTTAAAGTGTTTGTAGATTGTATGGGTACTTATACCAAAACAATAATTTGTTTTTCTTAATAAACTGGTATTTTGTGCAACCATGTTTGTTTTATTTATTTATTTATTTTAAGAAATTTTATTTTTACAATAAATTGTGGAACAAAATATCACTGAAGAAAATTGGATGAATTACTTTTGAAGAGATGATGACAATTGTATACGCAAAAAATAATGGGATTTTTGGCTCCCTGTTTCTTACTATAACTTTTTATATACAACAGATAAATACAGCAGACACATTTTTGGGAACCTTATAAAACATTTTTATGATCCATAAATGTTTATTTTCACTAAGAATTAAATTTACACGAAATAGACAGAAACAATACAGCACGCATATACTTGCAAAATGCTTGAGTATATATCACCATGTTTTAGGCTTTAAGTTGTTATGCCTGACAGATACAAATGTATGACTTATACTGTTAGGTACCTGGTATCTCTTTTTAAACAGTTAACAAGAATTTAGAATTCTGTGTTGTTTTTTTTTTTAATACGTTTTACACTTTTACTCATGCTGTGATGAAATAAACTTCTAAAAAACATAAAATCGCAGACACCACAGTGGAAAATGACTTACCTGGTGCCAAAAATACAATAATAAATGGATGTAATTAATTTTATTGTTAGGATATAAGTGAATCTACATGACAAATATTAAAAAAATGCTAAAAAAATGTGTTTGTTTTGATAAGAAACTATAATATACGTATTTAAAAATAACGTCATAAAATGTGCTTTTTCCATCACATTTTCTCAATCCTGAAGTAGATTCTGGCTATAAATTGTAATATAGCTTACCCACAGGATACAGAATTTAACTAGGAATAAAATGAACTTATTTATATGTCCCTATACCTATGGGTATTAGTACTAGAAAGGTTTAAGCTGTCATATTTTCTTTAAAAATCGGTGGCCATCTTTAAAGATGGCCGCGATTCTAACAACTGAACCACATTTAGGCTTGTGAAAAGTAGTATGATATTCTTGAGTGTATAGGCTTCCATTTGCCACCTTTACATTTCAATGCTCTGATCAAGCAGAAATATCAAAAATCTTGAGGGCTTTTTAGGTTTAATAAGGAATTTTATAAATGCAGCATTAAAAAGCTGATTGACAGATGGAAAGAATGATGACTATTATCGATCAAATAAATCTGATATTTGGTTGTTTTTTTATTTTATTATTTTATTAAGCCTTAAAAATGACAGAGCTTTGATATAAAGAAATAAAAACGTATATATTTGAATATGAATTAATAATAAAATATATATTTAAAACAAAAAAAACAACATTTTTAATCTGAATAGAAAGTTTTATATTTCTCATGTTGGTTGGAACAGATTTTTTTTTCCACATATAAAAAAAAATTAATGTTTATATCTGACAAGTATCAGAACTGGGTGTGCTGTGTGAGCTATAGGCAAAAGAGGGAGTAGCAGATTGTGTTATCATCTACCACCATATCATGGGAGCATATCATCAACCATAATATTTTTTCATATGATTTTGTTTGCACTTCTTTTTTCAGGTCGTTCAGCTATGAGCACTGAGGGATGAAAGATGAATACATTGAAAAAAAAAAAAAAAAAAAAAAAAAATGACATATGTGAGTAAGCAACCTGATTTTACTCCATATGACTTTTTCCTTTTCCCCCCCAAGCTCAAGGAGTCCCATTTTTAAGGTGTAATGGCCATCAAGATGGCCGTAACGGCAGAGATGAATGGACATTGCAAAAGCAAAGTGCATTAGCCTCAAAGGGAAAA
Organism: Sepiola atlantica; assembly: GCA_963556195.1. Taxonomy (NCBI): domain Eukaryota; kingdom Metazoa; phylum Mollusca; class Cephalopoda; order Sepiida; family Sepiolidae; genus Sepiola; species Sepiola atlantica. The sequence continues at coordinate 122,872,262 of OY744516.1, read as the reverse complement.
CAATGTAGTTTGCTGTTTGGAATAGAAATAAATCATCCGTGATACTAGTCCCATTACTTTTCAGACACACCTTGTAGTAAATTATATGAGAATGTTCTTTGCCTTACCTGACTCTCTAACAGGGCTATTAATCTATAATATTCTCCGAGTTCTTGGTGAAGAGATGCACAAAAACTCTGAAAGAAGAAAACAAAATTATTAATGAATAAATGTAAATGTGGACACGTGGTGTAACTGTTAGCGTTGGTTAACCCTGTTTCCCTAACAGGCAGGAATTTGAATGTAATGTGAACAAACATCTTGCTGCCCAACTCCCCAACCAAATTGCTCCCCTATAAATCTGATCCCTACCACAGTAGCTCATTACGCTTCAGTGGCAATATGCTATTCTTTGGGGTTAATAAAAATTCATAAAAATTTTAAAATCAGTTTTAAGTTCCAGTCTTCTGGAGGTTGAAGGTTCAATCCTTACTACAGGCAATAATAACTAATTAACACTTCTACGTGTATCCTTGCTGAGAACAGTCCACTCTCATGGATTAAATAAAAGGATGCAGTTAGAAATTCCATACAGGTTCCCAAGTTCAAAAAGATGCTCCTGAGAGAAGGTCAGAGGTTACATCAACCAATGGTTTGATTTGGTTTACGACATATCAACCATACATGGGTGATTTAATGCCGAATAAAGTTGTCAAATATAATTCTATAGGGAGGATAATAATTTTATTTTCCTAGAATACATTGCTCTTAGAATACATTGCTCATAAAAGGAAATTTCACAGTGAGAGTAAGAACATTACTCCAAGAAAACATTACTTTTAGAAGGGAATTTTCCTGAGAGAGAGAGGCATTACTCCTAGAAAACACCACTCCAAGAAAAACATTACTCTTTGGCATTGGTAATCTTCTTTGTTCTCAATATGATTGACCTAAAAGCCACCACCTTCTTGTATCTATTTAGGGAGAAAAATTAAAAGGAGAAATAAGGTTTTGATTTTTTGAAGAATCAGATTGAATAATACGGTTGGGGATGAACTTATAGATACTAGGGCATGACGTGACCAGCCGATTGATCGGATCGAGACTCTCCAACCTCCAGTCTAGCCCAAGTGGAAGAATGACTTAACTACCAGGATCCTGTCCTAAAGCATCACAGGTCACCACCCACGGCGTACAGGTGGCTCCGTTTTGTTTGTTTTTGGGTTGCATTTGGCGAATTTGTGGCCCCGTTAACAGTGCAATACATCAGCCGAAACATGAATATAACAACCGAAATGAGAATAGTAATAATAAAAATAATATAAATGTAAAACATGCTTAAACAACCTGGAGTATTTTATTAGTATTGTTTTTAGAAGAATTATTTTAATAGTAATAATCAACAAAAAAAATTAAAAAAAAAAAAAAAAGATAAAATGATTGGTTGGATGATGAGAATTTTTATTTCGACGTAAGTAAAAAATATTTTAGATTTTCATAAGGTCTAATTTAGAAGATTGTACCCAACATAAGCCACCAGTAGCTAGACACGGGAATTGAAATATAATATTAAAATTCGAAAGTCTACAAAATTGTCAATAATTCTGACATATTCCTTTCTTTGCACTGCTCTGATTTGCGATGTGATGGCCCTCTTCAATTCAGGAATAATTTGAGGATTCTTTTAATAGACAGTATCTTTAAGATAAACTCTAGATTTTTATCTCTGGGGGTTAAGGTCCAGTGAGTGTGAAGTCCATTCAGGATCACACCTACTGATGAGATGAGCATCAAAGTGCTTGTGGTATATATCATCAAGAAATGATGACGTCTCCTTGTTGGCTAAAATGAAACTTCTCTAGCTGGTGTTAATTTTAATCAACCAACTCAGACAAATGGTATTGACAACTGGTACCTTTGTTCAATCTTAGTCATCATGATGGCACGGTGAGATGGAGGAGGGGGGGGGGGGGGGGGTGACAACCTTATTTTAAGCCCCTATTTTATACACTGTACTCGATCTGCTTCCCATCAATTTATCTTTACAAAAATCTTCCTTAACTTCATCGATGAAGTAAGAACTTACTCGATTCCTATTTCCACTTTCCCCATTCATGTTTGTCAAACCTGACCTCTTGACCTCGACAGACAACCACTTGCTATGGTTGTCCTTGAACGTTCAAAGCCCCAACCCCTACCCCCAATACACAACATTTATTTGAAAGTGCAATATTTTCTTACATGCATCTGCATGTACATGTGTAAATTATAATCAGATTTTTTGCTTCTTTAAATAATTTTAAATCTACAGAACAGCTTCACGCATTTGAGATGAAAAGTCGCAACGGATGTAGTTCCAGCTAATATTATTTAACAGCTTGCATATGAAGAAAATACATCTTGAAAAATGTCAATAAAATTTAAAGATTATTACCTGTTCAACAAGACCAACAGCTTTTAGTTGAAGACAACTTTCGATGTAATGTTTGATTTTGTTATGCAACCAACCACATGCTGCTAACTTGCTCACACGTTGACATATGGATTTTGGAATTCCAGACTAAAATGATAAGAAAACACATTTTAAAACTTTCCTGTAAAAAATATTAATTTTTCATATTAATTCAGGACATCAACATCATCATATTTGGTTTAATGTCTATTTTACATGCTGACATGTGTTGAACGGCTTTTAAAAATTGACTTCGAAACAATTATTTCTGGCTATTTCTTTATTTATCTCTCTTTTTTCTCAAATTCTTTCCTTATCACTTCCTCCCATTTTTTCCTTAGCCTTCCCCTGCCAACTGAGCCTGTTACTTCAACTGTTCTACATCTAACACAAACACCTTCATCCATTCTTTCAATGTGACCAAACCAACCAGACATATGGATGAATTCAAAAGTAATGGTAAATAAATTAATTTACAGGGATATTGTTGGGATCTATCTGATGAAATATTTAGAAAATGATCTCTATATTCTTTTAGACCTATTTAACAAGTTTGATAACTGATCATTATCTCATTTTATTGGGAGGTGACGGTGGCTAAGTGGTTAACGACACGGACTGACAACCTGGGTTTGCCAAGTTCGAAACACTTTCACTTAAGATGTCGCCAACCTTCACATGATCCCTCCTGTAAGTACCTGATGTCTTTCTAGAAAGAATTCTAACTAAAAAGATATCGGATAAACCAATGCCAACAACAGAATCATCCAATTCATATGAAATTAATGATCTCACTTTGTTAATTCTTCCATGTTGTAAGTTCAAAGTTTTTACTCTCTTCTCCAACACATGCATGCTGTTAATCCTCCACCCAATTCTTCTTGTTTCTAATACTTATTCCATCGTAAGATGTCAACCATAACATATTCATATTATATATTTTGTGAGAGTATTTAACGTTAATGAGATTATTGATTTAAGCATGTAATGCCCAAAGAAGGAGCATATGCTTGTTTGTTAGTGTTTATTGACCTTTAAACAATGATAAGGTCATCCTAGGTCAAACAGTTTTTTTTCAGAATCAGACAGTTTCTACAATATTTATTTTTTATGAAGGTGATTTTAGAGTGTGGCATTTGACTATTCATAATGTGGGAGTGATTTTGTTTGATTTTGGTATGCTTTTTGCTTCTTTTAGATTGTTTAAGATATTATTTGGGCCATTCTTTTGAAGAGGGGGTATAAATAAATTAAACAAACATTTCAAAAGTCTTTATCATCTTGTTGAGCCAGAGTAATCTCCTTGGATTTATTCTTAGCCAATGTTAGAACGGTTTCATGTTTGTAATCTCATTCTACCCATGAGTGGTAAATTCAGAACGAGACTCCTGTCTGACCAGCATGGTCTTTAAAAAACTTGATGCTGTGTCCATTAGGTTCTTTCCTGATTGAGTCACATCGACTCTCAGAAACAAACAACGGTCCACTTTTTTTAATCCTCGTAGTGTGTCACTGCAGGAAACACACAATGTAAATAACATTGACATATTCAACCCGACAAGGTTATAAAGTTCAGAATGCAAAAGAAAATAAACTGTAAAGAAAAAAAAAATACTAACCTGAGGACTAATTCTATATGAATCGGAGTATGGATCAAATTTGATCCATTTGCCATCAATTCCTTGGAATACATACACCAAATCTTTCAATATCTCAGATTCAGAAATTTCATATGGCACTAAAAATAAATAAAGAAAACATGATGAGGTAAAGTCATGAAATCATTATTTTCTGGAAAAAATTTTTACCGTTCAAAGTAAATCATTCTATATTTTAAGAAACATTAATTAGAAGTTTTATTGTTTTTATTAATATGCAAAATCTCCACTGTACATAAAATTGAAATTATTGTTTTAAATAATTAATACTATTTCTAGATATGAAACACGCTTTTTTAATATCTTTCCTCATAGTGAAAATTTATTGGCAAGAAAATTTCAAAAATCAAATCTGAATCTTAAAGACAGGCTTATTTCTGATGACTTCAGGGGAGGATTAAATCTAGACAGTATAGGGAGGTGTGTGCAGAAAAGGAGACTTTGATGTTATGGCCACATTGAAAGAATCGATGAGAGTTTTTGGATTAGTAAATGTAGAACAGTTGAGGTAGCAGGTGCAGTTCACAAGGGAAGGCCAAAGAAAACATGGAAAGAAAGTGATAAAAATGAACTTGAGAAAGAGGGATCAATAAAGACATGACCAGAAATAGGTTAGTTTGGAAATCAATTTCTTAAAGCCGTCCAAAGCATGCAAAACGGACGTTAAACTGAATATGGCGATGATGATAATTAGATTTTTTTTCTAATAGAGTATTATATTTGTTACCTAATCAGGTTTAAAATAGCTCTGGTGTAGAATGAATGCAGAAATAATGGTAAAAGAATGAATTTACAAAGATATTTTTTGATTTTACCTGATATTGTAGGTATATATCTTCTATCTCTATACAAACTTAGGTATGTGGTACTCTTATAGCTGACAACCCATGTTTCCACGACTTCGCGTTGTCAACGTTCGGGCAGGTTACAGAAGCCCCGAGAGTTGATGAGGCGAAAACTGCCAAGACTGGCAGCCGATAAAGTACGACAAAGAAAACCAAACTAAAATACATATATAAAAATAAAGAACGAACAAATCATAGCTGAACAATTGTTATTGATTAGATGTTTATTTTTGTTTGTTTTTTGTCAAAGGAACCATTGTTAATCAAATGTTTTTACATAAAATGTGTTTTTTTTTTGTGCACCAGAAAGTTTCAAAAGATGATTTTGTTTGATTTGTTAAGCAAATGTTTTTTTGTTTTTTAATTTAAAAAAAATTTTTTTTTTTTTTTTTACATTTTTTTCAAAATACACAATCCTTCGGGAGATTCAACAAGCTGACAGAGATTATGGAAATTCATTTTTTGTTATTGAATGCTGCTTGGTTAATATTTTGTCAACTCTCGGGCGCTTCCGAGATCTGCCCGAACGTTGATGACACAAAGTCACGGAAACATGAGTTGTCAGCTATAAGAGTACCGAATATGTTTATAAATTTCAATGTAGAGGATCCACTCCTAAACTAATTAACGGATCATTATAAATTTTGGAACACAGCTGCTAGGCATAATTGCTATAATTAGTTTAATTTTGTTTGATACAAAAGGATAACAAGGTGGTGGAAAATTCAGATACTTCCAATATTTGTGAAACTTTAATAGGTATTAGACATCAATTAAAAAAATATTCCCAAAATTTCATTTTCTTTGGAGTATTTTAAAGGGTTTTTAAGAGAATAATATTGGCACAACTTCCCATTTGAAAATTAAAATATATCAAATTTGAATTGAATTTGATCCAGTCATATTTTTATGGAAATCGCTCCAGACAAGGCATGAAGCCACTTGATTTAAGGAGCTACAAAACATACTACTTCAAGGTTGAAAACTAGCCAACGATAAGTGTTATATGGATAGATTCCAACCCAGAAAACAGCAATTCTTCCCTCTTTGTCAGAAACATCGCACATGGAATGTGAGGACCAAAGAACAAAATAAGGGAAGCGAGAGTTAGGAGGCTACCAAAAGTAAACCCAAAGTTCACTTTCTACTCTCCTTGGACACCAATTAAGAAATACTTCCTGAATTTCAATTTTTTCTTAAGACCCCTAAAATTTAGATATTTTCTAGAATCAAAATCATGTAATGGATTTTGATCAAAATTGTAATAAGGATTCTAGACGAATGGTTTAGTATTATTGTATCTCAATTTTAATGTTTGTAAGAGGACATAAAAGTGGTGCAAAGATTTTTGTTCAGGGAATTCATTTTACCCATTCTGGAAGGGAATTCTTCTAGTATACTCATGGTGGGTCTTGCTTGCTTCTTATCTTGTTTGTCACCATCCACAGTTGATGACATCACAAAATGCATTAAAGTATAAGTAATAACGTAATGAAAGGATGAATGATGAGTAGTGGAGGGAAGAGAGAGAAAGAGAGGAGGAGGAAAAGAGAGACTTAACGAGTCACAGATTGTCTAGAGAAACTAGACGACAGTGTGTGTGTGCGTATATATATATATATATAAAGGCCTCCTTTCAGTGTTAAGCGACAATGGATACACCGTGAGGAGTCTATAGTGAAGCAAGGGTTGCACAATCTCTCAACTGCACCTCTTCTGAACTAGCATTGCTTGAAGTCTAATACAACTGGAAAGAATACTGGGATTAACAGAGAAAGACTTGTACAACCAAGGCTTGAGAGTCTAGTCTACCCTACTATTTAACCCATAGTTGCAGGAAAGATATAGATTCATACCTTTTCCAAGAGTATTAGATAAAGTGATGCAGTAGCCACGACATGCTACGACCTGAGTTTGCGCCTCTAATCATTACACTACACGTATGTGTAGAGTTCAATGGAAAAAAACGGATATACCAAAAAAATATAATCAAATTAAGACGTATGGTGCAATTTTTAATATATCATCTTTATTGATAAACAGTCTTTTAACAATAGAGATGAAATATTAAAAATGAGTTATTGTGATTATATTGTTTTGGTATATCCACTATTTCCATTCAGCTTTACTTTTGATGGATGTTATGCACGTGTTTTCGTCATATACATAAAAATAAAAAATGTTTAATTAAATGTTGAAATGGGATTATTGAGGGCATCATAAATAAATAATACTCAAATGCATAAAGTTTTATTTATCTAAAGAATATTAATATACTAATACTGAAAGAAAAAAACTTGCGAAATATCAAAAAACATCTGACCCCCTGGACAAAGGAAAAGTGACATTAAATGAAGAGAGAGAGAGAGAGAGATAGAGAGAAAGAGAGAGAGAGATATAGAGAGAGAGATATAGAGAGATATATATATATAGAGAGAGAGAGATATAGAGAGATATATATATATAGAGAGAGAGAGATATAGATATATATATATATATATATATATATATATATATAGAGAGAGAGAGATAGATAGATAGATAGATAGAAAAATATTCAAGAGGTAAAATAAATGTCCCATACTATCATTTTCTTTTTCAATAAGGATTCTGTGCTCCATTGATCGTGACCTCATGAAGGTTTTTGGTTTTATTGTACATTGTGAAGCCCCAGTAGCTGAAAAATTGAAAAGTTCAAAATAGGCTTAATCAGAGAGAGAGAGTATACATATAGTTTCAAATCAAAACTCTTTCTTTAATAAACAATTTTTTTCAACAAACATGTAAATCAGGCATGTCAAACTCAGGGTCCCTTGTGTTGTTCTGAGAGTTGCATACAACTAATTGAAGTTGTTTAATAAAAATTAATGCAGAATATTTTTCAGAATATTTAGAAATATAAATATGCAAATAAATGATTTAGCTACATTTACGAATGCAAAGAAGTAGTTTAACAAAAGAAAAAAAAATCACAAAATTTTAAACGGCATACATAGATTTGTATGCAACTGCAACAAATAAATTTTGAAATTGATAAAATGTGATATCGTTAAGCGTAAAAAAACGTTTGAAAAAAAGCACGCTTTTTTTCAGTGAACGATGCATGTTCATCTAGTTTAAATTATAAAAAAACTGCAATTTTGCCCCCTCAACGTAAATTCACTAGACTAACTCGACAATCAATTAAATCTCATTAATTCACTGTGGAGGTCCCCAGATGTCGGAGAGCCTTCTACTCAAATAGCTTCTTTCCTCGTGCTGCTGGCCTCTGGAACTCCCTCCCTGCCCCCTGTTTCCCCGACAGTACAGACATGCAGAAATTTAAAACTAATGTAAACAGACATCTTGCTGTGCAGATCCCAATTTAGGTTGACCCCCCCCCCCCAAACCTTCCCCCCTCTTCTTTTTTCTCAGTAGCCCCTTATATCTACAGTGGCGTCCTGCCTTGTTTGGGGTGAACTATGTTAAAAAAAAACAAATTTTTAATTTAAATAATTAAATACAGTATCCTTTATACATTCCGTAAATGTACTTGCAAAGGGCCACATGCTTGACATGCCTTTTGCAAATAATATACAAACATCTCTTCAATTAGATTTGTTTCTTCTTTTCTTAACAATTGAACTCCAGAGGATAAACTTAGATCAGTTTAATTTTTTCATTAAGTTCATGCATACAGTTTAAACCAAAAGTGAAGAGTCTGAGTAGAGAGTTGTTTTTTGTTTTTTTTAAACCCAGTTGGGAGGAAATAAGCAATTTTTACAGAAGTTAGGAGTCGGCTATCTTTCAGTTGACACCCACACCTTTGGTTAAAACTATATGATATTACTCAACATTTAGTCAAACTAACATCATGGTTGTATTATAGAATTTTAAAAAAACAAGAACGTTATTTAAAAAATTTTTTTGGTGCTTGTACAGTTTCGGCCAGACGGAAAAATTATTTATGTGTGAAAACAATATTATGTACTTACTCAGTGGTATTTTATTGTTCAATGTTGAAAAATTAGGAAAAATTATCCAGTATAACTTTAATTACAAATATTTTTACATTTTCCATATCGTACAAGTCACTTCGATGATTATGCATCCATTTGCTACCGTTGGACAGAAGACAAGGGCAGATAATTTGCAAGCTAGGCGGTCTCTTCCACAAAATTGCAGAAAGATACCCAGTTTCAATTTAATTACTTTAATTTTATTTACTTTCACATTAAATATAGTCATTACAATAAATGTACTTGTTTTTTTATTTTTTTTGTTTTTTAAATGAGTATTATCTGCTACTTCAACTGTTCTACATCTAACACAAGCACCTTCATCCATTCTTTTAATGTGACCAAACTAACCCATGGATGAATTCAAAAGTAATGGTAAATAAATGACATTGTTAGGATCTATCTGATGAAATATTCAGAATTGTATCTCTATATTCTGTTAAACGTATTTTTGGATAACTCATCATTATCTCCCTTTGTTAACTCTTCCATGTTGTAAGTTCACAATAAAGTTTTTACTCTTTTCTCCACCACGTGCATGTTGTTACTCCACTCAATTCTCGCTTCCAATCCTTATTTTGTATTTAGATGTCAACCATAACATTCGTATTATATATTCTATAAGATAATTCTTATTTTAAAGTTAACATGAAATTATTGTTTATCTCTGGCCAGGTCTTTATGCCTTTCTCTCAAATCCATCCTTATCACTTCCTCCCATGTTTTCTTTCCCTGTGAATTGAACTTGCTACCTCACCTATTCTACATCTAACTGATAAACTCTCATCTATATTCTTTCAATGTGGCCATACCATTGCAGTCTTTTATCCTGCACACACTCCCTATACTGTCCAGATTTTATCGTCCTGAGATCATATCTAAGCTCGTCTTTAACACTACCATTACACATCCATCGTATCATTCTAATATTATTTATTTCCATGTAATGCATGCCCTCAACCCTCACTGGCCAGGTTTCACTTCCATGCATCATCAAACTGCGTACATATATAAGATAGACTCTTTCCTTGATCGAATCAATAGGACAATAGGATATATGATCCCTAGCACATTTCAGTGTTGTTTCAAGAAAACAGAAAGCTACCAACTATGAGAGATGCTTGTTGAAGAGTCACAGTTTAAATGGGATTATAACAACCAAATGAGTAGAATGATGGAAATATAAATAATTTTCCATAAAGATTACAGGATATTTGGTGCTTGTGTTGATGAGCGGCCGTACGAAAAAATTATTTTTTTATAAAAACAATATCATATACTTATTTAGCGTTATATTCTTACTCACTGTACAAAAAAGTAGAAAAAATTATCCACTAGAACTTTAATTACAAGTATGTTTCCATTCTTCGTATCATAACAGCGATTCATTCAGTAAACGTCCATCTTTTTTCTTAAAAATAATTCAAGGCCAAAATAATTCGCCAGGGAGATAATCATGCAAGTTTTTAAAAAAAACTACATATATAAAAATTTAATTTATTCTAATAAAACATTTCGTTATAATGCAATAAATTAATTTAATTTCGTTTATTGACTTTCATTTTGTTTTATTGGAATAAATTTAATTTTTATATATGTAGTTGTTTTTTTTTTAAAATTGCATGATTATCTCCCTTGCGAATTATTCTGCCCTTGAATTATTTTTAAGAAAAAAGATGGACGCTTACTGAACGAATCGCTGTTATGATACGAAGAATGGAAAAATACTTGTAATTAAAGTTCTAGTGGATACTTTTTTCTACTTTTTTGTACAGTGAGTAAGAATATAATGCTGAATAAGTATATAATATTGTTTTATAAAAAAATAATTTTTTCGTACGGCCGCTCATCAGCACAAGCACCGGATATTTATTCGGTACTTGTTCCCGGTTTCGGCCAAACGAAAAATTATTTATGTGTGAAAACAATATCATGTACTTACTCACTGGTATTTTATTGTTCAATGTTGAAAAAAGTAGGAAAAATTATCAAGTAGAACTTTAATTACAAATATTTTTACATTTTTCGCAACGTACGAGTTACTTCGATGACATTGGCTACAAGTCGGCAGAAGGCAAGGGCAGCATTTTTTTATGATGCAATCTTTAAAAGAATTACGGTAAAATGTTTAAAAATGGAATGTAAATTGTAAAAATAATAAATATCAAAATATTTTTTAAATTTTTATAATTAATTTATTTTTAGTCCAGGTTTGACTTATTTTAGTGGGCTTCTGTCCGGTGGGCTTTTGTCCTACCACCGCAAATTATCTGCCCTTGCCTTCTGTCGAACTGTAGCCAATGGAGGCATAGTCATCGAAGTTACTCGTACGTTACGAAAAATGTAAAAATATTTGTAATTAAAGTTCTACTGGATAATTTTTCCTACTTTTTTCAATATTGAACAATAAAATACCAGTGAGTAAGTACATGATATTTTTTTCACACATAAATAATTTTGGTGCTTATGCTGATGAGCGGCCATATTAAAAAATCGTTTTTTTATAAAAACAATATTATATACTTATTCAGCGTTATATTCTTACTCACTGTACAAAAAAAGTAGAAAAAAGTATCCACTAGAACTTTAATTACAAGTATTTTTCCATTGTGCGTATCATAACAGCGACTCGTTCACTAAGCCTCCATCTTGTTTCTTAAGAAGATTTCAGTTATCTGCCCTTTAAATCTTCTTAAAAAACAAGATGGAGCCTTAGTGAACGAGTCACTGTTATGATACGCACAATGGAAAAATATTTGTAATTAAAGTTCTAGTGGATACTTTTTTCTACGTTTTTGTACAGTGAGTAAGAAGATAACGCTGAATAAGTATATAATATTGTTTTTATAAAAAAATATTTTTTCATACGGCCGCTGAACAGCACAAGCACCATAATTTTTTGTTTGGCCGAAACCGTGAATAAGCACCATTTGTTCAAATATATTTGATAAAATGGCAATACTGACCAGTTGTTTGAGTAGGTCCCAATCCAGAAGAATAACTATGGCTTTTAACCATGAAACCAGTTTCTGATGGTTCACTGGTTATTTTTCTAATCAGAAAAAAATAAAAACATCAATAGAAATAGAATTGATGAAAATAAATCATCTGAAAGAAGCAATGAGGCGGCGGAGCTTCAGTATGAGACTGGGTCGTTTTACAATGATTTTATTTTTCAAAATACAGCAGATTATCATCGATTACCATATTTATTTAGAGGACGATTACGAAAAAAAAATTCTTTTGTAAATTAATTTTTTCCATGCATCCTGGGGGAGAGGGGGTGGGGGTCTCACTTTGCTATTATACTTATATTGTAAAATGAACACTTACTTTATGGTCGGTGTAATTAGAATCCCTCCTTTAGAATGTAGAGCGCTGGTTCCCGCTGTCTTTATGCAGAAATTAGGGCTTTCAGTTACACCAATTAGAAAGTAAGTGTCCCTATTTACTTGTCTCCCTACAAGAGGAGAGTTAGACACAAGGTCGGTTTTTAATGTGGAGAAAATCCAGTTCCCCAAAAATGGCACTCTGGATTGGAACAAAAATTTAAATTGCCTCGGTCTAGACAATTTTTTTTTTTGTTAAAATCTAATAGATAAAGTAGGTGTCCATTTTACAGCAAAGGTATTATATTGAAGTGAACCCCCACCTTTGCACTCTGGTGATACCAGATCAAGCTGTCTGAAGATACTGGCTTCCTGACCAAAAATTCACCAAACATTGATGATATTGTTTTTTTCCTTTATCTTTACAAAACTCAATCATGTTCTGCAAAGCCATAAACAAAAACAATTTTTTCTACAAAACAACCAAACGAAACACCATGCATACCTATTTGAAGATATATAGAACTTGAAGCATAAAAACTTTTGCCAAAATGACCGGATTCGGCATTAAATAACCCGAAATGGGGTGATATGCGGTAAAACTAAACAACCAAAAACCACCTTCCTACAGTTCATAAAAATAAATAACGTTATTGAATTTTTTTTTATTCCATAATAGAGCTCTAAATATGATAATCAATAATAATCTGCAGTCTTTTATAAATGGAAATATTTTTATATTAGAGAAAAAAGTTGTTCACGATGTGGGCCAACAAGAACTCCCCACTGAATGTTACATTTGAAAATTAAAGAAATGTTTATTCAGATATTATGAAATGAGGAAGAGTGAATAAAATGAAGAATGCTCCTTACCTATATTGTAGATCTGGTGAAATGATGTCAGATGGGATACTGCTAAAACCACTACTGGCAGATATTGACTGAGGTAGAGCATGAGCACCCCCGCTGCCTTGTGGCTCCACAACCATTTGAGAAAGATAGTTGTGGTCAGTCGTGATAGGAGTTGAAGTGTAATAATCAAGTGTGGGACCAAAAAGTTGACTGGAAGGCTAGTACAACAAACAAAATAAAATGGAAAAATCGTCAACAGCGAGTCGTATGACTTAGTATTTAGTTTGTGAAATCAGTAAAAATAAAAAATAAAATTAAAAAAAAAAAAAAAAAAGAAAAAAAGAAAAACAATATTCTGTTTTTGAATTTTTTTAGATGAGGATTGATGATTTGTATTATTCAAACTACTATTCTCACCTTGGATGTTATTCTCAAAACGTTTCTAGCCACATGGACATATGGCACAACGGATGAAGGTGTTAATTAAGAAGCCATTCTTAGTGACAGTTTTCTGGAGATTGATTAATCTAATTTTGTTTTACGGCTCATCAACCACTGTTGGATCATTAAGAGTCAAGAAACGTAATATTTACAATACTTCTTTTGTGAGGGTGTTTTTGAAGTGTAGAATTTTTTTATATTACTCACAATGTGTGAGTGATTCTGTTTGATTTTTGTTGTGTTAGATTTTCGGAGACAATTTTTGTTTCAGAATGTTTAAGATATTATCTAGATCATTCATTTATGGAGGTTGAAAGTTCAATCCTTACCACAGGCAATACTAACTAATAATAAAATAAAAATTACTTAAGATTTCTACATGGCCATGAATTAAATAACTCGTTCAGTTCGAAATTCGGTAAAGATTCCAGAGTTCAACAAGATCCACCTGAAGAAGGTTGGAGGTTACATCATCTGAAACGTTGTGAGAATGACATCCCAACATGGAAATAGTAGTCCGAATAATCTAATTAAAACTATTCTCTCATTCATCTATTACTATCAGATCATTCCATAAGTTGTGTCTAAAATTGAGTGGATGATTAAAATGATGAATATTTTCCTGCATATATTTTTATATATCCTAATTTTAATATCGTTTATCAGTCTCTTAAAGGAAATACATTCTACTAAAATAGTAAGACAATATATACAGCAGAACTACAACCCCCCCCTCTTTTCTATTGAGCTGCCTTCCGATATCCTTCAAGGCCGTTTGATAGTCTATTTCTTAGATATTTGTTTCTCTACCAAGCTCCACATCGTCCACCCCTTTGTATCGAGACAACTTCCAGTAGTCTTCGAGGTCATTCATGCCTAAAAATTTCTGAGTCAGATGTATTTTACAGAAAGAGGCAGCTTTACATCATCTGACACCCACACAATCTATTTGGTGGTCGTTTTAAAAGAATACAGTTGCTTTGAGTTTCTTGGATGAACAAGACATGCCTTTACAAATCTCATTTTCTCAATCTGTTTTTACTTTTAGGTTTCATTATCATCATCATCAACCGATTTATTTGTTGAATCAGGCCACAATTAATCCTGATGAGGGTGGGTCCTTATTGTCTAGTCTCGATCTAAGTTTTCCTATCCATTCTTGTCTTCGGTGAGGCCTGACGGAATCTATACCCATGGCTTTCCTATCATGTTTGACTACGTCCTCCCAAGACAACTTGGATCTGCCAGTGGTTGTCTTCTCTGCTGGCACATTCAACTGTCAGACTTAAGAAATCCAGCCATTGCTACGCTCAACGTGTCCCAACCAATGCAGTCTGCTCTTCTGCATGAATATTTCAAAAGAATATTTAACTTTCTCTACCTCACGCCCTTTTTTTCTTTGTTTATGTTGTGGGCCTGTAAAGAGTCCGGAAGGAAAACACAAGCTCTGAGTTTAGAGAAAACAAGTATATTGAAAAAAAGTATAATACAACAGAGAACAAGAGTGGTTGTACCTGTCTTGACTGCCAGTATAGACTGGTGTGGTTCCAGGTATTTAATTGCTTCCCACCGCAGCAATATGTGACACAAGGTCGGAAAGTGGGGGGAAGAGTCAAACCAGCGCCCCTAAAGAAGGAGCACTCTGGCCTAGCAAAAATAGCCTCGGCAGACCCGTCCGTATTCCTCGATCAGGGCGCCTCAGGCAGTAAGCAATAAACTTACTCCACCTCAAAGAGGGGAGTCAAGGCCTGGGAGAATGGACCTCCTAGAACTACCCAGGACTGAATACCTCAACCCGACAGATAAAAGGCCACCAGAATGGCCCAATTCCTGCCAGACTGATTGTCGAGAACAAATCCTCGACTCGTATTGACCAGTCCGCCGTCTTTAAGTAACTGATGTTACAGAAAGACCGTACAGGCTGGTGTGGACCCAACACTGAGAATCAGGCGCTCTCAGTATTTATCGTGAGTGAAAGAGTTCAAGTAGTCCGTATAGGTAAGGTACCATAACAGTTTATGTTTGTTTTTGTTAATAACACTTTCTTTGGACACTACCGTCTTGATTTTCTATTTCATTATTTTTTATTTGCTGTTTTACATTCTTTCGTCATCTTTGATTAACTATATCCTGTGTGTTACTCCTGGAATACAATCGCATTTGACTGTCATTGTCACCATTTCTTTTGCAGGCTTTATATGTACTATATGCAGTGTGTATATATATATATATGTAGTGTATATATATGCAGTATGCTGTTGCTGTTACTAAGAGTACAGTTAAATATTGTTAGTGCTTATATTTACAGAGACAAATGTTCATCTAAAGTTAATGGAATGGTAAGTTGGGATTTTCCTTTTTATATAATTTTATTTTAAACATCTTCCTTTCTCTCTGTCAGAAGAAAGTATCCTTATATAACTTTCTCAGTCTGTTTTTTACCTTTATGTTTCCGAGAGGATATTTAACTTTCTCCCTCTTCCCCACCGGTTTTCTCTTTCCTTACATGTTTGTATTTGGTAATAACACATCTTTTGGATTCTCCTGCCTTGACTTTTCATTATTTTTTCTTTGTTTTATATTTTTTTCATTAGCATTCGTTCATTATTTCCTGAGCGGTAATACGCAACATAAAAACAGAATAAGAATACGACAACAGATTGACAGATATACTTACACTTTGAAATTGTAAAATTCAAACAAAGATCAACTTAATAAAATTATCAAGAATAAAATAATATAAATACCACATTATTTCTCACAGAGTCGCTTTCTTTTAGTTGATATAAAAAGGCTAGTATGGCTCCTTTCTGATGAATGGCTTTCTGAAATAAAATAGTACATACATTTTATATTTTAATTAGTGAAGAGATACATTTATACAGAGCGGTCGCTAGAAAAGCGTGAAATTTGAGGTTGTAAATTTTATTGCGTCTGGCTTATTCACTTCTTCGATTTGCACGGACGACATTTTAAGCATCTGTGAGTGCATTATAATATTAGTCTTTGAAAAACTTTTAAAAGTTATTTGTTGTAAAAATAAATTACTGTTTGACAAATTTCCCACTTTTCTAGCGACCACCCTGTATAATAAAGAATTTTATAGGAAATATTTAAAGATCAACAAGAATTCGTAAAGAAATATTTAATGATTAACAATAGTCCATAATTAAATATCTGATGGTTAACAATAATCCATAACGAAATACTTACATTATTTTGCAATTTTCGATAACAATCGGCAAACTGAGCAGCCTTCTCCTGTTTACTATGGCGAGCCACTATGTAAAAAAAAAAAGAAAAATTATTTTTAACAAAATATGAAAAGTCTTTGTGAATTAAAAAATATGTAATAATCCATTAGAAATAAATAAAATAATATGGCACTATCATTTCAGCATTTCAAAAGTTACGGTAGACAAAAAAGAAAATATTTTAGAAGTATTAATTTATCTATTGCTGATGCACTAGCTGTTCCGACCTGGTGTTGCCCAGGAGCATTTATAATCTAATTTTTGTTTGGCATAGCTCGTGAAAATAGAGTAACTGAAAATTATTATTAATTTTTATTTTTTCTGACGTTTTACAAAATGCTGAAAATTAAATAGCATTCGAATTTGTTATTTATAATTCATAACTTTACAATAAATACTAGTAAAAACATGCTCCCTCTGGTCGCATATTTTTGCTAGGTCGGGTGCATAGTATCATAAAGAACAAACTGCATACATCAACCGCCCTCCACCCACACAGGAAGAGGATTATATCATGACGAACGAACACTACCCCCTTCCCCCAAAAGAGGAGTTAATGCTTGGGAGGATGGTATCATGAAACAGAATAAATAGTAAACTATTCCGACTCCCTAAAAAAGGAAGATGGTCATCCTGGGACGATGATATTGTGAGGAACGAACATATATTTTATCGGGGGGGGGGGGGGGGCTTCCAATAAGAAAAGGTAATGCCAGGGAGGAATATATTATGAGGAATGAAAATATACGACACAAACCCCCCAAAGGAGAAGGTAAAGCGTCGGAGTATTCCCGCTCCCTCCACACACACACACGAAAAAAAAAAGGATGTAGTTATGCCTGGTTGGAAATACCCCTCCAAGATAGAGGTAATATCTGGGAGTATCACCCCATAAAATGCCTGTGAGTATGGTATGGCAAGTTTTATTGTACGCGTAAAATGCTGAAATGTAAAGTGGGCTGAAAAATATAGTAGCCATCTTTATAAACAAAGAGAAGTATGCAAGCTAAGGAAGGACGATAACTTCATTTAATATATTTTTAATTAAAAAAGACATGTTTATAACCATGAGTAATCGTTCTTCCTTAACTAACCTCTTACTTGACTTGTTTAGATGGCGACTATATTTTTCCGATCTAATTTTTATTTTGGAGTTTCAAGTGTACGATGAAAATTGATATAACTTAGGTTTTTTAATGTTTTCTTTTGTATTGCTTTTTTTTACTAAAACATGGTTTAAGTAAAAAAAAATATAAGTTCATTATGAGTAATGCCGAAACTTATTTCACTTTGAATAATTTACGTGACTAAAATAGGAATTAACGCCAAATGAAAAGAAAAATGCCCCCTTTCCTAAAGAGTAGAGAGTAATTAAAAAAGTCAGCATGCCTGTTTTTTTATTTAATATTGGGGGGAGAGAAATTTATTAAGTGAAAGAAAACTTTAAATTAAAAAAAGCTTACAAATTTAAGCAGAAAGTCCAATTTTATTGCTTTGTATTTTAAGTAAAAGACGTTTTTATTTCAGACTTTATATTTATATATTTTTGCTCTTTTATTTAGTATCATTTTTATCATTTTTAGTATCATATTTTATTTAAATCATGAACTTCAATAACAAAAGAAAATCTATCGTCGCTAGAAAAGGGGAGGGCAAGAGAGAAGGGAAAGGACAGGTAGTGATGACGACACCAAATTTAAAAAAAAATCATTTTTAAAGGAGTTCCCCATCCCTTGAGAGAGAGAGAGAGAGAGAGAGTGAGGGAGGGAGAGAGTGAGAGAGAGAGAGAGAGAGAGAGAGAGAGAGAGTGAGAAAGAAGCCAATTATCTCTCCTTTCCTGTGAACTTGGTATATCTTTCTAGCGAGCTAAGACATCTTAGTTCCATCTAAATTATCTCCCTTGATAATTTTAAGTTTTTTTCGTAATTTATTCATTTTTTTTATTAAATTACTTATATTAATAACTTAATTTACACAAAACTATTGTAGATACACAGGGAAAATAAAATAATATAATCGTAAATGAATAACAGCAAACATTAATTAATTATAGACGGTTAAAAAAGAAGTTATGCAAATTAGACAGACATTTGAATTTCTATATGTGTTTCTTTAGTACAGTATATACCTTATTTGAAAGCATACTATTGTATTATTGATTAAAATAACATTATCCCTTTTTGATGGTAATAAAAAACTTTACCAATTATTCATTTAGATGAGGCTAAGAACCGGATTTTCAGTGCCGATTAGTAAGGTTTACCTAGTGTCAGCCAGTGTCCTAATTCCTGCAAACTATGCACACTATAAATAATAACAATATTAACTCTGCCAAACTTACAAACTAACTCTTATTCCTATCTACATATGGACTTTTGAATAACATTCTCCTTTTATGGACCCTCAGTACCATTTTCCTTGTCCAGACTCATCGACTTATAATAATCTTTATTTTACTAACATTACTGTTCATTACATGTTTAACAAAGATGACCAGGAAATAAAACAATATTGCAAAATGGTATTATGTTATATTAAAATCAAAACAATCATTGGATTAAAAAAAACACAATAACAAATAATAGTTAATAAAGTAAAAATGAAACTCTGTACTTGGAATCGTCGCTTTAAATTTGAATTAAGAAAAATAATAGTTAATTAATACAATGTCCTTTTTCAAAACCAATATGCAAATTGGTTAACCTTGGTGTGTTTATTATATAAAGTTGAATTAACTTGAAATGTGACATTTTGACTTTACCATTAGTGTGAGAAATAGGCCCAACTTTTGCATTTATTCATTTAGATAATGCACAAGCAATGCCAGGTAGCCTTGCTGGCGTAAAACCTGTGTTTTGTTACAATAGCATTCAAATACTGACATTACCTAATTATGAAGACATAATAATATTGTTGGACATTTTAAGAGCTTATTTACAATCAGACTGCCATAAAAAACGGACCATACTGTTTTTTTAAAATAATTTTTTAAATAATCATAAACTTAAAATGTTGGTGCATTTCGATTACATGACATTTTATCTATTAAAGTTAGTATTTCACTAGTTAGTATGGGAGTATATTAAGTAGATAATAAAGTTTTTTTATCTTGTTTTTGTACTTTTCTTATGTTAATGAGTATGTTATTCAGACTTTCACATCTATTCTTGGAAAAGGTTCTGTTTACTTTCGTAGTCTTGAGTATTTTACATGACAGTTATTTCTGAAAGAGGATCTGTTGTTATGTAACTAATGATGGGACTATTCCAATTTTTTTCTTGATTCCAATACAATTTCTGATTCTAAAAGGTATTTAGCGGATAGTTCTCATCTACTTTTAAATGTACATATAATTTTCTTTTAAAGTTGACAAACTTCTTAATGTTTTCCATTTATGTATTATATACAAGATTTTGATAAACTCATTGTGACATTTTCATCTATATTTTTCACTTGTGTTATTTTTTCCTATTTATCCACTCGTGCCATTTTTACCAGGCCATTTTTACCTAAATTCGTTATGAGCTATAAATTTTAGTTTTACCGGTAGTTTAAAATTAATAAATATTTATTATCTTATTAGTACCAGCAATAGAAAACTAAGTTTTAAACAAACAACAAAAATTAAAAGAATCGTTTTTTGAATCAGAAATTAGGCTAAAACTTTTCCGATTCCGATACCCCAAAAAGTTCTGATTTTTTTCGATTCCCAATTCCGATTAATCCTCCCAACACTAGAAACAACCAAATCTATTATGAAGTATACATTTCTATTTCAACTATCATACATAATGCCATGTAGATTCACAATTACCACACAAAAAGAAACATGGTAAGAGATTTTAAATCTTTACAAAACTTACACTTAACAGATAAAGATATATAGTGAGGAGTCTTCTTTGGAATTTATATGAGAGAAATCCTGTTCATAGGGAGGACAGAGTTGTGACTTTCATAAGAAATATACTAACATTTTCACTATAATAAAATCAACTTTATTTAACAGGAATATAAGGCAAGTTTGCTCAGCAGGCAGGCTTAGAACAGAATAGTAAGTTCTGTAGTTCCATCTCATCTTGCCGTTTTTTGGCACAGAACAAGAACATGTTCTTAGCGTCTTATCTCTACGGTGGCTCGATAAGGAACTGGTTTATCTCTTCCCACAAACGAGGTGAGTGGAAACGGATGTTTGCTGAAAGTCTCGCACACGCACAGAAGTGTTCGAATTGCCCAGTGTATTTCTACGCGAGTTTTAACCTGCCTGTTTTAGCTAACCGAACTACAACTAAATATTATGCAAGAGACTGCATGTACATACAAAAGAAATAGATCTTCGTCGTGTAACTGCCACAAATATTAACATACTTACGATGACGTTTAATCTTTTCAGCAACATCAAATTCATTAACATTTGTCGGAGTATCAAAATGCCTATGAAAGAAAACATTAAAAAAATATAAAGACAAGTGTTAAAGAGGACAATCCCTTGAAGGGGGATCTAAAACTTTTTCTAAAAACAAACAAAAACAATTAGAAGAGAAGTTAAAATATTTTTTAATAATTACAGAATTAACAAATTATTCATTTCGATTTGTAAGTTGATTTCCAGTAATTTGAGGCTGATGTATTTTTTAGAAAAAATATCTTTCAACGTCAATGTTTAAAATCAATTTTAAATTTGAATAACAAACAAAACAATTAAAGTTCTTAATCTTTTTTCATTAAAAGTTCAAATTGCATTAGAATAAGACATTCCCAAACAAATATAATTAATATAAGTAAATATTTTAATCAATAATATCATTTTCAACTGCTTATGAAAATAAAACTTATGAATATTTATATATTCTTTGCCATTCAGTGAAAAGATTTCACTTGGACCGACTTGTGCGTTGAGACAAAGAATGAACATTGCACAAAGTTGAAAATGTTCAGTTTTTCATAACAGTTTCATATTCAATTTTTATCAAATAATACATTTTTTGATAAAGAGCAGAGGATCGCTTGAAATATTAAAATTTAAATTACAATAACACCTATAATTTTACATGCTTTTATGTTTTCCATAAGGATATTTTTTTTATTTGTCAAATGTGAAGAAACTCATTTTTAGCTGAGAAACACACTTTATATTACAACAAAAGGATATGTGGATTTATCGGATCATATATAATATATATATATATATATATATATATATATATATATATATATATAAGGGGTTGGCATATCATAGAAAACATTTTCGTTAAGTTATTTGAAGAATTTAGTATACCAAATCATGTTACATATATATATATTTTTTTAAATTTATTAAATGAATAAAATCATTTATTTAAATTTACATATCTGAGACTTTCAGCAATATACGCCTTTTCAAAGAGTATCTTTTTTGTTCTTTTCATTCTGCTGGTATTAAATGCAAGTAACTTTATCAAAATAATGTTTTCTATTATGTGCCAACCACGCAAAAACATATCGGATTTTACTTTCCCAAACTCGTCAACAAGATCGGACATCCACTTTGCTTTATCCACGAGTGGGCAACCCTCGCAGTTAATACCAGCAGAATGAAAAGAAAAGTACTCTTTGACAAAAAGCATATATCGCTGAAAGTCTCAGATATGTAAATTTAAATAAATCAAACCATATATATATATATATATATATAGGATCAAATATAAACCAAAGTAAAAATTTTTAGTAGATGGAACCTATTGTGAAGAGGATTAGCTCAATATACGAGATAGAGCAATTGTAGAGATAGAAGAAAAAAAGAGTGATAAAAATGCGACGATTGTCCAAATTTATTTCAAATTTCAATTGTTCAATGCAAGGTGTATTCAGTAATAAACTAGTGTTTATTATTCTTTCCTTAAGCCAAGGCTTTTCAAATATCGAAATTTTATCATCAGAGGAGAAATACAGATGGATAAGTTGGCTTTCGAAAAAACCAAAGTTCAAATATTTGAAAAATATGAAAATTATTATTAAAGGAATTTTTGTTAAAAAAACGCAGTGAATGAAAAGAAAAATTCCGTGAAAAATATATGCAGATTGTCCGGGGGGTAAATTTCCGTTGAAAAGAACTTAAATGAATTGTAGAATGTGAAGAAAAACTCTTTGCGTGGGAGCAGTGTGGAGAAAGTGCTCAAAATATAGGTGAGTCCAGACGCACTTAAAGGGGAGTGAAAAGGGAGAAATAGGCCATTTTAAAATACTTCCAGGACCAAATAAGGCAGATTATATCTCGTTCCAGGTTTAAATCCAAATGAAACAAAAAGGCAAAATGGTTAAAGATTTGGGGTTGGGGGGAGGGTTTATGAGGTACGGGATTGTTTAAATAGCCGCTTTGAGAGTTGGGAGGAAATAAAAAAAGAAGGCAAAGGAACAGGAGGAAGGCTGTTATGGGGATGAAGTTAAAGTGACAGGGTGGTTGAGGGTGTGGGCGGGCGGTAGGATATGTTTTGGAGGGTGGGATTAATCTGAAGCGGGATAGGAGTGTCGAGATTGTATTCTAAAAATAGAAATCAAATGAGTGAGCTTCTAACATTTCAGAGGTGACAAGTGAAGCAGCTAAAACGAATTAAATGTAATTACCGGTAAGGGTTTCTGGGGGTTTAAAAAGGGTTAAAATAGAATTAGTTAAAAGCATGGTAAAATAAATAGAGGTATGAGAGAGAGTGAATGATTAAAATTTAAAAAATTAAAAAGATTTAAAAAATTAAAAATTAAAATTTAAAAGGAGCTAGGGAGTAGTTAATTTAAAAAAATTTTTTATTTTAAAACCAAATTAAGGGTTATATGAATAATTAGAAGGGACATTAAATGACCAAGGAGAAAAGAGGGGGAAATAAATTAATGGGAAAAGAGTTAGTTAAATTAAAGATCAGGTCTATCCTACTGTATTTCTCCTCTGATAAGATTTCGATCTTTGAAAAGCCTTGGCTTAAGGAAAGAATAATAAACACTAGTTTATTACTGAATACACCTTGCATTGAACAATTGAAATTTGAAATAAATTTGGACAATCGTCGCATTTTTATCACTCTTTTTTCTATCTATATATATATATATATATATATGCACACACACAATTACATCCAATGTTATAGAATAGGAATATAGATTTTTTTTTAAATATTTCATCAGATAGATCCAAAAAATATCCTTGTAAATTCATTCTATTACCATTATTTCTAAATCCATTCAACTAATTAAAATTTTTTACACAAGTATTATTTTTAACTTGATTCAGTAATTTGTTCAAAAAATATTACTCTACTAGATAAAAAAAAAAATCTCTGAATAAAAACATGATAGAAAATATAATAGATCATATATTTCTTGAAATTTAATGTTACCTAAACCTAAGGTCAGTGAAAATTGTCAGACTAAAAAAAGGACCAATTAGGTTTCAGGCACCCCCACAAATAAGCAAATATAAAAAAGGACAAATTCAGGTCTACGCCGGTTTCTGAGACTTCCGGTTGACCTTCACGCAAGCATGTGGAACCTGTAAACAAATGAATAAACCTTTTTCTAAATTAAAACTATTCCGAGTTGTTTGGTTTTTCGTCACAAGGTTGATTTTTAATATAGGGAAAGATTTATTTTTAAAAAAAGAACGGGGTGTGGGGAGATATTAGATATTTATTTCAAAATGTAGGATGCATTTTTTATTTATTCATAAAACTTTTTAATAAACAAACGAAACATTGCAGAGATCGTGTCAAACATGAAATTGCCGTAACGTATTATTAGATATTCTTAAACGTTTTCTCTGCTTTTAATGACGAATACGATCATGTTTTAACTGTTTTTCCATTGTTTTCTGTCCAGTTGGCGCACTCAAAACAATAGAGCACTACTAGCAGTACATGTGTTGATAGTTTCATCTTTTATCAAATATGATATGCAGTTTGAAGCAAAAAGTCCATTGTTTCTTGATTTTTTTATTTTTATGGAAATCGCTCCAGACAAGGCATGAAGCCACTTAATGTAAGAAGCTAACAAGAACAAAGTATAATTATCGCAGACAGGAGATGCCTATTGGCTTTAGTTTTTGTTGAAAGCTGCCCATCTTAGACCTATGCGATGTTGTAACGCTTCATTAGTCATTTTTAACAGAAATCACATGTCCTAAATAGTTAAATTCATCAACCTGTGAGAGGGTTTCTTTATCTGTTAGTTTCAGAGTTCCATTGAATTTGTAAACATGCATTTGGTTTTCGAACAGTTAATTTTCAAACTTATTTCGGACGCTTTTAAACATAGGAGATGAAGAAATAAATTTGAAATAGATTTAATAGATCGAACTTTTTTTAAATTTCTGGAGTGATTTTAAACTACCGACTCCACAGCCCTGGTGAGTCTATTTGTTTTTACAATATACTTACATGCTAATTATCTTGATCGCATGCTGATAATAAGGCAAGACTTCATCTGAAATTAAACAAAAAAAAAAGTGCATAATGAAAAATAAACTAAAAAAAAATTCTTTTTAAATTAAATCATAGTCGCAAAAAAAAAACATTTTCCAAATATTTTAACATCAATATAACGTAAAAGTGATTAAAAAGAAATCTATAGATGAAAATTTGGTAAATTTAATAAAAATAATTTTGCTATAAACACGGCGTTCTATAGTATAGAATGCCATGGATACAAACCATCAGCATTCATACACCTACATCGACATGAAAGGAGTAAATAGTCACCCCACAAAAAATAGTTCATACATGTTTAAAGTTTCTCCTTCTTTCACTGACGACCAGCACTTGGAGCCATACAAAGCAGCAGTAAAAGTTTGAAATATCAATATTTGTTGTGTTTCAGCTATAAATATATCTATAATATAAGTATGACACCGTTCAACGAAGCATTAGAATTCTCAGAGTTTTAGAGGTGTCATATTATAGGTTAATATAAAGGTGGACTTAATCAACATCGAATTGACGTAAACCACAGGATTCCACTTACCAGTCAACTGAGTGATTGTCCGATTCATCACCGAGAGAAAATAATCAATATTATCTTGCCTAGGTCCATCAGGACCCTCTAACAGCAGTCTTCCTTATTAATGATAATAAAGTGTCCAGTTACTTCTGTCACGTCTGCATATTTATTCGAAGGAATTTCTTGTAGGATGTTTATTTGGTGTACGGTAAATCTATCTTAATAAAATTATAAGACAACATCACATGTGCGTGTTTTTCTCACTTCAACAAAGTTTTGATAATTACTCATTGAATTAATCTTTTTTTATTATTATTAACTATTTACTAACGTGCAGCTAGAGCCAAATACGTCCTAAGATGGAGTACTGCTGCCACATATGGGGAGGTGCTGCTCAGAACACCCTTTCCTACCTCGACAGAGTACAAATCTAGTGGCAGATGTCCTCTTCTTCGTACTTCCTCTTTCTCGTTATTCATGGCAGGAGTTCAGCTGAGCTTCAATCTATGCCCCCCCCCCCCTGTAAAACATTCACAACAAAAACTCGTCTAGCTACAACCACTGTCAATAATTTCTCTGCCTAAAACTAAACAAAACTTCCATAAGCAAAATTTCTTTCCTACAACTACCCATCTGTGGAATACCATACCACAGTGGTGCTTCCCAGCTGACTATAACATTGTCGTTTTCAAGTCTAATGTAAACAAATTCTTGTTGAGCAGTTCTCCTAAATAATCAAATTCTGCCAAACCTCCACCATCATTACCAATCATCATGGTGTTGTCTCACCGACACTCATTAACCCTTCAGGAGGTCCACTCTCCCAGGCTTTACTTTCTCTTTGAGAAAGGGTTAGTTTATTGCTAATCGCCTGAGGCGTCCTTATTGGAGAATGTCGACGGGGCTGCTCAGGCATTTTTTGTAAGCAAGAGCACACTAATCCTAATGCGCTGGCTTTTCACGCCTGATCTTGTGTCTAGCCTCCTGGAGAACAGGTAAATAAACTCATTAACCTTTATCCTTTAGTGGTCTTCGGTCCTTGATAAGTGGTGACTCCTTAGTAAAAAAAGCCAGCTACCTGGACGAGAGCGCACCAACGTAGATGATGCTCCTCAATCTGTACGATGATGATGATGATGATGATGCTCCTCAATCTGTACGATGATGATGATGCTCCTCGACGACGTGATCGAATATTTTTTTAAATAAAAAATTTAATTTTTTTTTTAAATAATTAAGTTCCGTAAAAATACACCAAAATGCATTGCTGTTTCTTCTCATTTTTGCTCCCATACCAGACAGACAATACATAGCCACTTTCCCCCGCCCTGAATTTGTCGCTTTATCAGCACACCACCTTCTATCTGTCTGCTGGCTGATTTGGTAAACATGCCAGTTTAAGCTGGCTAGCTAGCTGCATTTTATTTGGGTTTTTTTATTTGGGTTTTATTTTTTCAAATCGTAAATCGGCTGCATTACCAAACCAGACTCTTTGTGGACGAGATAAACTGATACAGACTCAGAACAGTTTATCAAAACGATTCTGATCAGTTAGCCAGTTCGATTCAATCAAATTATTGAGCCGTGAGTGACCTCCACTTTTGTATCAACCTCATTCAATCAATCTAGATAAATAAAAAAAATTATGATTTTTATAATTTAATTACCAGGTGATACCATAATAATTAAATTTAACTTTCAGAAATTAATTTGGTAAAAAATTATGAAAGATTGTTGAATACTGAGTTTTCATGGGACAGAGAGAAAATTTGTTGCAAAATCAGTTTCTTATCCAGTTATAAGAATTAAGAAAGAAATGGTCCAGGAAGCTGTGAGTAAGATAAAGGATAAGGCTGCATGAGGCTTAGGCATTGTTGCAGAAATGTTGATGGTTACAAGCGAAGCAGGCATTGAGATGATCACAGACTTGACAAATCAGATCATAAAAGAAGAGGTTGTTTTGAAAGACTGGGATCGGAGTGCATTTGTAAACTATTACAAGGGCAAAGGAAGAGCTCTGGATAGAGATAATTACAGAGGCTTCAAGTTGATGATTGAGAGAACAATTGAGCAGCGAATAAGTCAGATAAGCATAGATGAAATGCAGTTTGGTTTTATGTCTGGACAAAGTAAGTAACACTGGTGCTATATTTATCCCGAGACAAATGCAAGAGAAGTATCTTGATAAGAAGAACTTACATTTTGCTTTTGTGGATCTGCATTGCATGAAGAAAAATGATATGAGAATGATACGATGGACGTGTAATGCGAGTCAAAGACAAGCTTAGATCTGATGAACCCAGAGGAAGATTAAATCTGGACAGTATAGGGAGTCATGTGCAGAACAGGAGACTTCAACGGTATGGCCACATTGAAAGAATGGATGAGAGTTCTTGGGTTAGTAGATGTAGAACAGTTGAAGGAGCAGATCCAGCTCACAGGAGAAGGCCAAGGAAAACATGGGAGGAAGTGATAAAAATGGACTTGAGAGAAAGACGGATAAATAAAGACCTGGCCAGAGATAGGTTTGTTTGGAAGTAAATTTCTTAAAGCTGTTCAACGTATGCCAGCATGTAAAACGGACGTTAAACCGAATATGATGATGAAGTCAATAAAGATCGACATATATCTAACATCAATCGATGGAATATTATTTCTAATTATAAATTTAAGTTAGAGGTAATTTTTTTTAATGTTTCCATCACCTAATGATTTAACTGTTTGTAGCAGTTGCATGCGAGATCTATTTTGTTTGTTTATAGGTATGTGCAATATCTGCGTTATGTAAAGTTGTAGTTCAGTCGACGTAAATAAGTGTATTGATACACAGGTGATTAGCACATCACTGCGCATTCCCACTACCAAGTACCGCTCAGCTTCCCCCCCCCCCCCCCCCGAGCAAATACAAATCAGTTACAGTGAAGACATTAATGGGAACAGATGTGATTCGCTTCTTATCGTAATTCGGGGGGGGGGGGGGGGATTGAAAGATCTGAAACTATATTATATCTCTACCATGATGCCTGCCGACCTAACAACTCTATGCTCCAGTGTTCCCTTTGAATAAAGTTGATTGATACTTTAGTGGAGATATTGGTGTTTTTCTTGGAAGATGGTGACCCCTTTCTTATTCAATATTCAATTCCAGTCAGATGCGTCCAGACATGGCTAACCCTACCAAGTTACTTTCTTCATTCTGACGTTCTTCCAGACCAATCATCTCACAACTAAATGATTATCAATATGTGATTATTATTAAAAATAATGTGAGAATTAAATCAATTTTCATTAATAAATATTTGTTTTCTTGGCGCTTCTTCATTATTTTCCACCACCCGTTTTTTTCAACTTGTTTACTGACCATTTTTTTTTTTTTTTTCGATGTACAATTACCTGTCATGTCGCTAGAGAATTGTGTTTGGGGAAATTTTTTTTAGAATATATTTTTTATTTTAGAAGGGGGATCAGTTTCTTATATAAATTTAATGTAAACTGATCACCCATTTTATGACCATCACCAATTTGACAATTTTGTTTTATTTATTACTTTTTTTATAACCATTTCGGGGGAGGGGGTCTTTTAGAGTCTTTTGGGGTGGGACATAGTTCTCTGACCAATAGCTGTATTCAAAAATTTTATGACCCGGGATTTGGAAATTTTATGGCCTGGGGATGGGAGATTTTGGCAACTTTTTATTTTTCACGCTTAATATTTTAAAATGGCCATGACTAATTAACCTCATGTTTCAGAGATGAATTCTAGAAAACTGCATCAATTCACCACTGACACAGCATCTACCATCCAATTTCTGAAAGACTATGGATTGCTGTTTACCCAACGCACCTGCCCAAACTGTAACGCTCCTATACGTGAAATTAATAATTTGCGAATAACTGATGGCATCAGATGGAGATGCACACAACGTCCATGTAGGAAAGAGATTTCGGTGAGACATGGTATGTTTTTTCAAAGGTCGAAATTACCATTACACAAAATGGTGGATATCTTGTACATGTATTCGTACAGAATGGCTACATACAAAAATCTGACATGCAAAATTGGCATGGCTTCAGAGTCCATGACGAATTGGAGGAACTTTATTCGGGACGTATATGGCAAATATTTTGCCGCCCATCCACAAGTCATTGGAGGTGTTGGACATACAGTGGAAATTGACGAGTCAAGTTTCGTGCGACGCAAACATAATGTTGGACATTATGTGCAAACTTAATCGGTTTTTGGTAGTATAGACAACCACAAATGACTGTTTTCTTGTGCCTATCGAACAATGAAATGCAGAGACCTTGCTTCCACTTATCCAACAATACATTTTGCCTGGTACGACCATGGTGTCGGATTTGTGACGTCCCTACAACACAATAAGGTCGCATGGATACACCCATTTAACGGTGAACCATTCTTTGAACTTCGTTGATCCTTTGACACATGCGACCACTAACCATATAGAAAATGTATGGAATCAGGCAAAGCTACGCAATAAGAGAGAGTGTGGTACACATCGTACGCTGTTGGATTCGTACCTGATGGAATTTGTGTGCCGAAAGAAGTTTGGACATGATCCATTAGAATTTCTGTTTCAACAGATCCGAAAATTCTACCCAGTTGTATAATTTAAACTTTGAAAGAAAGACAAATCATTTGTGACCGTTGTAAAAAAGAAAAGAAAAAGATATTTGTTTGTGACCTTTGTAAAAAGAAAAAAATTAAACTTTGTGGAAGAAAAAAAATTCAATTGGGAGCCTTGAAAAAAAAAAAAAAAAAAAAAACGCCTTTACTTTAAAAATTAAAATAATTGCTCGTTTTCCGTAATTTTCGGTGTACCTTAATATTTTTCAATACCAAGTAAGTACTTCATAAAGTTTTCATTAAATATTTGGAAAAAATTTCGAAAAAAAAAAAAAAACGGAATTCTCTAGAAAAAAGAATTTTAAAAATTTCTGATTGTCAAAAAGTTGGGGATGAGTTTAGGTTTAATTTATAGGAAACTGATCCCCCTCCTAAAATAAAAAAATATTTTAAAGAAAATTCCAAAAAGCACAAAATTCTCTAACGACATGATAGGTAAAAAAAAAAAAAAAAAGGTTATCCCTTGAATATGTTGTAATGTACGCCGTATTTTCCTGTCATTCGTTTATAGGTAAAATTTAATTTTTATTTATAAAATAAAAACAAAGTTGTCAAATTGGTGATGGTCATAAAGTGGGTGATCAGTTTACGTTAAATTTATATAAGAAATTGGAGGATATGTGACAATAGATGTCGATGCCGAAAGAAGGGGACGCTAAGGCATATTCTCTCAAACTGTGAGCTGGCAACAGAAAGATATACGTGGTATCACAATCAGGTGCTTGCAATAATTGAACAAATCATGCAAAAAATAAGGCAATTTACTGATGGAGAATTACCCAAATCAAGGGAGGCGCGAGAGCGCTCTATCCCTTAATAGACTTCACGAATGGCCTATGCTGGAAATCTCATTTCTTTGATCAATCATAACTCAAAAACCAATAAACCAAATTAGTTAAAACTTTGCACAAAATTATTATTTGATAGGTTCTATAAGTGTGTAGAATTTCAGCATCAATTAGTCAAGGCAACCCAGAGATCCAGAAAGTTCAATCATGAAATCATGTTATCTGTGTGTACGTACGTATGTGCCACCCTGTATCTCATCAACTATTTGATGGATTCAGCTGATTTTTGGCAGAGATAGAGGTTCTAGTTGATGGCATTTTAATTTCAGTTTACTATATACCTTGATTAGTCAAACTACCAACTATATCAGTTATGAGAAGGCATTGTATTGAGGCATAGCCTTTACAAAAATAGTGACATTCCATGAAAAATGCCAGTATACTAAAATCATATGCCCTTAATAGAGTTAAGATGAAAATTCATATACACGAAATGTACAAAAGCAAGGAAATTCCCAAATGTTTACACTTTTATTGTCATTAAGGATATGCGAGTACAACAGGGCTATGTATTTTACTGGTAAGAATTTTTCTTCAGCGCACCTCACACTTCATCCACTCATGCATAGAGATTTATACTGTAGTGATGTGATAATAAAATAGTTTGGTTGATATGTAGTCATACCCTTACAATAAAAGTGTAAAAATTTGGGAATTTCCTTGCTTTTGTACATTTAGTGTATATGAATTTTCATCTTAACCCTATTAAGGTAGCAATACACATGAAAAAATTTAAATTGCTTAAAATATCTCAATAATGGCATATATAGAAAGAGCTTGATGATCTAAGAAAGAATCTTTTTAAATTTTTTAAATCTGACTAAAAATAAGGAAGTTATGACTATTTTTGTGCCTCACACGATTGGATATTTTCCCCTCTTTAAGACCATATGCGTTTCGTCACATTTTTTACACTAATTTTTCAGTAAAAATGTTATATCTTTGTTAAAATACAAGATTAAGCAATGAAATTTACCATATAAATGTATTTTTGTACAAGGAATCAGAATGTGCCATTGAAAATCTCCAGAAATTAATGGCTTCCAAGTAATCTGCTGCAATACTTTAAAAATACCATGTATCCATTAAAAGAAAGAAGTTAGAAAACTCAAAGTTGAATTGTAATACATTTTATGTACAAGAAACTAAAATCTAATACTAGGACTGTTTAAAAATGAATATATTGCAAGATTTCTTTGGCATTATTGTAGATTAACACCTTCCGCTAACTCACCCCTTACCTCCCCAAAATATGAGATTCTACTTTTTTTTTATTTAGGCAATTACATGTTAACACACTGAAAAACTTGGCAGAAAGAAAGAAACAAAAACAATTATTTTAGAATTTAGAGTGGGGATCAGTTTCACATAAAATAATCCCCCATTTCAAGGCCATTCTAGCGTTTTAGGACAGTTAATTATTTTTTCTATGGGAGATAAATCCTGTGCGTTTTTCTTGTTTTTTTTCTTTTTTTTAGACGATTATGAGGGTCTTTGTGGGAGGAGGGGGGGGGGGTTACCACTTGAACTTCAGGTTAGTGGTAGGGCTAGGGGCAAAACTTAGCAGAAAGAAAAAAAACCAATTCATTTAGAATTTCGAGTGGGGGGTTAGTTTCACATATATTTAATGTAGAATAATTCACCATTTCCGGGCCATTCTAGCATTATAGGGCATTAATGAATTTTTTTCTATGGCAAATAAATCCTGTGCGTTTTTTTTTATGGGGGTCTGCTTTTTTATTTATTTTTTTTATTTATTTTTTTTTTTTAAACGATTATGTTTGGTTTTAATGGGCTTTTTTGTAGGATTAGGGCTTCCTACTCGGACTTAGGGTTATTGATAAGGTTAAGGAAGGGGTTTTGTTTTGGATGGAGGTTGCCGTTCTGACTTAGGGTTAAGGGAGTTTTTTAGGGGGTGGATGCCACTCATATTTAAGGTTAATGGTACGATACGTTCAAGAAGGCATTTTTAGGAGGTGGGCTTGTTAGTCGTACCTAGAGTTAATGGTAGAGTAATTATTTATTTTATAAATTTCACTAAAAGGCAAGAATGGCCGGGAAATCGGAGATCATTTTACATTAAATTTATATGCGAAACTGATCCCCCACTCTAAATTCTAAATTATTTTTTGTTTTGTTTTTTTTTTTCGCCAAGACTTTAAGGGTGTTTACACGTAATCGCCTAAAAAAGAATCTTAATTTTTTTTTTAAATTGGCGACTAGAAAGTTGAGTGAAAACCAGTATTTTTTATAAAAGAACCAAATAGGATTAACTTTTTTAAGCACAAAAATATTTTTGTCTTATTTTTACAAAGCTTTACAAGACTAGTTAGCTGCTGCTGATGTTATATCAGCAATACTAGCAGCCATTGTTGACTTTCGCTCAAAAAAATGGACACTATTTTTTCGGATAAGGTAATTTAAAATTACTACTACGGAAAGACAAAACAACATATAATTATAATTTTAATGCATAAAAAAGATAAAAAGATTAATTTATTTACTAGTTGGGTACGAAAAATGTAACAACATTTTTTATATTCATATTTTAAAATTTTTCAAATTCGTTCTAGAATGAAAATAAACAAAAATCGCCTCGTGTTTATAACTGCTATTACGCCAATGTTTTTCAAACTATAAATAGAAAACGCCATTTTTTTTCCGGATAGGGTCATGAAATATCATGACTACCAAAAGAGAACACATATATACAATTATAATTTTAATGCATAAAAAAGTAAAACGATTGATTTACTTACTAATTGGGCGACGGAAATGTATTTTTCAAAAATGTTCGACCGACGGCGAGTTGAAGTCTTATTTTTAAAATTTCAAAAAAATGAATAGGCCGAATTACTTCGTACACCGACAAACATTAAAAGTGATACTTTACCTGATTAGTCTCCAAATTTTAGGACGAAATTCCACATACAGCAATGGTACGAGACTTTTAAACGAAGGGGGGGGGGGTAAAAAATAAAATTGACGTAAATTGCCGAAAACAGCGTTAACATATTTTTGCCTTTATTTGCTCAAAACTCTTAAAAATATATAATGTATATTATTATTCATGAATGCACCTGAAACGATATTCATTTCCTAACAAAATGATGGTATTTTGAGCACTTAAAGTGCTTTAGTTTTTAAGATATGACTATTTTAATAGAACTACCCTCAAATCTGTGATTATCCAAACAGTTTTCTGGTCGATGTATATTGCTAATTAAGGGCATATGATTTCAGTATACTGGCATTTTTTATGGAATAAAGATGGAATTCTACATGGCAGGTACAAAAAGTAATCTGAGTAGTCATCCAACAACTACAAAAATAGATGACAGATGGACTGGAAACTGGAAGTTAAGTGTAGATCTGAAAAACTTTTTGGTGTTCCCGTGTGTATTGTCTGGACAACGACCAGATATTGTCATGTGGTGTGAAGAAAAGAAAGAAAGAATAATACTGGAATTTACAGTATCATGGGAAGAAAACTTTGCTGCTGCAGAAAATAGGAAAGAGATCAGATATAAAGAGTTGGTAGAGGAGTGTCAAGATAAAGGTTGGAAGGTCGAATTCCATCATTTAGTCATTCGGGCAGAAGGAAATGTGGAGCGAATGATTGTAAACCTATTTTGACATCGCTTTTATTGTAACAACTCAGAATTGAGAAAAATGATTAAAGATCTTCAGGAAACAGCAGAGAAAGCATCTTATTGGATATGGCTGAAGAGGGATGATACGAACTGGAGGGAGGTGAATTTTGGATGGTAAAAGAAGTGAGATGGAGGAGATAGTGCAGACGCCATATGCAAGGTAAATTATGACGTCGCAATGCAATCAAAATCAATTGTTGATGATGATGGCTTAAAGGTGTATGTGGCTTGATGGGATTTATGGGAAGATGACATCAGTGCTACATAACCACCTCCTGACAGAGGGGCCCCCGCCACTTCAGAAAAGCAGTTGAGGAATAGGGGCCGAAACTGCGATGATAATGTAATCGGATAGCAGAGCTGTCAGCTGCAAAGCACAAAAAGATTGTGTCATTCAAATCTGAACAAAACATGGGTAAACAACCATTATTAATCCTTGTAAGTTTGGTTTTTTAATCCTTTTAAGTTTTTTGGCACTCCAGAAGATGACTGCTGCACTGACTTCTGGTTTATCCTGCAGTAAATTTCAAGTACGGACGATCAGAACTGATAAAAAAATCTTACGTATAAAATTGTTCCAGTCTTGCAGACTTCTACAAGTTACGCCAGTCTCTTTGATTACGATGATTTGTATTATTTGGCTAAGTGTTATATGGGCACGTTCAAAGAACGATCCCATCCATACTGATTTAGTTGTTTTACAGGTTAGGCAAACCTAAATATAGCTATCATGAAGATACATCCTCCAAGGCCGGGGACATTTGTGGCACATATTCAAAAAACACAGTTCGGCTGTGTCTATAACATCTTGTACAATCTTCTCCAAAACTCTGGATTTGAAGAGGTTGGAATTAAAAACTCGGCTAATGAAATTTAAACTTCCAAAGTTGGCGTGAAAATCAAAACAAATATTTAGTTATTCATTTTTTCTGTTATTTTTGAACAGGTGACAAAATCATATTTTTGTATTTATTTCAAACACTTACATTATTAATAAAATGTATTTGTGAAGTCTCAAATTAATATGAATTAAAAAAAGAAATGTTTTTTTTAAAATCATTTCTGATCATCCGTACTTGAAATTTACTGCAGGGTAAACCAGAAGTTAGCGCGGCAGTGCCATCTTCTGGAGTGCCAGTTTTTTTGGAACTACTCCAGAACATGCGCCTAATTTCCGTGACTGCTCGGCCGCAGCGATCGGGCAGGTCGCGGAAGCGCCCGAGAGCTGTCGAGTCGAAAACGAGGCTGTATAAACAAAACCGAAAATCGTGAAAATGGAAGGTTAGCAGACGACAATATAAGACGACGAATACAAAAAGAAAAAATGCATATATTTTTATAAAAACTGAAAGAAATGAACAAACCATAGCTGAAGAACTATAAATAAACTTTTCTTTTTGAACCATTTTTTAGTTTTTTTTACAATTAGGCAAGTTTTTTGTTGTATATTTTTTGGGGGGGGGGGGGGGGGGAATTATGTACCTTTTCCTGTAGAGGTTCAGTGTTTACGCCACATAAATTCCCGCAGATAGCTGTCTACGAGTGCCCTGCTCGTCCCGCACTCCTTTTTGTTTCTCTGTTTCGTTTCCTTCCACATCCTCCTGACGTGGTTGGTGCAGGCACCCGTTGTCGGGTCCACAAAGTTCTCGCTGTGGTTTACCGTAAGGTGCCGATACTCCTCCTCTCCTAACCTGTTATAGGCCCTCCAGCAATCGGATACTACCGTGGTCCCAGGTACTGTTTGATTATTGGAAGGAGGGTTTCGGCATTCCTGTTAGGCACCGTCACCAGGAAACCCTCCTTCTCTGCGGGGTCGTATCCCCCGAAGACCCAGAGCAACTGGAGAACACGTCCAACGTTGTGTTTATGGCGGTTGAATAGAGACTCATCTATTTCCACCGTATGCCCTGGGCCTCCGAGTCGCCGAAAGTTGCACGACAGATGTTCCGTGCAGACCTCCCGCAGAAAATTCTTCCAGTCCACTTGTGTAGTTGGAGACAGTACGGCGCATTCCTTGCATAGATTCTTCCCTGTCGCCATATCCTGGGACCACAGGTAGATCAGTTTCAGTATGGTTGATATTTCCAGTCTGGATCGCGAAAAGAATGTCCCTGCTCGTACAGACATCCAAGCTCTGCATTCTTGGGTGGGGCATCTCCATGAATACTTGTCCGATATATTCTTCCTGGACGTCAAGCGGCAAGGTCGTGTACATCTGTTACACCTCATTCTGGTCAGCAGAAGACATTTCTGCTGGCAGAACTGCAGCACCTGCTCCGGAGATTCCAAGGTCTGACACAACTGCTGGAAATTCATTTTGCATTTTGCTTAGCGATTCCTTCCAATTATTATCAGCTGCTTGCTTTAAACTGCTTTGCAGCAACCTGATTGGTCAGTTTTGTTTCGCTGCGGCCTAGCAGTCACAGAAATTAGGCGCATTCTCTAGAGTAGTACCGTTTTTTTTTATCTACAACGAACAAAACATAGGTAAACAACTGTCATTAATCTTTCTTTTTTTTTCTTTTTTTTTTTCAAGTTTCAAATAAATAATCTTTTTTTTGCAAAATAAAATAAAACTAATAAAAAATCCGTTTTTTTTTTCACATCTTCGGCATCTTCCAGCTACTAACGTTACCTGCCCAAAAGCTGCCGATGCGAAATTGGGTCAGATTCTGAATAAGTACCTTATTTAGAAGGAAATGGATTACTCGGCATGATTTTGACAACTTATTTTTGGTGCTTATTTAGATTAGGACCCGAGCTAACTTTGACCCCGTTGTTAGGGTTAGCGTCAAAGTTAGCTCGGATCCTAATCTGATAAAGTACTTTATTTTTACTTACATTCAAGTTCATAATTCTTGCAGTTCAAATACCTTTTGTTATTATTTAGATTAATGCACAAGTGCAAAAAAAACTAATATCTAACCCTAAACCACGGCCATTTACTATTATGATGGCCACGCCTAAAACCAAAAATAATTTTCAGTAAGAAAAAAAAAAAAAAAAAAAATTTCTTCATACAATTTGCCTAAATGTGTTATTTGATTTTTTTTTTTCTTTAAATTTTGGTTAATGATTTTTTTTGCCCACTTGTAAATCCAGCCTCGTTTTTTTTATTTTTTTGGACGTAGGTAGGTCAACCGACTTTACGTGGGTCCTAATCTAAGACAGCACCGAATATTTAAATAGAAAATTATGAACGAGTTATCGTTCTTCCTTAGCTAGCTTCTTTCTCGACTTGTTTATAAAAATAGCGGGTATGTTTAAGAATGATCAGTACGCTGAAAACGCTAAAAAAACAAACAAATATACAACAAATAAAAGTAACTGTCATCGATAAAAGTTAATTTAAAACTGACCTGTAATATTTGTTTGTATTTATAACCCGTGTCAATTGCTATTTATTAGGAATCAATATTTTCGTCATAGAATCATTAGCCCCGAACAAAATGGCCATAGTGCACCTTTCGTATTTCGACCCCTAAAAAAAAAAAGTTTCTACTTTTTTGGGCAAATTACATGTTATAAGTTATACGTAAAGTGAGCACGCATTTCTTGGCCACCGAATCTCAGCTCTCGTATTTCGACCCCTAAAAGAAAAAAGTTTCTACTTTTGGGGGCAAATTACATGTAAACAGCCTCAACAAACATCCGCGCTATACCCAAAATAGCAACTATATTTTTCTGGTTGACTTTTCATTTCAGCGTTTAACGTGTACGATGAAACTCGCTATAACTTAGTATTTTAATGTGTGTTTTTTTTACTAAAACATTATTTAAGTAATAAAAAAAACAGCTGTTTGGGAGTAATGCACAAAAATCCATTTCACTCGAAATAATTTAGATGATAAATAGGATTTAATCCAAACTTTGTCCTTTAAGCAAAGTTTTTAAGTTGTTTTAGCCAAGTTTACCGTTTAGGAATTTTACATTCTTTTCAAGTTTTTAATTTTGTATATTAGTCCTTTTTCTTTTCATGTATATTTTTTTTTAAATGTATACACATAAAAGTAAAAGTTTTTGCGATTTAATTAACTTTTTATTTAGCAGTCGAGTGAGAGGAGGGTATACAAAAACAAAAAAATATCGGCAACAGATCAACTTACTTCGAACAACACATAACAATAACAATGAAATTACCTTCTGCACAGCCAGTTACATGTTGACATAGTTTCTGGAGGGCAACCGATACGGAATTCCCACTACCTTGATTGGCCATCTTTGCCAATAATACTAAAAATGCATCGCATTAAACAGCATGAGTTTGCCGCCTTTGTAAACATCGTTAAGAACACTTCCGTTGAATCTTCGTCGATTTCCGGTTTTGGTGTTGATTTTCATTTTTAAAAATTAATAATAATAATAACTAACTAATTGATTATGAAACGATATCTAAATTAATTGTCTTTTTTTAATATTCAGTAGTAAGTAATAATAAGACCTGTTTATTTATCACTCGATGGAATATTTCGTTTAACACCGTTTTTTTCATACAATATATATTTCTATTGAAAATTACGTCATTCAATATTAGTTACCATTCGCAAAAAACAATTTTTTAGACCCGTTAATAAAAAAAATTAAACAGAACAGATAAAAAAATTTTTAGGTACTACTCCAGATGAAGCGCCTACTTTCCGTGACTGCTCGGCGGCAACGATCGGGCAGGTCGCGGAAGCGCCCGAGAGCTGCCGAGACGAAAACGAGGCTGACCGATCAGGTTGCTGCCAATAGTCTGCACAACCAGCGGTTAGAAGACCTTTCGAACCGGCCGCAAACGCATCCGTAAACCCTGACCCTCGACGAGAAAACATATGTAATTAATCCCCCCCCCCCTCCAAAAAAAAATATACAAAAAAAAACTTGCCTAAATACCATAAGAAAAATAACATACTTCTTTCAATCACGGAAATTAGGCGCTTCATCAATGGCTAGAACAAATAAAAATATTTATATTTATTTACTCCTCTGCAGGAGTTAGGCACAAGGCCAGTTTTATCTTACTCCCACAAGAAAGATGTGACCACAGCTTGGGTCGAGTAAGTGGGGTTTGAAAAGCCAGCGCCCGAGAAAGTGAGCACTCTGGCCATTAAAAATTGCCTGGGCAGCCCCGTCGGCATTCCCCGGTAGGGGCGCCTCAAGCAGTAAGCAATAAACTTACTCCTCCCCAAAGAGGGGAGGCGAAGCCTGGGA
This sequence comes from Sepiola atlantica, assembly GCA_963556195.1. Classification (NCBI taxonomy): domain Eukaryota; kingdom Metazoa; phylum Mollusca; class Cephalopoda; order Sepiida; family Sepiolidae; genus Sepiola; species Sepiola atlantica. Next base: position 122,832,154 of record OY744516.1, on the reverse strand, counting down.
GGGTGGACCTCCTAGAACTGCACAGGACAAACCCACAGACAGGTGGAATCAAGCCCCGAAGGACAAGACGACCTCCGTCTATAGGGTGCAGTATCCATCGGAACAGATACTACACTTACTTCCTAGCGTGCCAGTTGGCAAAATCCGGTAACGAGTTACGACAACCGCCGAAACTTAAACTCGGATTCTTGGATTTGGAACGGAAAACAAAAAACACTTACTGATTTATTAATATTGCATTTTATTTTTTACTAATATATGTACATTTTAGCGTGATATTTTTTTAATTGTTGCTTTCTATTTTTTTCAATTATTGTTCGATAGAAGATTTGGCAGCGCTTACATCAACGTGTATCAGGATCTTGGTGCTGATGTAGATTAGGGTACTCACATAGAATTGGACCCAATTTCCAACAACTTTGCGTCGGCATCTTCCGGTAGTTTACGTAAACCGCCGGGAAAAAAGACGACGCGAAAACTGACAGTCGCTAAGACAAGATTAGCCAATCAAATGTCAGCAGACGACCAATTTTTTTTTTAAATCTCGATATTGAGTAAATCAAGAATAAATTTGTCAAATCAGAAAATGAATTTTATCCATGTAGCTGAGTGAATTCAATCTTCCGAAAGAGTTATCTCTTTCTGCCAAGAACGACGTCCAATAACTAAGAAAAATAACAATGCCGAAACTGCGAATATATGTGCAGGTTAACCTCAAGGAGCAAGCTGACAGACAAATATACCTGTGGTCCTAGGAAATGGCAATGGTAAAAAAACTTAGCTATGTTTCGTTCTGTGTATATAAAAAAATAGACTTTTTACCAGTTTTTTGTGTATAATTTTTTTTTTAAATAGACTGTTAACCAGTTGACTATGTTGTATTTCTTGCCCCCCCCCCCCCCCCCCAAGTTATTAGAAACTTTTCTTGAAAAAACAAAACAACATTTAGCATTAACAGTCTACTGGTAAACAACTTTTCTTGAAAAAAAAAATATTGATTATTAACAGTTGATTAGATAGGTTTTGTTCATTTTATCTAAAATAAAACTTTTCTTGAAAAAAAATTGTTTATTAGCAATTGATTAGCTATGCTTTCTTCGTTTTATATTAAAAAAAACAACTTTTCTTGAAAACAAATCGGTTGTTTAGTTATTTTTGTTCATGGTATGTAAAAAAAAAACTTTTACCAGTTGTTTAGTTTTTGTTTTCTAAGTATAAACGAACAAAAAATGTATTTACTTGAAACAGCAGCGTCTTTATCGCCAGTCAGTCTTTGCGTCGCCTTTTTCCGGCAGCTTACGTAAACTGTCGGAAGATGACGATACAAAATTGTCGGAAATTGGGTCCCATTCAGTACCCAGATTAGGACCCGAGCTAAAATCAACTTGGTGTCGTTAGGGTTAGCGTAAGGGTTAGGATCAGGGTTAGGGTAGATTGGGTTCTAATCTACACCAGTACCAGGATCTTTATGACAGAGCGACAGCAACTTTAAAACTCCAACAGGATAGTGAAAAGATCAATATAGAAAGAAGTGCCAAACTAAGTGACAATAGTTCACCAAACCTCTTTACACCCTGCCTGAAAGATTCAGTGATCAATAAAATTGACTTGGAAGGCAGAGGTATTAATATAAACGAAGAACACCTTGCTAATCGAGAATTTGCCTACGATATCATTGTCACAAGTCACACACCTCAAGAATTAGAAGGGATTCTTAACGACATTCATAATGCTAGCCATATAGTTGGTCTTAAAATGCACACTGGAAAAACCAAGGTCATGTTTAACAAATATGCCACAAAAGCCCCAGTGAAAGGTGTAAATGTCGAGGAAGTTGACAACTACGTCTACCTATGGAAGATAGTGAGAAGTGATGCTGATAGCCTTTTCCAAAGTAGACAACATCATGAAGAGAAGAAAGTCCACAATGAACATTAAGCAAAAAATGTTCAATGAATACATCATACCTGTTATGACATATGGTAGTCAAACATAGGCACTTAATAATGCAGCAATACAAAAGCTAAGAGTGGCACAATGTAAAATAGAATGCATTATGCTCAGCATCAGTTTACATGATAGAAAAAGAAACACCTGGATCAGACAGCAAACTGGAGTAAACGACATAATCACCACCATACAAACGGCAAAACATAGATGGGCAACAGAATGGACTTCGAGGCAATGGAAAAGACCTAGAGGAAGGCCAAAAACCTGGTGGAGTGACGACCTCGATAGCCAACTAGGTCCTACTTGGCCACGTCTAGCCAGGGATAAAACAAGGTGAAAAGAAACTAGGGAGGGATTCCTCCTCCAAGAGTGATAAAAAAAACCTAATGATCATTATGATGATTGTTCGATAATGTCATTTTTAATATGTTCCTGTCACATGGATTGTTTATTCCTTTTTGTTAATTGTTGTGTTGCAGGGGGCCATGATGGTGATCGATCTTACAGCATGACAAATGCAGCAATGGCAAAGAACATGACAAACGCAGATGTTTAGTGCACGGTAAATGTACAGGTGTTTGCTTCACAGAAGAGTTGACGAGGAGTGTCTGATCGGGTTACTTCTTCAACGTTGGTGGTTGAACATGGACGTCACTGAGGTTGGAGAAACAGCTCGGTAGGTCTGGTTGATTGGGATTGGTAGGGTGTGGACATCGCACCGAGGTTAAATAAGAGCAGGTTGAAGAACAAGTCTGCAAAGGACGGAATAAAACTATAGTGTTTTAGGAGACACTTGGACAGCGACAGTGAGACGCTTGGCCAGCACCACTACTCCCGCTTATATTTATGTGTTAAATATACAAGCATGCTGATGGCAACAAAGTAACAATTTGAGAAACAAAGAAGTATACAAAAAGACATTTATTGTTTGTTAACCAAAGTGGATTCACTATGAAATTGTGTTCATTGAGAATGTATATAAGAAAGTCTGTAACTGGTGTTTGTTATGAAATTGAGCTCACGAGAATATGTTCAATAAAGTCTGAGTAGAAAGATGTGTATGTATTTGTATGTGTACGTGAGTAGAGAAAAGTCTTACATACCAGCATAAATGTGCTTATGTGCATGAGCGTACATGATGTGTGTAAGTAGAGAAAAGTCTTACCTATACATGTGTATTGTCTTTATAGCAGACAGCAGACCGAGGAAGTCTGTGGCTGATATGTCGTTAGTCGAGACTGGGAGAAAAAGAATGAATTTTGCCCGTGCAGCAGTTTTCATAATCACCAAATAGCCACGCTGTCTGACGTCAAAGAGGAGATTACTCGGGTCTGAAAGCACCCTCTGGTGGTTAGTCTGTAATTGTGTTGACAAAGAGAGGTAATGCTATAGGTTTTGAGTTTCCCTCAAAAGAGCCGGTTTGTTTGCATAAAACTATAGAAAGTGAGTTGCCCTGAAATGAACAGGTTTGTTTGTATAAAGTTGTAGAAAGTGAGTTGCTCTGAAAAATAACACTTTTGTTCACATAAAATTGTAGAAAGTGAGTTGCCTTTAAAATGACAGGTTTGTTTGCACAAAAGAATGTATTAGATCAATTGCCCTGAAAAGGGCAGGTTTGTCCTGGGATGGAAATGTTGTTGCTGTTGAGTTACTGACTGGACAGGTGAGAAGTCAACAGTTGGATGCAGGTGGATGGTACCACAGAAAACCGTTTATTCTCTGATCGCTGATTTATTATTATTATTTTCATTTTTTGTCTTTGTGTCTCATGCTGAGATTGGACGTTTTGTGAATGACTTGATTATATCTGAAATAAAAGCATGTATTAATTAATTATTAGTCCATGACAACGTAAACTGGCATATCTCATATTAATAAAGTAAACTCGATTTTTTCCGTGCAACTTCAGTCACTAAAGGACTTTAGACACAAGCACTATATAGAATTCCAATATGGTCATACTTTATGTCAATAATTGATGCGTGTTTTTGAAAATTATCAGTCAGTTTCATTCGATTTCATAATTTCTTACATTAATTCCGGCATACCTGACTCTCTCAAACAGCTCATACATACAGAAGCTGGAGTAACTTTTACTCAAGCGCAAAAATCTACTATCACCACCACCACCACCATCTAACACCAGGACTTTTCTTCATAGAATAAATTTTCCAGCTCCGTCTGTCATTGTTTCATTTTTTAATTCCGTTATATTGTCTGTCACCAATTATAACTTCACTAACTAAATATGGATCACTCCCTTCAGCTTATTCTTCCTACTTTTACTGTGTTTTGATTGGCTGGCTACAATCCTGTTCTGAAATAATCGAATATAATTGCCAAACACTAGACCAAAAAGAATTGAAATTAAAACATGGCACCTCCTATTCCTTCATTCTGTAAAATGCCTTCATTTACAAAAATAATTTTTTTGACTACAATAATTCTCTTTTAACAAAAATATTACTTTTAACAAATACTTTATTTCTTCATATATAAACCATTTTCAATCTTTGATACACAGAACGAACGCTCTCTCAATTTCACTTTTTTCCTTCCAGTCGTTATGAATGTATACCAAGAATAAAGGAATATCACATTTTATGTCACAATTTCGTTCGAAGACAAACATTACATATTTTCTGACGTTGATGGATTTTCCTCGGTTTATGTAAGGTATTTATTGTTGTTTTTTATACGGTTTACGATAAATTCTATTAAATATTATAATATATGTATATGTATAAATATTTTAGTAGTTAAAGTGAGGTATCATTTTCACAGATATATTTACTGTAAAATGATCACTCACTCATAAACAAAAATACAAATGTCCGCCAGCCATTAAAACATAGTCTACTACAATCGACATTTTCTTTCTCTCCTCCCCCTCTCTCTGTCTCTCTCTTATATTATTTGTATCTTTTCATTCCTGCTGACCTCTATTTTTGGTCGTCACATGATGCTTTTCGCACGCGATTATACAACCTTAATGTTTGCAATAGAAATGCTAAAAATGATACCATAAACGTTTTTACTTTGGCGTTTAATGATTAAATTTGCTATACCTACTATTTTTAATGTGTTTTTTTTTACTTACTAAAGCATGGTTTAAGTAAACATAAGTTGTTTCAGATTAAATACGAGAAAGGTGGGGGAATCATTTTCCTATATAAATTTAACGTAAAATGAGCACCCACTTTCTGCCCAAGTTAGCGGTAAATCGATACATATAACCGAATGTTTTCTCAATTTTAGGATGGGAAAATTGGGGTGGTGACATTTTTTTACTCATTCAAATTAATTTTTTTATGTTTTAAATATTTATGGGGGCGATTTTACTATTTTTTTAAATTTTCAATTTAAAAAATTGAGGGGAGAGAAGGCTTTTTTAAATTCTGAAATTAGCTACCACTTGACAAAAAAAATTCAACCATGATGGAAAATACCCGTGTTTGGCTAAGTAAAAACGACTATAATGAACGTTAACGAACTTCACCGAACAATCTAAAAATCTGAACTGAACTGTTTTTTTTTATTCTTACCCTAACTTAACCCTAAACTAACCCTAAACTAAGTTTTAGTTTTAAAAATTGGTTTAGTTCGGTTCATATTGTGTAGAAGCATCAGAACTTGATAGTTAAATCATTCTTTTATATTCCCCCTGGGCAACGCCGAGACACAGATCCTGCTAGTTTAATATATTATATGTCAGCTAGGCTTATCTTTCTTTCACTGCCTTTTGATTTTATTTCGAAATGATGTGTCTGAATAGAAATCAACCAGGAATAAAATAATGAAAGTCAAACTTCTGTACAACAAAAGTGAAAGTTCAACAATATTCAAATTTGTTACTAAAAGAAAGTGGCAACCTGTGAAGCCGGTCACGACAGTTGCATTTCACATGGACACTATTCGTTTTTTGTTTTTTTAATTTTTTGGTTTTGACTTGGTTGGCTGTAGCCTTGGTCTACAAATACAAGGAATGGTTCACCTTTCAACCGTCAGGAACAACTCCTTTCAACTTTTTGGAAAAGAGTATAAAGTATATTTTGGGGATAGCATGTCCGCATGAAATACAGCAATTTACAAAGACAAATAAAATATCTGCGTTAAATGCAAGAATTTAGAAAATGCAACAATTTACAAAAACAAATAAACTGTCCACATGACTGAATTTTATTTTTTTAATAAAACTAGAAAATAATAATTAACAAATATATAAAAACAAAATAAGCTAGCAACAATTTACAAAAAAATATAATGCAACTATGTAAATATATAAGTAAAAAAAAAAGTTTTTTGTTTTCATATTTTTCGTTTTTTTGTTTCAGAAACCCAAATTTAATTTTGTGTGGTCGCCTTTCGGCTGTTGTCATAACTTGTTACGGGATTTTACTGAGCCAGTATTAGTAGCCATGGGGCATGATCTAATATAAATACCTAAATAAAATTTAAAATATCATTATTGTATCTATGCCACCCTATAAATGAAAGTAGAAGTGATTGGAATGAGGGAAGGTAGCATGCCTTGCATTATTATTAAAGATCTGCCATCTTTACAATTGGATTCTCATGGTTAATAACCGGTTCATTGCATCTTTTATGCCAGATTGATTTATGGCCAGATTTAATCTTCCTCGAGGTTATCAGATCTAAGTGTGTCGTTTTCTATCCTAATCTTAACTAAATGCATTTGTAAAGAGGAGTTGGTGTGACTTGAATGTTGAGATGGAAGATAGCCATTTTGTTAAGTCGGCCGTGTCTGCATTTATCTGACTGAGCTGGCTTGAAAAGAAGAAAATAAGGTCACCATGGTTCCATATATAAATACCAACATCTTCTCTACAATAAAATTGACTTAAACAGGAACACAGGAATACAGGAACATAAGCATATAAGTCAAGTTGGTTCGGCAGGCAGGCACATATTAGAGCAAAAATGTAATTTAGTTCAGGTTGGTCTCGAGTGTGAATTTGTATCTCGCCTCCCACAATTCCTGGTGGGAGAAGAGAAAGGCAGTACAACATCTTGTCAGATTTGCGTCTCGGCTCAAACTTTTTACATGTAAAAAAAACATTTTTTCCAGTTTTACATCCAGCCCCGTTTTGGATTTTTTAAACATCCGGAAACTACCAACACCAAGTCGATTTTAGCTTGGGTCCTAATCTGGAACAGTACCAAAAAGTATATTATGTTAATATATAACCTCACTTGTCTTCAAAATAACCTCATTGAATGGCCCCGAGACACATTGCATCTTGATCAATCACTGGTGATTCAGTTTGGCAGGAAAAGGCGAAAAACCCTATTTCACTCTCTTTACAAGAAAAGCCTTAGTAAACAGACGTGGCGAGCTGCCGTCGTGACAAATACATAGCTCAAATAAGTGGACATTTAATTTGTTAAGCTGCAGACCCACATTTTTGTTTGTAAGACATTCCTTTATAATATAATTTTCAATAGCAAACCCAACACATCAGGTCAGAGGGTTTGCTGAAAACACTACACTTGCCTAATATGGAGGTTATCCTAAGGATGAATCGATTATGCTAGTATGGTCATGTGGAACATTCATTCTCCTGGATAAACTGTTGTAGAAGCATGGATGTCATAAATCGCAGGAAGTTTGGCCAGCCAAGGAAAACTTGGAAGCAAGTGATTAGACAAGACCGCACAGAGTGGAATTTGGAGACAGCTGACCTGCTAAGCCATGAGAACTGGAGAGTGAGCTTGCGTAATATCAGAAAACATCCGACTTCTGAACAATGAAAAAGTGACAAATGAATAGAAGAAGAAGAAGAAGAAGAAGAAGAAGAAGAAGAAGAAGAAGAGATTTCATTAATCTCTGTCTTGTGTTCGTTTTGTTCATTACAATTGAATTTGTAGCATGATTCCTAGTATAAATGAGATATAGACAATGGCCTTTCGTCTTTAGATGTACAATAACTCAAGCTAACAAGTAAAATTAAAAATGGATGTTTTGCTAGAGGAAAAAATAAAGAAGGTGAAAACATTCTTTCTGGAACACAACATATTTTTTTAATTCTCTAAGGAATCGAAGATATTAAATTTCGCCCCCAAAATATTATTAACGGACTCGTCACTCCACCACGGAGTAAAACGACATCTGAAAGGAGGTGGTAATGCTTAGGAGGAAGATCTAACGAGTGTACTGTAGAAATTCTTAAGTACGATATTTATTTAAAGAAGTAAATCATTGAATTAACTAACAATTTTAATAGTCGATAGTTATCAGCCCAGGTAAAAATGAAGAATCTGCATTTCATTTTTACAGGTCGTAAACCTCTCCGCCCATTCGAAAGGTGGGGGTAATTCCTGGAAGGAAGATCGCTTGTGCATAATGTAACAATTTTTAAGTATGGTAGTTATCCAAAGAAAGAATTCATAGAATTGGCAAAAAATTAAATATGAAAGTTTGTATGAGTGAATTGTTCATTTTGTGTGGGAATGTACAGATAATTAAATTGTTCTTCATTGTATTGATTTACTCCTCTCCAGTTTATGGGGTGCAGTATCCATCGGAACAGATACTACACTTTGATCTTAGCCAAAAGGCCAAGTTCTTCATTGTAGCAAGGAGAAGAATGAATTAGTCTGTCTAAGAAAAATGTGTGTATATATGTTTTCCTTCTGTGAATGTGTGACATTGTTCATAGTAGTTATTGCGTCTTACCTCCGGTGAATTGCTGGGGGAGAGTGCATTCTTTCTTTTGACAGATCTGTCTGGAAGAGAGTGAGTGATTTTTTTAACTGTTGCATCTGTTTAAATATGAATTAGATCAAGTTCCAGCAGTTTAGCAGGAATGAATTGAAACGTCTCCGTTTTTAATATTGTTATTAATTATTTTTCCAGCCACTGATTGACTGATAGTAGCATTTTATATTCTATTTATCATTCAAATCCTGAGCCAGTTTTTCGCACACAATATCTGCTTGCTTTTTTTGTGTTGGCTGAACAAGAGTCTTTAAATTTATCTTTATCTTTTAACAAATACCTAAGAATCCATCAAATTCGTATTATCCAATTATCATAATACCACATTCACTCTATCTTACTTAAAATATCCCCAACCAATGATGCATGATTTCAGTTATACAATTATTATGATGGGGAGTGGGACAAAATATACATAAAAAGAAAATCATAACAAAATAAAATCTGAAATAATAATAAAAAAAAAAAATAAAACCCTCTCAGCTAGCTCAAAGTGCAAACTGCCCACTGTTTCCGGATAGTTTATTCAAACTACTCACACCTGTCAGTATCCTATATCTCTACAATTCAATTCAATTCAATTAATTTGACAAAAAATAAAACAAGCATGATTTGTCACCATGTAGGGAAAGGGTGGTAGAAATTTACACAGAAGAGGATACAGTATTGATTTACTCCTCTCCAGGAGTTAGGCACAAGGCCAGTTTTTATCTTACTCCCACAAGTAAGATGTGACCCAAGGTCGGGTCAGGAAAGTGGGGTTTAAAAATTGCCTGGGCAGCCCTGTCGGCATTCCCCGGTAGGGGCGCCTCGGGTAGCAAGCAATAAACTTACTCCTCCCCAAAGAGGGGTGGCAAAGCCTGGGAGGGTGGACCTCCTAGAACTGCACAGGACAGACCCATAGACCGGCGTGTAAATTAAGACCCGAAGGCCAAGGCAATACCAGTCTATGGGGTGCAGTATCCATCGGAACAGATACTACACTTTGATCTTAGCCAAAAGGCAAAGGATACAGTAGCCCAGCACCTGTCCAAATTCACCTTGAATTGCTGCGTTGTTGGCACATTTATTACCTCTCTTGGGAGTCTATTCCAAAGTTCAGGGATTCTGATTGAGAAGGCGTCCCTCCTTCAGTTTAATCGAAATCGGCGGTGAAATAGTTTCTTGTGGTGTCTGCGTAGACCTCTTTCTGGTGCAGGAGTGAATAATAGGTCCTGAGGTATATCGTAATGACCATTGAGCAGATTGTAGGCCAAAATGAGATCACCGCGTAATCGTCGACGCTCAAACGAGAAAAGGTTAAGTTTCTTGAGTCGGCTTTTATTGGGCAGATCCCATAAACTCTGCACCATTCGAGTAGCCAGTCTTTGAACTCTCTTCAGATGCTGGATATCACATATTAGATATGGAGCAGAGGCCTGGAGACTATACTCTAACAGTGGTATGATGAGGGAGACATAAAGTGGGAGAAATATTTCAGGAGTGAGTTTGCATAAAGAACGTTGAATGAGAATTAGAGTGCTTCTTCTTTGTTTGCCGCCTGAATGCAATGTTTAGATAGGTTAATGGTCGAGTCAACCAGTAGGCCAAGGTCTTTTGTCTCGTTCGTCTCTTTGAGCAGAGCCGTGTCACCACCGAGAGTAAGAGCTGAGTCAGAAAGAGATCCCGCCAAAAACAAACAGAATTGTAAAAAGAAGTGTCCATTGTGTAGAGTTCGTTTCGTAAGAATAAAAAGGGGTTACGCTTAGATCGATTATAAAGACAAACTTTTCTTCCACATTTTAAATCAGTTTTATTCGTACATCGCTTCACCAACAAACAGCAAGGGACCATGAATTGGTCTTCGTTACAAATTAAGAAGAAAAACGTAGCATGTGGAGTCAGGTGGTTGGGTTCTACATCCAACTGTCTCGCGCATGTCAAGTCTTTTTCAACTGGGACAAGAACATTGCATGTCGATTCAGTTTGACATTTACTAGCCGACCCTTTAAAAGCGGGAAAACAGTGTACAAACAGTTCAGCAGAAATGCCCCCCATGCAAAGTGTTCTGATTGGATAATTACTCTGCGTGGAAGAGTAAACTGGCGCAAAAGAAAACAGTTTGTTGCATATAACTGCTACAGAATGATTTCTAAGTGGGAGTGGAGCCTTAAGTAAGGCTAAAATGAAAACAGGTTTGATGTTAAGCAGGGATAGTGTTTTTCAAAGGTGAAATCATTGGAGAGTCCATGGGAAAAATAATCTAAGGAAAAGGGATCTTGGTGGAGCTCTAATAACATAAATTATGGAGACAGGACACATTCACTCAACTCGTTAAGAAACAATGATTAACTTAATAAAATTAAAAAATACCTCCACCTGTCAGAGGTACTGCCTGAGAGGATGGTCTCTCGGGACTTTACCAAAAGCATTAACTCCTTTGCTAGGCAAGTATATTAAATATGATTTATTGAAATGCCTATATTTTCTTGTTTATTTATAAAAATATTTTATGAAGTACATACAAGCAAATTTTTGTTAAAAATCCCACTTTTATTTTTCTCACAAACTTAAAAGTTTAGAAACAGTAGACCAAAGGCACCCCATTTATGCTAGCAGTTTAAATGAATGGGTTTAGCATGACACCATATTTGGTATCACTCAAACTCCTTTCAAAACTTTATCGCCTGAGAATATCTTAACAACAACAATACGACTGTAAAATACGAATGTTTGGTATTTGTACTTTTATGTTTTTATCAATGCACATATTCAGGTATCTTTTCTGATACAGGAGGCTGACATTTTCTGCTTGTGCCCTTTTGAGTACACACACACACACACAAAAGGGTCAGAATCATATCATCATCACCATATTTGGCCGGATCTTTATCTATCCCTCTTTCTATCAAGTCCATCCTTAGCACTTCCTCCCATATATTCCTTGACCTTTCCCCGTGGGTTGACTCTGCTACCTCAATTGTTCTATATCTACTGACTCTACTAACCCAAGAACTCTCATCCATTCTTTCAGCATGGTCATACTAACAAAGTTTACTGTTCTGCATGCATCTCCCTATACTGTCAAGATTTGATCTTTCTCTGAGGTCATCAGATTTAAGCCTGTCTTTAAGACTCACATTACATATCCATCATATCATTCTCATATCATTTCTATCCATGCAACGCATATCCTCAACCCTCACTGGCCAGGTTTCACTTCCATACACCATCACACTGTGTACACATGCCTGATAGGCTTTTCCCTCGGAATAATGTTGCAAAAGGATAATAATTATAAAAGGGTTGAATTTACATACATATATATTTACTCTCATATAGACAGTTTGTTGAAGATAAAGGAAAGAGAGAGATACGAAATATGATCCATAAAGGGGTGAAAATTAAATGCATAATTACTAATTGAAAGTATACACTAATGTCCCAACATAATCGATAAAGAACATGTATTGCCAGGGTCAACAAAGAGATAGATACATGAGTAATGTATAAGTAAACATGACTGTCACTTAGACTTGATTATTACTTAGCATTTATATCTGTTACGCCACAGGTTCTTCTGGACAATACTAGTATAAAGTTTTGGAGCCATAAACCTATTCTTGTTTTAAATGTGTAGTCTTACTACTTATCACTATATATATATATATATATATATATATATATAGTAATATGCAGTAATATAGTAATAAGTAGAAATATATAGTGATAAGTAGTAAAACTATAACAAGAATAGGTATAAGGTTCCTAAAATTTATACTAGAATTGTTCATAACAACCTGCGGTGTAACGGATATAACTGCTAAGTAATAATCAGTTCTAAGTGACAGTCTTCTGGAGATTGGAGGTTGAATCCTCAGTGCGGGCAATACTAAGAATACAATTAAGAATTACTAAAGACTTTTACTCGGTCACGGCTGATGGAACGAAAGCAAGCTACCCCCATGGATGGAAGAGTTCCATTCGAAATTCCGTATAGATTCCCGAGTTTGACATTATGCACCTGAAGAAAGTACGCGGTTACATCGGACGAAACATTGTGAGAATAACATCCAAGATGAGAACAGTAGTCCGAAGAATCCAAATAATCAATCCTCATCTCAAAAAATTCAAAAACAAAATATAACCTTTGTTGATGTTTTGGGAGCTCATGCAAATATAGAGTCATTCTGGAAGTCTCATCTAACTGCAACCAGAAGAGAGGGAGTTTGAAGATGACTACGAATTTATTTATTGAAAGGCATGCCGTGTCTGATGCCTTGGGCATATCAGCCAGAAAGAGAGTGAATCTGGTTTCTATATTGCCACACCTGGAATGGAATTTAGATATTTTTTAATTCAAGGAAAGGAGAGTGCATTCTCTCGTTGGCTCAGGAGAGATACTTTGGATATGATCCAGGGGAGATAACTCTGATAATTCTATGTCAACACGACGATGACAGTTCAAGTTCTTTATTTATCCACTGGCTGGGAACTTTCTTTTGTGAGCCAAAGATTTAGAACCGATGATTTATTTGCCTCCCCCACCCAGAAAGAGAGCCATCAACGCTCACTAATATTTCATTCTTTTCTCTTATTATACAACACCAATACTTTCATTAAACAGTTTTATTTTAAAAGGTTTTTTTTTCATATGAATAATTTATAGAAGACTATAACAATGTTGAAATCAAGGGAGGCGCGAGAGCACTCTATCCCTTAATAGACTTCATGAATGGCCTATGCTGGAAATCTCATTTCTTTAATCAATCATAACTCAAAAACCAATAAACCAAATTAGTTAAAACTTTGCACAAAATTATTATTTGATAGGTTCTATAAGCATCAATTAGTCAAGGCAACCCAGAGATCCAGAAAGTTCAATCATGAAATCATGTTATCTGTGTGTATGTACGTACGTACATATGTGCCACCCTGTATCTCATCAACTATTTGATGGATTCAGCAGAGATAGAGGTTCTAGGATCTAGTTGATGGCATTTTAATTTCAGTTTACCATATACCTTAGTTTTCCAGAAAATTCCAAAAAACCTTATGAGAAGGCATTGTATTGAGGCATAGCCTTTACAAAAGTAGTGACATTCCATCAAAAATGCCAGTATACTGAAATCATATGCCCTTAATAGGGTTAAGATGAAAATTCCTATACACTAAATGTACAAAAGCAAGGAAATTCCCAAATTTTAGACTTTTATTGTCATTAAGGGTATGACTACATATCAACCAAACCATTTCATTATCACATCACTACAGTATAAATCTCTATGCATGAGTGGGTGAAGTGCGCTGAAGAAAAATTCCTACCAGTAAAATACATGGCCCTGTTGTGCTCGCATACCCTTAATGACAATAAAAGTGTAAAAATTTAGGAATTTCCTTGCTTTTGTACATTTAGTGTATATGAGTTTTCATCTTAACCCTATTAAGGGCATATGATTTCAGTATACTGGCATTTTTCATGGAATATATCTGGTTGTAAGAAGGAAAATGGAATACTGAATGATAAAGCGATTTTTTCTTCTTTATGTAATAAATCTTACTTGTTTCCAGATTTGTCCTCGGTCACTTGTGTCGTATGTGTGATGCTGGAATATCACAATATTTCGGAATTTTTTATTTCTTTAAATAATAGCTGATTAGTACTTTTAGTTACCACTGAAATTAAAATTATTGATTCAAAATGTAGGTGTACATTTTTGCTCATTTTTTTCTTTCTTTTCATAAATTCCGACTGTTACTTACCTTAAAGAAACAAGTAATGTTTTAATAATAAGGATTTGTACAATGGAAATTTAATCTTCCTCAAAAGATGAAGTGTTGGTAAGTTAATTTGCAAATACTGTGGTCTTCCTGGCTATAGTCATGTGTTATTGCTGTTGTGTGTTTTGTCTAAAATCAATGGCATCACTCATTGATAGCTGGAATAAAGAGCTTCAACAACTCCAGGTTTTATTCAATGAGTTGAGATTTCTTCCTCTGCCTTGGTGCAAACATAGATGTTTGCTTTTCTAACTTGAATACTAGTGACAACACTCCAAAATGGGGATCTCAATCTCTGGTCTATTGTTTCATACATGTTAAACCCCATAATCGTTCAAATATATTATGTGATGGTTTGTTACTTCCTATGGAATTTATTTAGTTAATAGATGATTCTGGAACCTGTCAGGAGCACACTAAGATCCTCTTAACCCTGCGTAACAGAATGAAGAAGGCCTGGCAGAATGTTTCCCAGAGAATTTTGACATAGGTGTTTGCAAGTAAAGTCAGATTGAGCCGTTCGACTAAGAAAAAGTTCTGAATGTGAATTTGTTAATTTTTTGTTGTTTTCCCTATATTCGGTTGTGATTTTATACCATGTTTATATTAGTGGATTTAGAGTTGAAATTTTAAAACGTTATAAAATTTGGAAAAAATAGTAGAAAAGATATGTTACTTATGAGGTAGTGGCTGGGGATGTGAGAGTTGCAGGGATCACGCTTTGCTGTGATGTCTCACATAAAGGAGCTAAGACGGGCTCATGCTATTTGGCTTTTGACTTTGATTGACACAGCAAGGTGTGTTAAGTGGTTGCTCTTTACAAGTCACCTCAAACCTGTTCCAGGTGTGATGTTGATATATAGATATAGGAACATGAAACACTACAGTCCATGTTAATGTTTTCTGAGCTATATATATATAAAGATCTGAACCATAGATTTTAAGTACTTCTGCAGTTTACAGACCATGCTGAAATAATAACGTTATTATTTAGAAACACATTCTTAACATGGGGAGGGGGGTTGTTAACTATTCTGTACTTTCACCTAACAATTTAATAAACAAAATGTACCGTGAAAATTGAATTTAACTTGAAAATCCTGTCTAAACAATAGCACGGTCCGTAAACTGCAGAAGTAGTGATTTTTCCTTGTGATTTTTTTTTTGCCAAACAGAAAGAGAGTGAATCTGGTTTCTATATTGCCATCTGTTGTCCGCTGTACCATATTACCATTTTGTTTTATACTAATGGGTCACCACTTATCAAGGTTAATTTAGTTAATAAGATGGATAGCTTGTCAGTTGAATGATGAAGGGTATTATGAGAGGATTGAAAATGATAAATGGAATGAAAAATGAACTGTTTTTGTTTTATACTAGCCATATATACCAGAGAGAGAGAGAGGGAGAGAATCTGGCTATACCAGAATATCTCTCGGGGGGGGGGGGGAGGGGGGGCACACTTCTCCATATCACCATGGCAATACAAACCTTTATGAGAATATATTTTATTTGTCTTTACGTATAAGAATATAGTGAGGAAGACTAAGTAGAGATGTACAGTAGATGAAGAGGATACTGAAAAAATAAATCCTTCACTTATATGCATACTTCAGAGAGCTTCGCTATATGCTTCGAGACAAAATTCTACCATTTATCACGGTTTTGGGTCAGTTTTTTAGCTGTCAGGAGCAGCATACCAGTCTCAACCCATCTCTTTAACAATCATGTGCTTATGCTGATTAGCGGCCATATAAAAAATTATTTTTATATAAAAACAATAATATATACTTATTAAGCATTATATTCTTACTCACTGTACGAAAAAGTAGAAAAAAATATCCACTAGAACTTTAATTACAAGTATTTTTCCATTCTGCGTATCATAACAGCGACTCGTTCAGTAAGCCTCCATCTTGTTTTTTAAGAAGATTTCAGTTATCTGCCCTTGAAATCTATTTTTTACATAGCTGGAGTCTGATAGCCGGGAAACATAAAAAAAAACAAAAACATGCTAGTCACTTTTTCCAAATAACGGTGTTGATGAATCTAAGCCTCTTCCTAATTTTACCAGACTATTTCAACACTATCTTTTTTTTTTTTTAATCTTATGGCACATTTAAACTTAACTTAGAAAAATATGCATCCAAGGGCAGGTAAATTAATTCCCCGAACAGAATAGTTGTGCACCACGTTTATGTGCCCTTTACGAAGATTTCTTTGTCTGTCTTGCAAAGTTCCTCTAGGATAGTTCTTAAACATTTTATTTCAAAGGCATTGATCTTCCTTTCATGCTCTGCCAGTATAGTCCATGTTTCACTTGCATATACAACAATAGGAACTATCAATGCATTGCAAAGTCTTAACTTCAAAAGCATTGAGATGTCCTTCCTGCTCCATATCTTTTATTTTAGACATCCAAATGTAGAAGTTGCTATTCTTATTCTTCTGCTAATGTCAGATTAGTATCCTGAAACCAGAGCCAAGAAACAAAATCTTCGTTTTTTTATTTTCAACCGTTATTATCTCCCAAAAAGGAAAAGATTTTGCATTTGCCTGGGTTCACTTTAATCCCATATTTCTCGCAAGAGGCTTACATCTCAAAAGTAGAGAGCTTCAATTTATGAAAGACAGCAGCAACAAAAATAAATAAAGCATCTAAACTTAACAAAATAAAACAGAAGAGGAAAAAAAGTTTATTAATTATAAGCAATGTTTTATTCTAAAAGGTATAGATGGTCAGAATGTAATCATGCATATTCAATTGCAATGAACAATTCTTTCATTTAAAAAAAAATCTTTCGTTTAGAAAGTTTAAATTAAGTAAGCAAAGTATTTCTACACAAATTATTTCCCTTGTTTTTCATTCAATAACTTTTTAAAAATATTTATTATTACAATAATTAATTTAAAAAATTTTTTTTTTAATTTCATCAAATTTATTTCAAAATATTTATTATTACAATAATTAATTTTTATTTAAAAATTTTTTTTTTTAATTTCATCAAATTTATTTCAAAATATTAATCAATATCCCTTATTCGTCACTTAGACATTGTTTAGTTCAGTAGCAAGAATATAATTTTTAGAATTGTTTTTTTTTATGTTTATTTTACATATCTACAAAAAAGTTTCTGAATAGGGGCCCATGAGATATTTTCAGGGGTACAAGGTCAAATTTGAAAAATGGGGAGGGGGTTACAAAATATACAGAGAAAGTAAAGTGGTCAACCAAAGTCGAGGGCAACCCAAAGGCTCCCCTTTTCATTAGCTACTGCACCAATGCGTAGAGGGAGGGCACCACTCTTTTCCCAGGATTACTCCACTTACATTTGATCCTCCTCTTATAATGCTGAGTGTTTAGGCAAGGGGACATCACGTACCATTCTTTTAGTCTTTAGTATGACTCGATCAAAGATTGAACCCTAACCTCCCTGACTATTCACGAACACTCAAAATATTACGTCAAATGGGCTGGTGGAGTATATAGTAATCAATTATTTTAAAATTAAAATAAATTTATCATCAAATTAATTATTAAATTAATCTAATAACCCATTTCATTATTGTAATGTTTATTGCAAAATGGCTGTTTTTGGTTTGGACTTTCTTAAAATGTAAAACTTCTCATATATGTTCTCATCAACATGTCTTTCAATTTTTCTTTTTTGTAATCAACTTTCTGTAATTATCACATTTAATTGTAATTCACCTGTTTGCTAATAAATCTGTCATTGCATATGTTTGATAAATGAGTTTATTCAAATAAAATATTTATCCAAATATTTTTTGATTTACAACTGGAGTTATTGTTTTGATACCACAGTACTATCTAAACTACTTCCCTAGATGTAGGGGAGATAAGAACTTAAGTTGACATGAAGGCATGATAAAAAACAATCAGTGGACTGAAGGGGGTCACGATCGAATATGGATGAGAAACTGTTTTATCAGACTATTTTAACACCATCTTTTTTTTTTCATCTTATGACACATTTAAACTTAAACTAAAAAAATATGCACCCAACGACGGATAAAATTAATTCCCCGAACAGAATAGTTTTGCAACACGTTTATGTCCCCTTTACGAAGATTAAAAAAATCAAGATATAATGATACTAAATCTTTATTCTAATTTTGATCAAAATCCATTACATGATTTTGATTCTAGAAAATGTCTACAATTTAAGGCTTAAGGGGTCTTAGGAAGAAATTAGAAATTCGGGAATCTTGCTCCATGGTGTCTAATGACTATGGATCAAATTCAGTGAACATCCGATATATTTGAATTTTCAAATGGAGGTTGTGCCAATATTATGACCTCTAAAAACCTTTAAAATAGTCTAAAGAAACTGAAATTTGGGAAATATTTATTAAGTGATGTCTAACATCTATTGCTATCACAAAAATCTGAATTTTTTTTTTAACCTTCTTTGCAAAACTAAATATAGCCCACATCTGGATCCCTTGCGCCTAGCAGCTGTGTTTCAAAATTCATAATGATCGATTAATTAGATTAGGAGTGAATCCTGCACATGAATATATAAACATAACTAACTTTATAAAAAAGATTTATATTTTAATATCATTAAATCTAATAATTTTGCTTATGAAGGCATTTTTAACATTTGGCACACATTTATATATTACGAGTATAGGCAGACTCGATGTTGCCGAAAATGAATGTTTTGACGGCATATAATATTGGACATAAATAAGCATTTATATTTTAGCCTGAATTCATTTGGTTCGGAATATGATCCCAAGATTCTATAAGAATGAAGAAAAGGTAAGAACTTGTTGGATAGAATAAATGGCAAAAAAAAATCGAACATATGGATATGGTTACGATAAGCAATTTAATAAAACGCTATAACACAACAGGAGAGAAAGAAAATGAAAATAAAAAACATAGGGAAAAGAAAGGTTTTTCTTTGGATTGAGGGCGAGCGATGTATGCGGCATTTAATACACATACTTTTTATGTAAATCAAAAGTTCCATAAAGTTTGAGCAGTATGTAACTGTTTAAATCTATCTGGTCTACTTGAGAACTGAATCAGACGCATAAGGATCCCTTTTTCATAAAGTTGGACCACTCAATCATAATTCTCATGATAGAAGAAAAATGTTCAGGCAATGATCCATCGTTTTTATGCTTTCTTCAAATAAATAATTCATTTTAAAATGTTCATGTACATCAGGGCATGTAAAACTATCTCCGATAAGACAGAATATATTGTTCAACTCACTCAGTCATTTTGGATCAATTAGGTTTCAAGGACCCCAAAAATAAACAAATATGAAAGGGACGAACTCGGGTTTACACTGGTTTCTTCCAGTTGACCTTCGCACACTGTAAACAAATGGATAATAAACCTGAGTTGTCTGTTTTTTCATCACAAGGTCGATTTTTAATATAGGGAAAGATTTATTTTAAGAAAATAGTATTAATTTTTGTAATTCTTTTAAAAACATAGTTCACTTTAAACAAGACAAGCTGCCACTGTAGACGTACGGTGCTGCTGAAAATTAACGTGAACGTTTTGGGGTGTCATCCTAAATTTGGAGCTGTGCAGCAAGATGCTTGTTCACACTAGTTTTAAATTTCTGCATGTCGGTACAGTCAGGGAAATGGAGTAGGGAGGGAGTTCCAATAGCCGGCAGCACGAAGAAAACTTTTCAATAAACAAACGAAACATTGCAGAAACCGTGTCCCTATTTACTTGCCTCCACACGAGAGCAGAATGCATAATAAAATAAAATTTTGTTTTTACAAAATGTTTTAATAAACAAACGAATCATTAGAGATCGTGCCACTATTTGTCAAAACAGAAGATTCTATTTTTCGGTTTAGTCTAACTGCCCTTGTGGGGAGGCAAAATGGAAGATTACTCGAGTCCACCTGTAATTTTAAAACTACAAATTGAAAAACGAAAAGTGAATTCGAGATACTAAAAGTTAAAATGCCTACAAAAAATACTATAAATATTAAAATGTAAAATAATTATTCTCTTTAAAAGAAAAAAATGTCATTTATCAGAATTATAATAAAAATAATTTAAATATAAATCGAATAACCGTAGAGAATGAAGTAATTTGAAAACAAGAATTTAGGACGCTGAAAGTGTAACACAAAAAATAGAATCTTCTGTTTTGACAAATAGGAACGCGATCTCTGCAATGTTTCGTTTAGTTATTAAAAACCTTTGTAAATAAAATGCACCAAAAAAATGAATATTTAATATTCCCCCCACCCCCCTTATAATAAGTCGTTCCCTATATTAAAAATCTACCTTGTGATGAAAAACCAAACAACTCGGGTTTATTATCCGTTTGTTTACAGTGTGCGAAGGTCAACCAGAAGTTAAAGAAACCGGTGTAGACCCGAATTCGTCCCTTTTATATTTGCTTATTTCTGGGGTCTTTGAAGCCTAATTGATCTGTCATTTTCTTCCAAGTCACTTTCCCCAAACTTTGCGTTTCTTTTTACATTATCATCTGCTAACATACCAAGTTCTTTCTTTCCTTTTTCACACAGCACTATCATCATCTCCCTTTTAGTGTTTTTGCTAAGCACAGAAAAAAGAAAGCGCTGTATAGCCTCCCTTTCCTTATCTCACTCGCTTACCTGTTCATGCCTCAGTAAAGAGAAAGAAACAGAAAGTAGACTTTTGTCGTGAGGTGTTGTAATTGATTTACCCTCTCTTTCTCGCTTCCAGTAAAATCCTGACTTTTTATTAATGTCATTAGGAGTATTAGGAAAGGTTAATTTATAGGGTTTTTTGTGTTTTTTTTAATTATTTCGTTTTAAATTTAATCTACTTACGTTTCACTCTCATCACAATGTGAACCTGTGAACATCATCTATATTTTTTAAATATAGTAAAATATTGTCTTTGAGGTTTATGGATATCCAGCATGAGTACGGACCCCACAATATTATTGTAACACACCTAGTTAATATATATCTATATAGATACTAAACTACATGTGATCCAATGGGTCATAAACATTATTTAGCTTTGATTTCATTTGAAAATTCATAAACTGTTAAATTCTTCTTGCATAACTACAAACAAGTTTCTTTAATATCCATCAGAATTACATAGAAGTAGAAAGACATTTTATTTAGATAGATTTTATGAACACACTATGTAAATTAGATGGAAAAATAAAGCTATTAAGAAGAAACGTTGAAAAAAAGAAAAGGTCACCCTTTTTCTAAATGCTCACACGGACATTAAAAATATTAGAGTGGTTGAATCAACATACAGTAAAAGTGAAAGATGGGTTACTTGTTCAGATAATTACAAATCATGGTTAATTAGAAGAATTAAAATGGAATTATTTTTCAAACATAACTCAATCCCAGAACTAAAGAATATTTCAGCATGTATTGTGTCATTAAAGTATATAGAAAACAAGATGATTCATTCAGCTTTAGTTTAATAATAACTTGTATAATCAATTTTCACATTTACATCTATTGATCTTTAGTCTTCTTTTGAACGTTTATTTAATAATAATGTCACACCGGTTGAAAAATAAATCACTGTAATAAGCACTAATCAGCAACATAGATAGTTATGATTCGTACATGAGCATACACACATTAAGCTAGAAATACTGTGTCCGCATCTAACAAAATTTGAAGGGTCAAGGCTGACTTTAATATGTGAACTTTCAAAAAAGTTAAGCGCGAGTCAACCTTACTTGCCTATAGGTTGTTGAGTTGTGACATGAGGAAGGGTGGTTTTTGTAAGAGAGATTTTTCTTGGGTGGAAAAATCAATACTAGCTGGAACACAAAGACTGGAAGATGTTAACATTTGAGGCCCTCAGCCTAATCTTATCAGTTAGTGAATGAACCCACAGTGTAAGTTCAGTTATAATTAAGTACATGTTTTAAAGGCAAAATTGCCGTTGTCCTTTTTGTATGCAAACATTCATTTCAGCTTGCTTGCTGCTCACAGCCTGGCAGACACAGCACAACAAAGAGGCCCATCCTTGGATTGAGACAACGCTTTTCCGTACCAAAGAGAGGAATTGCCGACCAGCCGCTTACTCAAGTTCTTGACTAGCTGTGCCGATACCAAAGTTTTGCAGATCTTTAACACAGTTTGCACGTAGAACGATTGACAGAGCAACTAGTCGGAATGCATACGATCCTCGTGGCATCAAACCACACTTAGTGCCAAGTCACCCAGAATATGAAACGGAGTGATTCCTCGGACCATGATAGGTTCACATAAAGTCTCCAAACTTATTTTTTAAAGCTGGAGAAGAATGTGATAAGTGTAATGATATTAGCATCCAAAGTTTGTTAGAACTTAAGATTTTCTGTATCATGCTTTCTGGCCAGAAGCCAATTTACAGGCTTCAAACAAATTAAATAATTTTTTGTCAACATCCACATTACAATCACCACAAGAACAATAACATTCATGTTATAAGTATTTTCATAAAAACATTTGCACAATTGTACATTCCTTAGTGATCATCTTGGTTCAGTTTTCATCTAATAAATGCAGGTTAAGACAAGCAGACTATCATTGAAAAAATAAAATAAAAAGACAGTTAATTTAAGACATTTATTGAGTTCCATTTTACAAATTAAGAAAATAGAAAAAAATAACTGGCTTCAGAAAAAAAAAAAAAATTTTAATGATTTTTTTTTCATAAAAAAGTATAAAGAAAAATCAACAAAATATTACTTTCAACAACATCCTTTTCACGTAAATTTATTTCTTCAAAATTCATTTGCACTTTTTAATAAATGGAGTTAATTATTTTGAAAAGTGGGTAAAAATAAATTTAAAAAATGAAAAAAAAAATGAAGAGATAACCGAATTCTAACAGATGATTTAAGTGTTTCGCTGAGAAAAGCGTTTTCAACAACCAGATGGATTTTGTTGTCACTGCTGTTGCTTTGGTTTCATCTATCTACAATAGACTCATGATTTTGATGTCAGCTGTCAAGTTAAGATTCACAAACGAGGTCTGTAGACACACACATCCAGCCGGAGTACCCAGATAAGTCTGGTTTCTACCCCAGCCATCATAAACTTGCAAATCAAACATGATTCCAAGAAGCAAAATCATAGTCTTTTTTGTAACAGATGATATAGCAGCAGCTGAAAGAGTGAAAAAAAAAAAAAATGGATGAAATATAGCATTTAAGAAACAAAACTTATTGAATACTAGCAGAGTTATTCAGCATTGCCAGACTTTATTTTTTTGTGTATGTAACAACACATGCAAAGTATAATAAAACTAATTTTTTCTAGTGAAATTCATCATTTTCTTTTCAGTGATTCAAATATTTTATGTAAACATTTTGACAGAAGATGAAAGAGTGAGTGTGTGGATTTTATCCAAATCAAAAGTTTGGTATTCTTTGTTTATTTATGAAATTTTTTTAGCTAAGTGTGTTGCTGCATGATTATTTATATAGATGACTCATTAAGGCCAGTCTTAGTCTAGCGTCGTCTGCTTGTTTACAATAATTAAATATGCAAAAGACAAAGAATACCTAACTTTGAATTTGCAACCACCCATTTACGCGCATATTGACTTTCATAAACATTCTACAAATACTATTTTAATTATGCATTTCTTTAAAAAAAAAAAAAAAATTCTGTTTTTATAAATTTCCTTCTAATAAATAGAAGAATTAACTCAACCATATTTTTATCTTTTATTAGTTATTAGCAAAAAGGCATTTTTCACATTGTGACACTACTAAGCGTTTTAATAACAAAATTTGAAAAAAAAAAAAAAAAAAAAAAAAAGAAAAGACTGTTTATTATATCAGTTAAAAATAAATAAATAAACTAATACAAGCATTATTTTATTTTTTAAAATAAAGCGTTGGTCAATTTCATTTCAAGATTATCCGTATGTGTGTAACTATGAGTTGCCCCCTCTACCTCTAGGCAATAGCATCGTGGGTATGCTGTAATGTAGCTACACTCTTCATAGACCACTGAACTTATGTTAAACTTATAATTAGAAATAAACAGAAAAAAAAAAACAAAAAAAAACTTAGTTACCCTTTGAGCCGACAAGATAATCTGCCAATTATTTCTTGGACATAAAAATTACTGAAAGTTTGGCACAGCATTGAAAATTAAGCCTTGCCAATGGCATCCACTATTATATGAAAAGTTAAAAGAAACGCAGAAGATTAATTTAAATATTTGATTTTCAGAAAGAGCTAGATATAAAGAATGAGGTGTTTGTTGTCCTCCCTCTTCTACACAGTTATGAACGTGTTCCATGTGTGTTCACTGCACAGACTATGATAGTTCGCTTGTTGTGTTGGTCCAAAGTCATTGTTCGATTCAGACACCAGTCGCAGTGTCAATTGGGTGGTCTCAGTCAGTCCTGCAACAGAAGAATTCTCCCTCCAAATAAAATCACAACTTCCGTTTAAAACAACAAAGTTTTATTCTTTTGGAGGTTACAATGATGCTCATTTTCCTCTACTGAATAAAAAATGAGAAGTCTTAGCTCGACCAAATCAAAACACAAGTCAAATAGCTTAGAACCCATCTCTCTCTGAGAGGTCAACAAATCCAACTATCAGACACCAGAAAATTGACTGTGAAATGCTCAACTTTGACCGATACCCCCAATCATCTGCTGGAATATATTGTTGCGTATCAAGACGACCTGATCCCAGAGTTGAGGAGCTAATAAGTTAAGACTGTAATACAGTTATGGTAAGGCAGGCGGATTTCGGTTTCTTTATTTTAAACAGAGCGGAATAGACCAGCAATGATAATTTACCGATCCCATATTTTGGCTGGCCACCCAGAGAGATGTCGTCGACTATTTTTAGATCGGGCAGTGTGTGAGACGTGGGCGGAGGGTGCCGACCCCAAAAACCCTTTTCCCTCGTTTCTCAAGCAGTCAGTGAAAGTCCAGCAGCCGTGGCAGTTAACTAGAGGCAGCCGCGAGTGACGGAAGGTCAATGAGTGGATTCCGACGCCCGACCAAAAGAGAAGGAAAGCGACCTCGTTCACAGAAAGTTGCATTACGAATAGATGCTGCTATGCCGATCCGTGACGAGAGAAATGCGTGCCTGAGCAGGAAAACCTGAAAAATAACTTCCTCCATGCCGGATTCTATAACCCGATAGAATGACTACGCCAGCCATGTATAGACTTGAGAATCAGCGTGTGCTGCCAAGCCCCCCCACCCCCTTGCCGGGAACAAACTGTTAACCTATGCCAGACCCACGAGAGAATGAACAACCAGTAGTAACTGAAATTGTAAGTGACGCGACCATCTTTCTCTTGTGACTGTTTATTTTACGTCGATAACCGAACTCTGCTTGCCGAAATATATATTTCCTTACCCACCAAAATAGACCTTTCTTTATATTTTTATTTTATATAATATTACTCATTACCCCCTTTAGTATATTGTTTCTGTTAAATAAATGTATATAACTTTAACCCTAATGTCTTTGTCGTTTCTTCGCACCTCTTGTCTTGTTTCCTCATGCGGTGTCTTATATTGGAGAAATCCCCATCCCATGTCAGTTAAAAACGTTTTCTTTGAATCCTAAGATATTACAAGCCACTCCGGACGACTTTTTTTTTTTTTTAAATTTCTTTTTTTTATCATTGTTACGTATTGTCATTCGGTGATCCCGACCGGCTGCGGTCGTAACAATATATAGACATTCCTGGGACCATCCAGATATCCACTTGAAAATGCTGATCTGCTTCCAAAAAATGGACATCAAAAAACCCACTGGGTCTCATTATCTAGTCAGCTATTATTTTTGGCAAAACTCCAGCAGGCCATAACCACAGCAGGGAACCTTGTATCAGAAAAAACAATTTTGGAGGTTTTATCTCTCAGCATTTTCAAGTAGAAAAATCGAATACTGAGTGATCTACCCCAAATCAGGTATTTCCCCATTTCTGGCTGGTTTCTCTTCATGTAATTAAATATTTCTCATCTGCAGCAAGTCTGCCATTTGCATGTATTGCAACTATGCAACCCACTAAACATGTCGCCTATTGTATGTTTACACAGTCACTGATAGGGATCACCCCGTCAAGCGTCACCCATCCACCCAGATATCACAGGAAATTACACAGCCACTGTTGTGATTTCATTATTCCTTTCCTTGTGATCATAGACGATGCATTGTCAAGCTGATGAAGTTATTGGATCACATGTTTTTAAGGAATTTATTGGAAAGGAATATTTTACTTGTTGTAAAAGTTCTATTTTTAAAAGGTTATCTAATTTAGGAATTTACATAAAATGTGCAGCAATAACAAAATCCTGTAAAAATACCTTCTCATTAAGCAGGACTGGTATCTTTGTGAAGTCTCATATGATTGTCTATAATTTGAAACATTTCACTGGAGGAAGGAATGCGACCATTTTCAAGTTTGGACCACACAGGAACATCTATAAGAGAAAATGGTTTACATGTAATAACTAGTTGTTTTCAAGAAAGATATTGGTTGACTTATTCTTAGCATTCAATATTTGTTTACTTTGAAAAATAATTTCAGAATATGTAATGTTCATTTAAAAAAAAAAAAAAAAAAACTATCTAAATAAGTCACTTTTCAAGGAAATCATTTTTATTCTTATTTAGTTTATTTACAAAAAGAAAAATGATAAAGAATTTTTTTTAAAAATAACTTAAAAACTCTTTCATTTGGAAAAGAAAGTCATGTTTTGTTTCTCTGCCTTTTTCTTGTAAGATTTATAAAAAAATAATTGTCAAATCGTAGTCAAGAATAAATATTCAAATTGAGGACATTAGTTTGTAGAGAAACTATGCAAATACTGCGACTGATTCCAAAAATTCATTCAATAGAAAGTTGTAAAATATTAAAAAAAACATACCATTAAATGTTACTTCAAAAGCCCCCGTAGATATTAAGTGGCCTTCTAATGCATTACTAAGAAAGAAAACCATCATTGAAGAATAAATCTGAAAAATAAAAAAATAAAACTATCCTGTAAACAAAGACATTTATTATATTGAAAAAAAAATGCGAGCATGAAAAAAAATATTCTTAAGATGATAAAACTGGAAATTAAAAAAGTAAATTGCTCGTCACCTAAAATAGTTACCTAACTTGAAGTGGCCTGGAAAAAATATTAATGCCACAAGAGAAAGAATTGTACATTTATAAAAAGAAAGTTTTAAATATTTGTTTACATCCAAATGTTATCAAAATAACCCAAAATAAACGAGATATCACAACTTGAAATTGAAGTGTAAGAACGGTCATTTTTCTGAGAGGGAGAAAATTTTGTTTCGCCTGCATTATTCCTCATTCTTTCCTTACTGACTTGTTATAACATTTTACCTCATAACTTTTTTTCTACTTTTATTAAATAAGATTAACATATTTGAATTCCTCGTCCATTTCCCTATCATTTGCATCTAAAAAGTATACTTAAAAAAAAAATCTATTTTAATTAAAATGTGTTGCTCCTTCACTTTTGTACTCACATGTTGTATAACTAGCAAATATATGCTCCCTTCGGTCACAGTTTTGCTAAGCTGGGAGGATGATATCATGATGAACGAACTACATACACTGACCCCCAAAGGAGGATGTAATGACAGAGGATGCTATAATGATGAACAAACACTACCCCTCCCCCAAAAAGTTAATGCCTGGGAGGATGATATAACAGAATAAATAGTACACTACCGCCCCAAAGGAAAAGGTAAATCCTGGGAGGATGGTATCGTGACAAATGAAAACATACTTCACTATCTCCCAAAGGAAGAAATAAAACCTGGGAGGATTTTTTCTCCTTTCCTCAAAAGGAGGTGGTAACAACTTGTAGGATGGTATCATGACAACAAAACATACTATAATATCCCCCCCCCCCCCCAAAAAGCTAGGAGGTAATACCCAAGAGGATCCCCCTTCATAAAAGGAGAAGGTAATACTTGTTGAGTATGGTATCATGGAAACAACAGATAGTACACTAGCACCTCCCCCCCCCCCCAAAAAAAAGGAGAAGATAAAAGATGGTCTCATGCCAACAGAACAGATATTACATTACCCCCCCCCCCCCCTTTGGAAAAGTTCTTGAAGTTTGTGTATTTGTTCATTGTTATTAGCTAGAATAAGTATAGCTTTAGTAGAGAGAAGGTTTTATAACGTTAAATATTATGTTTTCTAGGCTTGACATGTAAAATTCACTAAGAATCGGCCGAGAATCGAACCCATTGAAACTCCATCAATTTGAGTGTACACGTTTCTCTTAAAGTCATAAAAAGGTACTTCAGCGGTGGAAATTAATAGCTTTTTTTAGTATTTTTAAAATTTATTTTATGTGGAGAGAGAGAGACGAGTTATTGTATATATTATTTATGATTATATATAAAAAAGTAAAAACAAGAACAGGTTCTTTTTTAAAATGCATCTATTCAATCCGAGTTTTGAATGGAAATGATATTTCAAACTTATTCGTGACAGAGAGACAAATTTAAAAAAATAATTATATTGTTTAAGTATTATAGATTTCACAAAAATACAAGTAATTTTGGTTAAATCTAAGACAGAAATTTAAAGTTATAAATTTCTGTTTCATTCTACACTGTAAGTTTTCAGAGACTAACATAATTAAAAAAAAAAATTTTTTTTAGATTGAAATTAAAAAATTTTTTTTGTTATTTTTGAATCTCCATTTACTTTAATGAATTCATTTATTTCAGAATTATACAATTCATTTTCTTGTAAGACAAAAAAGTCATCTGACCAATTGAAACTTACCTTATTAGAAATAGCCCAAGTAAATACGTTGGGTGCCTGCATGTTGAAATAAGGGAAGGGATCTTGACCGGAAACAATAAGTCCAATCAAAGCTAATTTGAATATACTTAAAAACTGTGCCACTGCTGCCCTTGTTGTTGTAGGTGGGAAGTTTTCTCCCTCGACCTGCAAACTTGGAAAGCGATGTTGAATAGCTTGGGCGTACTGTTCAAACACCTTCCGGTAACCTCAAGAATAACTGAAATTTTAAATAAATAAATAAATACATAAAAATGTAATAATGCAACATCTGAATACATATAAAAATTGTTAATTGATAAAAAATCATTATTCGTCAATGAACATTTTAAATATAACTTGATTTACTGGAAAAATTTAGAAAACATTTAAAATTATGCAACTTATGCAAATAATAGAATAGAAATGCTGGTTCTTCCATTCACTCCTTTTTCATTGTAATATTACTGAATTTAACTTTTTAACCAAACAAAAATAGATAATACAGATTACAGTTTATTGCATTTAAAAATTTTAAAGTTATGTATTAAAATAAACACAGAATTAGAAGTCATTAATATTCATATTTACCTCTGTCAAGGAGGTAATGATTTTGGTAAAGTTTGTTTGTCACTTTGTATACAGCCTAGCATCCACATCGCTTGACCAATTGTCGTTAAAATGTTGGTCATTATCTACATTAGAATTGATCGAGTTTGGGGATGACTAAGTCAAGAAAAATCACTTTTGACGATAACTTCCATTCTGTCCATCGTAGAGACTTGCTACTTGGCCCATATTGTAGTAAATGAAGTCACTGTCAAAACTTTGAGGGAATTTTAACTTCCAATATTTTTCTCCAAATTTGATGTGTGGATCTGAAAATTTCTGATTAGATTAATAGTTTTTGAGTTATCAACATTTCTATGGCATAACTGTGAGAATACTCCATACAATATGGAGAAGTAAGGCCCAGATAATACTTTGACCCATCCTTACGTTGTCAGGCGGAGGTATGCAGTCTCACGGCTGACTTATGTTCTTGTCTATTTATTAGAATTTAAAAAATAATTAAAAAATAATTAAAAAAAAAAAAAAAAAAATCAATATGTTAACCATACCATTCATGAATCAGAATTTTATTGTAGAGAGAAATTGAATTTGTGGTTAAAATATAATAGATCGATTCGGTCAATAGTACCAATAATAAGACAATATTTCTTGATACAAAATAAAATTATCTAAAACAAGGAGGTAAGAAAACTAAGGGAGAACTGTAACACAGGTTGCGACATAGTTTCAGTTACAGACATTGTAAGATATATAAAGCAATGAGGTCTGTGTGGGTGTGTGTGTGTGTGTGCGTGTCTACGCATCAGGTGTCAATGATTCATCTCCAAAACAGATGGCATATTTAGAATCAGCAGATTTCCATGGATGTTTTACCTCGGTTTTAAATGATTAAAAGTTTGTTTTTTCTATTATAATAGGTATTATAAATCAGCCAGTTTAGTGTG
This sequence comes from Sepiola atlantica, assembly GCA_963556195.1. Taxonomy (NCBI): domain Eukaryota; kingdom Metazoa; phylum Mollusca; class Cephalopoda; order Sepiida; family Sepiolidae; genus Sepiola; species Sepiola atlantica. The sequence continues at coordinate 122,801,413 of OY744516.1, read as the reverse complement.
TGAAAATGGTTAAATATAGTGAAATTCCTTTAAATTTTAACTTGTGATAACTTATTTTTGGTTTAGTTTGATAAAATTTGGATGTAAACAAATTTTTCTTTTTTTCTTAATAAATCTTTATTTTTTGTGTCATTAATATATTTTTTTTTCAGGTTACTAGTTTCAGTGAAAGGAAATTTATTTTTTAATGATGTTTTTCAACTTAATGCGCACAATATTATGCATCCTTATGCATATAAAACAATCCCAGGTGCTTATGCTGATTAGCGGCCATATGAAACATTATTTTTTATATAAAAACAATAATATATACTTATTAAGCATTATATTCTTACTGTACGAAAAAATTATCCACTAGAACTTTAATTACAAGTATTTTTCCATTCTGTGTATCATAACAGCGACTCGTTCAGTAAGCGTCCATCTTGTTTTTTAAGAAGATATCAGTTATCTGCCCTTCAAATCTTAAAAAAACAAGATGGACGCTTACTGAACGAGTCGCTGTTATGATACGCAGAATGGAAAAATACTTGTAATTAAAGTTCTAGTGGATAATTTTTTCTACTTTTTCGTACAGTGAGAAAGAATATATACTTATATACTTGTTTTTTTTTTTTTTTAATTCAGACTCTGAATATATACTTATTAAGTATATATTATTGTTTTTATATGAAAATAATTTTTCATATGGCCGCTAATCAGCATAAGCACCCAATCCCCATCTTAAAGAAAAAGGACCACTCATCAATATGGTTTAAATTGTCTTTCACAAAAAATCCAAGTTGAAAACTTTAATGAATTAAATTTTTACCCTATTATCAAATTGTCTTTCCGTCTGTTTTTACATTGTCCAAACCATTATTAAAATAAAAATCTAGCTCGATTTCTACAGTGTTATGAATCATTAAGATTCATGTGCTTCAATTTTAAAAGGATTTTGCAATAATGTTTAGTCTGGCTTGATCTAATAACTATTACTTCCATTATGATTAATTTTTATTTATCACAAGATTACATTGCATTTGCAAGAATTTTGCACTTGTTCAAAGCTTACATTTTTAGTTATACACTGAAAATTGGTTTCTGGACAAGTAGCACACAAGATAGTAGAGTTGGGCGGTTTTGAAATTTTGGTTTCGGTATCGGTTTCGGTTTTTTCCCCTTAAAACCTCGGTTTACGGTTCGGTTTTTCGGTTTTTTTGAAAAAAAAAATTTTACTATGGAAGCTATTCATTCTCTTGTGTGACGATTAGTTATTATTCAACGTTTAGTTGAATTATGCCACTGTTTCGATAATTTTGTGACTGAATCATTCTCCATATGAATCATATAAGTTTTAAGGTGTTGACTGTTGTAATCAAAGTTCTGATACTTTTTCAACAGTTAACACGTTAAAACATAGATCTATTTTAACTTTGGTAAATTTATTCAGTTTTTAACTTGCCAAAAAAGGGCCGACAACAACAAAAATTTTTAATTTGTTATATAAAAGGAATAACAAGTCATTTTTTTTTTAGGCAAATACTTATTGTAAAGCTTAAAACTTAAAAAATTTGAAATAAGCTAAAATATTTTTATCTTAACTGACGGAACATCTTATAATTGTTCCCCTACAGTTCTTCTGCCGACTAGTCCCATCTGTATGGAGTGTGACACTTGGTGACTGCAGGATCATCTTTGCAGCATGAAGCTTAGTGATGAAATGAGATTCATCACTGATATTTGCTGATGTGGATATTGAGGGAAGATCATCCAGCTTTTCTTCAAAAAATGTCAATTACTTGTGAACATTTTGATGCAGAAATACCTGCTACCTGCAGGCCTATAATGGTCATCCTAACATTATCATTAAAGCGGTTGCACCAACTGTCCCTAGTTGCTCTAACCTCCTTTTTGTTTTTTTCTAATATCTGCTGAATAGCTTCATCTCTGGAAGTCTTCTCGTTCCTCAACTTCTTACACTTCCTTTTCAAAAGACTTCTTGTTTTCTGAAGTGATACCTTTTCAGCTTTCAGCTTTACCTGAATCTCTTTCAAGGAGTTGACTTGTTTTTTAAGCTCATTATTTTCACTCAGTCTATTCTTGTTCATTTGTTTCAACATATAAATTAGTTTATACAATTTACTCTTTGTCAACTTTTTCTGTCTGTCAATGGATTGTTTGGAGACTTCCATGCGCAATCTGGCAATCACGTTCTTAACATGAACATTCTGATTTAGCAGAGATGGTTTTTGTTTAGAAACAGTTTCATATTTTGCTGTTAATAATCGAAATGCAGTTCTCATATCGGACAGCTTATTCTGAGATTTTTTGACCGATTCTTCCAGTGCCTTAATTTTTGAAGCAGGTGGGTGTTCAATAGTGGCTGAATCATTGGATTCGTCTGGAGATTTGACCTGGGAAGATAGTGTAACTCGCTCATGGAAAGGTGAAGTCAAAAACTGCTGCAGTTCCTGAGGTCTTTGTGTCTTGTTTTTTCGTTTTATCCGATTCTCTATTACCAGTTTTTTTACTGTTGAGGACAGATGCTTTTCATCGTAATTGGACGACAAAAGTTGATTTATCCACATGACCATCATACTGAACTTGAGATTCTTCTGCGTTAAGTAATTCTGGAGCTGAAGAATATCTTCATTAGGCAACTCATTTGATCCTTTGGCAGCTAAAGAATCTAAATCTAAAAAATAATAATTTACCAAAGTTAATAACAATACTGTTAATGATACGCACTCGGTAAATTCTTTTTACGAACATGTGCTAATAAAATATCCGTTTCTCTAATTTTTTTTTTGGGGGGGGGGGGAAGACTCATTTACTACACTCAACAGAACGAAAAAAAGGATGAAAAAAAAAAATGTGTAACAAATAAATGTTAGCAAAGGCAAGTTATTCATCTACCTACATGGATAAGTTTATTTGTATTTTAACTGATTTTAAAGGGTTGTTTTTGGTTCAAACCAGCTGTGTCAATAGAATAAATGTCACAAAAACATAATTTATCGAATAATGATACCGTTAATGATACGCGTCGTATTATTTCTGCAATGTTATTATTTAATTCAAGAACGTACTTTATATTGATTTTATCAAAACGTGTTAAAATACGCTGAATAAATCCCGTCGTGTGCCGGTGGTGCCCGGAAAACTCGTCACAGGAAAATTCGTAAACGGTAAATTCGTAAACGGAAAATTCGTAACCGGAAAATTCGTCACTTTTGGCCAAGTAGGAAAATTCGGCAATTATCGAATAAATATCGATTGAAAATAGATTTTAGAACCGTTTTTACAGGAGATATACTCGTAAATACGAGGCTACCCACCTCCCCAGTGGAGAACATTTTTTCATATTATTTTTTTGGTACTTGTGCAGTTTACTAACCGGGCTATTTTTTAGATAAGATTTTCAAGTTAAATTCAATTTTTAAGATATCTTTTGTTTATTAAATTGTTAGGTAAAAGTACAGAATAGTTAACCCCCCCCCTCACTCCATGTTAAGAATGGCTTTCTAAATAATGTTATTTCAACCCAGTTCGTAATTACGTTACGAAATTAAAGGTTTGAATCGGGTTATTTTTTACATAAAATTTTCAAGTTAAATTCAATTTTTACGATATCTTCCGTTTATTAAATCGTTACGTGAAAGTACAGAATAGTTAACAAAGCACCCCCCCCCCCATTCTCCTCATGTAAAAAATCGTTGTCTAAATAATGTTATTATTTCAAGCCTGGTTCGTAATTAAGTTACGAGATGAAATTCATCATAATTCATTTAGATTTATTCGTAAACAAGTCAGCCATTTTAATTGACAAAACATCAATTACTTCGTGTGTGTGCAAAACTTGAAAGGAATGTATAAACTATCGAGTAACTGGCTTTAAATTCTTAGAAAATTTAAATAAAAAAGCAAAATTGTTTTCTAACTAATTCAGTGTTTTTATTTCATCTTGCCTAAAACTTGTTTTAATTAACTTTATTTAATACTTAAAAAAAGAAATTCTTCTTTCAAATAAATCGTTGTATGGTCGGAACAAAAAAATCAGAAAAATACAGCCAAGTCATTGTCTACCATTTTAGTTGTGAAACGATGGATTAACCACTTTTTCTCACAGTGATTTTGAAGTAAAAATTTAATTTAACTTGAAAATCTTATCTAAAAAATAGCCCGGTTAGTAAACTGCACAAGTACCAAAAAAATAATATGAAAAAATGTTCTCCACTGGGGAGGTGGGTAGCCTCGTATTTACAAGTATATCTCCTGTAAAAACGGTTCTAAAATCTATTTTCAATCGATATTTATTCGATAATTGCCGAATTTTCCTACTTGGCCAAAAGTGACGAATTTTCCGATTACGAATTTTCCTATGACGAGTTTTCCTAAATTCGTGCCGGTAAATAGGGATATATTACACGAAACCGCTTGATGGTGACAACTGTTAATGTTATGAAGAAGTGATTATTCGGCACTTCTTCAGTTTAGGTGTGAATCAGAAATCAATTTTGAAGAGTTACATTCCAGATAGCGGTTTTTAAAACTCATTAAAATACGCTAAATAAATACTGGCGGTGTCTCTAAATTTGAATGAGTTTTATTTTGTGTATACGTCGGCCGTGTCTCTAATGAATAACATTACAGACATGACCGCCGTGTCTGCAGCTTCTTCGTTTTAATAAACAGCTGTTATTATTATTATTATTATTATTAAAAAATATCTTTCATTTCCTGTTATTTAATTTAAAAGCGCTTAAAAATATTTAAATACCACCCGTTTTTAACTCGGAAGTTATTTTCGTTTTATTAATTATATTTACGCACATGTGATAAAAAAATACCACTCGTTTTAAATTGACGCACAAAGTTCAACTAACAAATATATTCTTCAATTTATCATTTTAAACAAACAATAAAAGACTTCATGCAACTTTTAAATAAACAAAAAAACAAAAAAATTAAAGTCGCCTAAGATCTTTGAAATATCCATCAGCAGCAATTGTTTTGTTGACGTTTTCGAATTTTTGATGCGCGGCGGTTACAGATCATTGAAGATTTTGTCATTTGCGCGGACCTACCTCCAGTTTTATACGTTGCGCGTCCTGAGTTATGGGTGTATTAATATGACACCAACAGATTATTAAAGACGGTATATTTCTCTACAAAGGTGTACATTTTTGACATTTTTTTACATTGAATTTCTTTGTGATTTTATACACTAAAGTTTTTAACTTGGATTTCTTTTATAAAATTCGACATAAAACCCTATGTTACGCCCATCAAATTAAAGAGCGTCCTTTTTTCTTTTAGATGGGACTATTTTTATATGCATAGTAACATGCGCGAGCGCGCGCAACAAATTTGAAAAAGACATCGATTTTTTTCAAAAAAAAAAAAAGCGTCCATCACTGAAAATAGTGACCTAATTTAAAATTGTCTGGAAAAAAAAATATTAATGAGACAAGAAAAAGAATTATATCTTTATAAAGAGAAAAGATTAAATTTTGTTTACATCCAAATTTTATCAAAATAATCCAAAAAATTAACGAGATACCGCAAGTTGAAATTGTATGGAATTTCACTTTTTTTTACATATTTCGCTAGCAAATCAGCCCAGTTTGGGATACCTATTATCATATATTTGTTCAATCTGTCCTCTTACTAATATAACATTTTTTGGTAATATTCAATTTTATTCAAATCGGAAAATCTTTTCAACCGTGTTTCCTTGTATATGGTGGCTTACTGTAGTAAAAACACAATACCGAACGGTTACGGTTTTAAAAAAAAAAACCGATTCGGTATTCGGTATGGAGACAAAACCGAAAAACCGCGGTTTTTCGGTAAAACCGCCCATCTCTACAAGATAGCAAATTTTCTAATTTCCAACGAACATTGGACAGTCATAATTCGGTGGCTAATTGAGCTACCAAAATAAATTTGGTATCATTGTTAGTTTTGCAAATATGTATATGCCCACCATAAAAGTTTTAAATATAATGAAAATAAAATTTTGGGACACCTAATTATAATAATGTATACTGAAAGAGTTGGGTTATTTTGTTTAACTGTAAATTAAATTACCCCTTATGGTAATGTAATGTTAGGAACTATTTTTCTAAAAAAATGTTTTCTAAAGAAATTGTTTTACTATTCAATGCATAAAATGGGAAGAATGAGGGGATTCATACATTTCCCCAAATTTTATTAGTGACTAGCTGTATCCACCCGACGTTGTCCAGGAGCTTTTTTACTTTCATTTTTATTTTGACTTTTAGTATTTTCTCTTGTAGAAAATATTTACATTTTAAGAAAGATAACTCAATGAAGGAATATATTATTTAAAAAGAAAAATCGTTTTTGTAACGAAAATGATCAGACATCTTTAAATTCCATAAATATATATTTTTTAACCAACTTATTTTTTCTTTAGATAAGATTTTGAAAATTGAATTATTATAGTATCGCTTGGTTTATTAAATTATTAATTGAAGCAAATTGTGATAAAACTAACTAAAATTGAGAAGAGATAAGTTTCTTTGTCTAGAAAGCGAAGCAAAAACAAAGCGAGGAAACACTCTCGCACCTCACATTCGTTTTCGGCAGACAGTTTAGTCTGAATTAAAAAAACAAGAAAAACGCTTAGCTTAGCAGCCTGATAGGTTTACAATATCAGCAGGCAGGCTAGTGAAGTAAGATTTACATGATGAATGCAGGGAGGGAGAAATGGCTACATGCTATTGGTCTATTTGTGAGCGAAGGGGAGAGCATTAAATAGATAAGAAACCGAAATGCATTCTGGTGGATTTTTTTACAAAATATAATTATCTTTTTAAAATAGGTTTTATAAGTTACACTGACGCAAGAAATGTGCGTTCACACGCACAGCTCTATTAATTTTATTAATATAGATGTTCAACATCTATATAATAATACACTATGGCATTTTAGGTTCGTACATACGTTATCACCTTTCACACATTAAAAATATGAGATCGTTGGATCAGCAAAGATGGTGATGGTGATTAATCTGATGTCACTAAGGTTAAAAATTTCGATTTTACCCATTTAAAATGAATTGTTCCAAAATCAAATTATGTCCTGTCGACTAAAACTACAATTTGAAATAATTAGAATTAAAAAATTGACATTCGTTTTATTGATTTGAAGAATATTTAGCCAACAATTATTTTTATGGTAAGAAGACAGAATATTTGTTTTAAAAAAATTGCTACAACTTTAAATAAATAAATACAGAGAGATATTCGTTTTATTTATTTAAAGAATATTTAGCTGACAATGGCAATTATTGAAAGAAGAAAGAGTTATTTTTTCTTAATAGTATTGACCCTGGCAGACATTATTTCAAAAGAAAAATTAACAGTAAAATTATACAGATTTATGTAGATGGCACCATGAAATTTCCAGTGCCCTGCTAGTATTTGATAATCAGGCAACATGAGTAAATGTGATCATTTTTTGTTTTTATAGTAATCAAATTTCAACATTCTTAATGTATCAAAACCTTTCTGTATCCAGGCCATACCCCCTTCTCTAACTTCCTGTACTAAATACCTTTTCACATAAGAACTAGTAATAAGCTAATTTGCTTATCAGTGCGATCCAAGTGTGTGAACATTAAAAACATTTTAATCAATTCTTATCTAATTTGATTAGATGTTGACTACCAACTCTTCGTGTACTTATTATACAGTCTGTTTATACTAACTTCATACAAAGTCATACACGTTACCCTCTTTTGTCTAGAGCTATTTTCAGTGTTTTTTCTACCATTTTAACCCCATTGCAAGTGAATTATTACAGATTGAAAAATGTTTCATTTTAAATTAAATGTTTTGTTAATTTAAAATGAAAACTGAGTGGAAATAAGTCGACCCCCTCCTCCCACCCTAAAAAAACAAAACACCCTTCACTACCAGAGCTATAAAATATTCAAGTTCTCTTTTTTGTGTGTCAGAATAGTGAAGAAAGCGAGGAAAACCAATCCACTTTGTAACATAAGTGATATCCAGTCTCTTTCCTGAAATAAACGCTCAAAATCTGAGATCTCTGGAAAATCTGGGAAGATTTTAAAATAGAATTCGAGAGGGAATAACCCAACCCGTTCTATTCGTAGTTCACATTTTAGAGAACTTATTTCATTTTACAACTACATAAGGCCAGTATATATTTTTGAAATAGTTTCCTGAGCAAACTCGTTGTGTAAGGTAATTTTTAATAAAAAACAAAAATTACATTAAAAATTAGTATGAAGAAGAGACATCTTGAAACATACTCTTAATGTAAAGTACAATTATTGTTACCTTTTAACATTGGTATTCATTGACTTGCAAAATGAATGATATGTGGGTCAATAATGGCCATTTGTGTTGCATAATTAATACTCATAGTTAAGACCAATTATACCTGATATAACAATTCATTTGTTTCATGAAGTAAAAGTTAAAAATTAATACCTAGTTTAGGACTCATAAGGTAGTAGTTATAGGTTAATTTCTCTGTTAACCTGTCTGTTAGTAGAATTCATACAGTCAAGATGCTTTTCATTTCCAAATGGTTGGACAATGCTGACAACTTTGTAAGTGATTCTACAAAATTTATCAAGTATTTTCCCTAACTGAAAAATATTCTTAGCGAGACCATAGCAGAGAAGGAAAGTCAGCTTAAAGAAAGAGTCACTTTTTATGCACTATCACCTTCCACACCATTAAAAAAAAAATGAGATCGTCTGATCACTAAAGATGAAATATGCAAGTCATTGAAAATTAACTGATGTCGCTAAAGTAAAAATTCCGACTTTACCCATTTTAAAATTAATTGTTCCAAAATCGAATTGTCGCCCCGTTGCTTAACAAGTAAAAAAAAAAACAACTTTGCATTCTTTATTTTAATACGCATCTAATTGTTACAATTTTCTAAGTAAATAAACAAAAAAAATGACATTCTTCTTATTTAAAGAGTATTTAAGTAACAATTATTTTTACAATGAGAAGAAAACTTTATTTTAAAAAGATTTAAATTGCTAAATTTCTTAAAATATTTAGCTGCTATTTTTACGTTAAAAAAAAAAAAAAGACGAAATTGAAAATTCGGTATCTCTGCTACATTTTACAACTGAATCTTTGTTTCTTTTCTTTGCGTTAGTCCCGAGCTAATGGATGTTTGTCGCCACTTGGCCAATCACAGACTTGATCCAGGTAAAGGTCGATTTTATGAAGATCATTGTGCAGGGTGTCTGTCCATTTCATAATCAGCCTTCCTATCGGTCACTTCCCGGCAACTTCAAATTTAAAAGCGCGTTTCACAACAATGTCGTCATCAGCCCTCTGCACACGTCTGAACCATCTGAGTCACCATTCCCTCATCTTGCCCTAAATCATAACGATGCTGTAGCACCTTCTTTTACTACTGAATCATGTGAATAAATTATTTATTCAAAATTTGGTTTATAAGAAACGATAGAATCTATTAAATTCGTAGATGGGATTGACAGGTACTACCATTCCAGGTCAGAATGAACCTGGAGTTAATGATAACTAAGGAGATTCCACACTCCCCAAATTGAGGGCTCAGAACTGGATAGAGATTTGTGTTCTACCGAGGATAGGGAGAACTTAAGTAGTTGACAGTGTTGGGAAATAGGGTAGGAAATAAAAGTACAGGGTTATTCAAAAAGTTGAACTTTAAAGTAGTTTGATTTCTCAGAATGCTGAGAAATCAAACCACTTAAAGTTCTGGAAAAATTATGTCCCTTCAGATACAATATGCACTAGGCAATAAGTTTTTTTTCTGTCCATAGATAAATTGACCCAGTGGATGGCTGGATTTACCAAAAATCCAGCAGGATGAGCAGGGGGGGGGGGGAAAGGATCAGTTGGGTTTTTGTGGTTGTCTAAGATCCTAAGCTAATGGATTGTGTTCGCTTGGAAGATATTTTAATTTGAAGACCTATTTTTCAGTAGAAGAAAACAAGTATCATTGAAACATCTCAAAATAAAACAGTTTTAAACTGGAGTTGTAGTTTTGTTTGGAGAGAGAATACTTCTGTTGCAGCCATGACCATACGATTGACACTTCAATTGGTGTCTGAATCGAGCATCAACTTCAGATGAAGACAAGTGGATGATCACGGACTGTGCAGTGAACGCGTCTTTCGTTGAAATATTTAAAATAATTTTAAAAAATATATACATTTGCATAATATGTTTTCTAACGGCTTTATTTTAAATATTTATGATGGATTCAATTTATTCACTTTTATTCACACTGTCACATCGAAAAGATCTATATGAACATCATTTTCGTGGCACCAAATGATGTTGTGGCATGACCTCCATGATATTTTAAGAACCCATGCTTTGGTGATTGTTCTCCTATTGTTACTTTCTTATAGGGATGACAAGACGCACTGTAAAAAGGGCATGGAAAGATAGATTTTGATGTGGTGCAAATGATTTTGCTCAAGTGTCCGAGGCCTCAGGACTGATTCTATTTCACCCATAGATGGGATCCTAACAGGTACTACCACTCTGGGACAACGAAGTGGTGACTCTACACTCCTCAAAGTTCTCAAATTGGGACCTCACCATCAGATGTATTTTCATGGTCATACTGTTGAGTTTCAACCTTGTGTCATACATGCAGAAAACCAAATTGCCGTAATCGTTACAGAAATATTAAAGTTCACAAATTGTACATATATCTTGGTAGATGTATGTTCTCCCTATATGCGATTCTGCGTGATCCTTTCAGACAAGAAATTCATACCTTCAAAAAGCACTAAATCAAACAAGACTGATAGAAGACACCGGACATTTTCTCAAAGTCATCTAGAGAGAGCGACTGAAATCACTAATTAATTCAATTTTGTCAGCCCATGCTCACAAACTGACTTTCCCGTTCACTATCACACCCTCTCTTTTAGCCATGTGACATCATATTCGTTTCTATTATATTTCCACAGTCTATCAATTTTAACCTCAATACATCAAGTTGACCCTGACTGAACTCTCAGAGGTTTCCATTTCCTGTTATTCTCAACACACTATTTTATATACTACTAGTGGATTTGACCTAGTTTCTGCGCTGGTTTTGAAAAAAAAACAAAACAAACAAACAAGTAAAAAATACCTCTGCGCACTAATTTGGTACCTTGTGACTCCAAGTGAATGAATATTACAGTATCCCCCTCCCCATAACCATTTTTGGGGGTGGGGGTGAATACACACTTTTAAATAATCAAAGATAATTTATTGAAGTAATTTTTGACTTGTTTGAATATTAAAGTTTAACAGCAAAATTCAAGTTTGGTTCATTATTTATGCACTTAAGCCAAAAGAAAATGATTTTTCAGCCGTGCCCCTGTCACATCAAAGATATTACTGGTGTAATTATAATTTTTTTTTTTTTTTAATTTTTTTATTCTATTTTTTTTTAATTATTTGTTCCAAACATTTTGAAGATACCAAGAGTGATTAGCATTTAATATTTGATTTGTAATGTTGTCGAAATAGAAAATCATGTGAAAGTAATTTAAAGCAGTAAAAGAACAATACCAAATTAAATTTAACTAGCATGATTGTGGAAATTCCACGGTGCTTTCTACATTAATCTGTATAATCATAATAAATGTCTGTCAGAGTCAATACTTTTAAGAAACGACTCTTCTTCCATAAAAATAATTGTCATTGTAAGCTGAATATTCTTTAAATAAAGAAGAGACATATTCGTTGTATTTATTTATTTAGAATTATAGCAATTTAATTCTTTTCAAATCAATAAACGACTGTCTTATAAAAATAATTGTCAGCTAAATATTATTTAAATCTGTCTATTTTGAAAATATATTTATTTAAAATTGTAGTTTTAGTTGCCGTGACGAGAATCTGATTTTGGAACAATTTATTTTAAATGGATAAACTCGGAATTGTTTACATTAGCAACATAAGATTAATCACCAATCACTATCTTTGCTGAGCAACGATCTCATTTCTTTTTTTAAAATATGTATGAACATGAAAATGCTTTAGCATATTACTATTTAGATGCTAGGTATGTGCAAAATGAATGGCCGATCCCCAAAATTTAAGAGCATTCAGGAAATCAACTAATTTTAATGAAATTTTCAGTATTTATTAATCAACGATCACAGAATATAATAAACCCATCATCTTAGTGAAAATGTATTATTTTGTGAAAACAAAATGCACCTTTACTAAAGTTACATTTCTAAGTATGAATAAAAAACACATTAATTTTTAAAATATTTTTTTATGAAAATAAAGCATTGTAGATGTTAACAATTAACAAAACTTTAAAAAACTGTTAATAAAATCCATACAACTCTAAGAAAAATTATTTTCTCGAATTAATGATATCATTTAATAAAGCATTGTTTATTCAATATTTTCACTAAAAAATCATTTAAAAAAATATGTGATTTTAATAACAGTTTCCAGGAAATCTTAAGAAAAAAAATAAATAAATAAATTTAAAATAAATTTAGAAACTGAGCCGTTCTGAAAATATTAATTTAAAAAACGAGATAATTTCTACTAATGATTAACTTGAAGATGTATGGATCTCCAGTATTGCAATAAACAGATGGGATTTGCACCGCCATCCGCAGTCATCAAAATAAAAATTAAAAAACAGTGTGTTTATATGACAAAGAAATGTAAATAACCTTGTTTTCATTTCGTCTATTTTGCTCAAATTTTGAATAAAATTGATTGTTGTTCTTAATTGTATTTCTTGTACTGAAATAAAATTCTAATTTACTTTTTAAAGTTGAGAATCGAATTTTAATTCAACAATGTCTTAATCGCTGGCAGCCATATTGTTTTTCCATGCATCAAAAATATTTTTACAACGTAAAAAGTTTTATTACTTACAACAAAACAAAGTTTTTGATATAAAATAAAGTTTGAACATTTTTCTTATAAAAAAAACTTGTTTAAAACAAAATTAAAAGGTTAAAAGTAAAATATATTGGTCAATATTTAAAGAAATTTAATATCACATTGGGAAATAAAATTTCATTGAGCTTAATGAAATATTAAATGGCATTAGTAAAATAGAATAAAGAAAATATGATATAATAATTATACAATTTCTATAAACTATTACAAAACCATATCTTTATAAAAATAATAAAATGAAATATTATTGTGATTATGATCTCCCATAGAATCTCTGAATGTTACTAACAATCTTGTTTACATTTCATTGCTGACACATTTTATAATTACTAGAGATGGGCGGTTTTACCGAAAAACCGCGGTTTTTCGGTTTCGTCTCCATACCGAATACGAATCGTTTTTTTTTTTTTAAACCGTAACCGTTCGGCATTGTGTTTTTACTACAGTAAGCCACCATATACAAGGAAACACGGTTGAAAAGATTTTCCGATTTGAATAAAATTGAATATTACCAAAAAATGTTATATTAGTAAGAGGACAGATTGAACAAATATATGATAAAAACATTTAATTGACTTGTAGGAAGAAATCTTTGTTTACAGTTTGTTTATCATTAACATTTTGAATTTTCAAATGAAAAATGAGAAATACGGCAGACAACATGACATCGTATTTTTAGCATAAACTATTTTCAAATGAAAAAGAAAAAATCAAACGCGTTCCGTATGATGTCGAAAATCTATTTGATTCAACTCAAAATTGTAAAATAATTATTTATGTTTGTTTCAGAGTTATCTAAAAAAATAAGTTATTAAAATGAAATTAAAAAAAAATACTTGTTGTAAAAGTAAATAAACGAAAAGTAGCGAGCGAGTATAAACATTTAAAAAGAAAAAAAGTAGTTGCCAATGCTAGTATCACTTTATTCGAGTTATATTTTAGCTTCTGATGGGTTAAAGAATTAGATAGAATGTATATTCAAACTCAGTTTTATTGTTCAGAAATCTTTCATGAATCTTTGGTCACTGTTTTAACGAGTTAACTGTTGAAAAGGTATCAGAACTTTGATTACAACAGTAAACACCTTAAAACTTATATGATTCATATCATGGAGAATGATTCAGTCACAAAATTATCGAAACAGTGGCATAATTCAACTAAACGTTGAATAATAACTAATCATCACACAAAAGAATGAATAGCTTCCATAGTAAAAAATTTTTTTTCAAAAAAAACGAAAAACCGAACCGTAAACCGAGGTTTTAAGAAAAAAAAAACGAAACCGAAACCAAAATTTCAAAACCGCCCAACTCTAATAATTACTGACATTTTTTTTTGATAATTATGTAATTTTTAGTAAACAACAGGTACATTTTTTTATTCAGTGTCTTAAGACTTTAATTTACTAATTATCTTTGAAATAGTTCCATGAAAAAGAATATTTATAATATTGGTTTCAGTCAAAAGTGTAAGCTTTTTTTTTTTTTCCCCCCAGATATAATCCGCTAATTTCGTTTGTTTGTCTTTTGTATTTTTACGTTATTTACCCAGAACAGATAACACTTTATCGGTAATTCTATTTTGAAAAGTAAAAAATAAAAAAACATGAAAAAAAATAAAATCGGCAAATATCCAGAGCAAATGTAAAAAATAAACACCGGTTTTCATTTTTTAAATATTCAAAGCAGACGAATTTTCTTCAATTTCAAATAATTGCCATTGATTGGTTAATTTAAGTCACGTAAGAAATCCTTGATTGTCATTGGTCTCGGAGAGCTGTAGAGAACCTAAAAAGTGCAGCCCCCTTCCCTTTTTTTGGATTAACACTGGTCGATATTTTCGATTTCAGACATGGCGGCCATGACAGAGTTGGAATTTTCTATTTAACCTAAAAATATTAAAACAAAATATAATGTACTTTGTGCGACATAAATCGGTGCTTCTGCTGTTTCACAATGACAATTTTAAAAAAAGAATAGTTAAAGAAATGTATAAACTTTATGTACTTATGTGGTAGCTGAAAAGAAGACTGTACAGTCTACACTAAAAATTACGCAAATTCATCCAGTATTAAATCAAAAATAAAAACGATTTCGATCGGTCGTCGACATTGTATCTCCGCTCGATTTTATCAGAGTTATCTTCCTTGCCTAAACTGGTTACAAAGACCTAACGATACGTAAAATCGTTTCTATTTCTGATAATTTAATAAATACTGGATGAATATGTAATTTTTCTGTACAATCTTATTTTCATCTAACATAACATAGTTTATACATTTCTTTAAATATTTTCATGTTATTGTGAAACAGCAGAAGCACCCATAAAGAGTAAAGTAGAGTCTTCAGTCAGGTAGGATGCTTTACATCCAGTTTAGACCGCTCCTTTGTACCTCTTCTTTAGCTGACTGACAATGTGGGTGGTCCAGGGCTCCGAAGTTGTATTTTACAAGATGGTTTTCCATAAGGCGGTCAAACCTGGCTTTAAAAGCGTTCACCGAAGGGGCTTTGACAACCTCTTCTGGCAATCCATTCCACCAGGGAATCACTCTGTTAATAAAGAATGACAGTCTTTTGCTTGTCGTAGATTATGTCCTCTTGTTTTAGAATCCCCATGAATTTCTGATATGCATGTCGTAGTGTCATACAGGCTATGGACATATTTATACGTGTTGATGAGATCTCCGCTCAGTCTTCTGTACAACAGCGATGGAAGCTTCAGGGCTTTGAGCCTTTCCTCATATGAGAGGTCACGTAGACCGGACACTCTTTTGGTTGCTCTTCTTTGCACATTTTCGATAAATCTGATCAAAAATTTTTTTGGTGGTGCTTTAGTTTCGTTCCGACATGTTAGGCATCTCTTTAAAAAAAGAAATAGCTAAAGAAATGTATAACCACTGTTATGTACTTACATATGAGCTGAAAAGACTGTACACCAAAAATTACGCAAATTCATCCAGTATTTATTATAAAAAAAAAAATTTTTTTTAAAATGATTTTATCTATCGGTCGCCATATTTTATCTATCGGACGCCAAGGGAGATAACTCGATTTTTTGTTTTTTCAAAACTTCGGTTTTCCGAAAAATGACAATTTTAATTTTTTTTATGAATTATTTATTTATTTATTTTTGTATTTCTTTTTTACTTTAGTTAAATAAAATATGTTTTTTATAGGTACGTGAAAAATCAATGGCCGATTCCCAAAATGTAAAAACATTTTTAAGTTAAAGGGGGGGGGGGGGGCCTTTAACTTAAAAATTCACTAAAATTCAGTATATCAACAAATTTTAATGAAATTTTCAATATTTATTAATCAACAATCACGGAATATAATGAAACCATTCTTTTTTTTTTTTTTTTTTAATCTTAGTGAAAATGTATTATTTTTTTAAAACAAAATACACCTTTACTAAAGTTATATTTTTATATATTAATAAAAAAAAAAAATGCATTATTTTTTTTGTTTTTTATGAAAATAAAGCATTGTAGATGTTAACAATTAAAAAAAATTTTTAAAATATTTTTTATATATTACGAAAAAGGCCCCTAAATACCGTGTTAACAAAATCACTATAACTCGAAGAAAAATAAATTTTTTGAATTAGCGATATTATTATTGAATAAAGCATTCAATATTTTCACCAAAAAAATAATATAATTGCAAAAAATATTTCATGTGATTTTTAATGATTAGAGTTTCTGGGAAAATAAAAAATGCGACATAATTATATTTCTCTTTCATACATGAATGTGGCATCATCAACGCAATAATTTGTTTTTATAATCTTGAAAATAAACCAAAAATTAACAAATTTGAGACCCAGGAACTTAACGAAAAAAAGAATAAAAAAACTTGGATAATTTCTACTAACGATGAACTTTGATTGGTATGGTAGCCCCGTTCTGTAATAACCAGGTAGGATTAGCCTTCCAACAACCACTCACTTTTACACCGCCCTCATGATTTTATTTTTAGAAATTCAACAATTTCGTTAATTTCACAATTCATCAATTATTTCGAAAGATTTGTATTTGTTTCGTCTTTTTTCATTAATAAATATTTAAGTTAAAAACAATTATTTATTAATAAATAAAGAGAATTCAAACATGACATTTTCTTTCAAAATTGAATTACGTTTATCAATAAATAACTGTTTTAATCTTTTTTTTTCAATGAATAAATTGTCAGTGTAGTCATTGACTTTAATCTATTTTTTTCACACTTAAAATAAAAAAAATACACTTTATTTTAAAAAGAATCAATGTAATTTATCGTTACGATACATTAAAAATAAATCGAGTTACTAAAGTTTTAAATCATGTAAAAAATATAAAAAATTGACGCAGTTCGTAACGTAATAATAATTTTTAACATTTAAAAATTTTTTTATTTCAAATTCTAAAGAAAAACATTGGTAAATAGACGTCATCAATAATTTCAGAGTATTACTAAATTAAAAACTAATACCAAGTTAAATATGAACCTTTTTAGTTAAAAATAAAATCTTAATTGCGTACATTCACAAATATTTTAATTAAATAAGCATTTCCTTTTTTATTATAACAAAATAAGGGTATTTAAATTTGTTTATAACCTTAAAAAGAATAAAGAAATTAATGGATAATAATTTTTCAACTTCTATAAACTATTACAAAACCATTTTTATATATAAAGTTAAAAATTATGACATTTTTGTCTTCAATATATTTTGCATAGCGCTAGTCAAACTTAGTCGTTTACAGATTAACTGATGCCGGATTTTACTAATTTGTGACTTTTGGGGGGATAATTTTGCTAATTTTTAGTAAAACGTGGAATTTTTTTTTTTAATTCAGTATCTTATGACTTTAATTCAATAATTATCTTTGAAATAGTTCCCAAAAACTTATATTTATCTTTCAAGGGATTTTTACAAGTAATTTTTTAAAAGTTCCAAATTCACTGAATTTTTGGGTTTTTTAGCCGCCGTGATTACATATTTAATTATAATTTATTTTTCACACGTAAATATGCAGTTTTTTTCCGTTTAGAGATTAAGTTTAGGCTTTTATCTTTCAAACACAATCAAATTTTACACGGAAACTAATTAAATAATTAATGATAAGCGCTTTTTAATAAGCATAGTCCGTACAAGAGACGGCCATTTTTGCACGTACCTATTGTACTTCTGAGTTGATTTCCGAAAATGGTAAAAAAAAAGAAAAAAAGAAAACAGGCGTATGATAGATAAAATCGTTTTTTGTTGTTTTTAAAAAATAAATACTGAATGAATTTGCATCATTTTGGGTGTACAGTCTTCTTTTCTAGCTACCACGTAAGCACATAAAGTGTATGCATTTCTTTAGCTATTTTTTAAAGAGATGCCTAACATGTAGGAGCGAAACTAAAGAAGCACCAAAATTTTACAACACATGAATTTATGAACTGAAAAGGTTTAAAATAAGTTTAAAATAGTGCTAATTTTTTTAGTATTAATTTACGTTTTATAAGCAAATAACTATATGCTGTTTTTTTTTGCCATTTATTGGGCATCACGGCTACAAGCTTGTTAGAATAAAAATTTAAATATATTTTGAAAAAAAAAAAGTAAATAATTTTTCTTCTTCTAATACTTTCAATGAGAGAATTTAACAATCCCTCCGATTGTTAAAATTAAAAGGGCGGGGGGATCCAACCGCATATTTCATTGTTTTCACTCGTTAACCCGTTGATTCAAGGCCACTTAAAAGACAGGTGGTCGGCCATCTGTAGCCTATTTTCTATCGACTGTTCTAAGAAAAGCTAGGAGTGAGTAATAGCTTCCTTAGAACACTTAATTCGTAGATGGAAAATAACTATTTTAATACACATCTTGAACTTTTCAGCTTTAAGATGGCTGCTATTGAAACAACATTATCTTGACCAAATTAGGGTGAATGTGTACGAGTATGGTACCGATAATCCTCGGCTGCGGAGCGGAGATCATGTCGCACCGTTTTTCCGTCCCGTCCAAAAACATACCGGGCGGTTCGTTTTTTCAAAAAATTGAAATCGTTGAAATACAGACACAAGTGTTTGTCAAAATACAATTTATTTATTAAAGAAAATAAACAGTTTTTTTAAACGAAAAATATAACAACAAATGTGATTTTTTTCCTGTTGATTTTTAAAATTGAATAAATGTATTTACAAAAATACCCTGGTTGTCCGGTCCTTTTGTTTGTATATCACGTGGAGGCGGTGCGATTAATGTCACGTGATTTCCGTTTTGCAGCAGTCGGTACTTTTTTTTTTACATTTCAAGTAACACTACATATTATTTTGATTACCCATAGATACCTGCGGTTTCATAGAAACACTGGAAATCCAACCCGTGGACCACTTTCAAACCATCGTCTGACGAGCGTTCACACGTATTCTTTAGTCCCATGGGCTGAATCTTTAGTGATTCTATGGAACCGCAGGTATCGATGGACGACTGAATTAATGTATAGTGTTCAACCATGGCCACCGAGCTCGGTGGCAATGGTTCAACACCATAACTTATTTGAAATAAAAATATACCTTTACATACGTAATAGAACACTTTGGTTATTTCTCCTATACAAAAACATTGTACTATACATAATTTAATAAAAATTAAAATCTTTGCGCCTTCGTTTATAGGATGGAACATTTCATTCTGTCCAAACGATCCATTTTCTCAAGTTACTTCAATTAATTGCTCTGCCTGACCCAGTAACCTTTAGAAAAAAGGTTACATTAGTATTCAAAGGTTTCGTAATTTCCTTTAAGAAAAAAAAAATGTAGGTGCTTTATTTTTTTTTACAATCACCCCGCTATGAAATTATATAATTAAAAAAGTGTCCTATTCGATTTTAGTCCAATTTTTGCCATGGTTAGTGGAAAGTCAAACTTTGCGTGTATTATTTTGATAAGTAGATTTTTAAAATTTAATTTTAAACATCACATAACATTCAACGGGTGGCACTAGGTTATTTATACTACGGTACGGTAGAACAAAAAGTTAACTTTTTCGACGTTTTGTGAAGTTCACTCTAGATGCTCCGTCATATATAGTGGGCGTTTCGAACTACCGTAGTTTGATACAGATAGAAAAACATGACACTCGTAATGCTCTTATGTAAAAAGTAACATTTTAAATGAAAATAAGATTTTTAAAATTACGTGTTTTCGTCGGAATGGACAGAGATTCTAAGATTTTATGATTGTTGGGAGCTACCACGCCAAAAATGGGAACATTTTCAAACTAATAACGCGCATTTTACGGGGTTTATTTTTCTATGGTGGGTTCAAGGTACAGAAAATTTAAAAAAAAGAAAAAAAGGAAAGTCTTATTGAATATTTCAGCTTTAAGATTACTGCCATTGAAACAACATTATCTTAACAAAATTAGTTAGAATTTTACAAAATTTTGGTTCATTGTTCAATTAATAATTTAATGACCACTGACCAAACAATACCCTAATATTTATATAGTGTTTCTTTCCCCTCTTTTTCGTTCTTTTGCCAAATTATGTTACCACTCTCTTCGACGTGATTTATACATGTATATGGTAATCACATTGTTTCTCGCCACGTTCAATTTTATCGGCGGATATACAGTAGCTCAAAAATTGCATAAAAAAAAAACAAAACACACACACACACTTTAAAATCACCGACATACCGGCATAGATCCAACATGGCCCTTAGTCGATATAAAAAATAGGAACAAACACTTTAAAAAGTTACAAAACTAAAAAACTTTGCGAGTCGATAAGATTAATTAATTTTCCTGCGTTTGGTAAAAGTTATTTGTAATTTTTTTTCTCCCCCCCCCCCCCCCCCGTTAACTATACTGCACAATCTCCAATTATTATTTTTATATAACTCACTAAAAGACTTTTCTTTTCGTCTTACCTATTCGTCGTTCCAAGTTTTATATTGACTATCGTCCATCTTATAAATATGCCAGTGTGTCGGCTAATTTAAAAAAAAAGGGTTTTGTCTCCCATTTCATACGCAACTAAATTGATTTTAACGCCAATACGTTCGGTACAAAAAAGGAATCGAGTTTAACTTTTTTTTCTTTTTTAAATGTTATATGCTAATCCTGGGCATGTATTAAATAAAAACAAATACAGATTATAGTTAAAATTAAAAAAAAAGAATTTAAGAAAATAATCCAAGTACGAAGTTCACTTATGATAATAATCAGATTATTACAATCAAGGATAAAGGGTTGTGTACGTTTTCAGCGTCCCAAATTTTCTTTTTCAAAAGATTATTGGATTTGTAGTTTTTCAAGTAAATTGCGATTAAAGATGTAGTAACAAAGTAAAAACTATTCATAAAGATTTAATCTACTGAGATAATTTAATATTTTATTTGACTAACTTGAAAAGAAAAACTCAATAATAGGAGAGGGGGGGGGGAAGAACATTTACGTAATCCTAACTCAGTTACAGGGAATAGGGATAAATCGACATTTAAAACTTGGTAAATATATATGAAAATTTGTAGATGAGATTCTACTTTTTAGGCGATTACGTGTGAAAACAAAGACAATTATTTTAGAATTTAGAGTGAGCGATCAGTTCGCATATAAATTAAACAAAATGATTACCCATTTCCAGGCCATTGTCTAACTGGATAGCATTTTAAGGGCATATATCCATGGGTGTGGGGGTAAAGTTACCCCCCCCCCCCATAAAACTCCAACATGATTACATCTCAGATTTAACTAAAACGGGTACATGTCGTTGAAACACTATCTGGTCGGAAAGTGGGTGATCATTTTACGTTAAATTTATATGCGAAACTTATCCCCCAATCGAAATTCTAAAATAATTGTGGGCATTTATAACGACAGCTAACAGAACGAAAAAGGGGTGAAAACAAATAGGCAACAAATAAATTGTACCACATGCAAAATAAGTTACTCTTCTACCTACCTGGATAAGTTTATTCGTGTTTTATTTTAAAGCGTTTTTTTTAGTTCGATTTAAAACTAGTGGAGAGACGTCACGTGATCAAATGGGTCAATTTTGTGTAACATGACGTTTCGACACTAGTTTTAAATGGAACGCTTTAAAATAAGTTAAAACACAAATAAACTTATGCGGGTAACGTAGAAGAGTAACGTATTTTGCCTTTGGTACTATTCATTTGTTGCCTCTTAGTTTTTTTACCCGTTTTTTCGTTCTGTTAGCTGTCGTTATAAATGCCCATAATTGTTTTGTTTTTTGTTGTTTTGTCTCCCATCAATCTTTTCAGGATGCTCACACGTAATCGCATAAAAAAAAAGGTAAAAATATTTTTTTTTGGGGGGGGGGGGTACTTTAGCTGAGGGTCTTCCTCTACAATAATACAAATTATATATATATAGATGAACAAAAATTAAATATATATTTTTTTTTACCTTGTTACATTATAAATTGCAATGTAATTTTAAAACTACAAATCGAATACAATAACGTCTCTTAAAAAAGAAAATTTGGGACGCTGAAAACGTACACGACCGGTACAAGTCGTGGAAAGCAATTACGGAAAATTAAGAATGTAAATTTTATAACGCACAACTTAAGTGAAAAATAAATAAAAAATATTTAAACTATTAACATTAAAGTCATTCATTATCTTTTTTTAGTGTTTTTTGTTTTTCATTTATCATTTTGGTGAGAAAAACAAAGATTCAGTTCTTATTTCTTAAGTCGTTTCCCTATCTTCAAAGAAAAGTGCTGATATACAAGAAGATTTAACAATATAGGTTTTTGTGATCGCTTATAAATTGAAATCAAATGCAAACCATCACATGATTCTTAGTTAATAACGTTTTCATTAGAGACTAAATCTTTCTACGCTTCCTCTTTACAGTCGTTCTTACAAAAAAAAAAAGAAGAAAAAAAAGGAGTGAGAACACCACATCGTACTCACCAGCGAAGAAAGATTACTTACCAAAACATAAACTTAATAGTGGGACCCGCAAATTTTGTTAATTTCAGAGATTTTATATCTTTCTGCATTGTCGGTTCTTGTTGGGATAACGTCACGTCTTTCCATGTAAGTGCACAAAAGCAAAGACATAGCGCGACCGTCGTCATCACGTTGAGAGTAGCCATTTTCGTTTCGTGCTACTGATTTCCTCAACTCATCAAGGACAGATAACTCTAGCGACAATGAATTCTCATGTTTATTTGCAGTTAATTTACACAACATTAATATTTATCTTCTATTATTATTATACTAGATGTGACTTGATCAACGTTTATTTCTCTAAGATTTTTTTTTTCGATATACTTTAATAACACAAAATACATGCTAAAATATGCTTTAGTTCTGGGATTGAGTTATGTTTGTAAAAAAATGTTTTAGCAGTAATTTATAACTAACTGAACAAGTCACCCATATCTCTCTTATCTATGTATTTCTCGCCCCCGTCTCACGCCCCATAGACCGGTCTTGATTTACGCCGGTCTATTGGTTGTCTGTCCTGTGCAGTTCTAGGAGGTGCACCCTCCCAGGCTTTGCCTCCCCTCTTTGGGGAGGAGTAAGTTTATTGCTTACTGCCTGAGGCGCCCCTACCGGGGAATGCCGACGGGGCTGCCCAGGCAATTTTTAATGGCCAGAGTGCTCACTTTCTCGGGCGCTGGTTTTTCAAACCCTCCTTTCCCGACCCGATCTTGGGTCACATCTTACTTGTGGGAATAAGATAAAACTGGCCTTGTGCCTAACTCCTGGGGAGGAGTAAATAAACCCCTCTCACTCCATATAATATTTTTAATGTCTCTGTAAACATTTAGAGAAAGAATGACTCTCTTTTTCCAGCATTGCCATCTAATTTACATATGAGTCTGTACACACCACAAATACGTATGTAAATGAGATGGCAAAATAATAAGTCCTTTTACTTCTATATAAGAATAATAAAGAATAATAATACTTTTATATACATAATAATAATAATAATAATAATAATAATAATAAGAAGAAGAAGAAGAAGGAGGAGGAGGAGGAGGAGGAAGTGGATGATGATAATATACAAGAAAAAGGGTGCTTGTGAACTGTAGGGCCGAAGAAAAAACTTTATCTTTAATTTTAGGAGCCTCAAATAAGGGGGAGAGAACTCTGGTTTCAAGATTCAACAATGATATATCTTAAAATGGATTTTACTATTGTATTGATTTACTCCTCTCCAGGAGTTAGGCACAAGGCCAGTTTTTATCTTACTCCCACAAGTAAGATGTGACCCAAGGTCGGGTCGGGAAAGTGGGGTTTAAACATTGCCTGGCTCAGCCCCGTTGGCATTCCCCGGTAGGGGCGCCTCAGGCAGTAAGCAATAAACTTACTCCTCCCCAAAGAGGGGAGGCAAAGCCTGAGAAGGTGGACCTCCAAGAACTGCACAGGACAGACCCATTGACCGGCGTAAATCAAGACCCGAAGGCCAAGACAACACCAGTATGGGGTGCAGTATCCATCGGAACAGATACTACACTTTGATCTTAGCCAAAAGGCCAATTTATTTAGGCAGGTTTTATTTACTCCTCCCCAGGAGTTAGGCACAAGGCCAGTTTTATCTTACTCCCACAAGTAAGATGTGACCCAAGATCGGGTCGGGAAAGTGGGGTTTGAAAAGCCAGCGCTCGAGAGGTGAGCACTCTGGGCAGGTGAATTCCTTCGGACAACCTTCATCTTTATCTACAGATGAAGATTTTACAAAACTTGGGAACTCACCAGACCTTAGGCATAGCGCCCGTTATGTAGGGGGAGAGGGGTCGGGGATGAGTGAGACAAGCTGTTCAATGTTTTTTATTTCAAAAAATTTTACAAACAACAGAAAAGAACATTTGCTGACTCTAAACTAGATTCTTGCACCAAAATACCGCATTCACTCTGTGGTGGATCCCTACTTAAAATATCCCCAAAAAACATCGATGTAAAAAATGAATTATCGTGGGAGTGGGAAAAATATTAAAAACACCCAAAAAGAAAGAAAAATAAAAAACAAAATAAAATGATAAAAAAGGGGGGTTAGTATGGCCCGGCTTTCCCTCATGGCTAAGTGTTAGACCGCCCACTGTTTTCCGGCACGAGACCGAAAACAAGCGGGTCGGTCACTAAGTGGGAATGGGAACTTAAGAGAGGAGTGTTCAAAAAATAAATTCATCGGGAATGGGATCAAGGGGTGGATGGCGTCTTCCAAGATAGTAATGCCAAGAGTTTCAAAAGACCGGGGACAAAATAAAACAGTGGAAGTGGGAATCTTTGGAAGCACTCTAGTACCGGCAAAAATAAAATAGGGACAGGATATCTCTCATTCCTACTAGTTTAAGAGTTTACCAGTTTTTTTATAAATAAATCAAAAAACTCTACAGGGGTGGGTTTCGTAGAACCCAGTACCGCGTATGCCATAACTATGGAGGGAAAACGAACTCAAACTTGGCACCTCTTCGGATGCACAAACTAGTGTCATGCACCCATCTCCTATTGAAATCCATGCGATGTAATTGTTTTCAATCGCATCTGATCTTCACTTTAAGTTGGTGTTTAAAGTAAACTACCAGATCCCGATCCGAAACAGATCCAACCCCATGAACCTCATCAAGACGTGTAACCCACATCACTAGTCTTGCTACGGCTAGGATGGCTAGAAACACCATTCGTTTCACCCCAGACCACGGCGGTGCTGCGTTGTTGATGACAGATGCTACATCCAGGACCATCGGCTGCTCCGTGTCGATGCGGGCCGTCACCTCCCTGACGTATTCCCAGAGATGTCGAAGTTTGCTGCAAGTGAAGAAGGCGTGCTCGGCCGTTTCTTCTTCGTCGTCTTCACAGCGCAGGCATAAGGGGACGTCCCTTAAACCATCTCTGCGTAATCTGCCATAGAGGGGCAGTGCGTTCTGAACCAGTTGCCAGGTCAGAGAATACGCAGAATTGTTGAGATAACTCTGGCTCGGTGCCCAATTCCACTGGGAGCGGGCCTCCTCCCTCAACAATCCAAGCCGCTCCTCAAGTGGGTCCGAAGCGGTACCCTCCACTAGATCCCGATATAGTCTCTTCCTAGACCGGGCAAGGTTACTGGACCCCGGCAACGCTCTAAGCGCGGCCCGGCATTCGGTGAAGAACAAGGGCTCCCCTCTCGGCCTACGTCGACCTTCGACCGAGAGGTCGGGCATGAGGTTGGGAAAGGCGCTCCCGACCGCAGGGACCCACGGAGTGTCTTCCATCAAAGTTCGACTCAGGAAAGCCAGTCTCTCGGCATGTCGATGACTTGCCAAGTCAGGCATCCCCAAGCCTCCCACACTCGGAACTTGAGTACAGACCTGTCTGCGGACGTACGCTTTCCGGCCCTTTCAAAGAAGCGAAAAGAGTAAGTGCGTGAAAGCGTGAAGGCGGGCCGCAGGCAGTGGTAGTACAGACAGCCGGTAAAGGATGAGAGGAAAGACGTAAGTGGCGCACGCCTCCTCTCTGCCCTTTAAGGAAAGCTTCCTTCGAATCCAAGCCCGGACCGACGATTCGACCTTTGTCTGAACTTCCGACCAGTTCTTTTCCAGCTGGAGGACCGGTCCGAACCACACGCCGAGGGTTCGAACTGGGCCATCCGACCAGCTGAAGTCACCTGGAAGAGCGGTCTCTCCGCTCCAGGCACCCAACTGCAGGCCGTTCGACTTGCTGCGGTTGACTATGGCCCCTGTCACTTCTTCGTACCAAGCGAGCGCCTTAATCACCGTTCGAATGTCAGTACGGCTCGACACGAAAACGGTGACATCATCGGCAAACGCGGAAACCCTGACTCGCGCTTTGCGAGGAGGGATAGCGATCCCGCGCAGGACTGGTGTTGTCGCCTGATCCCTTAATTTGCGAAGGAAGGGTTCCAACGCCAGGATGTAGAGCAGGGGCGACAGCAGACAACCCTGACGTACCGACCGAGAAACAACGAACGATTCCGACCTCTTTCCATTGACTTGCACCACTGCTGTCGGCGAGTCATACAGAATAGAGATCCACCTGCGGAAGTCCGGACCAAAACTGGCAGCCGCTAAAACAGCTTTAAGGAAACCATGGTCGACCCTATCGAAAGCCTTGGACTGATCTAAATTGATCAACACGGCTTCAGCGTCATCTTCTGTCCCCTCTATGATCATGCGAATCAAATGCAAGTTGTTCTGAATCGACCTCCCCTTCACAGCAAAGTTCTGCTCAGGCTTGATCAAATCACCGATAACAACCTGCAGGCGGTTCGCAAGAATGCGGGCCAAAATCTTTAAGTCTGTGTTTAGCAGAGTTATGGGCCTGTAGTCGTCTAAATTTCCCCCACCAGGTTGGTCCCCCTGCTTCAGTAATGTGACCACTCCTTTGGTTACCTGTCCAGGGATTGACTCCTGAACAAACCAGTGGTTAAACACATCCTTCAGAATTGGGACAAACATGGGCGACAGCCTCAAATACATTTCGTACGGCAGACCATCGAGTCCTGGAGATTTGTTCAAGCCGACCTGCTTCAATGCAGTAACGATCTTGCCCTCCATAATCCTGCCATCACAGCCAGCTGCTCGAGCCGCCTCGAGGCGGGGCGAGTCAGCCAAATAGCTGTCAAACTCCTGGCCGCGGAGTCTGGGCAGTTGGGTGAAGCGTTCCTCCAAATGCTCACGGAACCCCTCACAGATCTCACGAGACGATACCAGGGTATGTCCTTCCAGGTTTTTCACCTTCCGAATGTACCCATCCGAACCACGACGTAAAGCAGCCTTACGCTCAACAGCGTCAACGTTCACGGCTTCGTTAGAGACTTTCTTTAACCTAGCTCTAACTACTTGACCTTCGTATCGCTCGCTAGCCAAGCGATTGAGGTCCCCCGTAATTAATGCTATCTCTAGGGGATCCCCCTCAGCCACCGCCCGGGTCATCTTATCCTCTACTCGCTTTTGCGAGGCGCTGGCTGTAGCGGACACAAAAGTTTCTAACCTGAGCCTTAGTTTTAACCCAGTACCTACTCCCGATAACCACCCCCACTAATCCCCGCTGGAGTAGTAACGTTAGCTGTTTCCGGAAGTCGCGTATCTCCAGTAAGGAGGTATTAAACTTCCAGTACCCAGCCAACCTAGGCCTATCACTTAAGTTCAACCGGGCCATAACCAATTTATGGTCCGAATGTCCTAACCAAGTGAACGTGGGACAAGATATGAAATCTACGTCGCCTCTTCTAACTAACATTCTGTCCAAGTAAGTACTCGGACAGAAGGCCGCGCTAGTATGCCACGTCCACATCTCCCGCTCTGAGTGATCAACGCGAAATCTGTCAACAAGATCGCATGAGGCCAGCAGGTCAGACAGACTGCTTTCACACCACGCCGACCCTCTATTCCCACCGACCTTATCTATCTTGGGGTTTAGGATGGCATTCCAGTCCCTCATTAAAACTACTCGCTCCGGACCCTTGAGGAACGCCTCCAACCGTCGAAAAAAGGAAACGCTCTCGCCAGCAATGTTGGGCGAATAAACCGCAACGATCCGAAACTTGCTGTTTTCAACGGCAACATCGACCACGACCAGTCGTCTCACCGCATCCGCATGAACAACGCTCACCGTTGCAGACAGGGTGTGTCTCACTAACAAAGAGATGCCACAACTACGAGCATTGCCATATGCTGAGTAGACGTCATAGTCGTCAGTCAGCACATCATAATCCTCGTACGAACCGAAGTGGGTCTCTTCAATCGCAGCTACATCTACCTCACAGGCCACGAGATCCCTTAGCACGCGAGCAGCTTTGCCTCGGGATCTCATGCCCCTCACATTCCAACAAGCCAAGTTTAAATTTGTGGTCCCCATCAGTTAGTGTCACACACGGGGCTAAAGTCCTCGGGAGTGAGGACGCCGAAGGCCTGACCGAGACTGCCGGTCAGCAGTTCGGACGAAATCCATCCGTCTCGTGCCAAACCTCCCACGTCCACGGGGAAAGTTAATTTTAAAGCCCGAAAAAATGAGGGGTGAACATAAATGGGGACCCTCCCACTACATTTGGACTTAATTTCCTTAAATGAAGGGTGCTCCTCTTCTATAAGGGGTTGCTCCGGGATTGCGTCCTTAGCCACCCTAAGCATTCTCCATAATGCTTTCTCCCTCCCGTTCCCGGTTTCCTGCCTCACAAACGTTATTATTTTGGGTGCATTTTTAAAATTTCGGAGGTCTTGCACCTGTTTTCCTCCTATGTGGGTGAAGCTCTCCAGCTGATTTATGTATCGCCTCTGCCTTCCATTGAGGTCTGATTGGACCTGTAACGAATCAGCCTCACAGATCCTTACCCCCGGCAGAAAGGGGAACTTCCTAGTCTTCTCCCGTCTCACTGGCGTAGGAGGAGGTGGTACTGGGACGACTTCTGGAATGACCTCTGGCATGCTTCCTGGAACGACTTCTGGCATGACTTCCGGCGTGACTTCCTTAGCAGCTCTTCCTGGTTCAGAGGCCGGTAGCTCTACTGGGATGGGATCCTCCCCTTCCCTCTGTCTCACCAACACTGGTGACCTATCCCGAGGGCTGTTCAAGGGAGTGTAAAACTTGAGAGGAACATTTTCCTGTTCCATTGACTCGGAGGGGGCCAAAGATTTAATGTTTTCCTCCTCTCTTGCTGACTCCCGGACTTTTTTTGCTTTTGGGTCCTTTCTTTTGGGGGGTTCCATTGCTGCTTCCACCTCCTTTTCCTCTTCCTCCGATTCTGATGAGAGGGCTGTCAACTTCCTCTTCACAGCTGCAGGAATCGGTCTCCCCTTGGTTGGTATAGGGGTCGGGGTGGGCTTCCTCCCCTTCTTTACCGCCACCATACTCCAAGTTGTGGACTCCTTATCTACTGCTGCTGACGATGATGCCGATGAAGCTGACACTGCTGGCGCTTTTTGGGGAACAGCCGCTGGGGGCTTTGCTGTTATTCTTTGGGGGCAGTCCTTTGCCATATGCCCTGGCGTCTGACAGCGCCAGCAATGCGGCCTTCTTCCCTCCACGATGATCGACATCGACCAGGATTCGCATTTTAACTGCGCTGGAATCGACTGAAACCCCTGCCGGTTGACCCTCATCTTCAGCCTGTATTCTCCTGTCAGAATACCTTGCATTCCGCGAGCCGGCACCACCTCCTCGACGTCGCCATACTGCGACATTATCGCTCCCAGATGCTCAGAGTCGATGCAGCATGGGACGCCGAGAACCGAAACTGACGCGCTTCTTCTTTCCATATATTCGGGTCTTACTTTCATGCCCTTCCAGACAAAGTCTCCGCCCATTGCTAGCTTTTCTGCTACCTCCTGGGTTGGGAGCAGCACATCCCACATTGCAAAGCTTTTCCTCAGGATATAGGAAGTTGGGATCTTCAAGCCCACCAGCGCTTCCATCACTCTCTCCTTCAGGACTCCTACCAACCCCTTCGCCTTTGCGTCCAAAGTTACGAAGGACATGATCCTCTTTCTCAAATTTTCCAGTGTTCCCGGAGGCAGCTTTACCGTGTTTCCTTCAGTGAACTGTTTGTATTTCTCCTCGAAGACTCTCCTATAATGTTCAGGAGTCTTCTGCTGTTGGGGCCCCCACACTGAACTAGTGGGTTTAGAGGACCCCGTTACCTCCATCTTCTTTTTATTCGGGATCCACGAACCAGAGCTGGACAGCCTTGGCCATGGTTCACTAGCCGCGATCCCCTTCCTCCTTTCCGGTCTGTGAGCTGGTTTACTTGGGCCCTCTCCCCCTGATAGACTTTCATCCCCTAAGGAGCACCCTAAAAATCAACCTGGGCGGTAGTTTTCTTTCGCCACTTTTAAGTCCCACGACTGGCTTTTCCTCAGTTTACTTTTTTTAACAAAAGGGGTATTATCATACCCTTGGAAGAAAACTTCCGGAGACACCAATACTCTTGGAACCGCTGGCGTCTCCATTTCCGAAAGGAAATCCAACAACGATGGAGTGTCGCTCGATGCGACACTCCCTGGTCGCGATGAAGAGGTGCCCTACGTGGCCATACCTCTTGGGGGGCACTCGGGTGTGCCACCCTCCGACCGGACTCGAGTGTCGCACGGCACGACACTCCTCTTAGCCAAATGGCCAAGTTTATTGTAATTATTCTAAAATAAAGTTTTAAAAAATGTATACGTAAAAGGATAATTTAGGAATAAAACAATCACAACGCATTCGGCACCAATGAAAAATAAAATGATTTTGAAAAATAAAATGATTTATTAAAATAAATTATCACAGAAGAAGAAGGAAAAAATAGAAAAATATGTAAATGGAACGGAAAAAAAACATGAAACAAGGGAAATGCAAGAAGTTTATTAGTTTGGCATTATCTCTGGTTAAATATAAAATATCTTGCAAGTTCAGAGTGTTAAAATCCATTTTAAGATACATTGTGGTTGAAACTTGAAATTAGAATTCTCTCCCCCTTATTTGACTCTCATAAAATTAAAGATTTTCTTTTCTTCGGCCCTACAGTCCACAAGCACCGAAAAAAGACTTATTATTTTTAGTTATGCAAGAAGAATATCTTAAAAGATAAGTCACAGTTTATGAATTTCCAAATGAAAATAAAATAAATAATGATTGTGACCCAAAGGTCACGAGTACATCTATAGGATTGATATATATCCCAATCATATAATATTAATTGACCAATGGCGTGGGTGAAACACACACAAGCCATGCCCAAAAATCACATCTAAAAAAGAAATTAGATTTTTCTTACAAAACTGGCTCCCAGAGTCATATTTAGCAAAAAAACAAAAATGGCTGCTATGTAATATGCTTTCAACTATGTCCGCCACACCTCGACGATTAAAAATCCCTTTATAAATAAAAACATACGTCTGGAGCCGATTGAGACATTATTTAAGTTGAGATTTTTGTCGAGAAAATCACTTGGGAAAAATCAGCATACAGTTAACAAGCGCACGTGTCCACCTCCCTTGCCCCCTTGGGGTTTGGGAGGCTACTATTCATTTTTCAACTCACACAAACATGTGTATGCACCCTGACAAAAAACGACGCAGAGGCAAATGCCTACACTGTCCCAAAGTGGTCAAGTGACTCCTAATAACTTCTCAACTTGTGTGCATACACACACACACACACACACACACACACACACACATTCATACATTTATTTTTTTTTCATTAAAACGATGAAAGGGAGACAACCAAGTAATCATGGGAAAGAAAAGAACGGAACACATTGGTATCACAATTTATAAACACAAAATAAAATAAGACACTTGTAAAAATTAACAAAGGTGATATTAGTAAACATAACAAGTGTTTATTAATTCAAATTGACCAACTAAAAGTTCTGCTCTTCTCTGGGGGAGTTTTTGATAGAGGGGCTGGTTTATTTAAGACCGAGAATAGTTGATCAGTCAGGAGTAAAAAAATTGGCAAATATGAAAGTTCAAATTAGTACGAATTAAAAATATGTAATTTTTTTTTTTCATAGGACACAAAACTTTTTATAGATATTTTTGTGTGATAGCTGACACGCTGAGTGGAAGATATAATCACAGAATTTTAGGTCCTGAAATTCGTCCTTCGTCGCTAGTTTTATTTTTTTGTGTGGCGAGTTATAGGTAATCTCGTAAACTTTGTCGGATGGGTTTTTCTTTTTGATGTCTGATAGACAGCGGTAAGATCCTCGCTGTATTTTTTTCATCCGATAAATTTTGAATTCCACTTTTTCTTGTATGCGGGGATACATTGTCTCGATTTGAAGTACTGGGTGGGCACCAATTCTTGCCATGACTTCACTTGTCCACTCCTGAAATCTGACTGTCTTGTGTTCTCTTGCCCGGGGTTTTCCCGCTATTTCTCTAGGGTCTCTCCTGCCTAACAACAGGTTTCATCCAACCTGATTGGTTACCCTACTTCCGCCCCGCTCGTGTGTCTAGCTGTCTAGACAACATCCGATAATTGGTGTTTGCTTCTTGGCGAATTATACCTTACTTTTTTATTGGAGAGGAACATGTGTCAACAAGTCCCCATCTCTTATTTTCATGCTTTATTGAGGCAAAATATGTGGATATAAGATGCACATTTCAACAGATGCTCATATAGTCCTTCTTTCCAGGCATCTGTCAACTGTATTCATCATCTTCATAAAAACTTTGGACTAGATTGAGAGTTTCTTGTGAAAGTGTTTGTAATTATAAAAGAAGAATGAATAAGAATGCCTTTCGTAAAGGTTTTATCAGCTTAAAATATATACACGTGTTTGGCAAAGTCAATATGGCGGAATCCTTAGTTCCGGCCAAAGGGGAATAACCATGACTCATTTCCTGAAGAGTTACAGTAATTTATTATAACATTTTCCCCTTCAACAATAATCAAGTATGGAATTACAGAAGTTAAATTTAGTCTGTTCTGTACTAGGTTAAAAAGTCCTTATATTTACTTGGAAATCGCCGCATTCTGGACGATCTCCGCACTGACTCACAGGGATTTTTGTTCTCAGCATCCACATCGTGGCTAGTATGGATATGTTCAGGATCAGGTAAGGGATTCTTCTCCTCCACGTCGATATTGTTTTCGTCAGGTGGCGGTTCTTTATGGGCTTCAGGGCTTGCAGTATTGTTTTCATCGTGTTCGTCTTCTTGGTTTGAGGAGTTAGGGGCCAGGTCTTGCACATTGACAGTAGTTTCCGCACCAGAGGGTAGTCGTACATGAGCATAGTAGGGGTTGATGTCTAATAAGGTAGCAGGGGTTACTGGAGGGTCGAGCTTACTAGACTTAGTATGGTTTCTGACATATACTGGGCCTGGTTTCGCCCAAGTGGGAACAGAAGTTCCGGAGGAAGATCTACGACTATATTTGAACATTCTCTCATGAGGAGTCATATTGGTGGCAGTGCACAGTAACGACCTGATTGAATGGAGAGCGTTTGGTAGTATCTCTTCCCAATGAGGCAGTTTCATGTTGCTAGAGTGTAAGGTCGTTTGGATGGCCTTCCATAAAGTTCCATTGAGCTTCTCAACTTGCCCGTTACCCTCAGGGTGATACCTACTTGTTTTAGAGGTGGCGATACCTTTGCCACGTAAGTAATCTTTGATTTCTCCTGCAAGGAAGTCAGCAGCTCGGTCAGTGTGTATCATATCGGGCATGCCAAAAATAGCAAATAGTTGGTTTAGGCAATGGATCACGGTTTTACTAGTCATATCCTTACAGGGGAAGGCAAAGGGAAAGCGAGTATATTCATCAATTATGGTGAGTAAGTATTTGTTACCACGTACAGAGGTAGGTAAAGGGCCTTTAAAGTCGATGTTTAGTCGCTGGAAAGGTAATATAGCCTGTATGAGTGTTCCTTTGTTACAACTGGCAAATTTAGGTTTCAAATACTGACAGGAGGGGCACGAGTCTGTTATGTTTTTAATTTGTTCTAAAGAAAAAGGAAGGTTTCTTGTCCGGATGAAGTGGCTGAGTCGCGTGACTCCAGGATGGCATAGTGTAGCATGCAAGTCGCGGAGGTCTTGCAAAGTGTGCGTTAATGCAGAGATGCGAGAAAACGTATCAGCAGCTGTATTTTCCGTTCCTGGGCGGTAAGTAATGCTGAATTTGAATTGTGACAGTTCGATCCGCCAACGACATATCTTATCATTTTTAATTTTTGATTTTCTCTTATTATCGAACATAAAACTGACGCTCTTTTGATCTGTAATAACTTTGAAATGTCTCCCGAGTAAGAAGTGTCGCCACTTTCGAAGAGCTTCGACAATCGCAGCAGCTTCTTTTTCGACCGCGTGATGTCTAATCTCGTTCGGACTTAGTGTCCGAGAAAAGAATGCAACGGGTCTACCCTGTTGGTTCAGCGTAGCAGCAATGCAGTATTTACTGGCATCAGTTTCCACTACAAATTCTTTGTCCGGGTCAACAGTTATAAGGGTGGCATTACTTAAGTCGGTCTTCAGCGTCTGAAAAGAATTTAGAATAGACGGGGGTAGTGGAAACTCCCTGTTATGGTTCAGCGGCAGTATCTTATCAGAAAAATTTCGAATGAATTTACTATAGTAAGAGAACATACCAATTATTCGTTTTTGCGACTGTAGATTTAGAGGCGGTGGCATTTCAAGGAGTGGTTTTAGCCTCAGGTAATCAGGAGTAATTTGGTTGTTCTGGATTGTGTACCCAAGAAGTGTGATAGAAGTAGTAGAAATGATGCTCTTACTTTGGTTGAGTGTGATGTTGCATTTTTTTGCTACATTATAAAACCTTTGAAGGTTGTAATCGTGTTCTTGTTGATCCTTTCCGCATATCGTGACATTGTCTACATACACAAAAGTATCTGTTAATTTTTCTCTTTCTACAATGTCATCGATGCATCTTTGAAAGGCACTCACTCCGTTAGTGACTCCAAAAGGGATACGAGTAAATTGGTAAAGTTTTCCATTTACTTCGAATGCTGTGTATTTCCGATCGGCGTGACTAATTGGGATTTGGTGGTAAGCAGACTTCAGGTCAAGTGTTGTAAAAACGTTGTATCGAGCTATGTCATCAATCATTTTAGTAATGTTAGGCATGGGATAGGCATCCAGTTCTGTAAATCTATTTATGGTGTCGCTGTAGTCGACCACCATTCTTTTTTTTTGATTCTCGTTAGAGGTCACTAAAACTTGGGCTCGCCAAGGAGATATAGAGGGCTCTATTATGCCTTCCCTCAGCATTCTGGCAGTTTCCTCTTTAATAAAAATGTTGTCAGTGAATGAGTGACGACGAGATTTGGTGGCAATAGGGGTCGTCCGAGTAGAAAGATGAGAGAAGAGGGGAGGAGGAGAAATTTTGATACATGGAAAACTGTTACTCTTACCCATCGCTCCAATAACAAGTTCTTCCCTGGGACCGTCGAATTTCAACGTCACAGTTTTATATTGTTTTAGAAGGTCTTTTCCGACAATCATATCCGTGAACAGGTCCTTAATTACTTCCACCGTCATGGCGTGGTGGTTTTTACCGTTTAGAGAGATGTCAACAACAGTTTCGCCGATGATTTTAGCATGATGATTCGGGTCCGCCAATGCTACGGTTTTCAGTTTGGGGATAACAAAAAGTTTCAGCTTTCTTGCTGTATTTTTGCTAATGAACGTCCTCACGCTGCCGGAGTCTACCATAGCATTCACTACCTGCCCATTTATTTCGCATTTGGTGTAGGTGATGTCTTTGGCACCCGTTCCTAGTCAGGAGAGATTGGGTGGGGGGGGAGTCCGGGTCGTACAACACAGCAGCAGGAGAGGAGGATGATCTACATACCTTAGCCCAATGGCCATTTTTTTTACATTTTCTACACTCGGCATTACGTGCAGGACACATCGCCCGTGCATGCCGTGTGTTCCCACAGAAGCAACAAATTCCTTTTTGTAATGTATTTCCTTTTACAGCGGCTAAGGGAGTTTCTTCTGGTTGACCTACGGTAGCTGTTACGCTCGGGTGGTAATCGAAGCTGGCCGTATGCTTCTCCGCTTGTTCTAGGGATCTAGCCACTGTAAATGTCTCTTGTAGTGTC
The DNA here is from genome assembly GCA_963556195.1 of Sepiola atlantica. Taxonomy (NCBI): domain Eukaryota; kingdom Metazoa; phylum Mollusca; class Cephalopoda; order Sepiida; family Sepiolidae; genus Sepiola; species Sepiola atlantica. The sequence goes on along the minus strand of OY744516.1, from coordinate 122,764,976 downwards.
GAGAAAGGTTTTTCAAGTAGGCGCTGACGGATAGACGAAGACGAGATGCCGCTAATGAACGCGTCCCGTATATATTGTTTTTTGTTTTCCTCGGCACTTACCGCTTGAAATTCGCAAGATTTAGCGAATACTTCCAACTGTTGCATGAACTCGTCGATGGTTTGTGTCGGTTTCTGTTTACTTGTCAGGAGTTGATGTCTGTTAAATACAATGTTTGTTGGTTTCATATAAATAGCGTCTAGCGTTTCTATGGCGCCGTTGTAATCCGTGGCATCGCTTATGATTTCGAAAATTGTCGCCGAGACAGAATTGATCAATGCGAAAAGATTTTGCGCATTGTTTTCGATTTGGTCGTTATTTAACGTGCGTAGGTAATATTCAAATGTTAGTTTCCAATGTTTGTATATTTTTTCCGAATTCGGAGCAGTTGGTTCTGTGTTAAATCTTTCTGGCCGCAGTAATTTGTCCATTTTTTTTTTTTTAAGCTGATAAAATTGTAATGATAAAAGAAGAATGAATAAGAATGCCTTTCGTAAAGGTTTTATCAGCTTAAAATATATACACGTGTTTGGCAAAGTCAATATGGTGGAATCCTTAGTTCCGGCCAAAGGGGAATAACCATGACTCATTTCCTGAAGAGTTACAGTAATTTATTATAACAGTGTTTTACCTTTTTTTAGTGCAGGTTTTGCCAGAATTCCATCAACCTTCTTTAATTCACGAACTGTTCAAATTAGATATTCACTCACATCAAATTGTTTTGATGCATACTCTCGTGATCAATTGTCGGGGATCAGTGTCAGTATCTGAATCTTTTCAGTATACGAAGCGGTCTTCAATTTTTCCCTCATAGCATCATGCAGCTGTTCTGACTTTGTTGCTTTCCACCCTGCATCATTTTCCTCAAAAACAGAGTCAGAGGTGACCAGTACATCCTTGTTCATATCATACACTTCAGTGATGGTGCTTTTATAAGTGTCGATAAATTTGTTCAATTTCAGCTTCGCACTTGTAGTACGACTGTGTTGTGTTACACCATGTAGATTTACTGGAGACACGTCAATCGTTTCCAAACTCGTATTGAGACGTTTTCTTAGTGTTTCATTGTACGTTGCATCATCGAAAGCATCCTCATCATGTCATCGATTGGAGTCTCCTTCACCTCTGTGTCGGGGAACTTGTGTTGATAATATTTTCATAAGCAGTTATGCATTGACAACAAAGCATGTGACCCGGTTGAACATCAAAGTTTTTTGTTTTAAGTTGCTTAATCCTTTCAATCCTTGGGATTTTCGTCTATGAATCTTTAATATACCACAGCACTTGGTTGCATGGGGGTCTTCATCATAGTCGACAAGTTGCTTCAACCCACAAGATCTGGTGAAATGGAGTTTGTGACAATTCTTTGAAGCTGCACATGTTTGTTTTCTGTGACATTGTATTTATTTACTCTAAAAAAAAGAAGAGATTCATAAGAATAACATTGAGTATTTAGTATAGTTAAGGTGGTGCGATACTGATATTAGATATGGAAGAATCAACTTTAAGGGCATGCCCCTTAGGTCATTAAGTTAACAATATAATGCACTGCAATTTCCAGGGTTTGGATATGATTAATTAACAGATAAGATGACTTTAAAATTAATGTGATGTTCAAAAAGGTGGGGAAACAATAAAGACAACCGTCTTTAAAATTCAAACCCAAATGCTCATTTCTTTTCTAATCTTTTCTTCTGACACTGCCATCTAAATCATCATCGTCATTGTCATCGTCGTCGTCGTCGTCGTCGTCGTCGTCGTTGTCGTTGTCGTCGTCGTCGTTGTCGTCGTCGTCGTTGTCGTCGTCGTCGTTGTCGTCGTAATCTATGTAATTTACATCAATTAGAATCCCAGGTGATGTCAGGTATCTCTGCTAGTTGTTTATATTTTTCTGTTGCATCATTATAAATTGCATCATCAGACAGACAGGAAGACCCAAGCACCAATGATAGGGGCGGCAAAATGCCCTCCGGTCGTAACCAAGCCTCCAAGGGGCATACATTTGAAATATTCAAAATCTTTTTCGGTCTTATTTGCTAAACGTTTATATGACACCTTTCAGAAAGTTCCCGGTTAAATATTTTACAGTTAGGGGACAATTTTTTTTATTGTTGGTCCCTTGGCCTTGTTCATTCAGATCACCTGGTCACTGCGTATATTTCTTCAGAAATAATTAATATTTGTATTTTTTCGGTTTGAACTTCTTTAAACCTAGTGCTGTGAAATTAATTGAATCAATTTTCAATTTATGAAAAATTTGAAAACTTATAACTCTTAAACTATATCTCAAATAGCTATTTTCACTAGGTGTGTTGGTTTGGGGAGATAAAATTACCCAGTTGTATTTGGAAATATATGTTTAAAAATAATTATATTCTTTTTCCTGAAATAGTTCATAAATTGTCATTAAAATTTGATGATTATACCTGATATCTTTTAAAGATTTACCAAATATATCCGATTAATAGAAACATTTGTCTTAATAATAACACAAAGATTGTTCTCGGTCTTTGAGCTCGAATCAAAATGTAGCTTTAGAGTTAGGAATAAAATTAAATTTATCAACATTTTAGGGATATTTTAAGTAGTATGACCCTCTTAAGTAAATGTGGTATTGTGGTGACTGAAACGATTCTTCTCTAAGATTAGGATAGACGAATAGAGTAGACAAAGGGATGACCAACGACACCCATATCACCCCACACTTTTGATGGCCTTGTTCCTAATTAATTAAAATGTATATTTTATATTTTTTTGCAAATAAATAACCCAAAATGTAGTATTTCAATGAGAGTGTTAAAATTATATATATATATATATATATATATATATATATAGTCTCGGAAGTTCTTTTAACCTTCAAAACTGGGGAAAAAAAAAAAAAAAAAAAAAAAAAAAAATTTGTTGAAAGATTTTAGTCTAGTAAGTCAATCAATCTACTGCAATCACTATTTTAGTTTACTTCCAAGAATATACTCTAATATAAATATATTTTTATATATGTTTTTATATATAAGGGATCGTCAGTTGTTTACCATGAAAACTGTTTCGGGATTTTAAAAACAAAACAGTATTTCTTTATCATGGCATCCCAGCAGTGTTGATCAGACACCACCTCCCTATTTAATAATTATTTTTTAATTTAAAAAGTTTACAAATATTTAATTTAGTTTTGCCTCCAGATTTGTTTTTCTAAAGTATTAAAATATAGTTTCCTTACCTGTGTTGTTCCTTTCAAAGTGGGTACTTACTATTTTACAGAACATCTATTTTATAGAGTTAGATGATTCCATTATAATAACCCCCCTTTTTTCCCTTGGTTATTTTCTTTGTCTACAAATGTTTTAAAATTAAAAATATATATTTATAAAAATATTTCATATATACATATATACATTTATTTATTTATTTTATCATGGACTATTTACATATGTTATACATTTTTATAGTAGAGTTTTGGATTTCTTTTATCAATTTCTTTTGATTTATTTCATATAATTTAAAAGCGTCAGGATAGCGTGTTATTGCCTTATTTAACTGTCTAAATATTTTATTTTTATCTCCACCTTGTTTAAGCATTCTTATTACTAATGAAGTGACTGGAGGTATAAAATCCATTAACCTTAAAGTAACGCGGGCTATTCTTAGAAATTCGGACATTATACTCCCATAAAATATATACATAGGACAGGTACTATTTTTATGCGGCATACGAACGATATGAAAGGGAAAAGAATTTCTTTTATCAAACATTTTATAAATAAATCTACCATCCTCAATTTTTATATCTAAATCTAGAAAGGTAGCATGTATTCCTGTATGTTCACAATTTAATTTTAATTCCTTAGGATATATTAAATGTTTAGTATTTTCAAACTCCTCTCTATCATTTATACAGACCAGGTCATCAATAAACCTCCTGCAGCCGTGGTAACTATACGTTCTAGATATATCATTTTTTATTAATGCTGACATATATATGTATTCATATCTATGTAAATAGAGATTTGCCCAAAAGGGGGCAGGGTCCAAACCCATAGGAATACCTATTGTTTGTATTAGTATATTATTTCCTATTTTAAAATAACTTTCTTTAATCAGGTGACTTATAAGTATTTTAAGGCCATTTTTTGAAGTACTAGTTTTACTGTTTTTAGTCTTACACCAAAAGGCTTTAGATTTTGAAAATTCTATGTAGTAATTTACTCCTCTCCAGGAGTTAGGCACAAGGCCAGTTTTTATCCTACTCCCACCAGTAAGATGTGACCCAAGCTCGGGTCGGAAAGTGGGGGTTGAAAAGCCAGCGCCCGAGAGGTGAGCACTCTGACCATCAAAAATTGCCTGGACAGCCCCGTCGGCATTCCCCGGTAGGGGCGCCTCAAGCAGTAAGCAATTAACTTACGCCTCCCCAAAGAGGGGAGGTAAAGCCTGGGAGGGTGGACCTCCTAGAACTGCACAGGACAATCCCATAGACCGGCGTAAATCAAGCCCCGAAGGCCAAGACAATACCAGTCTATAGGGTGCAGTATCCATCGGAACAGATACTACACTTTGATCTCGACCAAAAGGCCGACCTTTACCTCCGGCAAAAGCTAAATCTATAATGTTACCTAATTCTTTAATTAGTTCATTATGTGGTATTTTAGTATATAAGGTACTAAAATCATATGTAGAAATTGACTTAGCCTTTTTACGGGAATTTATATGATCTAGTTTTTCTTTTATTGGATATGAATTATTTACTACCCAAAATAGGTTTATATTACTATAGAACTTTCTTTTATTATGAAAATTATTTATCGGATTAATTATTAATTTAAACACATTTGATATAGCCTTACTCAAGGGTTTAGTAATACACATTTTGGAGGCAACAATAAAACGGGCCCCAACTGGTTTTTTATGCATTTTCGGTATCCAATACATACATGGAAGTTTATTATTTTTCTCATCTAATTTTAGTCCTAATTTTTCACAAATAATGGTGTTATTTAGAATAATACTTTCTTTTTCACAATTACTTACTTTATAAGTATCTGATTCTATACCTATAATTCCTACTTCTGACAATAATCGTTGTATGTAATATTTTTTACATATAAAAGCTATATTATTTGCTGCCTTATCAATAGGAACTATTACAAATTTATTTTGAAGTATTTGAAGGTCCATAATTATTTGTGAATTTCTAAGGAGAGGATTCGTCTTTTTAGGATGTTTAAACATTTTTAAACGTTCGACCTTTTTATTTACGAATCTGAGTATATTATTTTTCCATGCGTCAAATGTGGAATCTAATATTTTGTGTTTTTTTGCCATGGATATACTAAAAGTTTCTAATGCTTTATTTATTTCTTTTATACATTTTGTATAATTTAAACATTTAGGTTCTCTGTAGTTAGGACCTTTTGTAAGGAGCTTTCTCAACTTAGGATTTTTTACTATCGCTAAATTACCGGTAATTACATGCCCTATGTCATTATTACATAAAGGGGAGGACTTACATTCGCATTCTGGAATATTTTCATCCTTATAATCATTTGTATTTATATTTTCTACTGTTTTTTTATAATTGAAAATTTTATTTCGTATGGTTTGCCCAAGTTTATATGTTACTATTGGATTTTGTCCCTCCATTTTTAGTTCAGTGGGTAGTAATTGTAAGATTTCTGGATTATTTAATATTTTTGGCAGATTTATATCATCTAATCCTTTATTTTCATACAGAACTACACAAACATTTCTAGGTTTATGTTTTTTATATACAACAGGTGGTTTATATAGTTTAGTATCGATTATATCCATTATATATTCATACCATTGAGTTAGTTTTTCTTTTTTGTACATCATATCCGGTTGTAGTAATATTTTAGATGCAATATTCTTCTGTACCTTCTTTTTTGTTTGATTTAGAAGTTTTCTAATGTAATTGAAAGAACCGGAAATATTATTAATAATACTATCTTTAGTTTTTTCAAAGAATTCCTCGCATGAAATGGCAGATTCTTTGCTGTTTCTATTTACATATGACCTATCTCTAGTACCGTAGCGAGGTAAAGCTGGATATAATCGCCCTACATTTTCTAATTCATCGTGTAAGTTATTTTTCTTTACTTTACTATTTAGACCATAAGGATAAATTACTCGTAATTTCTTAATTGTTTCATCTTCTTTATTTTGACGTATTTTTAATATATTGTTATCTACTTCTCCAAAACTATTATATCCGTTATATATATGATATATATATGAAGCAATCCAACAAAAGATATAAGCGTCAACTAATATCTTATAATTAGTGAAACATCCGGATAAAAAACTGAAGCTCAATATACTGGATAGAGCATTAATATTATAATATAAAATTTTATTGCCTGTAGTAGTATAACTGCGGTAATGGTCCTCTGAAGAGAAGAATTATCTTTGAAAACACATGAGCTAAGGACTTAAGGATGCTTTGCATGAACTTTGAATTCTAATAAAATTTGATTGACACCTTATTTTATTACTTCATTTTATATTATAATATATATATATATATATATATATATATATATATATATATATATATATAGATAGATAGATAGATAGATAGATAGATAGATAGATAGATAGATTGACATGACTAGGTAAAAATGGCACCGGTAAAAATGGCACAAGTGGATAAATAGGAAAAATGGGGCAATGAAAAAAAAATAGATAAAAATTAAAAGAGAAATTAAGAGAAACCATAAGTTTTTTCAAATTAAGAAGAAAATTATATCTACAAATTTAAGTATGTGAGGATTCTCACAGCGAATTTTATGAATAGGGCCCCGAGCAACACTTTGTGTTGGTACGCCACTGTTATCATCCACTCAGGCATTACCTCTTCCTTTTTTTTGGGGGGGGGGGGGATAATGTAGTATCTGTTCTGTTGACATGAGAACATTACCTCCTCCATTGTAGTATATGTTCGTTTATCACGATATCATCTTCCCAGGCACTATCTCCTCCTTTTGGGTGGGAGTAGTGTAGCATCTGTTCTGTGGTCATGATACAATTGACCCAGGGATTACCTTCTCCTTTGGGGTGGGGGTAGTGATATACAAGCAAAAATATGCAACCAGAGGTCGTATATTTTTGCTAGTTTGTATAATGTATATTTTCATAGATAAAATGGAACCTAAGTCGTTCTAAGAAGTAAAATAAGTTAATTTTAATTAATAACATTAAAGAAATTAGTAACAGATAAATTGTAGTTTACTTGAAAGATGTATTAATGCAATAATGAATTTAAAAACAGAAAATGTATCAATTGCAAAAGAAATTAATGATTAATTAAGCTGTTGTCGATACTTTCTTTTTGTTCTTTCTTTTGTGTGTTCGGTATGTCTAGAGGGAATATTCTATTTATGGATAATTAATGAGATTGCAGTAAATAGAACAATCAAAACAATTGTGTAATATTAACCAAATATAAAAGTTCACCTGTGTTCGATTGTGGATCGGACTACGAAATGGTTTGTTTAGTTTAATCCTGTTAAGACTAAGCTCGTGTCTTTCAATCGTAGGCGTGTCCCTCTTCTTCATGGGATTCTCATGGACGGTTCTGCTCTTGAGAAGAAATCGACTCTGAAACCTCTTGGTCTTTCTTTCTCATTAAATCTTTTTTGGAGTTCATACATTAGATCAATTGCTCTTTCTGCTTCTCATGAAGTCGGTTCTCTCTATCGCTCCAAACACATTCTCACACTGAGGCTATTCTCTATCTCTACAAATCTACTATCAGACCATGTATGGATTACTGTTGTCATATTTAAGCTGATGAATCTCTCTACCATTTGAGGATTCTTCATAAGGTGTAGAAACGTATCTGTAATTTGAGGGGCCCCCATTCTTTCTTCTCTGCACATTTTCTCACAGACGTGATGTTGCTAGTCTCAGTCTTTTCTATAAATACTATTATGGCGTGTGTTCTTCAGAATTGTGTGATCTATTCCCTGCTTCTTTTGTTCTAGCTCGTTTGACTCGTTGGTCTAGCAGGCTTGTGGAACTCTCACTGTTTTCCTACCTATAACCTTGTTCTTTTCGATAATCATCTTTCGTTCTTTTTAGCTCCTTACATCAAGTGGCTTCATGCCTTGTCTGGAGCGATTTCCATAAAACGAAAAATGAATTATAAAGAGTACAATTAATGTGTGAATGATAAGTGTAAGTGTATATGAAAGAAAGTTCTTGTATATGTGTATATGTGTTTATGTAATAGGCAGTATGCATGTGAATGTGGAAGAAAGAATATTCTTACTGACTAAGTGGCTCCAAAGTGTCTGGCATGGTGTCTAGTGGTTTCAGTATTCTAGGGTTTGGTAGATCATAGACAGGCCACAAACCCATGTGTAGGGGTGTTGCATATCAGTTTTAGTCATGAAGAATCAACAGTTAAAACTCAATTTAAATCATACCGTGTTCTTTTTCCTCAGTCAGCTTCAGTGTCCACGATTTATCCTTCCAGACTGAGAACGACTTGCCAGCTACAATCAAAATGTTTGTTGCACTCTTCTTACACTAAGTATCAGTCTATTAATCAACTAAAAAACTAAACACATTCTTACAGAAGAAAGATGTTTTATTCGGCTATGATCGTCTGTTAGACTGAAAGGTAAAAGGGAGGGAAGCAGAGAGAGACACGTATATACACATTATTATGAGTCATTAGACTATCTTAGAAATACGTCTGCTCGATCCAAAGCTTCAATCCAAACTTCTCACAACTTTACACTGTCAATCAATCGTCTGAGGTAACTTCTGCTAAACTTGCTATTTCAACGCAGGACCCATTTCCCGAAAGGTCACCTACTTGATCTTTGCTAACCCTCTGTCTAAAATGCATCCTGTTTATGGCTCACACCTACATAATATATTTGTAACTTATATATTCACTAGCTGACATATCCACTAATATTTAACACCTTTTACAATGACGCTAGTGTCAGTCAAGAACTATGCTGGCTTCTATTTATAGTTGTGAACCAAAGAAAAATTTATTTCTGATGTAATAATATGAGAAGAACAATGTCTCATTAGCATTATAAGGACTAAGTGTATTTCCAACACCTCAATTATACATGACTGTTGTAATATTTGGGTTGGTGAATCTCTGTACCATTTGAGGGTTCTTGATAAGGTGCACAAACGTATCTGTAATTTGATTGGCGCTCCACCCTTTCTTCTTCTCTGCACCCTTTCTCCCACAGACGTAATATTGCTAGTCTCAGACTTTTCTATAAATACTATTATGGCATGTGTTCTTCAGAATTATGTGATCTAATACCCGCTTCTTTTGTTCCAGCTCGTTTAACTCGTTGGTCTAGTGGTCTCCATCAATTTGCTGTTTTGATAACTCATTGTAATACAGCTTCCTATTCCAGTAGCTTCTTTGCAAGAACTGCAGGCTTGTGGAACTCTCTTCCTGCTGACTGTTTTCCTACTTATAGCCTAGGTATTTTCAAGACTAAGATTAATAGGCATCTCCTGTCTTTGCGATAATCATCTTTTGTTCTTGTTAGCTCCGTACATCAAGTGGTTTCATGCCTTGTCTGGAGCGATTTCCATTATATAAAAAAAAAGTAGGTTAAAGGAACACTTTAAAAAATTATTTACTAAATTCAATTTAGAGAAGAATTAAATATGAGGCAATGCTAAGAAAATAACTAAAAGTTATAGAAATATTGAAGACAAATAATGTTGGGTAGATAAATCATTATATACCTGTGTCCTTTTCGTTGTAACTTATGTTTGCTTATCTTCCAGTCGTCACTGCTGTGAAAGTCGGCTTCTTTTTGGCTGTTGATAAAAAACATGTGAACACTTGTTTGGTTTTAAATATTTTATTTAAAACAGAACACAAAACTTTGTACGTGTGTGTGAGAGAGAGGGAGAGAGAGAGAGAGGCAAACAGATAAATAGACAGATTAATCGCCTGCCAAGCAACTGCCCCATGGGAGCAGCAACCTTTCATGTCCACTTACTTCACTTATAAACTAGGAAAGAGATCCCCTTTGTGGTTTCTTCGACTTAGCTTTTAGGTTGCCACTCAGGCATTCCCTTTCGCTCTCTAACAATAAAATATATATATATATATATATATATATATATATATATATATATATATATATATATATATATATATATATATATATATATATATATATATAACTTCTTTGTAATATAGTAGGAAAAATCCCAGCAGAGTGCTCGATTAATTAAGAATTAAAGTTAAAAATTAAGAGCATAATATTTATTTATTTTGGTACAGAAAAATTAGTACAACATTCGTCATCTCTGAATGACAACAGAAGCTGAAGAGAGCCGGATGGCTAAGACTTTCCGAGCTTGAAACCGACAGTACGAATGTTGTACTAATTTTTCTGTACCAAAATAAATAAATATATATATATATATATGTATAATCTATTATAAAGCTGAAAACAGCTTACGTCATAAAGAAAGTAAACTTTCATCATCGTACTATCACATAAACAATTATTTTTGTTTTCAATAAATATTAGCCTATTAAATTATTACAAAAGAGCAATAGGCGATTTCTTTTTTTAAAACTTTTACCCATTTTCTGGACCGGAGTAAATATTTTTTTTAAGAAATTGAAGTGAAAAACATAATATGCCTACATGGTGCAAGGATAAAAAAGAAAATATCTCTAGTCAGAATCACGTATTGATCTTGTCGCAGTTCAACACACCGCGACGTGTGTTGACATTTGGAAAACACGCCATCTTGGAAAAACTAGCAGCAGCAGGAGTCGCCTTTTGTTTTTGCCATGAGCCGCAGCAGCAGTTGTTTTGCCTAGAAGATTGGAAAAACCCAGTTTGGGAAAACCCCAGTTTTTAATCGCCATTCTTGTCAGCAGTGACTTAGCAGAAACCAGCCAGCAAATATTTTTCTTAATTTTCCTTTAAGGGATACACAAGCGTTTCGGCAACTATGCCGATAACCTTGCTAATACATTCAAGGCGCCTGTCAACCAGGTTTTACGGCGAGAGATCTCTTTGGAATTTATTTGTCAAAAAATTAATCCCTTTCACAGGACCGATAAAAGTGACTTGACACAAGTTTCATGAGAGTCGAACTCCTGCACCTTGCAGTGTCGAGTTCTTGCACCCACACAGTAAAACTCCTGCACCTTGCAGTGTCGAGTTCCTGCACCCAGCAGTCCGAACTGCACCTTGCAGTGTCGAGTTCCTGCACCCAGCAGTCCAAACTCTTGCATCCAGCAGTCCTGAGTTCCTGCATCCAGTAGTCCTGAACTCCTGCACCAGCACCCTGCAGTCTTCAACTCCTGCAACAGCACTCTCCTGCACCAGCATCCTGCAGTCCTGAACTCCTGCAACAGCACTCTCCTGCCTGCATCAGCACCCTGCAGTCTTGAACTCCTGCAACAATACTCTCCTTCTCCAACTGCATCAGCGTCTCCAACTTTCCTTTTTCCAACAGCCCTTATCAGGGCTACAAACTACTGCGATATTTATTTAAACAGCCCTTATCAGGGCTACTCCGACAACTACAACGAATTTCCTTTCTTTTCTTTGCCAGCCAGCAAACCACAAAGGTGCCCTGTCAACTCTCACCAACGACACCACTCCTCTTCGGTCCAGTTTGCTGCCACCAGAGACGTCCCTACTGCCCAGTCTCTCCTGATCCAGTGACGTCATCACAAATCTCAATTCACTTTTTTTTGTTACCATTTCCTTATGGTAAATAAACAATACCTTTTTTTGAAACTGTTGACCAGCGTTTGTCCTCTCTTCTTTATCATTTGCCGTTATTTGCCTGTGTCTACCTTTTCTTAGTTGTGTGGCCGATTGAACGATCGACCACCAACCCCAACGGGTCGGTCGGTCGGTCGGTCCCGCAACAATCTGTCAGATACAATGCTATTGAGATCAGAAGTTGAAAATCCGTCTGACTTAATTTTATATATTAGATTTGGACCATGCAAACATAAACAAAACATGTATTTTAAATATTTTGGTCTCAGACTATCATTATTTTTTATTGAAAATCCCAAACAATTTATATAATTCTATTTATTTCTTAGAAAAAAATAAATATGCTGTTTCAATTTCACAAAGTTAATTTTCAAAAATAGGAATAACCATTTTTATACAAAATTATTTATGAAAAGAAATGCATAGAAATATCTTAGAATAACAAGTAATCTTTTCCATTAGAAAAAAGAGTATTTTTTTAAGGTAATTTAAAAAAAAATAATACCAGGACCGGCGGGACAGTTATAAAAGTGGGGGGGGGGGGCTCTCCTAAAAAGTGGGGGGGGCGGTTAAACACATGCATATATAACTTCATTATTGATGACCGTAAAGTGGGGGGGCCAAGTTAAAATGTGGGGGGGGGGGGGGGCTTGAGCCCCCCTACCCCCCCCCCCCAGTGCCACCGTCCATGAATACAATTGTAAGACATTCACAGCAAGAACTCGTTTTCTACCACAACAAAACTTTTTTTTCTTCCTTCATGTAACTAGTGCCAGGCGGAATTTCCACAAACAGATCTTCTTTGCAAGTTCTTCGCGTCTGTGGAACACATTACCATGGAACTGCTTCCATGCAGATTACAATATGGTCGTTTTCAAATCCAATGTCAACAGATTCCTGTTATAAACTGTCCCAACAAGTATTCGAACATACCAGCAATCATTCCCAATCCTCTCATAATATTTTTCATCTTTCAACTAACAATCATTCCATCTCATTAAACCTTATTCTCGAGTGGCTTTTAACCTTGATAAGTGGTGATACATTAGTAAAAAAAACAAACCTGATTAGTACTTTTAGTACAAGAAATAAATTTTTCTATTGAGAATGTAATTTTTTTTTTTTTTACTTATTGTTGATAAATATATTTTCATATTTTTTTCTTCCTTTTTCATACATTCTGACCGTTCCATACCTTAAATAAAGTATTTCTACAAGGGGCATTCAATCCCCTAAAAACCAAACACCATGAAGATATAAAGAAATTGAAGCTTAAATAACCCGAAAAGGGTGTATATGTTGTAAAACAAAACAACCCATCTCCTACAAAGGCAATGAATAGTTGGTAAAGTAATTTGCATATGTCATATTATTGACACAGGTTGAAAAACTAGTCATTTTGGGGTAATATTTTATGGGATCGTCATGCATCCCAATCCCATAATGTTGTCTGACCGACAGCGGGCGGGCGGGCGTGAGCGAAAACACAAACCACGCCCCCAAATTCCATCTAAAAAAACAAATTAGATTTTCGTTTTAAAAAGTGGCTCCCAGCGCCAACTTAGACCCCCCCCCCCAAATGGCTGTCACGTGATGTGTTTCCCACTACATCTGCCACACCATATGATTAAAATCACATTTTCGCAGTAAAATAACAACATGCGCTGGGAGCCGATGAAATGTAATTTAAGTTGAGGTTTTCATCGAGAACAAGAGAGTAGAAAAATCAGCACACGCTTAACAGGAGGATAACGTTTCCACACTCCCTCGCCCTTTCGAGACTCGGGTGACTACTATTAAACTTATCACACCTGCTTACACACCCTGCTGATACAAAGAGGCACACACACACAAACGCCTACGCACCCTATCAATTCTCACATAACGCACACACACGTACAACTACGCACCCTGACAAAAGGCAACACGAACATTCATACACTTCCGCGTTCTAACGCAAAGCATCACACAAATGCCTACACCTTCGCACACACTCATAAATTACAGGCATAAACATTTTATTATTTCTCTAACTGAACATTTGATATGAACAATTAATGTCTTGTATTTTGTATATATATAAATATTGAGTTCTTTAAACAATATTTCTTTTTTCCATTCTTCTTTCATTTCAATTTTTATGCATGTTTTATCTGTGTTTTTGTTTTAAACATTTTATTCTAATTTAAACGTCGCTACAATTTGGTGACCCTGCATTTTATAACAGTTCAAGGGACCACTTGATTGGTTATGTGGGAGCATGTATTTGCTAGTTAAAAACAAACAACAAATGGTAAAATAATGTTTGCCTTAGTTTTTGATTACAATTTGGTTATTGCAACTTGCTAATCTTGTACCTTACTAGAAAATGTTACTCTTTTAAAAAAAAAGAAACATCATAAAACTTGAAGTTATTCCCTTTCTTGATTTCTTTATACACTCACCATGTTTCTTTTCCAGTTCTCTTGTTTTGTTCGCGTAGATGATCAAACTTTAATATTTTCTCTTTGAAAATTATCTTATATTTAATTTTCAACACCGAAGGCGTCATCAAAAGCTGTACTACCTGTCACATTAATTTGACCCTCCCACTTATGTAAGTATTACATTTTTGTAAAATTTACAGTTAAAGACTTTCAGTAAAAAAATAAGTAATTTCAAGTTTTTCCTATCTTTTATTCAAACATTTTTTTATTTTTCAGGACCATGTCAGATACTAAAAAAAAGTGCAAGCAGTATAATGAAGATTATTTGAAATTGGGTTTTATTTCTTCATCGGAAAATAAATCGATTTCTTTGTGCTTACTTTGCAAAAAGACATTTAGCAATGATAGCATGAAGCCATCTAAGATGAAAGAACACTTGGAAAGAATTCATAGTGATAAGACCGACAAAGATCTTGAATTTTTCAAAGCTCTGAAGGCGAAATTCAATAATAGGCCAAGCCTGGAAATATTTTTAAGTTACATGTAAAAACTGATCTTGAGTCAGGACAGAAAGCTACATACAACATAGCTCTTAATATTGCAAAGAAAGGAAAACCTCACACCATCAGCGAGGAAGTGATTATTTCTGCGCTTCGTGAAGTTATTAGTAATGTAATGAAGGCTAAAGCAGACACTGTTTCAAAGTTTGTTCCATTGAGTGCAAGTACAATGAAGCGCCAAATCGATCAGATGGCTATCAATGTTGAAAAAATATTGGTTTCAGAGCTGCAGTCCTCAAAGTTTTCAATTCAGCTGGATGAATCGACATTTGGCCGTACCAGTATATTGATAGCATATGTGAGATATTTCAGTCAGAGTCTTTGGAAATTTTAATTCTTAGCCATTTTGGCAGTGAGTGAGAGGAGGGGTCTGCTCTTCCCACCTCTGTATCTGCTTGGCCATTTGAGTGGTGGGGGAGGTCAGCCCTTCCTTTTTTTTGTACTAATCTTGTTGCCTCTCTGAGCTTCGTCCTTTCCTTTCCTTCAGTACCCAGCTGCCCCGCCACCCCCCAGCTTGACATATTCAGCATCGTTGTCATGTGTGACGCCTGCCCTTCCCCCTTCCCCCCCCCCCGGGTTTGGCATTGGTGAATAGTAGTCGGCTGACTACAGGGGGGGGGGCATTACCTGCACTGATAGTGTACTCAAAAACCCGAAGGTCATGGTCATTTCCTAATTTTTTCGAGCCAGCCCCTTTCGCGCCTTTTTCGAATTAGTGCCAGCAGGATCAGAGTTCGAGGCGGACGTGTTTGAGCTTGATCTCTGTCGCACGACGTTAAACTTTTAAAGGACCGTTCTTAGGAAGAACCCCTTTTTGTGGTATTAAAGCCTGGGGCTTTATTTGATTGAACCTTTAGTGAAGAGAGTAGCAGTCTGGAGCAGAGTCCGAGGTGGACGTGTTGGTACCCCGCTCTCCGTCGCACGACGTTAAACTTTTAAAGGACCGTTCTCTGGAAGAACCCCTTTTTTGGAAGAAAACCCTTTGAGAAGGCCAGAGGCCATTTTTATATGGAAGAAAACCCCTTTGAAGAAGGACCCCTTTTTTGAGACAATTATCCTTTAGAAAAGGATAATTTTTATTGTGGATTTGGGCTAAAGTACCCAACAAGAACTTTTTAACCTTTTGAGGGTTTAAAATCAAAGAGAAGGACGGCTATCATATACTTGAACGGATATCGTATTCGCAGATTTCGGGCGAAGAAATCCCAAAGACTGTAACCCTTTGTGGGCCTTATTTGAAAGAAGGAAACAGACTGGAAAAAAGAATAGGAACCTTTGATTTTCTTCTAAGGGCAATTTTTGTTATATTTGTATGATTTCTTTTCAGCCCCTTTTAAAGTAAGACGTCTTCTTCTCTTTTTATGTATATTTGTTGTTAAGGCAAGACTTTATTTTTATCGCCGGTATTTATTGTTGCCAGAGGCAATAATCTTTTTGTACGGATCTTTTGATCCACCCTGGTATTTTTGCCGTCGTTTGGGACGATCATATTTATTGGAGTAACTTGTTTTTTCTCCTATTATCGTCTGAAACGGCAAACCCCTTGTTGGAATAGACTCAATTTTTTCCCTTATTTTATTGCATTTTTATTTTAATTTAATTGTTACTTTGGGTTAACTTGTTTTAGCCCTGCTTTGGGAAACAAAAGCAGTTAACTAGTCCTTTTTTGTTACTAATAAACCATATTGAATTACATCTCTGGGTATGTTTTTTTATTTGCTCCCTTTTTTGTCTATTTTTTTTATTCCCACCTTTTTTTCAAGGTAACAATCGACGAATTTCGGTGACGACCCCGAAAATTCCGTCAAGTCTTAATCTTGTTACTGGCGAGTTTTTGTTCGCAAAGTATCTGGAAGGCAATATAAAAGGATAGACTCTTTTCAGATGCCTAAAAGAGTATTTGGAGGAACATAACATCAGATGGTGTCCCGCCATGGTTGGTAGATACAGAGGTCTCGCTACCTTGCTGAAGCAAAATGTTCCAAATCTACTCACCATTCATTGCATTTGGCATCGAAGTCACCTTGTGGCAAAAAAGCTTAGTGGTGAGCTCCATGATGCATTGACGGTTTGTGTCAAAGCAATAAATGAGATAAAAGCACATCCCTTCAATTCAAGATTGTTTGCAAAGTTGTGTGAAAAAATGATGAAATTGCCAAGCAGTTACTCTTTCACACAGAGGTGAGATGGTTGTCAAGAGGTGAAAATTAACAAAGACTTGTTGAAATCTTCGATTTCACGGTAGAATATCTGAGCGAAGTGGCTACTACACTGTGTGATGAATTGAAGAGATGTGAAAAGCGTTTGATTTATTTGGCGGATATTTATTCAAAATTTAATGAGATTGTGAAACGTTTGAAGGGCAAGGACGTGACACTGATTCAGGCACGGACAGTTCTTATTGGTTTCGAAATAAAGCTTGAATTGTTCAGAAATTCTTTGCAGAGAAGAGATTTTAAGTATTTTTCAAATTTATTGCACTTAAGGCAAAATATTTCAGACGATGATTTAAAGATATTCACCAATAATCTACAAAAACTTCAAGATGATTTCAGTGTTCGGTTTGAGGACATAAAGAGCATGAGAATACCTGCATGGATAGTGACACCGTTTGATGTAAAATTTGAAAATTTGGGTATGGAACCAGATCTTTGGAGCGAACTAACAGAATTGAGTGTCGATATTGCGGCAAAAATTAGTTTTGAAAGCAGAAGTCTGGGCAACTTCTGGTACAAGAACTGCACTAAATAGCCAAAAGTTGCAGTGGCAACTGAGCCATTCCTTCTGGCTTTTCCGAGCTCTCACATGGTAGAAGGTGGTTTTGGCCATGCAAATATAATCCTCAGCAAGCAGAGGAATCGACTCAACCTGGAGGAGCGCGGTTATCTGAGACTGAAACTGATCAACATCCAGCCTGACATCAATGCCCTGATCCGTCACATTAATGGCATCGATATAGAAATAAACATCACTTCAGAAAAAGTCGATATTTTTCAAGTTTTTCACGATTTTCTTTCTATGAAATTGAAATGTACTTATAGTTCAAAGGTAGGAGTGCGTTATCATCAGACTATTATTCAATTTTTCATACACCATGAATTTAGTGAACATCTTATTTCATCAATTTTAGCTCGAGTTTTTATATCATTTGAAGTTCGTTAAATTCCGTTCAAACTTGTTTTTTTGTAAAAAGAATGTCCAATGTGTATTTAGACTGTCAAAAAGTTTTTTTGTGTGTGCAATAACATTTTAAAACAGTACAATATTTTTGGTACAAAAACCAAACAAGAAAAGAGCTTTAGCAGTCAGCGATGAAAGCATTGAATTAGTTACCTTCTCAACACTTTAAAAAGTAAATTAGAATTTAATTTTAGGACAAAAAATACAATTAAGACCAAGAATTTTATCGAAAATTTGGATGAGAAAATTCAATGATCCCTACTACAATTTGATCTTTAATGCATAAAAAGCCTCAATCTTTACCCTGTCAGAAGCACTTCTCCTCTGAGGGCTTCAGGCTGAATACCGATGGCTACATCTGCATTCTGAGTGAAGTAGTGAAAGCCTGGATAAATCAGGTAGCTGCAGATAGGCCATATATGTGGCAGAAAATTTCAGTGCCCTGCCATACCAACCAGAAGACCCAGGTGTGGTTATCGGAGAATTTCACCTCGATCTTTGCTAAAATCTTTGAATCCTTAATCAATCTAGCGATAGTCCACCACCTTGTTAATGCTAAAATCTTTGAATCCTTAATCAATCTAGCGATAGTCCACCACCTTGTTAATGCTAAAATCTTTGAATCCTTAATCAATCTAGCGATAGTCCACCACCTTGTTAATGCTAAATTTCTTTCTGATCGTCAGTATGGATTTAGACAAGCAAAATCTACTGCGGATATCCTAACTGTCTCCAAATGTTGTATCGTTGAGATACACAATGTTCAAAGATGTAGTCGCTGAGCGGGCGATATCATTGACAAAGTATACTGCACTGTGATGCGAGAGTGTAGTCGGCTATGACTAGTGTGCTGGAACTCGCATAGGCAGTGTGGGTCAAAGGATGAAGCGCAGGGGCTTGACGAAGACAGGTTTTGAGAAGATGGTGCCGTCGGATGGAGTTGAAAGCATTTTTCACGTCCAAGTTAACCAACACATGGTCCTGCTGCCATTGTTGTTGGTTCAGGATGAACGCCCTAACAGCATGCGCTGCAGCCTTGCCTCCACGAGGGACTCTGACACCGAGTTCGATGAGGGGCCGGCTCGGGGCCAGTGTGCGAATCATCGGATGTGTGGCCACTTTGGAAGTGAGACGACCAAGAGTGTTTCCAACAGCGATGGGTCGTAGTCCGCCATCCTTCTTCCTTAGCGCTGTCAGATTTGATGAAAATAGAAGCTCTCTCACACTAGGAGGAATATCACCAGAGATGATTTTTTTCACAAAGTCTAGACAGGGCAGAGACGAGATTATGACCTGCTTCAGTTATCGCAAAGGATTTCAAATCTAGCAAATGTCCAGGTCGTAAGTTTAAGCTCAATTTTTATTTTTATGACAGAATAAGAGCAGTAAATTTGTAGACGCAGCAAGGTTCAATGGTGCTGCAACTGTATATAGGTTTATCTTCTTACTAAATTATTGTGTAATAGCACATTTATTTAAAGTATTTCCTACTTTTAAGGGTCTGCTGTGTGCATTAGTGAGCAAATTAATTGAGCGAGAAGTTCGACCAATTTAAATCTATCACATTCACTACAAGGTGATATAGTTTGTGACAGAATAATTCCCCCCCCCCCCACCCCCACACACACTTCATTAGTTTCTGAATTTCTATGAGATACGAGTCCAAAAAAGGGCGGCTTTTAGTCTAACTCCTGCTGCGGGCTGTTGGGACTTTATTTAAACATCTTAATTAGTATTCTTACCTTTTATCACATCTGCCATCTCAAGAGCCTCTTAGCTATATTTGGTACAATTATAACCAATAGTTTTGGAGGCTAACCATGAGACTGTTGAATCTAATAGACAGATATAATTAATTCTTTGTAAGTAAAAGAGTATAATTTCACATATGAATGAATGGTTTTATTCTATACTGATATAAGGGAAGTGTTTCTGTCTGTTTGTGTGTCCATTACTTTTAGACGTTTAAATCTAGGAATATAAAATATAGCAGAAATAATCCCCTATCAATGCAGATTGTCCTAAGGGGAGAGTATGAAAATACATCTGCGATTTTAACAAGTTTTTTTTAAATTAAAGGACATGCAATTCTACCGTTTCTTAAAATTGGAGAAAATTTTGATCATTTGGATTTTTATGCCAAATTTGATGCAATTCTAACCAATAGTCTTTGGAACCTATAAGTGATTATTATTACAGTAAAACTCCTCATATTCAAAGTAATGCATATCGAGATTCTTAATGTGTGTGTGTGTGTGTTATTTACTAAGGAGTCATCACTTATTAAGGCCAAAACAAATCGACGATAACGGTTTATGAGAATAGATTGACAGTTGAATGATGATGAATATTAGGAGAGGATTGAAAATCTCCATATAGCACCCACTCAAAATAACAGCCAACCCAGAAATAGCAATTCTTTCCCCTTTGTCAGAAACATTGCTCAACTAAAGCACAAAATAGGGAGCAAACAAGAGTTATGAGGCTACCGAAAGTAAACCTATGATCCACTTTCTACTATTATTATGATATTCTACTATTGTTGTGATATTCTCCATGCCATCAGCGTGAAGATAAGCATTTTTTTCTTTTTCTTTTCTCTTACTTTTTTGGCCACTCATATATAACTCCTCTAAATTCTAATGTGTATTATTTGAATGTACTTAATTCTGTGTTTGACTTAAATGTGTTTAATTCTTGATATATATCTATATATACTGTCTTATTGTCTGTCTATTGATTTCACACAAGTAATTCCTGAACTCACACGCTGGCCTGAAGTTATGGCTGTCTTTCTCTTATTTGTACTTACTTGTGAGAGGGAAACTTATCATCAACTTTCTGTTCCCTCTGGAATCTCGAACAAAATATCCGGTTTGCAAATCTACGATTGCTTAAGAAGTAGATAGGTTCTGCTTATCGCCGGCCTTTGCATTCCTTCTTTGTCTATTAGCCAGGCACAGAGGTACCAGTGTTGGGACGCCTCAAAACACCCAGAGCCTGGCCTTGTTTCCTTACTAGGACAATAAATGCCGTTTCTCTTTCTCTCTAATTGGGCAACTAGGGGAAGGTTTTTCCGTCACTAAGTCTTACATGACCAGTCTGGGTCGCTCTTGTTCTGACAGGTTGAGGGTACAGGTTAGACAGTTTGTCTGGCTGCTGTTTCCGACTGACAGGACAGGAGTCCAAACTCTTAGGTAGCGCTAAGAACGGCTGCGTCATCATCAGTTGCATAATACTGTGGGTAGTTGTACATGCCATGTCGCGCATGGAAAGGGACCCTACAGTTATCTCCGGTGGGCTTTCTCGAGGCCACAACCTCCCATAGACCAGGTTGTGACTAATGGACTGGTTGTGTGAGCTTATTGGCACCTAACAAGCCCTCACCTTGCCCACCCCACTCTATATCAAAACAAACATGTCATTGCAAAAAAATCAAATCAAACCTAAACCAGACACCCAACAAAAAACACCTTCGCCTCTGCCCTTGAGGCTCGCATTCACAAATATCGAGGGACTTAGAACCAACATCAACGATGTAGAAACCTTTCTCCTGACAAACTCCCCGGATATCCTAGCACTAAGTGAAACAAACCTTCAATCCTCAATCTCCTCTCACCACTTTGACATGACTGACTACCTCCCACTCTACTATAAAGACTCTGACAAACATATGCACGGGCTAGAAGTTTATGTTCAGAACACCCTCCCCCTGACTAGAGAACATAGGTTAGAATCAGATTACCAAGACTACATGTGCTTTAGATTGACTATACATCACAGTGTTAGGTACTTATATTTCTTATATCGTTCCCCTTCGATCCAGGACTGTACCCTGCTAAACTCTGTCTCTGAAAGCATAGATAGAGCACTCTCACTTGACTCAATGCTCAGATACATGCATTTGGGGATTTTAATGCAACCCACCTTGACTGGTTGGGATTCTCCAGCCTTACTGACACAGCCGGCAACAAAGTATAATTTCTCCTTAGCTCACTCCATCTCTCAGACTGTTGATTTCCCAACCCACATCCCCAATCAGCAAGCCTCACTTCTAGACCTGTTCTTGACCTCAATGCCCGAGGCTTGTGTGATGAAAGCTCATAGCCCACTCGGGAATGCTGATCACATTGTGCTAATGATTCATATCACCCTAAAAACTCGTCTAAAAGCTGATTTTGAGTCAATCAGAGATCACATCAGCGATGCCCCATGGAGAGAAACCTTCTCACTCCCTGCTGATCAGTGTGCAAATGAGTTAACTGAATTGGTCAAAGCAGGCATTGAAGCCTATGTCACCATGCAAAAATTCTTTAGCAAGCCCCACTCTTCCCAATGGTTCACCTCAGAATGTGCAGCTGCCATTGCTGAGAGGCAGCAAGCATTCTGTAAATTCGACCGCCATAAGTCAGCTACTAATAGACAGAAATTTATAGACTCAAGAAATAATTGTAAGGCTGTGATAGGTGAAGCAAAGAGAAGATATACTGAGGTAACCAAAAAACGCATTCAGTCACAGAAACTAGGTACTTGCGATTTCTGGAAAATCTACAATAGTGTGGTGAACAACTGATAAGGCTGAACTACTTGCCCAGCATTTCGCCTCAAACTCCACTTTGGACTCAGAAAACCACCCCTCCCCAAATTCCCATTGCAGGCCGAAGCCACACTTGATAACCTGGTCATCACCCCATACCAGGTCAGAGACATCATAAAAAACTTTGACACCTCCAAAGGTTGTGGGCCTGATTTTATACCTGTAATAGTAATAAAGAAATGCTCTGCTGAACTGGCCCCTGTCCTCTCCAAACTCTACAATAAATGCCTAGCTGAATCTTGCTTCCCCGATAGCTGGAAAATTGCCTCTGTGGTACCAGTCTTCAAGAATTCTGGGGATAGAACTGATCCTAATAACTACCGCCCAATCAGTCTACTCCCAATCTTTCCTAAAATCTTTGAACCCTTAATTAATCTAACGATAGTCCGGCACTTAGTTAATGCTAAACTTCTTTCTGACCGCCAGTATGGATTTAGACAAGCACGATCTACTGCAGACATCCTAATGGTCATCTCTGAACGCATGTATCATACACTTGACAAGGCAGGTGAAGCTAGGGCAGTAGCGCTTGATATATCCAAGGCTTATAACAAGGTTTGGCATAAAGGGCTTCTCCTGAAAATACCCTCATACGGTATTACTGGGCAAATACTTAATATAATTAGATCCTTCCTAACCAAAAGAAAGATCCAGGTTGTCCTCGATGGCCGTTCATCTAAGCAACATGACATAAATGCTGGTGTACCCTAGGGATCCATCCTTGGACCTCTACTGTTCCTGATCTTCATAAACGACCTCCCTGATGACACTGAGTCTGAGATTGGTATATTTGCTGACAACACCACACTTTACTCTCATCATGTGGGCAAAACAGACGCGATTATATCCGAGGCAATGGCTGAATCCTTAGAAAATGACCTCCAGGCTGTAGTGGATTGGGGTCATAAATGGTTGGTAAATTTTAATGCAACAAAGACAAAGCTTTTTCTTTCAATAACTACAAGAAACCTTTCCAACCACCGATTGTCATGGCAAATAACACCCTACCTGAGAGTCTAACGTTCAAACTCCTCGGCCTAACATTCACAGGTAACATAAATTGGAACAAATACATAGAAGACATTGCCAAATCTGCTGCAATGAAAGTGGGCTCCCTCTACCCTGCTAGTAAACTTTTTACAGCTGACATTATCCTGTATCTCTACAAAGCCACCATCTGCCCATGCATGGAGTATTGTTGTCACATCTGGGCTGGTGCATTATCCACTAGTCTCTCCCTCCTAGACAAGGTCAAAAAAGAGTCGCCAACTTAATAGGTCCCTCACTATCAACCAAGCTCCAGCCCTTGTCCCATCACCGCAATGTTGCATCCTTGTGCTTGTTTTACAAATGCATTAATGGATTGTTCTCCGATGAGCTGGCTACTCTGGTGCCCACTCAACGTAAATTCACTAGACCAACACGACAATCAGCTAAATCCCATCCATTCACTGTGGAGGTCCTCAGATGCTGAAGAACCTTCTACTCCAATAGCTTCTTTCCTCGTGCTGCTTGTCTCTGGAACTCTCTCCCTGCTCCCTGTTTCCCCGACAGTACCGACATGCAGAGGTTTAAAACTAATGTAAACAGACATCTCGCTACACTGCTCCCAACTTGGGGTGACACCCAAAACCTACACCCTAATACTCAGTAACCCCTTACGTCTACAGTGGTGGCCTGCCTTGTTTGGGGTGAAATATGTAAAAAAAAGAAAAGAAAATCTCATTTGTTTATTTAAAATGCAGTGTTATTGAAGAAATGGAAGGTAGCTAGGAAACCTTGACTGGCATAGAAGCTGTTAAAAAGGTTTTCATCATCATATTCAGTTTAATGTTTGTTTTATATGCTAGCATGTATTGGACGGCTTTAAGAAATTGACTTCCAAAGTAACCTATCTCTGACCAAGTATTTATTTATCCCTGTTTCCTTCAGGTTTATTTTTATCACTTTCTTCCATGTTTACCTGTGAACTGAACCTGCTAATTCAACTATTCTAAATCTACTAACCCAAGTACTCTTATCCATTCTTTCAACGTGGTCATACAATCGAAGTCTACTCTTCCGCACACATCTCCATATACCGTCCAGATTTAATCTTCCTTTAAGGTCATCAGAACTAAGCCTTTCTTCAAGACTCACATTACACATCTATCATATAATTCTTCATATCATTTCTCTCCATGCAACACATGTCCTCAACCCTCACTGGACAAATTTCACTTCCATATATCATCACACTGCATACACAACCTGATAGACTCTTTCCTTGGCTGACAGTGGTAACACTCTGCTGGTTAGTAATGGCGGAAATTTCATGAACTTACTCCATCGAATTCTAATTCTTTCAATCACACTAGCACCTGCTCCAATGGTATCACCAAGGTAACAAAACTTCTCGACAACCTCAATAGCTTTGCCATCCAAATATACTTTCTCCACATCTGAGTTCTCATCCATCTCCATTGTTGTACACTTCTTGCACACAAATGGGTTATCCTTTCTCAACCTACAAGTAATTCCACTGCACTTTTTGTGCACTGAATGCTTACAAGTACTACAAAAAATTGAGTTGCACACAACTCCCTTTCTACAAACTGAGCAGAAAAACTTTCCTCCCTTTGTAAGGTCAGTTTTATAGAAAAAAAAGACTAACATTTAGCCATGACGATTACAATGACACACGTATAGTGCTAAATTGTCTTTCATTGAAAAAAAATTTGGTGCATGTTCAGTGCTTCGGCAATACGGAAAAATTATTTATTAATGAAAACAATATAATGTACTTACTCAGTGGTATTTTATTGTTCAATGTTGAAAAAAGTAGGAAAAATTATCTGCTAGAACTTAAATTACAAGTATTTTTCCATTTTACGTATTATAGCAATCGCCTCCATCTTGTTTCGTTGGACACAAATCAAGGGCATTTCGCGTTATTATCTGCCCTTGCAAATTATCTGCCCTTGATTTGTGTCCAACGAAACAAGATGGAGGTATACTCATCAAAGCGATACGTAAAATGAGAAAAATACTTGTAATTAAAGTTCTAGCGGATAATTTTTCCTACTTTTTTCAACATTGAACAATAAAATACCACTGAGTAAGTGCATAATATTGTTTTCATAAATAAATAAGTTTTCCGTATGGCCGAAGCACTGAACAAGCACCAAGAATTCAAAATGAAATGAGGAAGAAATTAAGAATGCCATTAGAAGAGAAGGAATCATCTTACAACGGTGATTAAAAACAGTTGTGGAATTTATTTGAATTGCACCCATAGTTAATTTGAAATACCTTAAATATCACAGCATATTAAATACATTCTTTATTAGCAATTAAAAATGTTCTTTTATTACATTCTGTGTTATTATGCTTCGGATATTTTTTGAGATGAGGATTGATAATTTGTATTATTCAGACTACCGTTCTCATTTTCGATGTTATTCTCACAATGTTTTGACTGATGTAACCTCCGACCTTCTTCAGGTGCATATTGTTGAACTCAAGAATCTGTACGGATTTTCGAACAGAACCCTTTATAAAATCCACGGGCGTAGCTTGCTTTCATTCTGTCACCCAAGACCGGGAAAAATCTTTTCATAAAACTTCTACCCGGTTATGGCCTTGGGGGAGCTATGAGGGTATAACCTCTTTAAAACTTAAAATATATCCTATTTTGATGAAATTTAAATCATATCTATAAAATTTTTTGGGTGAGACAATGGAAGTGGTCCTGAATCTTTAAGTACTCTCCTAACCTAAGGGAACGAAACCCGCTTTAAAACTTCAAATATATCCTATTTTGATGAAATTTATATATGTATAAAATTCTCTGGTGAAAACAATAGAAGTGGTCCCGAATCTGTACGTTACCCTGTATGTGCCGAATATCTACATGTCCTAACCTTTAAGTGACTCATTGGGACAGAACTCCCTTAAAACTTCAAATATGTATATCTGATTTTAATGAAATCAAAACCATATGCACAAGAAGTGTCTTGTTCAGAGAATTTTCCAATATTTCAGCTTCTTCTGACTATATAATAGTAATCCTCATTCAATCCCGAGCAATGTTGGGTCTTCCTGCTAGTCTTCTATATAAAGTTAAAACGATTTTTCCTCTGTACCTTTCTCAAGAATAGGAAAATAACCACATGCATCACAGGCTACTAAACTCACCACTATATTACGCTTATTCACTCGAGCGTGTTTTAGTAAATTTGTGATTATTTTCTCCAGCTAACACTAGATATTACTTTTGGTCTACCATCTTAGACTCTCCTCAAAACATACTCCATATAGGTGGTAGCAAAAACTTTTTCCCCTAAAACTTCAGTATTAACACTCTCCCCTATTGACACCGGGAACTAATAAACAATGTCTACTTTTCAAAAAAACGTGTCTGTTAATATTTACTATTTGTCTGTTATTAATTTACTACATAATACAAAACATTATGCACATATTTAATGGATGTGCCCTCTAATTCCGCTGACTTTTGAGAATATCGGATTACATTATTTCTACTTATTACGTATACAGTTATACTCATTCCGGTTTTTGGAGAATGCAATTAACAGACATAGTTCCTTAGTGTTTCATTATTCAACATGGCGGCTACAATTTCTTCAGCGACTCGACTTCCGAATTAAGTCAATATATGCCAAGATACTCGTCAGATATCCATAAAGTTGACATTTTTTGAATCCTACACCTTTCACACGCATAATATCCAAAAATTGGAAAAAAATATCGATTTCATTGTATAGAAATGACCCAAAACGTGTGACGGAGGGACCCTAAATTTATTCACCTTCTGGTGGATCGTAAATTAAAAGCATGCCAGCTACAGACTTCGTTTAAGTGACCTATTTTTCAAGAGATTTTATACTCTCTTCCATGACCAAGAGATTATCAATGTAGATCCAAGGCCGAGAGGTTTATGGTTCGATCCCAGTCGATTCACACAATTCTTTATTTTTAACATTGTAAAACTTTTGTCTACGAGGAAGGGGAGGGAACGGAGGACTATTGGCGGGATTTTTTAAATGCAACATTATTATGTAGCAATTCGAAAAGAAATTAATGTAATATGTAGTACTTTAACTATTGTGAATATCATCATTTCTCTTCGAACACACACGGTTTATTAGTGCTCTGCAGGCCTCCATAATTATATTTGTGTGTTTCAGTAGTGCTCAGGAGACATACTCATTTTTCTTTTTTCATTCCTCACAAAAAAAAGGAATTCCTATACCAAAATAACGGGGGTTTTAATAGGGCTCTGTAGGCCTCTTTTATTTTAAAAGTGACCATTATCATAGATAGCGCAGGTGATAAATCAAAAAGAAAAATTCTGGGTAAATACTGGTACCATGGGATGGGCAGGAAGACTCCTACAACTGCGTCTCCTTCCTTCTTTCCTAATTTCACCCTTCAACAATTCTAAACCACAATTATTCTAAACATTAAAATTTCAATTCATTCTTTTATATTTCTCCCGGGCAACACCGGGGCACGGGTCCAGCTAGTTATATATGAAAAGGAACTAATTCTTATCAGAGCAAACAGAAAATCTAATTTAAATTTTAAATGATTTAATAAATAAGTGTGGACTATTATTGATTTGTAATTTTATTCTTTTAGTTTCACACTTTATTGTTATCTCGTTAAACAAACATTCAAGTTTAGCTGCATTTAAATAAAGCAGATGCAATTTTAAAATTATATATTAAGTCTCTGCAAGACATCATTATAATGAAAACTTTAAACTTTTCGTGAACGTCAAAATATGAAGTGATATTCAAAAGTTGGAAATGATAATAGAGTTCTATTGCAAACAATGACCGTTTCAAGTTGTTTAGTTGAATCATAGTTCTAAGTCGTCATCCGAATCCCATTCAGATTTGACATGTGAGGACGCATTAAAATCAACTTGAAGATCGTAAATAAAATCAGGATCAGTTGACTTTTTTTGATTCTTTAAAAAAGACTCTTCCATAATAGATTTCTTTTTCGATAGACCGTCATCGTCCAATTTATTCAGATCTTCCTCGGCATCGGTTGGACTACTTTCTGCTTTAATTCTTTTCAGGCTTTCTTCAATCGTGTAACCAAGAAGAGTCTCTTTGAGAATGGTAAGCAAATGCTCCAGCTGAGGGCGCGGAATACAATGGATATATTTTTGATGCCGTGGATTGTTTCTCAATTCCTCGGCAATAGTCTCTATTTTCGATTTGTTGCTAAAGCAGCGGAGAGGCATCGTTCGTCGCCTTATCTTCTCGTTTTCTCCGGTAGAATAAATAAGGATAAGTGAAGGAGGATGAATTCGAATTCCACATTTCTTACAGATTATTTTCGGTGATTCCATTATCTGAAAAAGAAAATACATAAACTATATTGTATATTTTTAAAAGCTTTTGTTCATCCCAAACAAGGCACATTGCTACTGAGGTATAAGGGGCTACTATCATAGGGGCCAGATTTGTAGGATGGAAATCTGGGTGTAGAGTTTGGCAGCAAAGTGTTTGTTCACATTATATTTAAATGTCTGCATGTTGGTACAGTCGGGGAAAACAGGGAGCAAGGAGGAAATTCCAAAGGCAAGCGGTCCTAAGAAAGTAGAAAATCTTCTGGCATCTAGAGACCTCTACAGAAAAGGGGTGGGATTTTGCTGCTAGTTGGGTGGTTCGAGGATATTTTCATTGAGGGGGTACAGTAGTTCATTGCAGTACATTGTAAAACAAATACAAGGATGCAATACTGCGGCCATGCAACAGGGGCCGGGGCTTGGCAGACAGTACAGGACCTATTCGGTTAGAAATTCTATTTTACGCTCTGTCCAAGAAGGGGAGGCTAGTGGTTGGTGCGCCACCCAAGATGTGCCAACAATACTCCATGCACAGGTGAATGGTGGCATTATAGAGATATAGGATACTGGAAGATTTGAGAAGTTTTCTAGCCCGGTAAAGGGAGCCTATCTCATTTACAACAGACTTGGCAGTATCGTCTATGTATTTATTCCAATTTATGTTGCCTGAGAATTTGTACACATGTACAACATCACTCTCACATCACACACAGAAAATAAATATTGTTTTTGTTAACCCCACTTCATGGATCCACCATTGGAAATTATGGCAAGCCTACTCTTTGCTACAAATATGGAAATGCTATGCTGCAAAAATAACGTGTTTGGGTAATCAAAAATTAATACAATGGAGGTCAAACAGAGAGTATTTATACTTAACTAGTAGTACTACCTAACTGTTGGAATTTTAATGAGTTAATTTGATGCTTTTTAATATTACAATCCCTGCTAAAAATGTAATTCTAATTTTATGTTATGCAGGCTTATTATTGTGTAGACAAGAATTATTTACAGTTTTACTGAAAGCAAACAAGTATTAATTTTTTTTAGATGAGGATTGATAATTTGTATCAATTGGACTACTGTTCTCACTTTGGATGTTATTCTCACAACGTTTCGGCTAATGTAACCTCCAACCTTCTTTAGTTGCATCTTATCGAACTTGGGAATCTGTACGAAATTTAGAACAGAACCATTTATTTAATCCACGGGGCTAGCTTGTTCTCGTTCCATCAGCCATGACCGGGTAGAACTCTTCAGTAATTCTTAATTGTATTCTGAGTATCGCCCGTACTGAGGATTGAATCTTTAACTGCCAGAAGACTGTCACTTAGAACTGATTATACCTAGTGCTTTTATCCGTTGCACTGTACAGATTCCCGAGTTTGACAGTTGGAGGTTACATCGGCCGAAACGTTGTGAGAATAACATCCAAGATGAAAACAGTTGTCTGAATAATATAAATAATACACCAAAACAAGTAGTTTTCAAATTCTTTCTTAATTTAAAATTTTCAAATTTTTAAAGCTTTTAACGAAACGAAAATAATAATAAAAAAATATTTTGATGATTAATTTACATGCTACAAATAATTATGATTTTTGTGATTACTTTAGAATTTACTTGATAATGACGGAAGCATGCCCTTCATTAACCTCAACTCTAACCCCAAGCCTTGTATGGCGATTGAGACTCTAAATTCATGTACAGATTGTACGGCAGTCAAAATGGTAGCCATTTACAAACTAGTTTCCAAAAGATGAGAACATTTGAAAATGTGAAATAAAATTATACTACTTGTTTGTTTTCTCACTAAAACATGAAATATTACTTTACTACAAAAGAAAAAGTTTGCATTAGAATCGCGTGTACATTATTTCGCAAGGATTGTTATGTGAAGCAGCAGCAGCATCACAAAAGTCAAACAAAACACATATACTTATGTATTACTTACACATATACTTCCAACAGAGCGCATATACTTAAACAGAAATCAGACGGTACTTAACTTTAGAGTTAACCACTCCAGTAATTAGTACCTAACCTATGGAATTTTAATTAGATAATTTTAATACATCAGAAAGTGATAAATAAAACAGGTTATAAAGAAACAGGTACATACGTTTATTTAACAGTAGCTGTATGAACCCGGCATTGCCTGGGAATCTTTTTACTTTAATTTTTATTTCAATCATTGTCCCCACCCCTTTTTGTTGGTCATTTCTGTTAATTCGTTGAAGGAAATATTTACGTTATTAAGAAGATAATTTAATGAAGGAATATATTTCATTAAAAAAGTTTTGCAATAAAATTGATAGCACATCGAACAGAATTTTGAAATTAAAAATCCCACGAATAGTTTTAGGTTTGTTTTAGTTTTTAAATAATCAAATAGATAGGGTATGAAAGAATATATATGTCTTTAAAAACAGCTGTTGTGTGCCATCGCTCTTTTAAAAATTTCTGAAGTTTAATCATGGTACCTTTTAGTCATTACATTAATCGACAAAAATTATTTAACATTATAATATACTTTAAAAACAGTTAATTTCAAAAGTTAGGGTTGAACGTAAATTGCCACAGAATGATGTTGTTGACAAATGTTGTTGACTGACAATTTTATATAGATGAAATGAAATTAAAAAAAAGAACAACTTTCGGAAACATAGCCCTCCTTTCAGATAGGTGAAAGGGTATAAAGCCTGTAAAAATGTTTCTGATTTTTATTTTTTACCTACACTCATAACTATCAACTATTCAAGTTTCTTGAAATAAATGCTGACAATTTTATTATATCGATGAAAAAAAAGAAAAGAACAATTGTTGGAAATATAGCCCTCCGACTATTGAATTTGGTTAGGTTGGTGGCTTGCAAAAACAGTGCATGTTTTTGTAAACCTAACTTGAGCTGAGATCTGGTAACACTGTAAGGCACAAATTAGAGTCTCTATTTACTTGCCTTCCCACGAGGGTAGAGTTAGACACAAGGTCGGTTTTAATGTGGGGTATCCATTCCCCAAAAAGGGGCACTCTGGATTGGGACAATAACAAAAATTGCCTCAGTCTAGAAGAATTTCTTCTTCACTGACCGAGGACAGAAAAGATGAAGTGTAGTATCAGAACAGATACTACACTTTGCTCCAAGTAAAAAAACCGAGTAGTAGAGTACTGTCAATGCTGTGACTCAATGAGCCACTTTAGTCAATTTGAACAAGCGAAAGGTTTGTAAGTAACAATGGAAACATCAATTACTTAGTCTGGTCTCTAAAAGTAGCTCAAAAGTGTTTGCTAGCTGGAGCTGTCTCAGTCAACTTAATAAATAGAAACGGTGTGTAAGTAACAATGAAAACACCAAGCTACTTTGGTTAACTGTATAAGCAGCCTCAACTGAACTCAACAAATGAAAGGCCCAAAAAGACAACACAACATGAAGGCAGGCCATAAAATGATTTGTCAAAAAGAATGATACAATAATCTAGTTATTAACCACTAACGGGACCAGAAATTGACTAATGAACCATAAGAAAAAAAAAGCATAAATGTTTGTTTTTGTAAGTAAATTAATGTATGTAACACACAAAAAAAGGAAAACGAATAAAACGAAAAAAAATATATAACAATTTAAATTTGATAAAAATAAAACGATTAATGAATAATAATAATAATTAATAATAAACCTTTTAATACACAAGTATTTGTTAATGTTGGATAATGACCCTGTGGGACTGGACACATCTTGAAGTGGACGCATGTGTGAGGGATCGTTTGGTTTGGCTTGCGCGATTTAGTGCGGGTGGACCCATACGGTCGAGTGCAAAATAAACTGGTTCTCACAGTCGGAGCTCACAAGCGTTGACAGGGTCACCACATTGACGAGACCTCAAGTCAAGGGTCAAGGTGCACCTGCGCATAGGGGTTCTGTGACGTCACAGGTTTTTGTGTGGGAAGCAGAGTTTTGCCAGTCTGGGTTTTGAAAGCGGGCCGAACGGACGATTTCTCTATGTCGTCCTCAAATGAAAAATGGGAATTTATTTCCCTAAGTGAATACAGGCATGAGATTTCTTCCCCCCCCCCTCCTCGAATGGCTAAGAATTTAAGCTAGGAAGTAACTACGATAAAGTAGGAATTTGGTCCTTCCCTCAACGTTAGTGAAGCATCTCCAACAGCGACGATAACTGACGCCTGAAATAAAATAATCAAAAGTTTAAAAGATTGCTTGTCTCGTGAAAAGTGGTATGACGGTTTTGTTGCAGACACAGCGAACGGCGATGTTCACGGCAGTACAGAAACGAAGAGAGAACTCAACCACTAGACGACACCCCTCCACCCGACGAAAGAAGAAAAGGTAGAGAAACTAGACGACATCGAGACGACACCCCTCCACGCGACGAGGAAAGAGAGAAAGTACGAGAAATTAAAAGATATGCAACATATACATTTTTGGTGTTAAAAATGACCAGTTGTTTAAGCGAGAACTGCCACGCCCCATCCCGGGACGGGTATACAAAGCGAGAACTGCCACGGCCCATTCCAGGACGGGTACACAAAGCGAGAACTGCTACGGCCCATTCCGGGACGGCTATGCAACATTAAGAATCAATAAAAATAACAATAAAATAATGTTTAAGTCACCTTTCTCTCTCAGTTGCTATTTGTCTATGTAGGTCATGGTTTATCTATTTTAAAATAAGAAAATGATACTCTGAATGTATCTCTATCTCTCTGTTGATGTTTTTATTTTAAATGTAAAAAAAGTCCCAAGTTGGAAATAAAAGGAAAGGAAACGTATCATCTGTAAGTAAGGCGATTATTTGTAATAAACTTTGTTGTCTTACAAAATGATGTTTTAATTGAAGCTTATTTATTACGATATTGAAAGACTTTAAAGTTTGTAACTAAATGTAACTATGTGTGCAGCGAATCCTCCCCCCCTCTCTTTCTTTTTGTCTATCTCTATCTCGCTACGTTTTTATTTTAAATTAGCAATTGTAAACCAAATTCAAAAGAAAATTGCTTATGAGTATGAACCTTATTTAGGCAACCATTTGTAAAAATAATCTGAAAGAGGTGAGCAGAAAATGTATTACTTTATTTACTGAAAAGGGCAAATTTCTTTATAGAAAGCGTAATTCATAAAGTAATCTTTTAAATTAGCAAATTATGGATTAATTTTGTAAATATTATTTTAAAGGATAATTTAAATATTATGGCATCTTTTTCTTTTGTACTGATTGACATCTGTGCCACAAAAGTCTGTCTCCACCCTAACAGTTTTCTTAGTTGGAATAAGTATTTTCAGAAAATGAAACTGAAATAAAATATATTTGTGCCAATAGCATGAGTAAAAAACTAACAAAAAAATAGGCTAGCCTGAATCAAGTAGCGATATGACAGACACATTGCTATTTGGGTCCGACTTTGAAAATCCAACTGACTTAATTTTATAGAGTAGATAATAACTAAAAAAAACTGATTGATGGTAAGGATGGTAGGTCTTAAATAATAATATAATAATAAAGACTACCTCCATTTAAAATTTCAGGGTGGCATAGACCTCATTTTGATACAGCAACAAAGATAACACAATCCCAACCATGCAACCCCATTTACATAGTTTTGTTTAAAAAAATTATTTTTAAACGTATTTCACCATTTCATTTTTTTAACGTATTTTTTAAAAACGTATTTCACCCCAAACAAGGCAGGCTGTCACTGTAGACGTAAGGGGTTACTGAGTATTAGGGTGTAGGTTTTGAGTGTCATCCTAAGTTGGGAGCTGTGTAGCGAGATGTTTGTTTACATTAGTTTTAAACCTCTGCATGTCGGTACTGTCGGGGAAACAGGGAGCAGAAAGGGAGTTCAAGAGGCCAGCAGCACGAGGAAAGAAGCTATTGGAGTAGAAAGCTCTCTGGCATCTGGGAACCTCCATAGTGAATGGATGGGATTTTGCTGATTGTCGTGTTGGTCTAGTGAATTTACGTCGAAGGGGGGCACCAGAGTAGCCAGCTCATCGGAGCATAATCCATTGAAGTATTTGTAAAACAAGCACAAGGATGCAACATTGCGGTGATGGGACATGACTGGAGCTTGGTTGATAGTGAGGGACCTATTAAGTTGGCGACTCTTTTTTGGACCTTGTCTAGGAGGGAGAGACTAGTGGATGATGCATCAGCCCAGATGTGACAACAATACTCCATGCATGGGCGGATGGTGGCTTTACAGAGATACAGAATAATGTCAGGTGTGAAGAGTTTACTAGCAAGGTAGAAGGAGCCTACCTTCTTTGCTGCAGTCTTGGCAATGTCTTCAATGTATTTGTTCCAATTCATGTTACCTGTGAAGGTTAGGCCGAGGAGTTTGAATGTTGAACTCTCAGGTAGGGTGTTATTTGCCATGGCAATCGGTGGTTGAAGAGGTTTCTTGTAGTTGTTGAAGGAAAGGAGCTTTTAATTTTGCCTCTTTTTTTACTTCACACAATTTAAAATCGATATAAATGGAGGGTTATTCGTTTAAAAAAAATAATAGTTCTTCACAATGATTTTGATAGGTGAGATTAGTGAGACAAAGAAAAAGCTGCTTATTAAAATAACAATCCTACGACAGATTTTCAATTTTTATAGCTTGCAAATAGGAGCTAGTAAATGGTGATTTAGAAAACAATCCTGCTTGACTTCGCCAAGCTGTTTTACTAACTTCATTAGTCCAGCCGTTGACTTGATCAGCTGTTAATAATGTTACAGCCACTTCGTCTGACTGACGACTAACTTTAGCAGTCGACTCTACCAACCCAGATACAATTCAACTCTCTAGCTGCATCCTGATCATCATACTCGACCAGCTCTAAACTGAGCCCATTAACCAACGTCTCTTTTCCTGACCAGTTTCTTGCGATCTATTAATCCTTTTCAGGACAATTCATAAACTATAACACTTGCCATCCATTTGTCTTTCTCGAGGAGAAATTGTCGTTTTCAGAAAAATTTCCTTTACACCTCACCAAGCTGTGCTCCGACTGCAGTGCAACGTCAACATTCGACCATTATTACTGAAGTGACACTCAACACCAACATTCCTGCAACACCCTGATTACCAGAATACCCTAATTGTTAATAATCATTTCCATTATTCTTAACTTTTCATTTTTTATTTACTTAATGCATTTCTGATTAATGTTTTCTGAACCATACAATTTGCATTAAAACAAAAAATTAATCCCGGGTCACGTTGGGTACATTAAATTAACTTCACTTTTTCTATTACAGTACATACTTTTAGAGGCTTATAAATACCTTGGTGCAAAAAAAAAAAGCTTCACTACTTTCGAAAGGCATAGCTTTTTCATTCTTGAATTAGTAGACTCTCTTTTTTCGAACAGTAAAAAGCCACTGTGATCATAAACACAATTTCTCACACATTCTTTACTTGCAGTTTTCACATTTAAAAACTCATAATTTCTTTTCATTTATTTATTTTCTTCTTTCCCTTACATTTTTTTTTCCACAAAATGTAACAAACTTTTGACTTCATAAATGATCCTCAAGCAAAACAAAAACAGCTTCTAGTTACATGCAATTTTTGATGACACGCAGACGACATAGAAACCTTTATTGATTAAGATAGCAGTTTACACTGTTGCTATGGTTACAAGATTTGGGAAAAATGTTGCAAATATTTTATTTTTTATCTGTTATGACAACTGCATACTATTGAAAGTGCTTGCAAATTCAATGGATTCTTTCTTTAAATAAATACCTTATTTAAACATGGTTACATTACACATGGACATCTTCTTCCCAGGCATTATGGCCTCCTTACGGATGGGGGAGTTTACAGCCTGTACTAATGTTTTAATTTTTATTTTTCACATACGCTCATAACTATCTACTATTGAAAGTGTTCGCAAATTCAATGAATTTAAAAAAATAAATACCGTATTTGAAAATTGTTACACTACGCATGGACATCTCTCTCTCTCAGGCATTACCACCTCCTTTCAGATAGGGGAGAGGGTATAGACACTGTAAAATTTTTTGAAATTTTAATTTTTTTTTTACTTATGCTCATAACTAACTACTATTGAAAGTGTTCACAAATTCAATGAATTCTTTCTTTAGATGAATACCGTATTTAAAAATTGTTACATTACATACGAACATTTTTCTCCCAGGCATTACTGCCTCCCTTCTGATGGGGGAGGGTTCATAGCCTGTAAAAATTGTCAATTTTTATTTTTTACTTTGCTCATAACTATCTACTATTGAAATTGTTTGCAAATTCAATGGATTCTTTCTTTAAATAAATACTGTATTTGAAAATTGTTACATTATGCACAGAAATATTCCCCCAAGGCATTACCACCTCCTTTTGGATGGGGGGAGAGGTATACAGCCTGTAAAAATGTTTCAGCTTTTTATTTTTTCTTATGCTCATAACTATCTACTATTGAAAGTGTTTGCCATTTCAATGGATTCTTTCTTTAAACAAATACCATATTTGAAAATTGTTACATTGCGCTCAGACATCTTCCTCCCAGGCATTAACCTTTCCTTTCGGATTGGGGGAGGGGTTTATAGCCTGTTGTCTGAGTCGTTTTAATCCATGGGAAAGTGACAAGTCTAACAAGGATATTTAGAGGCAAAATTTATTTCTTCGGTTCTTTAGACTATGCATCAGTTTTTCATGATTCTGCTATGGCTGTTGTATCCTCTTTTTCTTATATTACCACACGAACTTACGCTTACTGTTAGAATAAAAAAACAAGACTTTTGTCTTATTTTGAATTCACCACCACTTTCAAGGGTTACGGGAGGTCATCCTTCCAGGCATTACCACCCCCTTTCAAAAAGGGAATGGGTTTCTTGGCTGTCGTCTGTGGAGATCTCATCCATGAAGGAGTGTCAACGTAATCAACAAGGACATTTTCAAGCGTAATTGATTTTAATTGGTTCCTTAGACTATTGACTGTTAACCAGACTGTTACGCCCACTGCATGCACATCTTTTATGTCTTTATTTTCTTCTTTCTTATATTGCCATCTGACTTAGGGTTACTGTTCAGATACAAAAAAATACATACAGCGCTTTTTCATTATTTCAAATTCATCCCAACGTTAAAAGGTAACTGGAGGCCATCCTCACAGGTATTACCACCTTTTTTCGGTGGGGGATGTATTTCATCTGCGAAATTCCCTGAAGGAATGTCGATGGAACTGACCGGAATATTTTGAGTTGAAATGAACTTTTCTTGGTCCCTTAGACTATAAATTGACTTTCCACAGTATCATTACGTAGTTTCCATCTTTTTAAAAATGATTTTCTCCCGAATTTATGGATAATGATAGGATCACTGGAGAGCGTGTATTTTTACCTATTATCTTCCTTCTAGTGTTTGTGCATAGATCCCCCCCCCCTCAACTTTTTTGCTTTTCGTAATTATGAAATAATACTAATGTTTAAATGTTATTTATGAATAAAATACTTACAGGACACTACAATTAATAATTATAGCTAAGAAAAAAATCAAGCAAAAATATTTGTATGGGGTTCAGAGGTGGAAGCTTGAATTTCCTGTCTTCTTCGATTGTCCCGGGCAACGCCCATGCACGAGTCCTGCTAGTTAATAAATAAAAAAAATAATGATGGTTGTTTTTTGTTGTGTTGGCATATCTTTTTAAAATCACCTTATTATAAAAGCTACAAGTATTTTTTTTAATTAATTATGATTATCTTTTTTTTTGTCTTCTTTTAATTGCATTAAAAAATTTTTTTTTTTATTCACCCCAAACAAAGTATATTGCCACTGGAACGTAAGGGGTTACTTTGATAGGGACCAGATTTATAGAGGGGTGGGTGGGTACCTAAGTGGAGAGTTAAGCAGCAAGATGTTTCATCACATTACATTTAAATTTCTGCATGTCGGTATGGTTGAGGAAACAAGGATGGAATTTCAAAGGCAAAGAAGCTATCAGTAGGAAATTTTCCGTCATCTAGAGACCTCTACAGGTAGGATATTTCTGCTAGTCGGGTGGTTCGAAATTATTTTCGTTGAGGGGTGCAGTAAGTTCATCAGAGCACATTCTGTGGAAGAACTTGTAAAACAATAATAGGGATGCAACACTGCGGAAATGTGATAGGGACTGGAAGTTGGCAAACACTGTAGGACCTATTAGGTTACAGACTTTGTACCCTGTTCCAGAGGGAGAGGCTAGTGGTTGCTACACCAGCCCAGATGTGGCAACACTATTCTATGCATAGTAAAATGGTGGCTTTATAGAGATATAGGATACTGGCAGATGTGAAAATTTTTCTAGCCTGAAAGAGGGAGCCTAACTTCTTTGCAGCACACTTGGCAGTATCTTCTATGTATTTATTCCAATTCATGTTTCCTCAGAATGTTAGGCCAAGGAGTTTGAACATTGGACTCTCGGAAAGGGTCCTATCGGCCATAGCAATTAGTGGTAGGACACGTTTCTTATAATTGTTAAAGGAAAAGAGTGTTGTCTCAGTAGCATTGAATGTGACCATCCACTTTTGGCCCCATTCTACTACAGACTGGAGGTCATTTTCTAAGGATTCAACCGTTGGATTTGCCCATATGTCGAGAACAGAGCATAGTGTCATTAGCAAATACACGAGGGAGGTCGTTTATGAAGATCAGGAATAATAAAGCTCCAAGTATCGACCACCTGGGACACACCCACATTAATGTGGTGTTATTTGGATATACGGCCATTGAGAACGACCTGGATCTTTCTTTTAGCTAAAAAGGATCTGATTATATTAAATATTTGTCTAGTAATATCATACCCATTCCTGAGAAGACCTTCATCCCAGACCTTGTCAAAAGCCTGAAATATATCAAGTGCTACTGCCTTAGCTTCACATGCCTTATCCAATGTGTGGTATATGTGTTCAGAGATGACTGTTTGAATATCTGCCGTAGAACAGGATTGCCTAAATTTATGCTGTTGGTCAGACTGGAGTTTAGCATTTTCCAGGTGGTGAACTATCATTAGAGGAATGATTCAAAGATTTTAGCGAAGAACAACGGGAGGAGACTTATGAAGCAGTAATTTTGTAGGTGAGTTGTTGAAAACTGGTATCACTGATGGTAATTTTTCTAGCTATCAGGAAAGCAAACGTCATATCTTTAAATTATTTATTCATAAATGAAATTAAATTCCATTTACAAATTAGGCACGACATATTTTTAATTTTGAGAAAAAAATGAAGCTTTAAACTACAAGGATTTACTGAATAATTAGTGGAATTTATAACTTTTTATTTATTTTGAGAAGATTAAAAAACAAAACATTTATTTGTTTTATGATTCTGAATTTTTTTAGATGAGGATTGATAATTTTTTTATTATTCAGACTACGATTCTCATTTTGATAATTATATTCACAACGTTTCAGCTGATATAACCTCCAACCTTCAGGTGCATCTTTTCAAAGTTGGGAACCTTATGTCGGACTCGGGAACTTGGGGCGTAATTTTGAACTGAATCCTTTATTTAATTCACAGGGAAGATTGTTCTCATTCTCTCAGCCATAACAAGGTAAAAGTGTTAATCTACATATTTTCAGCTATTATCGCCTGCAGTAAGAATTGAATATTCAAACCCCAGAAAACTCTCACTTAGAAGTAATTGTTTCTCAACGCTTTTAACCATTACGTCATGGGTCCATAATGGGTTTGCTTTGGTTTACAGCATATCAACAATTTATAGGTTATTTAATGCTGAATAAAGTTGTCTAATTTATATAGTTTTTTTTTAGTTTTTTTTAAAAAACATATTTCACCCCAAACAAGGCAGGCTCACTGTAGATGTAAAGGGTTACTGAGAATTAGAGTGTAGGTTTTGGGTGTCACCCCAAGTTAGGGGCAGTGTAGTGAGATGTCTGTTTACATTAGTTTTAAACCTCTGCATGTTGGTACTGTCGGGGAAACAGGGAGCAGAGAGGGAGTTCCAGAGGCCAGCAGCACGAGGAAAGAAGCTATTGGAGTAGAAGGCTCTTGAGCATCTGAGTACCTCCATAGTGAATGGATGGGATTTAGCTGATTGTCGAGTTGGTCTAGTGAATTTACGTCGAGTGGGCACCAGAGTAGCCAGCTCATCGGAGCACAATCCATTGAAGTATTTGTAAAACAAGCACAAGGATGCTACATTGCGGCGATGGAACAGGGGCTGGAGCTTGATGGATAGTGATGGACCAATTAGATCAGAGACTCTTTTTTTGTACCTTGTCTAAGAGGGAGAGACTAATGGATAGTGTACCAGCCCATCGGAGCACAATCCATTAATGCATTTGTAAAACAAGCACAAGGATGCTACATTGCGGCGATGGGACAGGGGCTGGAGCTTAGTTGATAGTGAGGGACCTATTAAGTTAGCGACTCCTTTTTGGACCTTGTCTAAGAGGGAGAGACTAGTGGATAATGCACCAGCCCAGATGTGGCAACAATACTCCATGCATGGGCAGATGGTGGCTTTGTAGAGATACAGGATAATGTCAAGTGTGAGGAGTTTACCAGTAGGATAATTATTTATATTTATAGAATACATTGCTCTTAGAATACAGTGATTTTAGAACACATTGCTCTTTGAAACCATTACTCTTTGAGAAGAACAACACTCAAGCTGGAAAAACTCTGATAATCCTTTAAGCCACAGACCCATATCACTAGTTTTGTGTTGTTTGAAATGAAGTTGTCAAATATAATTCCATATGTAGGGCAATTATTTATATTCCTAGAATACATTGCTCTTAGATGACCAGAATACATTGCTCTCAGAATACATTGGTCTCTGTTCTCAATGCCTTCTAGTATCTATTTGGGGAGAAAAAATAAAAATAGAAATAAAAAGGAGAAATAAGGTTTTGACTTTTTGAATAATAGGTTGGGAATGAACTTATAGCTACTAGGGCAAGACGTGACCAGTCGATTGATCGGATCGGGCTTCTCCGACCTCCTGTCTAGCCAAAGTAAGGGCCGAAGTAATCAGGCCACAGACGGCTCAGTAACCAGAATCCCATCCTAAAACATCATGGGTCGCCACCCACAGCCAACAGGTAGGCTTCTTTTCTTTGCATGGGGTTGCAGTCGGCAAATTCGCAGCTCCTGTCGACAGGGCAATCATCGGTCCATGAAGAAAATAACTAAAAAAACAACCCCAGTAATGACCTAAAGCGTTGGTTAACAAACAGTTCTGGAGGGTGAAGGTTCCATCCTTACTATAGGTGATACTAAGAAAAACAGTAATTAACACCTTTACCGGTCATAGCTGGTGCGGAATGAAAACAATTTATTCCCATGGAATATATTAAATGTTCAGTTGCTGGAGCAACCCGTAGTTATTTCATACCAAAATCAGTCTGCCAGAGTATAAGTCATTGTTGAGGTGGCTTATTCTCTGTTGGGCTGAGGTATGGTCCTGTGCAGTTCTAGGTCAACCTTTCCAGGCTTTACCTTCTCACCCTTTGAGAAGGAGTTAGTTCATTACTAATCACATAAGGCGCCCCTACCGGGGAATGCCGACGAGGCTACCCAGGCAATATTTTGGTCGGCCAGAGTGCTCTTCCTCTATGGCGCTGGCTTTTCAAATCCTAATTTCCCGACCTTGTGTCACATCTTCTTGTCGTTGGAGGGAGATAAGCTCCCTTTATCGTGCTAGAAAACTTCTCACCCCTATATCTCTACAAAGCCACCATCCGCCCATGCATGGAGTATTGTTGTCACATCTGGGTTGGTGCACTATCCATTAGTCTCTCCCTCTTAGACAAGGTACAAAAAAAAGAGTCTCTGATCTAATTGGTCCGTCACTATCCATCAAGCTCCAGCCCCTGTCCCATCGCCGCAATGTTGCATCTTTGTGCTTGTTTTACAAGTACTTCAATGGAATGTGGTGCTCCGATGAACTGGCTACTCTGGTGCCCCCCCTCGACGTAAATTCACTAGACCAACTCGACAATCAGCTAAATCCCATCCATTCACTGTGAAGGTCCCCAGATGCTGGAGAGCTTTCTACTCCAATAGCTTCTTTCCTCGAGCTGCCGGCCTGTAGAACTCGCCCCCTGCTCCCCCAACTGTACCGACATGCAGAAATTTAAAACTAATATGAACAAGCATCTCGCTGCACAGCTCACAATTTAGGATGACCCCCCCCCCCAAAAAAAAAACAAACAAACAAAACTTTCACCCTAATTCTCAGTAGCCCTTACGTCTACTGTGGCAACTTGCCTCGTTTGGGGTGAACTAAGTTAATAAACAAAAATAAAAAAAATAACTTCAGTTCGAAATTTCGTTCAGGTTCCCCGAGTTCGACTAGAAGGTTTCCAAGTTCGAAAAGTTACACCTGAAGAAGGTCGGAGGTTAGATCGGTCGAAACGTTGTGAATATAACGCCCAAAATTAGAATAGTAGTACAAATAAATTTTAATATGAGACAATGAGAGTAGAAGACAGAAGTTAAATAATATTTTATCAACAATAGTGATACTATCCTAATATATGGTCGCGTATTG
This sequence comes from Sepiola atlantica, assembly GCA_963556195.1. Taxonomy (NCBI): domain Eukaryota; kingdom Metazoa; phylum Mollusca; class Cephalopoda; order Sepiida; family Sepiolidae; genus Sepiola; species Sepiola atlantica. The sequence goes on along the minus strand of OY744516.1, from coordinate 122,721,513 downwards.
TAGTCCGAATAATACAAATTTTATTTGTTTATTTTGGTATCTCTGTCCATTGCGGTAACGATTGGATGAAAGGAAACGAAATAATCAAATCTTTTGGATTTTTTAACAAGTCAAAGAAAATTATTATTCATGAAGTTAGAAGGGCATTAATTTTAGATGATTTTTAAATTGTAGTTCAGTTTTTAGTATACTTACAAATCTGGATTAATAAATAAAAAAGATGACACCGTCAGCAATACGCTTGCGCAATCAAAAGGCCAAGAACTCTGTTCAGACATAACTAATCCATAATCAATTCTATTTCCCCCCCGTCAAATAAGTTTAACATCGATATATAATTCCTTATTATTTTTTAAAACTTCAATTTGAGAATGCATTGCACTTAGTTTATATATATATATATTTTTTAAAAAATCTGTGAATTTTATTATATTATCTAGCAATAATCACTTAGTAATGTCTGTCTACTGCCATGCGTACTCAGACCCGCCTGATGTTGTTATGGCGGTAGAGTGATCGCTTTTTCTATCTGGAAGCTGGAAAGATCATCTCGTATTTTACGCTTTTTGCGATTCACCCTCTTATAAGGTACCGGGTCGATTCTCATACATTCGCATTAACGTTGTGTGTGTTGCGATTCCGTATGAAATATACGTGTATTTTTGTTTTGCATATTATTTTGACAGAGGAGGAACGTCGATCTCTGTTGATGTTTCTGCTGTGAGTTTTTTGTATCCGAACTTTGTAGTGTTAAAGCTTTCGTTCTTTCTTAAAATTAAAGAAATGTCGTGTCTAATTTGTAAATGGAATTTTAATTTTATTTGCGAATTAATAATTTAAAGATATGTCGTAATTTTAACATTTATCACATACGAATTATTACAATTCAATATTTACTTTGTTGTGCCATCAGATCGTGATGATGATGATGATATATATCTATATATATATATATAATTTATTATTGGTTTACATTTTACAAATAATACATACGATCGCTTATGTTTGGATTATTCGGGCTACTATTTTCATCTTGATTGTTATATTCACACCGTTTCGGCCGTTGTACCCTCGACCTTCTTCGAAGGTTACATCGGCCGAAACGTTGTGAATATAACAATTAAGATAAGAATAGTAACCCGAATAATCAAAATTGTCAATCCTCATCTAAAGAATTCCGAAAGATGATCGAGTATGTGATGCGTAATTTTTTGTTGTTACTTTCCTCCATTTTTATTTTTTAGCAAATCTGAGAAATATCTATGTTTGCGAACAAATAATTTTTTCAAAATGTCTTGTAATCTTCATTTCGATTTTCTTCTGTGTGAAATAAACAAAATCACAAATCGCTTGCCGATTCGTAGGTTGTCACAACGAAAAAGAAGACATTGTGTTCTCTTTTTTTTTTTCCGGAAATATTTCGTATTTTTATTTTTACTTCGATCGAAAATCAAGTCAGTTTATAAGCCATAAGTTAGAATAAATGCTTGTTAATAATGTCGATCGTCAAAAATTAAACATCGTTTTTGTTTCGTGTATTTTTTTTTACCCTTTTTAAATATATTTGTAAGTAAAAAAAATTGCTCACTTTGTTTTTGTTACTTGTCATTTTTGTGTTCAGGCGGAGTTATCTTCCCTTTCTTTCTCAGAAAATCATCCATATATTTATTTTGTACTTACTCAAAAATTCTACTACTTCTGATGGAATTATGATTTAGTACTTTTTATTATACGAATAATATATATGAATTAAAAAAGACATAAAAAATTGACAATCTGTAACAAATAAAGCAAAAACTTGCTTATTGATGAGGATGTAGTTATCTTTTCTCTTTTCTATATTAATAAAATCGTGTGCACTTCTCATGTGTCTATGTGTTTGTTTCTCGCCTCGACGTGATTTACACATTATTATTATTATTATTATTATTATTATTATTATTATTTTACTTATTTAATTTTAATCGATTATTTATTACAAGCAAAAATACAATAGCGTAAAATAAAACTAAATGTAACAATTAATTTCGTACAAATCCATCAGAATGCATTTCAGTTTATTCGTAAACAATCAGCCATTTTGATCTTTTGTTAATAGTTTGAAAAATAAAAAATAAAAATAATGAATTACTTTGTGATTCTTCGAAATTTGGAAGCATTTACGCTGTCGAATACGTCGAATAGAAAGTCATTTAAATTGGTTTCAAAATTCTTAGCAAATCCTCGTCTATTAAAAGATGGAAAGTTTGGGAAGCTATTTACATCCAATAATTTTATAAATAAAGATTAAAACAACATTACTTGAAAAAAATTAGTTATAGTTTCATAAAAATTTGGGTCACAGATTCATTATTAATAATTAAATTTAACTTCCAAAATCTTATTTAAAAAGTGTGTATGGGAGGGGGCAAAAATGAAAGTGTAAATACTCCCTGGCAATACCGGGTAGGTGCAGTTAGCAGTATTTATTTATCTTTACTTATTCAAGATTTCTAGTACGTGTGATAGAGTAATGGTTTAATAATTTTTATTATGTGAAAAATCTATCTGAATTTAAGAACAACAACGACTTTGCAAATATAAAATGGCATGTAATAAAAATAAAAAGTAAAGCACTTGCCCCCTTGAAGACGATTTTATTAAAACAAACCATTTTTGATTATTTAGTCCAAGTTCCGTTTAATTTCTTCGGCTCTTTTTATTCTAATCTCTCTTAACTCGTATGTGTGAATTTCGGAACTTTAAATCTTGATCGAAATAAAATAATACGTTTGTATTTTTTAAAAAATCGTTAAAACGTCCCCGTCCTAATAAATACTTGTATTATTCGTATTTCATAGAAAAAAACAAAAAAACATTTTTTTTTATAATCATTATTGGCGACATAAATTATTTAAAAGTAAATACAGTTGGGAAATTAGTCAAAAGCAATTTATTTTGTTTACCCACTCATCTGTGACCTATTTGTGCTAGAAAAATTCAAATTCAATATGAGATATAAGCATTTTAAGTTGTCGTAAATATCGGTTCTGGCAAATTAACCATTTTTGTTTAGCCACAGGAAGTAATGTCCGTAACGTAAACAAGTTGCTAAACAAAATGGCTACATTTCTCAGAACCGATATTTACGACAACTGAAAATGCTTACATCTCATATTAAATATTCATTTATTTTTGAACGCAAATAGGTCACAAATGAGTAGGTAAAGCAAAAAAAAAAAAAAAATTGTTTTTGACTAATTTCCCAACTATTTCCTTTAAAATAATTTATGTCGCCAATAGTAATGATTACTCATTTTTTCATTAATTTAATTTTAGAAATTACATTTTTTTATAATTGGATTTTATTTTTGATCTTCTGAGATTTTGTTCTTATTTACTTGTCTCCCCACGATGGCAGAGTTAGACACAAGGTCGGTTTTTAATGTGGGGAAAATCCAGCTCCCCCAAAAGAGGTACTCTGGATTGAAACAAAAATAAAAATTGCCTCAGGACGGAAAGATGGAAGTTTAGTATCAGAACAGTTACTACACTTTTCTCCTAGCAAAAAGAGCAAGAAGTAGCAACATTTTTGGAAATCAGTTAAAATATTCAATATTAATGGGTGTATGAATAATTTTATCGTTGACTTTATAACAAACATAATGTATCATCAGGGTATACAGCGTGTCTTGTTGGCAAACCTGAATGATTTAAAGGTCTGGATAATTTATTTATATCTTATTTTCAAATGTGGATGCCGATTAACACAATATTTTCTATACTATGATAATGACTCGTTATGAAGTGTCCGTTTCTGTCAACATTTGTTTAAAATGAATATTTGTTGCTTACATACACAATATATATATATATATATATATATATATATATATATATAAATAATATTTTCAAATTAACCCATATACACGAGTTTCATGCCAAACTGGCAATCATCAGTATGGGAGGAGACAATCCCTGCCGGTCGCACGGTTCGAACCCCAATACGAAAGTCATATTTGACTTAGTAGTCAGAGCACGTATCGATGTGCCCACCACGCATTGTCGTAGAAATGCAAAAGTAATTCAACGTCTAAATGGCAAATTCAACTGCCATATCAGCAAGCCGTCAAGAGAACTAAATAGGCGGGGCCTAGAGTATTACATTACACTATAAATAACGGCTTGTTGTTAACTTAATTGTTGTTAATTTATAACTTGTTGTTAACTCAATTGAGCGAGAGCTTTGAATAATTATTTATAAATAATATTTTCAAATTAACCCATATACACATGTGTTTCATGCCAAACCTGCAATCATCAGTATGGGAGGAGACCATCACTGCCGGTCGCATGGTTCGAACCCCAATACAAAAGTTATATTTGACTCAGTAGTCGGAGCGCGTACCGATATGTCCACCACGCATTGCCATAGAAGCAGGAGAGTAAATTAACGTCTAAATGGCAAATTCACCGGCCATATCAGTCAGCCGTCAAGCCACACACACACACACACACACACACACGTGTGTGCATGTTGTATGATTGTTAGTTCATAGATGTTAATCCAATTAAGCTACAGTGTTTATATGATATTGCTCAATAACCAGTAGAGCTGTATTTTAGTATAAATTTTTATTTTTACAAATATCTTTGGCTACATATGTGCATACATGTTTCAGCTTCGGCTTTATTCAGAGTCCAGCTTCCTCAGGCTACAACAATTATATATATATATATATATATATATATATATATATATATACTAAACAAATACTCATTCCAGGACTGGAGAAAATGAATTCCTCGAACAGAACAGTTTTGCACCACGTTCATGTCCCCTTATGAACATTAAAATCAAGATATAATGATGCTAAACCTTATATCTAGAATCCTTATCCAAATTTTGATTAAAATTCATTACATGATTTTGATTCAAGAAAATGTCTAAAATTTTAGCTTAAGGAGTCTTAAGAAGAATTTGAAATTCAGGGAATCTTGTCATTGTCAACTAAATATTCTTTAAATGATTAAAATGAATATGTCTTTTCTTTATTTGATATTTAAAATTGTAGCAATTTGATTCTTTTTAGAACAATAAATATTCTGTCTTTTTACCGTAAAATAATTGTCAGCTAAATATTCTTCAAATCAATAAAGTGGATGTCACTTTTTGTAATGTATTTAAAACTACTGTTTTAGTTGAAGAGACGACATCATTTGATTTTGGAAGAATTCATTTTAAAATGGGTAAAGTCAGAAGTTTTACCCTAGCAATATCAGATTAATCACCATCGTTGCTGATCGGACGATCTAATTTTTTTTAAATGTGTGTGAAAGGTGATAACATACGTACGAACATGAAATGCCATTTGTATCTTATTATATATATGTCATCCATTTTGTTTCTAATTTCTTTCTGTTGTCTGCATGCTTAAATCCTAATGTTTTTCTTTGTTTTCTACTTTCAGTAATCTGCAACGAGTGGCAGTATGTGGCCATTGTTGCTTGATTTGACTCTGGATGAATCCAAGCGAATTTTACGCCGCTTAGAACTAGAAGCGTATTCTTCTCTTGTATCTGCTTTTAGAGCACAAGGTATCCTTACCAAATACAAAAAGAAACTACTCCAAGAGTTACAGCATGCCTTGAGGTAAATAATCTATACTATATTTCTCATATCTCTGTCTGGAGATACAATTGAAAAGAAAGCCCTATACCAAGTTCACACAATTTTTCTTGAATAAAAATGATGAGAAATCCAACTGCTGTATTAATTTTGTATAAAAGGTTTGTACAATAATATTTTGAGGTTTGTGTTTGTGCTGGACATCCACAAACAGCAGACGATATTTTATTTAATTTATTTATAACAAGATTAAATGCTACTTTTCTATGGTAAGATTTTACGAAGAATCCAATGCTAATTATTATTCAAACCAACACTTGAGTTTAGATAATTTATGAGAAAATCTATTATACGAATAATGGAATGTTCAGAATAATGGAGTAAATGTTTTTAATTCTTGCAATAATTAGATATACAGGGTGCGGCATAAGTAACGCCTTTTTTATTTTCATTTTTTCTAGTGCCTAAATTTAAATGGTTTAGGATAAGTAATGCCATTTAATTTTTAAAGATTTTACAGAACAAAAATGTATCACAGTGTACTTACTTGTACCCGAAACAGCATTCACCCCCTGGGGTGGGTTGAGCCAGCTCCATCCATTCTTATCACTGTGTCCCTCACAATGCTGACCAAGCCTGACTATTATAAGTGAACAACTGGGTGATCTCTAGCCACTCGCTGTTCCAGTAGCAAACTCTGTAGATTCGGTGGCCCAGGTTGGTTCCAGGTCAGCTTTAACTATCATCAACCAGGTTTTTCTTTGTCCACCACATCACTTTTTCCTAACCCTGTAGGGGAGCTGGGGCAATTGCTTCATAGATGAATTCAGCTGGTTGACGACTAAGGGCATGACTCAGCCAGCATAGACGTCTCATGAGGATGACTTGTTGAAGGGAGTTAATTTTGAAGGAGAAACATACCGTGTTTGAGAGGAAGTGCTGCCATTGGACACAGAGGATGCGACACAGGCAATGGTGATCAAAAGTTTCCAATCGCTTAACATCTTCCACTCTCATTGGCCAGAAGTCACTGCCATAAAAAGAGGATCATTCACACCAGCGCTTGGTAAATCCTTACTTTGGTGCTGCGCCTTGACCAGAACCGGCAAAAGGCCTGACGTTCAAGGTCTATTCACGCTTTGATGTCAACTCCACCTTGACCCATGGCTGTGATGATGTCGCTAAAATATTTTAAACTCTCAGCCTCTTCAAAAATGTCACCATTGAGGACGATGGGTGTTTTGTCTGACAGTGAGTATTTTTTTCTTTGAGGCATTTATTTTCATCCTAATCTGTGATGCAACATGCTAAAGCTGATTAATAGCAGACTGGACATCAGCAGATGTTTCACCAAGTAGAGCAATCTCATCTGCATAATCTAAGTCCTTGATGACTAAGTTGCATCCAAAGTGACACCAAGAAACTCTTTTAAGTCATTTGAAGTGACCCAGTCAATGGCGTAATTGAAAAGTGTTGACAAAAGCACACATCCTTGTTAAACGCTAGACTGGTTCCAAAACCTCAGCGCACATGCATATATGGGATCGTGTTAAGCAGTAGTATGCTTTAAGAAGACCGAGAAGTTTAGGCTGAATACCGTCTGCTTGCATAACCTTCCAGCGGATGGCGTGGTTGACAGTCGAATGCAGCAGCGAAATCAATGAAACAAATGACTGTCCTTTGCTAGAAGCACCAACGATGTTCGAGGATTCGTCTTAGGTTAAAGATTTGATCGGTACATTCACAGCCCGGCCGAAAACCACATTGGTTTGGCCTTGTTCTGGAATCGCGTTCTGATTGGAATCCTCTCAGAAGAATTGAAGTGAAAATTTTAGCAAACATGCTGATCACGCTGATATCATGATAGTTGCTGTAGCAGCGCTTATCACCTTTCTTAAAGAATGGTACCACTGTTGTATCGGTCGAGTCTTGGGGGAATATTTCAGTCTCTCACACCCGGTTAATAATGTGATGGATGGCAGGCCCTAGTGTATTTGCGCTGTATTTGAGGATCTCAGCAGGGATGTTATCTTTGCCTGCAGCGTTGTTATCTTTTAGACTGTTGATAACAGCAACACCCTCTTCAAGCGTTGGGGGGGGGGGTTTGTTTGACAGTCATAAGGAGTTGGATTGGCGTTATTCATAGGAGCAGTTGATGGATGCTGTTGATCGTGGTTTAGCAGATTGGCAAAGTAATCTCTCCAGCGGATGAGGCATACATTGAGATTAGTGATTGGCTTCTTCTTCTTCTTTCGTGTGAATCAGATGATTCTAGTGTTGGCATTAGTTTCCCCGATTTTTTTCTAGTTAGAAATCTTTCTGGAAAGACATCGGGTACTTACGGGAAGGACCACGAGAAGGTTGCCAACATCCCTAAGTGAAAGTGGTACTGTGGAACCGACTGGATTCGAACTTGGAACACCCAGGTCTTCAGTCCGTGTCGATATCCACTTAACCACCGTCACCTCCCAGTGATTGGCTTGCTATTCTGTTTCAAGATGGTTTGGTGCTCGAACGAAGGAGGCTATAAAGTTTACAGGACTCCTCAACAGCTAATGCACATTCCATGTCTTCTGCCACTTTCCTCCGTAATGTATTTTTATCAGCACAAGCAGAACAGAGAACTTCACGGCGTAGTTGTTTGAAGTTGTCAGATTTGTTGCAATGGGATTGATTCGCTTTTTCAGCAATTTCAATGTTTGATCCAAGATCCAGTCTTTGTCTTTTTGCTTGGTGGTTTTGAGCGACTCAGACATTGGAGGTTACACTAGACAGTTTGCCAAAGCCCATCTGAAGTAGCATCGAAACCATTGAACTGATTGGATAAATCTATGCGGAATGCATCATCGGTTTGCTTATTTTTAAGCTTCGAAATGTTGTACCTGAGAAGTTTAGTATGCACTTGACGTCTTTGAGATGAAGATTTAGTTTTGTCTGTTTCTGTGCCCTGGAACACTCAACAATCAAAGATGCTTAACGACCATCGGTGTTAAGTTAACTGTGACACTGTCATTAGAGTATCAAGTAAGTAGGTGTCGCGGGGGATGTTGAAATTGCGTGCTGGGTGCGGTCATTTGGTTTGCTGCAGCAAAGTTGACAAGTCTTTCACCATTAGCACATTAGTGTTCAGTCGCAAATCGTCTGACAATATGACTGTTGCTGATGTCGCTTGTGCCTGTGCGGGCATTTCAATCACCTGCAATAATTATAAGATCAATCGACGGTACGCGGTAGCCTGCAAGTTGTTGTAGAAATAGTCTTTATCTTGATCGTCAGCGTTAAGGGTGGAATTAAGAAATTAATATGATGCCTTGCAGCAGTTCAAGAAAAATGTTTTATAAAAAATGTTTACTACAAATGTTAAACTGTTAAAAATAAATAGATTAAAAAAGGGCATTATTTATGCTGCACCCTGTATATATAACGTCACTCAATAAGTCCCGTGCCATTAATAAAAAATCCATTTGATTTTTATAAAGTACTAACCTTCAAATGGCACGTGTCAAAATTTTAGTCCAGTCGGATGAATAGGTTATAAATTACAGTTGTTTAAGTGAAGCTACTATTGCAAATTTTCAAACAATGGAAAAATCCGAATTTTGTGTGTTGATAAAGCATTGCTTTCTGATAGGAAAAATACTGTTGAAGCAAAGCAATAACTTGATAGGTGTTATTTGAACTCTATTCTGTCGGAAACAACGGTTAAGAGGTGGTATGCTGACTTTAAATGTGATCGTACAAACACAAATGATGCTGAGCACTCAGGTTGCCCAAATTCGGAAGTCGTCCCGGAAAACAAAAAAAAGTCCATAAACACGTTTTCGCTTATCGTAATTTGAAATTGCGTGAGATACCAAAGGAGTTGAAGATATCAGAAGGCAGTGTATTCACCATTTGAATAAACATTTGTCAATGCGAAAACTGTGTTCAAAGTGAGTACCGTGCTTGCTCACAGTTGATAAAAAATAACACTGCATCGACGATTCAGAGTGTTGTTTGCAACTGTTTCAACGTGACAAAAAAAGAGTTTTTGCATCACTATGTGACAATGGATGAAACATGGATCCACTACTTAACTCCAGAATCAAATTGACAGTCAGCTGAGTAGACAGCAGCAAGTGAAAGCGACCAAAGGCACAAACATAAGCAAGCAAGGCTTCGACCTCTGTATTTTGGGATGCGCAAGGGATTTTGTTGAGAAAGGATGAACTATCAATAGTGAATATTATATAGTGTTATTGATGCATTTGAAGGAAGAAATCACCAATGTATGATCCTAGAAGGGGACTATGTTGATGAATAAAGTCGGATTTTAGTCGGGCTTATTGAGTGATGTCTTATGTGTCAATAAAATGATAAAAAATTATACTGCTTTATATGCTTTACTGAGGTTTCACAGCATTACTGATCACTAGTGTACATCTCTCTAACATTTGGGATTAATGCCAGACGTTAGAGACCAGTAAGATACACTTCTGATGATCAGTAATACCATGAAACTGCAGTAAAGCATTAAGCTCAGTATAATTTATTATTGATGTTATCTGATAGGAATAGGAGCCCAAGATTTGTCGTCTTAATTTGGTGCTGTTCTGATTTCGAGAGGTTGGTTTTCTTGTTATTGTAAAAGATATATATATATATTACCAGATGTATCCTCTGACGAGAAGAGTTTTATCTTTGAAAAACCATGGTTTAAGGATTAATGTAACTCCTTGCATCTGAACTTTCGATGTAATAAAATTTGTATTAATTTATGTAACTTTATGTAATTTTGTACAATTTTTTATCTTCATCTTTCTTTCTTTAAAATTGATTGTTCTACTCAATGTATTGAGCTTTATTTTATCGAGATAGATCACTACGATATTTCGCTTATCGTTAATTCTATTATCATTAGTATATATATATATATATATATATATATATATATATATTTGTTTATACAAACATTTTTGGGTACATATGTGCATATACTAAAAAACAGCTCTACTTGTTATTGAGCACTTTTTATAAACACTGCAGTTTCATTGGATTAACAACTATTAATACATGTACTATATATATATATATATATATATATATATATATATATATACGTGACAGTTTCCGTTAGCCGAGTGGATATGGCGACTGCTTGCAGATTCTAGGCTGATTCTTTGAACCGGGTTCGCGCCTCCCGACCGTCTGAAATTGTTACTTTCCTGCACTGATGAGAGCAATAAGCTTGAAACGCTAGCGTCTGTAGGTATTAATAATTTAATATTTATTTATAAATATTATATATATATATATATATATATATATATATATAAAAAAATTATTTTTAATATCCACAAACATATATATGTTTAACCAACAATCATCAGTACGGATGAATTAACTGTGCAGACGGTCGAACGATTCGAACCCCAGACTCGAATAACTAGAATCCGAGCTTCTTAATGCTAGGTTTTCATGACAGCTGCATTTCAAATACGAGAAGTAAGCCCTGTATTTATTTTCTTTATTTTTATAAACACATTAAGAAACAGAAAGTGCTCTATCTACCCAAGGGAGAGAACTCACAACATTGCTAGATTTTAATCTTTTATTATATTTCTCTCAAAGTGGTCGACTTAAACGGAACTTAATATGGATTAATAATTCTAATTACTTTTTTGAAGTATTTACTATTCCATATGAACATTTGTGGTTGAATAGCCAAGTCTTGGTGAATAAGTATTTACTTTATATCTATAAACCTGTAAAAGAGATTTCAGATTTTTTAGTTCAATATATGTAATGTAAAAATAATTAGATTAATTAACCCAATTAGTCCGAGTTTAATTGCCACTTACTAAAAATATATACTGCATGTAAACTTATACCTTCACGCCTACAAATCCACTATAATGTAGTTTCTGAGTTCACTTTCCTCTTGGAAATTGTATTTCTATGAATAACAATAAACTTAGAACTTTTTTTTTTGGCTATATTACAACGACTCTATTTCATAGACTTGTCATCTATCAGACCAAAGTGCCAGCACATTGGTAATGTACATAAGAGTGATAACATTAGGCCGCGTCTCATAAGCAATACTAAAATTCTTAGCAAATATTCCTGTATTAAAAAATTGATCATTCTCAAAGCAATTTATATTCAACTAGCAGGGCCCCCTAGCATCGCCCAGGGTCCTAGTTTCTATAAATGAAAACTAAACAATCTGCTTAATATTGTAATTTGAAATGTTTAAGTTCATTTTGAGACAAAATCTAAGTAAAAATACTTATACCCCAGGTAAAATTAACTGCATAAACCAGAATAGATGTTAGGCTGCATGTGACACTGGGCTGCAATGACAGAATAATTTCAGATTTAGATTTGTGTCTTCAGAAATTAGTCTATTTATATATCATTGTGTTCGACTATAGTTATTGTAATGATGTATTTTTAGCTGTATTTCGATTATTTTGCAAATAGTTAAAATAAGTAATTATTAAACAATGTTTCTTTAAATAATCAACTTTAGATTAGTCAATGAAAACACTTAAAATATGATTTACTACTGGTGAGTATCGAAAAATTGTCTGTTATTAAATTTGTTCCTAGTGTTATGCATGGCATAGAGTCTTCCCTCTCTTTTATTTATGACTAATAAAAAATAAAATATCGATTAGGATTAAATATTAAAATCTATCGAAAATGCAATTTTTTAGAACACGGACCATTATTTCCCTTATATGACTGAAAAAGATTTAATTATGTACACTGTAGTAGCAGAAGCTACTAATCACAAAGAATTTGTGTGTAAGAAGTGTAAAATATTGGAAGTGGAAGATAATGCAGATGTGGAGAAAGTATATTTGGATGGTGAGGCTATTGACAGTGTTCATAAGTTTGAAGGAGCTGGTGTTAGTGTGATTGTAAGAATGAATGGAGTAAGTTCAGGAAACTTCTGCCATTACTAACCAGCAGAGCGTTACCACTGTAGACCAAAGAGAAGAGTCTATCAGGCATGTGTGCTCAGTGTAATAATGCATAGCAGTGAAACCTGGCCAGTGAGAGTTGAGGATATGTGTTGCATGGAGAGAAATCATATGAGAAGGATACGATGGGTGTGTAATGTGAGTCTTGAAGACAGACTTAGACCTGTCAGGGTCTCATGTATAGATGAAATAGAATCCATCATGTACAAACTAGTATTAATTAAAAGAAATATGTGCCTAATAAAACAAATTTATCTATAAAATATTGAAGATATTAAGAACTTGAAGTATAAGAACTTTTATCAAAATGACTGAAATAGGCATAAAATTAACTAAAAAGGCTTGATATACTATAGAAAATAATAACAAAATGTCATAAAACTAATTAAAAATAATTAAATACCAACAATAAATTTGAATAAAATCCTTTAAATTTTACTATTAAATTTTCTATTAAATCAAAAATTTTTTTTTTTTTTCAATTCTTAAGTACCTTTGTTCAAGCCACATCTTAGGGATTATACCACATTATATGTAAAACATGTATTGCGATTTGTAATTATCAAATATAATGTGTTGTGTCTGTTTTAATATATACAGGTTGCAGACGATATTTGTTTGCAAGATTTAGGTAAAATAACGGTAGTTTAATGTTTTCAGATTTATTCAGCAAACTTTGGTCTGTTTGTTTTCCTGACTAGTTCTGTCGATTTCATTCGATCAACCCGCCTTTAGCTTTGATGACAGTCGCAAGGTGGCCTCAGAACCGGACACAGGCCTTCATCACTGTCTCTTGACTTAGGCCTCCAAAGACTCTGGTCATCCTGTCCTTTAGTTTGTGTTGTAACCTGATCTATTGGTTCCCTGTTTGTTTCTAACATTTCTGCCAAAAGAAAGGCAATGGCTGCACTTAGTTGTTAGAGGCTCTTTAATACGCTTGTTATTTGGGATATTTAAACAGCTGATGAGAACTTATCTTCAACAGCTATCCTGATAACAACAGTGTGTGTGTTTGTGTGTGTGTGTGCGTGTGTAAATAGTGTATAGCATGAAGGGAAGTGTTTCGGGACATAACATGAGGAGCAGCCGATTCAAAATATATTAAAAGTAAGAATTGTTTGTAGTCGCTTGATGTAAAGTCGCAATAAATAACCATTGGGATGAAGCTAATTTTGATGATTATGATGTAAATAGTCAATTGTTTAAAGGGAAATACATTTTATTGTGATATAAAAAGCTTTCCGATTTTTCAATACTTGATTCATTTGTTTGAAAATGTTACATTTTTCGCAGTCATTTTTGACACGAGTACTCTAGTTTTATTAGAATTTTCAGCGCTTATGCTGTTCAGCGGCCGTATGAAAAAATTATTTTTTTATAAAAACAATATTATATACTTGTTCAGTATTATATTTTTACTCATCTTCTTTCTTAGGAAGATTTCGAATTATCTGCCCTTGAAATCTTTATAAGAAAGAAGATGGAGGCTTAGTGAACGAATCACTGTTATGATACGCAGAATGGAAAACTACTAGTAATTAAAGTTCTAGTGGATGATTTTTTCTACTATTTTGTACAGTGAGTAAGAATATAACGCTGAATAAGTATATAATATTATTTTTATAAAAAAATAATTTTTTCATACGGCCGCTGAACAGCATAAGCACCGAATTTTCTTTTTTATTTACTTATTCGGTATTAACTTGAAGGTATAGTCAATCCATATTTTTGATAATTTTGTATATATTTGTTTTATGTTCCAATAAGTATTTGATGTTTTTTCTTTTTTCAGCATATCCACTGAACGACACCGAGCGGAAGTTCGGAGAGCTGTTAATGATGAACAGTTATCAAGTATTGCAGACAAGTTGGTATCACTTATTAAAAAAAATTAATAACTGTTTATTCTTGTATTAAATATATAGTAATTAGATAATATTATTTATATTTATATAAAGTTAGATCTGTGTAAATATTTATACATTTCTATATATAGGATTCACTCCTGAACTAATTAACCAATCATTATGAATTTTAGAATACAGCTGCGAGGCATAAGTGTGCATAATGTGGTCTATATTTAGTTTAATTTAATTTTATGCAAAGGGGCAGAGGGAAGGTGGAAGCCCTTTATAGAAATTCAGATACCTGCAATTTTTCTGAAATTTAACAATAGGTATTAGAGATTAATTAATAAATATTCCTAAATTTCAGTTTCTTTGGAGTATTTTAAAGAGTTTTTAGGGGGAAAAATTCAAATATTTCAGATTTACATTAAATTTGATCCATAATTATTCGACATTAATTAAGCAAGATTCTAAATTTCAGTTTCTTCTTAAAACCCCTTAAACTAAAGCCTTAAATTTTAGACATTTTCTAGAATCAAAATCATTTAATGGATTTTGATCAAAAGTAGAATAAGGATTCTAGACTTTAGGTTTAGTATCATTATAACTTGATTTTAATCTTTATATGGGGACATAAAAATACTAGACCATCCTAGAATGCCTTCGGTCTCTCTGTACAAGGGTTTGTCAGGACAATCTGACATGAGGATACTTCACCCTACAAGTAAACCCTGACCAAATATTCAAAATATCATAGTATTCAAAGCCCAAATAAGATCCTCTCGATGACTATACACTTGCTTATACAAAGAAATGGTACACATACTCCAAGTTATGTTACCTCAAGTAACAGCACTTAGCCAGACTAGATGAATTCTTGTCCTGGAATCCGGTAAGACCAATAGACACCAAGAAAGATATACTATAACATAGTAAACTGGTCAATTGAAGGAAAGGAAAATTCATGTTCTTAACTTCTTTACTAACTCAACGTTTGACAGGTAAAGAAGAATGTTAATGGAATATCTATGTATCTCATATAGAGATCAAGTGTTAGCCCCAGAAAGGGACTCCTTGATTTCTGAGAACTTCGACTGAAGTAAAATAAAACAAAAAAGTGGTGTAAAACTGTTCTGTTCGGAGAATTAATTTTACCCGTCATGAAATGGGTACTCTAGTATATTCATATTACTTACTATAGATCTATAGTAATTAGATATCTTCTCTATATATAAAACTCAATGTCTGTGTGTATGGGTGATGTTTGTGTGTTCCCTATAGAAAGAAAGGTTAGAGAATCTACATAAAATCTAAAAGTGTATTTTTATGCAAAATTTACCGGGAAGACAATGGAAGTGTTCCTGAATCTCTAAAGTGCACCCCTAATGGGTCTATGAGGGCATAACCTCCTTAAAACTTCAAATATATCCTACTTTTATGAAATTTAAATCATATGTATAAAATCTTTTTTTTCGGGGGGGAGACAATAGAAGTGGTCCCAAATCTCTAAGTGTCCTCCTAACCTAAGGTTGCTAAGGGGCCGAACATTCTTCAAAACTTCATATATATCCTATTTTTATGAAATTTATATCTTATGTATAAAATTCTTCGAGGAAGACAATGGAAGTGGTCCCGAATCTATACGTTACCCTCTATGTGCCGAATATCTATTTAATGGGGGCAAAACCTCCTTAAAACTTCAAATACGTATATCCAATTTTAATAAAATTTAAATCATATGTATAAGACACTAATTCAGAGAGTTTTCCAATATTTCAGCTTTTTCTGACTATATTAGAGGGAGAAACTGGAGGAGGAAGCAGTAAAAACAAAAAAGTAATATGGTGTTATTAGCATCGTGAAAAAGTACATAGTAGTGATCCTCATGCAATCCCGAGCAACGTCGGGTTTTCCTGCTGATTACTATATATTTATGTGACTATAATCACATTGACACGCTGGTTCTGATTAGATCACCCAAGTTAAGTGATGTTGAGCCTGGCCAGTACTAGATAGGTAACCATTTCAGGAATACCAAGTGTTGTATGTGGAAGGATGATGACATCTTCACGAAGTCCTCTTTGCAAAAAACTAAAAAACTAAAGTCGTCAAGAGATTGCGATCCGATAACCACAGTAGAGCTTATTTTCTATATAATGTCTAAATTTCTCAGTGAAGTTGTAGAGCACAAGTGAGGCATAGACTGAAGTTTATTCGTATCAAATATGGTTGGATTGTGAATTTTGTGAATGATTTCATGGGTGGAATTTTTAAGGGGTGCTGAAAGCCAGCCATTCGAGATTGACTGCGATTTGTACGTGGTAAATTCTAATTACAATTATCTGAATGAGAGCCATGTATGTGGTCACAGTTCATGCGACGGGCATGTTCAAAAGTTTAATAATGAATGTTAAAATTGTGTTTCTTTATGTTACATCAAGAAAGACATCTGAGAGATCACAGTGAGTCTAATTAGTTGAGCTGGATCATGTTTTAGGAGAGTAGCCATGTTTGTAATAGTTAAGTAGAACAGTTTGTGTTGTGGAATACAGCAGGTTATCTTAGGGGGTAGGGACCTCTGTCATTATGACTAACCTAGAAATGTTAATAAAAGGGGAAATTTGTAAGAGGATGGATGAATTGATATTGTGTACAAATATTATGAGCCAATTAGAGATGGGCGGTTTTACCGAAAAACCGTGTTTTTTCGGTTTCGTCTCCATACCGAATACCGAATCGTTTTTATTTTTAAACCGTAACCGTTCGGTATTGTGTTTTTACTACAGTAAGCCACCATATACAAGGAAACACGGTTGAAAAGATTTTCCGATTTGAATAAAATTGAATATTACCAAAAAATGTTATATTAGTAAGAGGACAGATTGAACAAATATATGATAAAAACATTTAATTGACTTGTAAGAAGAAATCTTTGTTTACAGTTTGTTTATCATTAACATTTTGAATTTTCAAATGAAAAAAAGAGAAATACAACAGACAACATGACATCGTATTTTTAGCATAAACTATTTTCAAATGAAAAAGAAAAAATCAAACGCGTTCCGTATGATGTCGAAAATCTATTTGATTCAACTCAAAATTGTAAAATAATTATTTATGTTTGTTTCAGAGTTATCTAAAAAAATGACTTTAGGTGAATTAATAATCTCTACTTTTTTTTAACCATCCTTCCTTTTCCCTTGGTGCGGTTTTCTGGTGTACTACTAGTCTTTTACGCATGTCTATAAAGTTTTATTACCCTGTCTTAAAAACAAATATTAACCCCAACGCGCACCAGTTGACAGAACTTGGAGCACACAAAATGACAAACATCCCAACAGTCAACACCGGCAATTCGAGAAGTATATGGTGTGTTTATTTTACGCGACAAGACACAACGTCTTGCAAATGTAATATTTGCAAGCACAAAGTAATTGCTAGTCACGGGAACACAAGTAACTTGCGAAGTCATTTAAAAAAACGGATATTTAGTAAAGCTGGACTTGTCATTAGTGACCGGAGATGTAGGCTGAAAGCTAACCATGCTGAGAAACTAGTTTTTCTCAATCACAACCTAAGAAAATGAGTAAAAACATTTTCACCTATTAAAAAATTAAAATTTTTATCTGTCAAATAATTTTGACAATATTTCATTTTCATCATCATTTTTGCTTAATTTTATTTGTAAAATTATTTTGTTTGTTTAAATAAATTTTCGTTTTTTAATTTCTTGCATTTCTGAGTTATATTTTAGCTTCTGATGGGTTAAAGAATTAGATAGAATGTATATTCAAACTCAGTTTTATTCTTCAAAAATCTTTCATGAATCTTTGGTCACTGTTTTAACGAGTTAACTGTTGAAAAAGTATCAGAACTTTGATTACAACAGTCAACACCTTAAAACTTATATGATTCATATCATGGAGAATGATTCAGTCACAAAATTATCGAAACAGTGGCATAATTCAACTAAACGTTGAATAATAACTAATCATCACACAAGAGAATGAATAGCTTCCATAGTAAAAAATTTTTTTCAAAAAAACCGAAAAACCGAACCGTAAACAGAGGTTTTAAGGGAAAAAAACCGAAACCGAAACCAAAATTTCAAAACCGCCCAACTCTAGAGCCAATAGAGATGGACAAAAACTCGGAGTTGGAGAAGGTATATTTGGATGGTGAAGCTATTGAGGTTGTTCAGAATTTTTGTTACCTTGGTGATACCTTTGGAGCACAGGGTGGAGCAAGTGCTAGTGTGATTGCAATAATTAGGAGTGGATGGAGTATGTTTGTTAAGGCAACTTCTGCCATTACTAACCTGCAGAGTGTTACCACTGTCGATCAAGAGAAGAGTCTATCAGGTATGTATATGCAGTGTGATGTATGATGAAAGTTAAACCTGGCCAGTGAGGGTTGAGGACATGCGTTGCATAGGAAGAAATATGAAAATTATATGATGGATGTGTAATGTGAGTCTTAAAGACATACTTAGATCTGTTGACTTCATCAGAAGATTAAATCTGGACAGTATAAGGAGATGTGTGCAGGACAAGAGACTTCAATGGTATGGCCACGTTGAAAGGATGGATAAGAGTTCTTGGGTTAGTAGATGTAGAACAGTTGAGGTCGCACATTCAGTTCACAGGGAAAGACCAATGAAAACATCGGAGAGAGTGATAAGAATAGACTTGAGAGAAAGAGGGATAAATAAAGACCTGGTCAGAGATAGGTTAGTTTCAAAGTCAATTTCTAAAAGCTGTCCAGCACATGCACGTATGTAAAATAGACGTTAAACCAAATATGATAATGATGATGAATATTCGGTGTGTCCGTGTTGTTCTATCCACCTTAAGTCATCTTTCAGCTATACGGTTGTTGCAAAGAAGGTAGAACTTCTCACACCTGCCAGTACACTATATCTCTACAAAGCCACTATTTGTCTGTGCATGAAGTACTGTTGCCACATATGGGCTGGTGCACCAACTACTAGCCTCTCTGTCTTGGGCAGGGTGCAAAAAAGAATTTCTAACCTAATAGACAAGAGCTTAGCAGACAGTTCCTATGTCGCAGCGCAGCAGAGTGGCATCCCTGTGCTTGTATAATTTTGGTTATTTGGACTACATTTCTCATTTTGAGTGTTATCATCACAACGTTTCGGCCGCTGTAACCTCCGGCCTTCTTCAGGTGTATCTCTTCGAACTCAGGAATATTTCTGTCGAACTCGGGAATCTGGACGGAAATTCGAAACGTGATGATAACTCAAGATGAGAAATGTAGTCCGAATAACCAAAATTATACAAATTATCAATCCTCATCTCAAAAATTCAGAAATATCCCTGTGCTCTGATGAACTTACTGCACTTGTATCTGTTGTTTAATTCCATCTACTCACTATAGAGGTCCCTAGATGCCAAAAGATTTTCTACTCTGATAGCTTCTCTCTTTGGACTGCTTACTTTTGGAATTCCCTTCCTGCTACTTGTTACTCCTACAGTACCAACATGCAGTAATTTAAATGTAATGTGGAAAAATATCTTGCTGCCCAACTCCCCACCCAGGTTACTGCCTATAAATCTGGCCCCTACCACAGTAACCCCTTATGCTTCAGTGGTAATATACCTTGTTTTGAGTGCATAAAAGTAAAAAAAAAAAAACAATAAATTAATTCTAATATAGTCCACACGTGAAGTTCAGATTAAACCACTAGATATTCAAGAAAGAATATCAGTGATAAAGTGTTTTTTTTTTGTTTTTTTTTTACTTGAATGTAATATTTATTCTATGTAAAATTTCAACACTGATATTTTTTTTGTCACTTTCTATTTATAGTATGTCTGGCCCTAGCACAGATGCCGATTGGTTGATCGAGGGGAGGCGTTTGATTCCGCTAATGCCCCGACTTGTCCCACAAACAGCATTCACGGTCACTGCAAACCAAGCGGTTAATACTCAAGTTGGAAAAAATGCTGTTATGCCGAGTCCAGCTCAAACTGGAAACAAAGATTGTAAGTTAACTTCATTTCCATTCAGTTTTTGAATCCTTTTATAACAATCATTATTTTTTAAAATGTTTATAAACAAACTGTCTACAAGGTCCACACTTGGAGTCCAGATTAAACCACTAGACACCCGATAAGGAATATGAAATGGTGATAAACTGTGTTTTTTTAATACATATACTCGAAGAATACCCATCCCAGGACAGGTAAAATGAATTCCCCATCCCGAACAGGACAGTTTTGCTCCATTTTTATGTCCCCTTATGAGGATTAAAATCAAGATATAATGATGCTAAACCTAATGTCTAAAATCCTTATTCCAATTTTGATAAAAATCTGTTACATGATTTTGATTCTAGAAAATGTCTTAAATTTAAGGCTTAAGCTTAAGGGGTCTTTAGAAGAAACTGAAATGCTTAATTGGTATCTAATGACTATGGATAAAATTCAATGCAAATCTGATATATTTGAATTTTCAAATGAGAGGTTTTGCCCATATTATGGCTCCTAAAAAACTGAAATTTGGGGAACATTTATTAATTGATGTCTAATACCTATTGTTAAAATTTCACAAAACTCTGAGGTATCTGAATTTTCAAAAAGGGCTTCCACTCCATTTTTACCTCCTTTGCATAAAACTAAATTAAACTAAATATAGCCCACATTTTGACCCCTTATGGGTCGTAGGTGTGTTGCAAAATTCATAATGATCGGTTAATTAGTTTAGCAGTGAATACTGTACATGCAAATATATAAACATAGACACACACCTAATTTTATAAAGATAGAGATATAAAATATAACTGGAAAATAATTTTTCTATTTTAAATTGGAATAAAAACAATTTAAAATTACTCTTTTTTTTTTTAATCAGTAAATATTTTATTAGAATAAAAAGAAATTATAAATTATTTCTTATCACTAAATAAATAATTAAAAAAAAAAAGAATTTACTAACGAATCTCCACTTATCACGGCTAAAAGCTACTTGAGTACATATGGATATGTATGATGGAAAAATATTCTTTAAAGTTTGTGCTCGCCATTATGTACTGAATGACTATGCAGGACTGATAAAGCGAACCCAGTCAAGTTTGTACTAGCTGCATGATTTCCTGTTGCGGGTTCAATTTCTGCTGTGAACCTTATGTTTTGATTTAGTTATTGTTTTTTTTCATCATATATGTGAAAAAATGAAATCAAGAGGTTTCTAATTTCTTCACATTAAATAAATTTTAATTTTTTTTTTTTTTTTAGAAAAAATTCATTTAGTTTTCTTTTTATCACTACACACCATCATAAGAAAATTTCTGGAATCTTTTGGAGACAAAAAGGAAATTTTAATGTTCAATTTATCTTTAACAGCAGCTATTTATATTTTTTAAATTGCCATTTAGGGAAAAAACCCTATAAAATTTCAATATTTTATATTCCAATTTAATCTTATTAACGATTGGAGTTTCTTCTCCAATATGAAGGGCACCATTTTGTATGTGTTTTTCTTTCTTTACTTGTATTCATCCCAAACAAGTAACATTGTCACTGAAGCGTAAGGGGCTACTGTGAATTAGGGGCCATATTTATAGAGGCGTCCTAAGTGGGGAGTTGTGCAGCGAGATGTTTGTTCACGTTACATTTAAATTCAATTAAAATTAAAACAGACGTTAAACCGAATATGATGATGATGATGATGATGATGATTTCATAATTTTTTAGATAAGGATTGCTATTATGGATTATTTAGATTATTCGGATAACTATGAATGAAAGATTCCGGTCTATATACATGTGCTGTGTGCAGAAAAAGAGTGGGATCCAATGCCATATAATGCAGTCTATGCCCGTTATGGGTCCACTAAAAGTAGAGTGGCTTGGCCGGAAAGCTGGTACTAAACCCCAACTATAAGTGTAGAAGGTGTCTGGGGCAGGCACACCGATTTTTATTTACCGACTGAGGTGAAGTGACATAACAACTCTTTCAAAGTGGTGGACTCTTTTTATCTTGGGGATATGTTGAGTACTGGAGGTGGTTGCGATTTTAGCTCTACGTAAAAAAAAACAAATTCTTGTTGAATGGATATGATAAATAAAGTTGATATATTATGCATGGCTTAGTCTTTGTAATTACTTTTGATAAATGCCTTTTTCACTACAGACTCTCAGAAAATGTCAGAACCCTGATCAAGGGAAAAGTGACTATGAACCAAGATGAGAATCCGATTTTATTTTTGAATTGATCCATGAAATTTAGTTATGAATGATTTTGCTACTTGTATTTTACATTTTTTATCACAATTTCATTTTTAATGCTTAACGCAAATTGATACTTATGATAATAATAGTTATTATAATAATAATATAGATGTCGTGAATTTTCTGTCTTTCAGGGGGTACAATTCTTGACGAAGAGGAAGAAATCTTTGCAAAGAAAAGACGTCATAACACTGCTGACAGCATTAGCTCTGTGTCTGCTGGAACACAAACTTCTCGAGCTACAACATCGTCTTCATCAAACAATCTTCATGGCATTTCACCTGTGAAAATCACAATTAGCAAAAATTCACAAACGAGAAATCAGAATACAAATGCAGTTGCTACACAGACGCAAAAAGTAATTCAGATTAAAACCTTTTCTTGCTTTGAGATTTTGTAATCTTAATTTGTATGAAGCATTTTTTTTTCTGGCCATGTCAGATGTTAGTTTTGTTGAATATTAGTTTTGTTGAATGTTAGTTTTGTTGAATGCTAGTTTTGTTGAATGCTAGTTTTGTTGAATGCTAGTTTTGTTGAATGTTAGTTTTGTTGAATGTTAGTTTTGTTGAATGTTAGTTTTGTCAGATTTTAGTTTTCTGTTGTTAATTATAAGCAGTGGTGAATGGAGTCTAAAAATATCAATTGTCAGGAAATAAAGAGGGCCAACCCACTACTAAAATGCAATCCTTTAATGTTCACAACGAATGAAGTAAATCCTCTCACCACCTACCCTGCTTGATTCCTTTTTATAAAATGCGTATTTGTATCTGTTTTCTTTTCTCTTTTTTTTTTATTCTATTCTATTTTATTACTAAAACAGTTGTTTGTATTTTTTTCTTTACTGCAATTTTATTTGATATGATTACGAAAATGTGCACTCTTATGATTTTCAACCGGTCAATATGGAAAGAAATATTAGTTATAAAATTAGTACACAGTGATACGATTTGCAAGAAGAAGACTTGGAAATAAGAGAGGGTTATCTCCTCCAACTCCCTCTATGCATTAATAATCAAGACAAAAACTGTTGATTGGATTAAACATAAAAGTTAAAAATTAATTGAAAATAAAAATAAAAATTCTTTTTGAGAACACAAATCAATATTTGCCCTATCCGAACAGATTTTTTTATCAAGCTTTTGGGCAGAAAGTTATTCTGGTCAACGGTACAGGGGAAAATTTCACTCTACTTTATATATAAGATAGGGGACTCACTAGCCATCAGGCAAACTGACAACCTGGCTAGTTCATCACTGATTATAAGAAACTTATAAGAAACTTAAATTAGTTGGACTATGTTTCCAACAAGCACCCCAGATTAATAGAGAAATGAAAATGTTACATGATGGTGTTGATTTTCTTTTTTAAGATGATCCAAGCAAAGCACATTACCACTGAAATGTAAGGGGCTACTGAGAATTAGGGGTCAGGTCTGTAAGGGCACCCTAAATGGGAAGTTGTGCAGTGAGATGTTTGTTCATATTACATAAAAGTTTCTGCATGTTGGTATAGTCAAGGAAACAGGGAGGGGATTCCAAAAGCTAACAGTTTGAGGAAAAAAGCTTTTAGAGTAAAAAGCCTTCTGGTATTTGGGGACCTCTACAGTGAAGGGGTGGGATTTAGTTGATTGTCGGGTTGGTCAGGCGTATTTATCTTGAAGAGGCACCAGAGCAGCAAGTTCGTCGGAGCACATCCCATTTTTGCTGTTGATTCTGATGATTAGGAGCTACTTCATTCCATGAAAACGGAGAAAATGGTGGAGGATATTCTTTTGTACCTTTATGGCCAGATCTTTGTCATCGCCGATTATTAAAGCACGAAGTGAGTTGTACAAACATATAATGTTCATTATGTTGAATATTACATTCTATTTATGTAGAGCCGATAGAGAGGTAGCAACATAACTACTGATGGCTTACTCTTTGCCCCACGACTAATATGTGTAACAACTATGTTGTTACTCGTCCAGGACTTCACGTCTCTGTTTCTGACTTATCTGTGAAATTTAATTTCCTTATATAAAAAAATGTACACCTACACATATTTAAAAATAGAAAAAAAAAGTTTGTTATTTAACCATAGTGGAATCTGGCCAGTAAGGTTTAAGGATATGTGTAGCATGGAGAGAAATGGTATGAGAATGATACAATGGATGTGAGTTTTAAAGACAGGCTTAGATCTGATGACCTCAGAGAAAGATTAAATCTGGACAGTATAGGGAGATGTGTGCAGAATAAGAGAATTGGTTGGTTTGGTCACATTGAAAGAATGATTGGTTTAGTAGTGGAATGCTTGGGTTAGTAGATCTAGAGCAGTTGAGGTACCAGGGTTAATTGGCAGGGGAAAGCCAAAAACAGACACGAGAGGAGTTGATAAGGAAGTATTTGAGAAAAAGAGTGATAAATAAAGACCTGACCAGAGATAAGTTAGTTTGGAAGTCAGTTTCTAAAAGCCGTCCTCTACATGCCAGCATGTAAAACGGACGTTAAACCGAATATGATGATGATATTTAACTTCTCACACAATTCATGTTTGATCTTTGACAGCCATTTCCGATAATAGTCATCAACTTAGCATGTCCCTATTTACTTGCCTCCCCACGAGGACAGAGTTAGACACAAGGTCAGTTTTTAATGTCGGGAAATCCAGCTCCTCCAAAAGGGACACTCACTCTGGATTGGGACAAAAATAAAATTTGCTTCATTCCAAAAGGATTCCTTCTTCACTGACTGGATAGAAACGCTGAAGTGTCGTATCAGAACATATACTATACTTTGCTCCTAGTCGTTGCTAAGTCATCAACTTAGCATAACTCTGGCGCAAGATTCTGCTGTAGTTTAACAAAATAATCGCCATCTTATATTATTTAAAACTGATTATTCAAAGTAAGAATCAGTTTTGTATGTTTTAAATTACATTAAAAAAAAATGCATTAATTTGATTCACTTTTTTTTATAAAATAAATATGTTTACATAATCAAAATAAATAAAATCAATAAAATCTCACTCTGAGTTCTACTTGAAAGAATTCGTGTGGCATGGAAGACGAATGTAAAATGCCTTTTCCAAAGTGTATGCCTGTTTTGGGTATGATATTAAACTAACTTAAATAGAATCTGTCCTGTGTGTGTGTTTTTTTTTTTTTTACTAATGAGTCACCACTCGAGGATAACAGTTAATGAGTTGGATAGATTGTTAGTTAAATAATGTCTTCAAATTTCACTCTGTGCAGTCTTGTCTAATCACTTGTTTCTAAGTTGTCCTTGGCCAGCAAACCTTTCTGCATTTTAAGGCATCCATGCTTCTGCAACTGTTTATCCAGGAGAATGACCATTCAACATGACCATACCAACGTAGTCGATCCATCCTTAGGATAACCTCTATGCTGGGCAAATGTAGCACTTTCAGCAAATCCTCTGACCTGATTTGTTGTGTTTGGTCAGATTTCACATTGCAGATCCATCTTATCATAAAACTGTCATTGCACTGCAGTCAGGCGAGAGAGTACTGGGTGAAGGTTCAACATTCACGGCCATATATCATGATACTCCTGACACAGCTGCTATACAACTTACCCCGGATGTAGATTACTAGTCTAATTTCTTTGTGGTCAATTTCTTCCTCAGCATGATCTTTGATTTGTGCTGACCATATTTGTTTACCTGCATTTGATCTGTTGTATTTTATTACCTGAAATAAGAAAGGTCAAAATGTTGTAGCCTGCAGGGAAGCAGCCCCATGGTAATATGTTTGACAGATGGGAAGTTCTTGGAAAGTATCACATGAAATTGAATTCGGTCATATACATATACATTTACATGAAACCGCCCAAAATGCCACCCATCGAATTGTTAAAAAAATTTATAATCCTTTTTGCAATGCAACCATATTTGGTACAAATAAACTTCAGTCAATGCCTGACTTGTCCACCAAGTTTCAGTCATGAATGCCCAACAGTCTTTGTTTAATTACAGTTCAATGATATGCAGGAACACGCTGGTGATCGCCTCATCAGTAGGAGGTGTGATCCTAAATAGGCTTCACACTTACTCATCAGTTGAGTCTATTTCTTGCTCTGACAGTGAGATTAAAATGCCTAATATCTTTCTAATATACTGCTCACTCATGTGTATGCGATCAAAATCATATGGTTACCTAATTTGCATATTGCTTTGAAAAAGGACATTTTATTAATTAACTATCCTTTTTTATTGTTTACCAATTCAATGAGTTTTTCGATTTTAATATAACACCTAGATTTGTTTACAAATATTGTTTTATTTTGCTTAACATTTTTTGGTAAAAATAGCCTTTCCGGTCATTATTTCTATTGTAGTATTTAAAAAATTAAGATACTTACGTTCCTTTTTTTAGCAGTGATTTTATATTTTGAAAGAAATATTTAATTTTTTAAAGTTAATATTTAAATGATTAAAATGTATTTGTTTATATTGAAGGTTATTTTGGTATCTACATCTGGATCTGGCTCTAATGGTGGCGCGAATGTGTTGCCAAAATCTATATCTTTGCCGTTGGTCAAAGCTATACCTACAACTTCTGTGAGTGGCACAGGGTCTGGTCATCCGAAAATGTCAATTGTCATGCCAAATACAAATTCAACGCCCGCAGGGATTACGATATCCAATGGGAATCTGGGCAACATTATTACTGTAGTCACAACTTCAAACACATCTTTGAGATCTACCTGTAAGTTGATTTTTATCTTAATAATGATAATAATAAAAGATCTTTATTTAATAATTTTCAAATACAAAAATATACAAATGTTAGCGGGAGCAGGGACTTACCTATAAGATACTCTTTCAACCAACTCCCTAATTTAATTATTCGGTGCTTATTCTGTTCAGCGGCTGTATGAAAAAATTATTTTTTTATAAAAACAATATCATATACTTATTCAGCGTTATATTCTTACTCACCGTACAAAAAAGTAGAAAAAATTATCCACTAGAACTTTAATTACAAGTATTTTTCCATTCTGCGTATCATAACAGCGATTCGTTCAGTAAGCCTTCATCTTCTTTATTAAGAAGATTTCAAGGGCAGATAATTCGAAATCTTCTTAAGAAAGAAGATGGAGGCTTAGTAAACGAATCGCTGTTATGATACGAAGAATGGAAAAATACTTGTAATTAAAGTTCTAGTGGATAATTTTTTCTACTTTTTTGTACAGTGAGTAAGAATATAACGCTGAATAAGTATATAATATTGTTTTTATAAAAAAATAATTTTTTCATACGGCCGCTGAACAGTATAAGCACCAATTATTCTTCATAAAAATAAGTAAAAAAAAAAAAAAAAGAAAACATGCAAAAACCAATATGGACAAAAGACAACAGTAACATAACAAATAGTAATCAATATACTGCAACATGTGGAAATTGTGCACATCTTAACAAATACAACAATAGTATAAAAGTTTTTTAACAAGTTTTTAAGGGTCATAATATGGACACAACCTCCCGTTTGAAAATTCAAATATTTCAGATTTACATTGAATTTGATCCAGTCATTAGACACCAATTATGCAAGATTCCCTGAATTTCAAATTTCTTAAGACCCCTTAAGCCTTAAATTTTAGACATTTTTTAGAATGGATTTTGATCAAAATTGTAATAAGGATTCTAGACATAAGGTTGAGTAGCATTATATATTAATTTTAATCTTAATAAGACGGCATAAAAGTGGTGCAAAACTGTTCTGTTCAAGAAAATTAATTTTACCCATTCTGGGACGGGTATTCTAGTATAAATATAAACTCTTAAAATCCGTCAACTTTTGACTTGACTTGAGTCATTCTATGCCAGTAGGCATAGGTGAAACATTGACTAATTTCGAGCTCCAGAGGTGATGCTTGACATTGTCATATTTTTTCCAATGGCTGAATATGGATATGGCTCACCACACCCTATACGTATACAGCGCCTAGCATTCCCAAATGGTCATCCATTGGTCAGGCTCAGCGTTACTTAACTTCGGTGATCTAACAGGAACCGGTGTGTCAATGTAATTATGCTGTAAATTAATCAACTCTTAACAGTTACTTTAAAACGTATTGATTTATTCAAAGTTAAAGAATTTAAAATGATTAAAAAAATTTCCACATAATTTAAGAAATAAAAAACACTAAAAAATATTGTAAATGTCTTTTTCACTTTTTTGTTTTTTGTTTTCATCAGCCACAAATACAACAGCTGTTCTCGGAACTTCCTCGACTGCATTTTTACCCTCTTCTCTCAACATTCCAAAAAACAGGCCAAAATCAGTTCAAAAACAAAAGGTTCCGCAGGTAATATATTTGAACCTGTATATTTCTATTGCTTATTATCTATTATGCTAAAGTTGAGTGAGTCAATGTTTATTTCTTAAACGCTTTAACTAGACGTAGTCAGGACCCGTTGGATCACAACCACTACCATATCTTGTTCTACTTTGATTTCATTCGAACATTCATAAACTGTGACATATATCTTAAGAAATCTTTCTGGCCTAACTAAAATTAATAAATCTCTTTATGGATAATATAGAAGTAAAGCGATCTATTATTTTACTGTAATTTACATATGTGTTTCCGGTGTGTACAGACACATTATGTAAGCTAACATGAAGAAATATTAGAGAGTGGTTGAATCACGATAGAGTGAGAGTGCCAGAGAAATACATAGATAGCCAAGAGAGAAATAGATGACTTGTTGTGTTAATTATAAATTACAACTAATTAAAACAATTAAAACAGAATTTTTTTACAAAAATAACTCAATCCCAGAACTAAATTATATTTTAGCATATATTTTGTGTTATTAAAGTATATAAAAAGCCTTAGGGAAACAAATTAGATCCTTCCTAACCAAAAGAAAGATCCAGGTTGTCCTCGATGGCCGCTCATCCAAACAACATGACATAAATGCAAGTGTACCCCAGGGATTGATCCTTGGACCTTTATTGTTCCTGATTTTCATAAACGACTTCCCTGGTGACATTGTGTAAATACACTCAACCAACCTGACAATCAGCTAAATCCCATCCATTTACTGTGGTGGTCCCCAGATACCGGAAAGCCTTCTACTCCAGTAGCTTCTTTCCTTGTGCTGCCAGCCTTTGGAACTCCCTCTCTGCTTCCTGTTTCCCCGACTACTGACATGCAGAAATTTAAAACTAATGTGAACAAGCATCTCACTGCACAGCTCCCAATTTCAGATGACCCACTAAACTTTTACCCTAATTTTCAGTAGCCCCTTATGTCTACAGTGGTAACTTGTCTTGTTTGGGGTGAACTAAGTTAAAAAAAAAAATTAACTTAACAGCTCACCCATCACTCAGCTATGTATTTCTCTCGCCCTCTCTCACTATATTGATTCAACCATTCTCTAATAGTGTTTGTATGTTTCTGTGAGCATTCAAAGAAAGAGTCTATTTTTCAGCATTGCTTCTTAATTGTTTTATTTTGCCATCTATTTTACATATTGTGTTCGTATACACCGTAAGCATGTGTGTAAATTAAATGGAAAAATAATGTCTTTTTACTTCTGTATTATCCATGAGGATAACACATAAATAAAGAGACTTATTTTTTGTAATGCAAAAAGTTTATAAATTTCAAATGAAATCAAAGTGGAATAATTTGTGGTCCGACGGGTCATTGTTAGTCTAATATATCTATAACAATAAATAATAAATGGAACTTACTGAAGTTTCACGGAAAATCTAAACGTAAGAAGAATATTAATAAAATCCTGAACGTTTTATATATTTGAATACAAATTCCAACTGACTATATATATATATATATATATATATTTTTTTTTCAGATAAAATTATTCTTGATAATGCAATACTTATTACCACAATCAACCTTTTATTTTAATAATTCTATTTTCACACTGGTGATACCAGATCAGGCTGCCCTGTGGCTCCCTGAGACGAAATTCACCTACATTGACGTTTTTTTTTTTTTTTTTTTTTTTTTTTTGTAAAACTTAATTATGTTCTACAAAAACAAAAACAAAAACAACAGCCCCTCTCCCTTTCTCCCTCCCCTTTTTTATTTTATTTTTATAACTTGAAGCATAACTCTTTTACTATAATGACCAGATTCGGCATTAAATAACCCAAAAAGGGTTGATATGCCGTAAAACAAAACTACCAAACCAAAAACGATGATTAAACATTTGAAGATATAAAGAACTTGAAGCATAAAAACTTTTACTATAATGACCAGATTCGGCATTAAATAACCCAAAAAGGGTTGATATGCCGTAAAACAAAACTACCAAACCAAAAACGATGATTAAACATTTGAAGATATAAAGAACTTGAAGCATAAAAACTTTTACTATAATGACCAGATTCGGCATTAAATAACCCAAAAAGGGTTGATATGCCGTAAAACAAAACTACCAAACCTATTTTCACGAAGAAAAGTGCTTCAATATTTAATTTTTGTTGGTTTAGAAAAAAAAATCAATTTCTAATCAAAAACAAATTCATATTATTTCTTACAATTCCACTGGCTTGCGATCGTTTCAGAAATGAATGGTCCAACTATATTTGGAAACAGTATAACAAAATAAACAGAAAAGTAAAATGGTTCATAAGACTCAAATCAGCTCCTCAATTTGTTTTTCAAGCTGAGCCCATCTTCTTCAGAGCCGGTCATAGCAAAGAATTTAAGATCATCTCGTAAGCTAAATTCCACTTGTAAGTTATAACTGTATGGATGCATGGGTTGAAGGAGAAAAGGTCCAGAAAAACGATTTTCGGTGCTTGTTCACTGTTTCGGGCAGACGGAAAAATTATTTATGTGTGAAAACAATATTATATACTTACTCAGTGGTATTTTATTGTTCAATGTTGAAAAAATTAGGAAAAATTATCCAGTAGAACTTTAATTACAAATATTTTTACATTTTCTGTATCGTACAAGTCACTTCGATGACACTGCATCCATTTTCTACCGTTGGACAGAAGTCAAGGGCAGGTAATCAACAAGCTAGGCAGTCTCTTCCACGAAATTGCGGAAAGATACCCAGTTTCAATTTAATTACTTTAATTTTATTTACTTTCACATTAAATATACTCATTACAATAAATTATATTTTTATCAATGTACTTGTTTTTTATTTTTTTGGGTTTTTAAATGCAAATTATCTGCCCCTGACTTCTGTCCAACGGTAGCAAATGGAGGCAATGTCATCGAAGTGACTTGTACGATACGGAAAATGTAAAAATATTTGTAATTAAAGTTCTACTGGATAATTTTTCCTAATTTTTTCAACATTGAACAATAAAATACCACTGAGTAAGTACATAATATTGTTTTCACTCATAAATAATTTTTCCGTCTGCCCGAAACAGTGAACAAGCACCCGATTTTCATAGCAAACAGCAATGTTTAAAATGATTACAGCTCAATTTAAAATGGCAACTAATTTCACTAGTTATAAAAGTAATTTGTTTAGAAATTTTCGTGCATCCATTGCTGATCCATTTGAGTTGAAGATAAATTGGCCATTTTTGAGGACCACCTTGTTTGAATTTTTTTTAATGATAGCAGGAAGTCTTAGCATTGCCCGAGATTGTATGAGGGACACTGCGCTTTGGCCCCCACTTCATAACACCATATTACTCTTTTTCTTAATTTTTACATTTTACATATTCAATTTTTGGGATGGGGCGCCAACAATGTACTCAGCATTGATTATGTAAATACAATGACATTTATTGAAATAATTTTCAGTAAATTTATAGTCTTTAACCCCTTTGAGGCACACAAGCCATTTCTCGAGAATGAATGAGCACCCTGTGTACTCCTACTCTAAGCCCTAGACCCCATATTACCATTCTTATTTTTTAATTTCTATAATTTTAAAGTTATGAAGAAAATAAAGTAAAAAGTTTATTATTATTATGCTATGGATGTTTGGTGTTAACGCAGACTCTACGATAATGTTATTGTTACTCCTTTGATGAAAATGAAATATAATTATCCAAGTACTCCGGTTAATTTAGTTTCAAGACATATATAGATATGGGGTTCTATCTAAATAACTCTAGGATGAGTTTGTAAACAAATAAACAGACTACAACTTTATTAAATACAGTAGAGCCCCCCTATTCGCAGAGGTTATGTTCCAGACACACTCATGAATATCTGCAAATAGATTTTGATGCCTCAAAGTTAACTAAAAATCAGGTTTTTGTACATTAGCATGTGTTTTTTTTTTGCATGAAAGCCACAAAATTAGCGTAAATTAGCTCTTTCTGCTTGCTCTTTGGTTGATTTTAAAAAAATTATTCCAGTTTCGTATAAAATTTGCAAATATTTGGATTATCAATGCTTTTGTATGAGCCGCATTTAAAATGAATCCTGCGGAATAATTAGCGTTTTTGATTGTTTTTTTTTGTCATATATGAACTTAAATGATTACCATATTTGTAAGTTCTACAGAATTTATGAAGAAAATGTTAAGTCAATGCTTATGCTGAAAATCTGCGAATGGTCAGTCCACGAATAGCGAGGGTTCACTGTATATGCAATCTAAGCTTAATAGATTGTACAACATCGATTGGATAATCACTTCCACATTTTTTTATGTTCACAATGTTGCTTTTTATTATCACTTTTTAGCAACACGTCATACAGGGAGGCAATGGAAAAAGTCATGTCAGCCAGCATAGTGTTCATAATTTGTTGAAAAATAGTAGAGGCTACTTTGACCCTAAATGTAAGACAATTAAATGTATATAAACCTTTGTGAGAAGTAATAGTCAAAAATTTTTAGCTTTCTTCCTTGACTTCTACCCGGAGGTATGCGTGTGATAGATTGATTTTCGAAAAACCTTTCCACAATTCAATTAAAAAAAATATATATATAGGCTATTTAGAGAAGGTTATTAACAATGCAGAAATGTGCCAAGTAGATGGAAGGAGCACTCAAAATCAGATGAAGATAAAAGTGAAAATAATTATTTTGTCAATATTTCAAAAAGATTCCTCTCCTCAGGTGGTACTATTCTGTTCAACTCAATTTTTGTAGCTTAGTTAAAAGTGAAAATAAGTTTCTTTGTTTTGTTTTAACTTATTTATTTATTATTAAAAGTTTTTTTGTTTCTATAAATCTTACTTGCTTTCATTGTCACTTCGCTCACTGGAGATGTAAGTGTGGAGCTCATATATCACAATATTTCAGGAAAATATCCCCTCCTCATTGTCATTATGCCGTTCAACTCAACTTTTGTAATGTACACCAATGGTGGCAAAGAAACTTATTTTCACTTTTATCTTCTTATTTTCAGTCCTTCCATCTACCCGGCATATTTCCGCATTGTTAATATAGCCTTCTATAAATTGTCTATATATATTACACACAATGCTTCAAGCAAACTACATAACCCTCTTATAAAAAAAATGTCTTCTGATGCTGACAATAGATATGTGTGTGCTTTTAGACATTCATTTAATACAAGTGAAAAAATCTGAAAATTGAAAAGCTTATTGATTTTATGATATAATCAATCTCTTAGTTTTAGGATAAATTCAAAGAACACAATACACTAAAGTTTTGATCAAATTAGTTTTGAGTTGAATATATAAGAATGCCTGATATTGACTTTATGAATACCATCATGACTATGGAATCAGCTGTGCAGGGTTAAAATCCTCTTGGATCTATCCTCATAAGTAATCAAATTTTAGTCATTCCATTCATCATTTTCAATCCTCTCATAATAGTCATCATCATTCAACTAGCAGTTTACCCATTTGATTTACTCTTATCCTTGAGTGGCTTTAAGCCTTGATAATTGGTGACTTATTAGTAAATAATTAAAAAAAAAACAACTCTTGTTTCATCTATATTTTTCTTCTTCTTTTTATGAAGGTACATAATTTTATTAAAACTGTATTCTATTTATTATTCTAGCTTGGGCAAAAACCTGGGGTTGTGATCCCTATTGGTGCTCAATCCTCCTCACACAATAGCCCTGGGAATATGTCCGTACAAGGAATTCAAATCAAGCCTGCAAAATCAGCCATTCAGATCAAGCATGAGGGTGGTAAGAAACTGAACTCATTAATAAAATTTTTTTTAATACTCACTAATCTCACCGATGGTGCCTGAATGTCAAATAAGTTAAACATACATTTATTTTTATATATATATCTTATATATCTGGACTTTCATAACTTGGATTTAAACTTGAGAAACCGAGTTTAGATGTGTATTTCACCTAGAATGAAACTAGCTACCGGAACAGTAGCAGAAACTCGCTATGAAGCGAGAGGACAACAGAAGATAGTGTTGTTTGGAAGAAACAGCTTACCTTGTGGGCTTGTATATATATTCATGTTTCGTCAGCTGTTTTTACGTGTGGAATATTTCATTTCGGCCTCCAGATAATGTTGGATCATCAGGAGAAAATACGCACAGTTTCGAGGTCTTCTTCTCAACAGCTTTTTTGCATATCATTCCCTCCCCTCATTGATATGACACTCCATTATCTGAATTACATTTCAATTGAATGATAGTAATATATATGCACACAATTCTATCAATTTTCTGTCTTCAAATAATTAATTTAAGGAATATGCTTTCATAATCTTTTTCTTATTATTTGAATGTATTTTTATTCTTTCAATTATTTTGATGCATTTTAGGCATGAAAATCATCACACAAAGCATACCTGCACCCGGCAGTAAAATCCTCCCAAAGCCGACCCCGTCGGGAACTCCTGTTGTAGTTGTGAGTGGCGTATCAACTAACACTACAGCTTCTACGGTTTCTATGGTTACTCGACCAGTCTCCACTATTTCAGGTAATTATCTATTGCTTGTTTAAAATTTTGCTTCACTGCATTAGTTTTTTTTTTTTTTACGGCATATCAACGTTTTTTGGCTTGTTTAATGCAGAATCTAGTCATTTTGGTAAAAGTTTTTATTTTTTAATTCATGATACTTTCAAATGTTTATTTATGGTGTTTTCTTTAACTATTTGTGTGTATATCAGCAGATGTAGTTTCATCTCATACAATTACATTTACCTTCCCTCTGAGGGGAGGTGCAATGTCTTGTAAGTCACAATCAAATAAAATATTTGTTAACAATGCAAATCACAAATCATGACAGCACAGTTGAATCGTACCTCATGTCTTCCGTCTCTCCCGTGACTGAGGCACCTGGAATTAAAGTTTCACAACAGCACAAAGAAAAGAATATTCTGAATTTGAAAAAAGACCATTTATTAAGATGTTGATGTTGCCTTCTCTTCTGCTAGTGTCGGAGGACGTTCCGGTCTACAGACATTTGGGGCCTTAGCCCCTTAATTTATATCGATCTGAAGTCGTTTCTTTACACGTGCTGTCTGCTCAAAAGCTTCCCAACGAACTGACTTACCTTTGTCGTTCCCTCTCTCTTTGAGCCTGATGATGTCATGTCTGCTTCCAGTCACAGCAGGTTGAGGGGTACATTTGAGTTCATACTTACTGACACCATGATCCCGGTTTCCTGTGTACATGTGAATGCTGTTCTGCAAACCCAAATCATCAGATGAATACTAGCAAACGTTTTACTATTTACTATTTAACAATATCAAAGACAGTTTCTATTTAAGTTATAGATAGGACTTTGACATGTACGACCACTTGGGTCAGAGTGAACCTGAGAATAATGACAATTAAAGGGAGACTCCCCACTCCCCTCAAATTGAAGCCTGACCTACAGATACAGTTTCATCTCCTACCCAGGATACTTTTCACTTTAGTGTATGCTACTGGGTAATATTTGTTGCTAAAATAAAAGAGAAGTCTAATTATTTCCATTCATAATGCATGCGGTTTTTGTGCAATAACCCGTGAAATAAAGTGGTCTTTTATGAGTGGTAAGACACACATATAAAGAAATAAATTGGATGAAAACAATTGTGTAGATGAACAATAATAATTATTTAGTACATGAATAACAACTGAAAAAGAATTACTTTGAAAATGAGATCGCATTTAATTGTCTGTTGCTGAGGTCCATTGAATATTTCTCTGTTCTCGGCTGGCCAAATGTATAGGCAGATAACTCTGCTTTCCAAAATGTTATTTTGATAAAGGGAGATAACAAAGGGCAAAGAGTTACTACCATTAAAACACTATTTTTCTCTAGATGGAGTCTGTTCCATTACTCAGGCATGTGAGTTCTCCACTTTTTAGCGGAATATCGCTTTTTTAAAATCCAGAAATGGCAGATTTCAGCTTAAACCACTAGAGCCTCCGATAAATGTGAGTTCTCCAATCTTTGGTTGCTGAATAACTGGTGTCGTTGTGTGTGAAGAACTCGGACTTTATCCATTTTAAAATGAATTGTTCTAAAATTGAATAACCTATCATAAATAGAATTCTGTCATCACCATCAACTTAAAAGTGGCATTCGTTTTATTCATTCAAAGGATATTAAGATAACAATTATTTTATGGTAAGAAAAAAAACTATTTATTTTGAAGGGATTTAAATTGTTACAATAAATTAATATGTTAAAATGTTAATTTTATTTAGTAAAAAAAAATAATTAGCTGACAAGTATTTTTACGGTAAAAAGAAAGAGAAGATGGTAGATAATTTCCACAGGATCTTGCTAGTATATATAAATGCTCTAAAAATAAAAAAATTAAGTAGTCGACCATAGTTGAGGACGAACTTAAGACTCTCTTTTTATTAGCTACTAGTTCGAGGTGTAGGGGAAAGTGCAACTAACTCCATTTACCCTTGATTCTCACCTTATAATGCTGAGTGTTTAGCAAGGAGTCATCAAGTACAATTTTTTGAGTCTTTGGTATGACTCGACCGAGGATTGAACCCTCGGCCCATTGGGAACACTCTAACTATTATGCCAAATATGCAACAATAAAAGTACAACAATAAATATACTTCAATTTACAATGAAACAATTTATTTTTAGCATTAAATTAATTAATATATTATTAAACCCCCAAATTTAATCCAATCCAAAAATGTACAATTATTGCACTCAAATCAAAAAGTAATAATAACCATTTTTTTCATTAAGGAACTAATATTTCATTTATTAACTGACCAGCTGACTATCGCTTCACAAAGTTCGCTCCTTGAAATAAAAATGTTAAATATTAAACATTTCATTCATATAAACTATAAATAGATAAACATTTATTCATATAAATAGATATTAACATTTCAGTAATTTGATACAAATTTATTTAAATAAGACCGTCAAAGAATGAAAAGAAAGAGGAAATCAATTCACCTGAGCAATGGTGCATGTGTATGCTCTTTTAAAAACTTAAAATAACTTGTATATTTTTGTTTCTTGGTAGTTTGATTTAAATTACATCTCCTGAAAATTAATCAGCAAATATTTTAAGAAAGTTTTTCGTAAGTTATCCTTTTTTTATTAAATCACTTTAATTAATTACTTTTAATATTAGCAAAATTATTGCATATATATATATATATATATATATATAGAAAAAATAGGACAATAAAATTACGAATGAATAACACCAAACATTAATTTATTATGAACTGTTTAAAAAATAATTATGCAAATTAGGCATAGAATTTTCTTTCTTTGGGCATTTCGTCTCTATCATATATACTATCTGTATTATTGAATTAAATAACAGTGACCCGTTTTGAGTGATAAATGAAAAAAACTTTTACATTTATTCATTTAGAAGATATCAAGCTTAGCATATCCCCATTGTTGGCACAAGTAAATATGGTGAACGATTCCTTTAATAGATGCAAAAAGCAACTTTTTTTTTTATTGCTCTCTGACATCTGATTTCGAATATAATATTTAAATTAAAAGGCGTAGAAAAAAAAGTGACTAAATTAATAAAATGAATAAAATTCAAACCTATAAAAATATATTAGAATGCTTAGGTTTAACTTTTTTTACTAGAGATAAGAATGAGGGGAGATTTAATTGAGACCTTCAAAATAATTAATGTTTTTCTTTTTTAAATAGGGAACACTTTTTTCAATATCTCTTTTTGTACTGTAAACTTATTAGTAAAAAAAGATTTCAAAAATTAAATCTATTACAATTAGATTTTTTTCAAAGACATTAATATACTTTTGAATAAATTTATTAATCAAGTTCAAAACAGCATGAATGTAGACACTATAAAGAATAAACTGGTTATTCAGAAATAATGGTAATGTCATAAACTTACAATGTCTTTTTTTTTTTTGTCTAGCTGATGAAATTTTAAGAGAATTTTATCCATATATTACTATTATATATTTTGAGATATTGTAGGTATTTGTGTGTGTGTGTGTGTATTTTTAATGATTTAAATAATTTTTCAAAGTATATACAAAAGTATAGTTGTCTACAGCTGTTTCATGGCAGCGTTCATTTGGTATTTTCACAGATTAGGACCCATGCTACCTTTGACCCTAACTTTAACTCTAACGCTAACCCCCACTCTGACTCTAAATCCTAACCCTAACAACGGGGTCAAAGTTAGCATGGGTCCTAATCTGTGAGAGCACCATTTATTTTAAGTCATACAGTGAAAAATAACATTTTTATAAACGCTGAATTATATATATATATATATATATATATATATATATATATATATATATATATATCAAGTAAGCAAGTTACTTACTTGCTATAAGTATATTTTCATACTAATACTAAGCTCATGTATTAAGCACTGTTGAAGTAAATACTGAAAAAATATATATGCAATATTTTATATACCTTATAATATTATATGTTTATATATATGTGTGTATTTTTTAATTTTGTAACACAAAGTACTTATAATAGCTCAATAGTTTATAGCTAGAGCTATGCTATATTTAGTATTTTTATGTAGTTCAATACCACATCATTATCACAAAAGACAGATTCATGACATTTTTTCCAACTTATTTTTTTATTTCGCAGACAATTGTTTCGGCTAACATCAAGATATTTGTAAAATGCTCCTATGCATTTATTTATTTATTTCTTCGGACCATAATTCCATGTACATAAAAAAAAATTGATAATGAATATTGACTGTAATTCAGGCTGTAATCGCCAAGATTTTAAAAGTTTTTTTGAATTTGTTTTTGTACAATTTACACTGAGGATGGTCACAATTAGAAATAAATAAATGCATAGGAGCATTTTACAAATATCTTGATGTTAGCCGAAACAATTGTCTGCGAAATAAAAAAATAAGTTGGAAAAAATGACGTGAATCTGTCCTCTGTGATAATGGTGTGATATTGAACTACATAAAAATACTAAATATATATATATATATAGGTGTAATCAGTCAACGGAAAATCATAAGTGCACAAGTGGGAGAAAAAAAGTATAATAATAGTGAATAAAAGACTGAGAATGAATAAAAAAAATAAACGTGCAACTTATAATTTTGTGCCAAATTTATTTGACGATTTTAGAAACAAAGTAAAGTAAATCCCAATTTCAGTTTTTGTTTTTTGGGGTTAGTCTGTAAGAAATTTTTAGGAACCATTCCCTTCAAGCCTTCTATGGAGTGTGAACAGGGCTATTGAAAACGGCAGAACTAAAATAAATATTATTAATATTTCACAAACTGGTTACCAGGGGTCGCCTGTCAAGGTCATAGTGGGGGTTGTTTATTGTCTGTTTTATTTCCAGTACATATGTACCAAGAAGGAAAAGAAATAAGAAAAGAGGGGAGTTCTTTAGTTAAAACTGTCTGCTCGGTGTGTGGAGGTTTCTCTCTCTCTCTCTATCTCTCTCTCTATCTATCTATCTATCTATCTATCTATATATATATATATATATATATATATAGGTTCAGTGAGTCAATGGGAAAAATGACAAAACCAAAACACACAAATAGATAAATGTGTGACTTACAGTTTAGTCAGGTTATCCGGGTAGAAGTTGGCTGATGTTAGAAGCAAGTAAATTTAAAAAATGCTGTCTTAATTTTAAAAAAATATTTTTTATCTTTTGTGTTGGTAATTTTCGAGATCCTCTTCAGTCGTCAAAAGAGAATAGAGAATTTTCATTCTGACCACTGAAATTTCAGAGAAAATTGCAAGGGAGATAAAAAAATAATTCTAACTAAGGGAGATAACCCAATCCTCTTTTGATTTAATACTTAACTCCCTTTGAAATTTCATGATTCTATATTGGATTTTAAAAAATATGACCAGTTTTTATTCCCTGTTTAGCATATGCAAGTCAACTTGCTGTAACTAACTTATTTAATGTTATTAGTGTTTTTATTAAAACGTGATTTTAAGTAAAAATAATTATTTGGGAGTAATGCTGAAACCATTTCACTGTAAATAGTAAGCGAACATACATTAGAGAATTTGAATTACCTACTAGACATCTTCGAGTATCTTCGGTCTCTCTGTACAGGTATTTGTCAGGATAACCTGACATGAGGATACTTCCCCATCCAAGTAAACCAAATATTAAAAATAACATAGTCTTCGAAGCCCAAATAAGATCCTCTCAGCACGGCTCTACACTGGTTCATACATGGAATGATGCACCTACTTCAAGTGATGTTACCTCAAGTAACAGCACTTAGCTGGATACTCCACCAAACTAGATGAATTCTTGTCCTGGAATCCGGTAAGACCAAAAGATCACAAGAAATATATACTAAAACATAGTTAACTGGTCAATTGGGGAGAGAAAATTAATGTTCTTAACTTCTTTACTAACTCAACGTTTGACAGGTAAAAGAGAGCTTTAATGGAATATTCGAATATCTATGTATCTCATATGGAAATCAAGTGCTAGTCCCAGAAAGGGTCCCCTTGATTTTTAAGAACTTCGACTGAAGTAAAATGAAACTAGAGAATTAGAGATTTCTTTAAAACACTTCACTTTCAATGGCTAGGAGGATGATCCTTACAAAGTTTTTACCCAGACAGACCTATACGCTTTGGGAATCTTTGTCGAACTCTGGAAGCTGAACAGAATTTCAAACCGAACCCTTCATTTACTCCACCAGGGTAGATTATTCTCATTCTGTCAGCCATGATCGCATAGAATTGTTAACTTATGTTATTCTTAATTATTATTGCTTATTGGTAAGGATTGAACATCCAACTTCTAGACAAGTCACTTATCGTCAAAAACAGACACTTCGGAAGAATATTGTTAAATAACGCTGTTAACTATTAAACCTTCGAAATTAAATAAAGGGTTCAATTCCAAATTCTGTAACGGTTTGACATAAAGATTCCCAAATTTAACAAGACTATGCGAGTTCTGTGATTGGATAACTAATTACAGATCGTTTAGTATTTTCTGCTATTCTATGATCGGTCAGTCAATGAGAGCTTTTTTTTCACCCATGAAGGTGAGTCCTCTAATAAAGCCACAATATCTGAGCTTGGTTTTATTTAATAAATAGCACACCTTACTATTTGTTGTCAGGTAAGTATATTTATCAGATATGGCTGGCACACTCTGTAACCCTTTTAAATTGTAAATGCAATTTAGTCATTGACTGGATATTTTCACCTTTCCAGTCTACAGAAGGT
The DNA here is from genome assembly GCA_963556195.1 of Sepiola atlantica. Classification (NCBI taxonomy): domain Eukaryota; kingdom Metazoa; phylum Mollusca; class Cephalopoda; order Sepiida; family Sepiolidae; genus Sepiola; species Sepiola atlantica. Next base: position 122,679,286 of record OY744516.1, on the reverse strand, counting down.
TGAAAATTACATCGACAGAAACGTTGTAAATATAACAACCAAGATGTGGATAATAGTTTGAATAATACAAATTATCAATCCTAACAATACAAATTCCCTGTTCATGTTTTTAAGTTTTAAATGTACATTTAATATAGGAACAGAACAAGAACAGGACAGTAAATCAGAATTTGTTTTGAATCAAATTGATGTTTGATATTTTCCTTTGTTATTTTTTTTAATCAAGACAGCATTTTAACAGCAAACAACGGCAGTGTGAAATGAACAGCAGCTGGGAGAAGTTGACTTTGTTAACCACACAGCGATTGTTTTTTAGCTTTTTCATCTTACAGTATATTAGGAGATTTTATTTTCTAGAATTCAATTTGATTTTTAAATTTTAAAAATTCTATTTGAATATCTTTGTGATTAGTAAGGTTTTGGTCACTGGTATTGAATTAATTAAGGATGTTGGCAACCTTCAAGTGGTCCCTTTTGAGAGATCTGATTCTATCAATTAACTCTCAACATCTTGTTGAAAATTTTCTTAGTCCAGAGTCTCAGGACCCCCCCCCCCCCCTCCAAAAAAAAAATGGCTAAAATATTTTTTCATTTAAATGTTTATAATGGTTTTACGTTTGGACAGATTGTTATAAAACTTGACAGTATGACTGAAAATACTTTGTTCTTTAATATGATGTTGTCATTTGTGCTAAAATAATATTCTATGTACATGGTTATTAATTAATTATATAATAATATAGACAGGCATACTCATTAAAAATGATAGGAAATCATGGATATTGAGTTTGATGTTAATACAATTGATTAACAGATATAGTTACGTCAACACCACTGACCTTCATGCAGTTTATTGATAAAATACACAGGTAAAAAGACACATGTGTATAAAGATGTTTTCACATAAGCCCACTTTACTGTTTTATAATTTTTAGGTTTCACATCAATTTGATGATCAAATTACTACACTAAATGATACTCATTAAAATTATGATACATATTATTTTGCATACAAAAAGATAACAGAACAAACTATTATCTAATGGTTTTTTTTTATCTAATATAGATCAGGTTAATTGAATATAAAAACAATGAAATGGTTGGGGAAACTTCTTTTTTAAAAATTTTTGGGTGGGTCTGTGAAATATTCTGTTCATTGTTTTTTTAGAAGAAAATATTGTGTCAGTTGGTCGAAATGATTCTTGGACATAATTTCTGAAATAACAATTCTTCAGTCTGTCTTTTTTGTTCCAATAACATGTAATTTGGTAGTCAAACTGAAAAAAAGCATTCAGAAATACGCTCAAATTGTAAACAAAATTAAATATGCTCAAATTGTAAACAAAATTAACTGTAACTTTCTGTTTTGCATATAAATTTGTTTGAACAACAATGTATTTTATCAAACTATTAGAGAAGTTGATACAAATAATCCACTGGCTTTGTATTGAGAACTAAAGTTATCTTAGGACCAGTAAACCTGGTAAAAATGTCCAGATATTTATCTAAAACAAAGTTACTCCATTCTGTCTGTTTCTATTTACTTGCCTCCTCACAAAGACAGTGGGCATAAGGTTGTTTTTTTATTATACTATAGTATTACGAACCTAATAGTGTCAAATAAGAGGATATTTTTTGTAGGACAAATTAGGTCAGTAACCTTAGGCAAATCAAATTTATATCTATTTTTGAAATAAGTTCTAACCATAAAAGAATAATTAATTTACACCGTGTACATTTTGCCATGTAATTTGTTATCAACATTTTAAGGTTTTAGACAGTTAACCATTTTTTTTGCTATTGAAGATACATTCTGTGCGTTATTTTTTTTGGGGGGGGGGGTAGGGGTCCACTCTTTTCGGCGATTACGTATGGTTTTACGACCTTGCCAGTCGGACTTAGAATTAGTGATAAAAACATATTAGTTAATGTCCTAATAAGTTAGAATGACACTAAAATGTAGTATCACTTTGTTTAAACTTAGCTGAGGGTGTTAATCTACAAATTTATCAAAGTTTGTTAAAATTATGGAAGTCTGAGTAAAAACATTGTTTTTACTATACCCATCCCCAATTAATTGGTGTTTTGATATAAAAAGTTTGGATAAATGGAAAAAAAACTTTGGCATTTATCCATTTAGAAGACAGAAAAAAAAAGTTTTAAAAAAATATGAATCTATTTTTTTATAATTTAAAAAGCTGAGAGAGGTGAGGAACTTTTCTTTATTATAGTAAATATAATCATGTTGTTTTCGACGACGACAATGACTACTATTGAGTCGTCGTCGTTGTTGTCGAAAACAACAACAACAAATTTAGTTTTAAAGATAAAGTATATATTTAAAGAAAAATTTTGTAAGTTATTTCGTTCAATGTTAAATGTAATTTTTAAAAATAAATTATGCCAGGTAATCTAAGTTGTTGATTCGTGTAAACACACGCATGCTTAAAATGTGACCGGAAGTTATTCGAATTTCAAAATAATCATTTCGAACGTTAAATTTTTTTCATAAAATCGTTGAAATTAATATTACTACTACTACTACTACTAATAAATTAATATTAACAAAACTTTTGAATATATATAAAAAAACTGTAAAACGAAAACAGAAATGAATTGTTCAGAATATTAATTTATTAGAAGGTATTTATAAAATTATTATGCTAATGAAGCATCAGGATGAATGTGTTTACGCAGCGTTCTGTTGGCTATGTATAATGTATTTGAAAATACTTAAATGTACAATTGAATTAAATAAACGTAACGTGTTTTGATACAAACATAGTTAAGATGAATAGAAAAATATTTCACATTTATTCATTTAGATGTATGCGGGAATAAATATGAAATGATAGTTTCAGACAGAATGTGAAATTGGTTAAGGAAATGTGGAAAAGCGAAGTAACAAACTTGAAAAAATAAGGACACGAACACGTCATTGTAGCTGGGCCAAGATATTTTGGTCAGTGTTTGCGACCATATTTGTTTGGAAAATATATGTATACACACATAAATATATACACATACCTGACTTTATATATATATATGTAGAGTTTGGTGGTACATGGAACCATTTTAGGACTGTGGTCTACAAGGCCAGCGTTGAGGTTCTTCGTCTTAAGAATCGGAATCATCATGACTGGTTCGATGACAATGACTACTAAATTAATAAGCTTCTGGAAGAGAAAAACAGGCTGTACAAGCGATACCTCAGTGCACCCGAAGAAGACTGTGACTTTCTACAGCAAGATTTCAAGAATGCAAAGTCGGCACTTCAGCGCACTATTCGTAAGATGAAGAAGCAATGGTGACTGGATACTTCTCAAAATCGTCAGTAACTTTCTCACCTCTATTCTTGCATTTTACCACACACACTAGTTTGTTCGCATTGATCGTGTGACATGGATGTGAAATTGGAGCACATTAATAATTACAGTCAAAGTTTTGTAAATAGACAAATTTTCGCTAAAGATTCATAACTTTATCACGGCAAGAATTAAAGACATCAACTCGTATCACTAAAACAGTTACCTTTTAGACATTTAGTATATCGACACACATCTTCTCTGACACATCTATTCTTTAAAATCTAATTATTTCCCTCTTATGCTTCCATAGATTTTACTTTGACATTCTCTTTTCTACTAATCATTTTCTTCAAGATTTTCTTCAAGATTTCATTTTTATGATGTCATTTTTGTAAAAAAGGTACTTATTTCTTGTGGTGCTTGTTCCTAGTAAAACAAAATATAAAATCGCACTCGATTAAATTTTGTTGTATTTTTTGTCCATGCGTTATGCTACATTAATGTTGCATTTTATTAAATCTCCTCGTGTATAACTAGTATCTAAATACTTGTCCAAGGACCGGGTAGTCTATTTGTAAAGTTTTTCACAAAGATCAATCATTATTCCAATTTTCATACCAAAAAAAATTCAATGATTTCTGAAAAAAAAAAAACACAGAAGGCCTATGATAGGAAAGATATGAAAACTATGTACCACTTGATTAGGCATGTTTTTGGACCACAATCCTCATCTATGGTGCCACTCAGGTTTAAAGATGGGTATCTCCTCCATAAAAGTTTGGTGATCATCTCATCAGTAGGAGATGTGATCCTGAATTGGACTTACCCCCCCCCCCCCTCCCCTTCCAAGGTTTTTATCTGTAAGGTTATCTCAAAGATAATTTCTATCAGAACAATCCTCAGACTATTCCTAAACAGAGGAAGGTCATCACAGCCCAAATCATGGAAATGCCAAGAGAGATGTGTGTCAGAGTTATTAACAATTTTGTACATCATATCCAAGTGTGCCCCATATCATTGAACACAGGCTTGCAGCACTGTGTTACACAGATGGGCAGTTCTACAAAAGAAACTCTGCCCATGGAAGGTTCTAGTTGTGAATGTTTTACAAGGAGGGACCATAGAAAGACTAGCAACATCTTTTTTGTGAGAGAGTGACTGTCGGGAAGAGAAGAGGGCATCCCCCAATAGATTTCGAAGTCGGTTTTGGACTCTGAGCGGCACCTCCCCATATGTAGCAGCACTACTCCATCTTAGGATATATTTGACTCTCGTACAGGTAGATGATCACTAAAATATTCCTGCATATCATTGAATGGTGATAAAACTGTTGAATATTCATGATTAAAACTTGGTGGACAAGTCAGGCATAGACCAAAGTTTATTTGTACAAAATATGTTTGTGAATTTTATTAATGATTCCATAGGTGGCATTTTTTTTAGGGGAGGGTTTTACCCTGTATTAACTTTAAATGTATCCCCTCATTCATAGAGTCAAAAATATATCGGATTTTGGCTTATATTCTTCCACTACAGACATATGTTTTATCTACAAGAAAACCTATTTCATTTGAATGAACATTTTCATTGCCCACAAAGAACATTTTGAGTGATTTATCTTGTTCTATCTTGATTTTCCCATTTTATATTTTGAAGCTCATGTAAACTGTTCAAATTGAAGTCATTGATTGTTTTAGAATTGTATGTGCATATTAGTGATGGGACGATCCAATATTTTTCACGATTTCGATACAATTACCGATTCTGTTTTAAATTCCCGATTCCGATACAGTTACTGATTCCGATTCTAAAATTGCCTAAAAAAGTAGGATTTCATTGTTTTGGGGAGGATTGATTCATAGAAACATAAACATAGAAACATAGATGAATTCTGGTAGAAGGACATGAGTCGTCCTATGGCACCAGCTCCTTGTCTTCATCTTTGTATGCGTCCAGTGACGACAGCAGCCTTATAGTTGAATTTGATTTCTTGGTCAATCCAGAACTTATCCAACCGCTTCTCAAATATCTTTACAGTTTCGGCTTCAATTTCACTTGATGGCAATCTATTCCACAAATCAACACAGCGGTGGCTGAATGAATATTTTTTCACGTTCAAATGTGCCTGTTTCTTGTAAAGCATCTGACTGTGCCCCCTGTTTCCCACTCTTGTATTTTTTTCTAGTCAATAGTTTATCTGCATTGAAATCATATTTCCAGAGAGCAATTTATAGCACTCAATCATGTCCCCCACGTATTCTTCTATAGGCCAAACTTGGCAATTTCAGAGCTTTCAACCTTTCTTCATAACTCTGATCGTACAGTCCTGGAACAAGTTTAGTAGCTCGCCTTTGTACATTTTCTATCATTTCAATGTGTTTCTTTTTATATGGTGCCCACACTTGATTAGCATATTCAATATGAGGCCTCACAAGCGCTTTAAACAATATAACCAATGAACTTCGATCGAGGTATTCAAAACATCTGCGGATTAAACCGAGTATTTTGTTGGCTTTGTTTACTTTCTCTTTCATGTGTTCTTCGAAATTTAGCCTATTGTCTATTACAGCACCAATGTCTTTTTCCAAGTTTGTATAATCCATGGGTTGTAGACAATCATTCATAGTATATTGAAAGCAATTTTTAGTGTTCTGTTTAGTACCTATACACATAATCTTGCATTTTTCTGGATGGAATTTTAACTGCCATTTTTCAGACCAATCATACATGCAATGGATATCTTCCCGTAGTTTCTGACAATCTTCATAGTCTCTGATTTCACGAAATAATTTGGTATCGTCAGCATATAAAAAAGTTTCACTGTCATTCTTCATAGACTCAGGGAGGTCGTTTATATTCATCTACTTTTAAATGTAGATATAATTTTCTTTTTACTTTGACAAACTTCTTAATGTTTTCCCTTTATCTATTATCTTTTGACAAACTCATTGTGAGATTTTCATCTTTATTTTTCACTTGTGCCATTTTTCCTATTCATCTACTTGTGCCATTTTTACCGGAGCCATTTTTACCTAAATTCGTTATTATGATCTATAGATATTTGTTTTACTGTTAGTTAAAAAAACAATAATTATTTATCATTTTATCATTAATACCAGCAATGGAAAATCAAGTTTTAAACAAATATAAAAATTAAAAGAATCATTTTTGGAATCAGAAATTAAGCTGAAATCTTTCCAATTCCGATAGTCCCAAAAAGTTTTGATTTTCCCGATTCTGATTCCAATTAATCATCCCAACACTAGTGCATATATAGGAAACTGTTTCTGGTAGGTATGCACTGTCCTCGGTTTGCATGTATCAGTCCAGTTTAGGATGATGAACTGATCCCTTGCTTGCATCTAGCACACCAGTCAGGGGCTCCTGGATTAACCCCCTCTTCTCTGCCACATTTCTTTGATACATCTAACATGATGATTTTATAAGCCCTCATCACCATCAAGGTTTTTTGATTACTCCTGGAGACGGAACCCCTCCCTGGTTTCCGTCTACCTTATTGGTGACTATTATTCAGGGGGTTTTGCCATAGTCGTCACACTAGGCACTGCGGGTTGACAACGCTATTTGCCCATAGCTAGGCACCTGGTATTCCCAAATGGTCACCCATAAACCTTATTGTACAGTAAATAAACAAAACTAACCGGAATTTAAGAGCAGGTGAAGAGCTCTTTAGCCTTGGTGGGCAATCACCTATAGATGGTGTCTTTATAAAAATGCTGGTACCAACCAATCTATCTGGTTGGCGTCAGGAAGGGCATCCGGCCTATAAAAATCTTGCCTCAACTAAGGAAATAACTTCCAAAGAAACCTGATTAGAGATAAGTATTGAAGCCAATTATTTAAAAGCTGTCCAACACCTGCCAGCATGTAAAATGGACATTAAACGAAATATGATGATGGTGATGATATATATATATATAAATATATATATCCTTTCTGTTCTCTCATCATTGTTTTTGTATACTGAATTAGTAAACACTGTCATAACTAAAGTGATTTTCTCTTGCATATATGTATTCTCTCTCTCTCTCATCAATATTGTTTTCTCTACAGCACTGTCTCAGGTACAGTCCTTTTTATGGACCGTGGAGTTTATTTTCTAGAAACAAGAAATTTATTTACGTATCGATTATGGTATAAAATATATTGTACAAGTATAAATAAATAAATAAATCAGGTCGCATATTTTTGCTAGTATGTATAATGTAAATATTAAGCTGGAATGTCGGAGCAAAGTTGGACGACCCCAAAAAAAACTTGGATGAAAACCATCAACAAGGGTCTTAGACAGTGCAATTTGAACAGAATCAATTCTTAAAACTGGCAAGCTTGTAGACTGAGATTGCAGGCTGTCAGAAAACAGAATCCTGACCAAGAGAAATAAGACGATAAAATGGAGGAGGAAAATGATTATGATGATAAGGATAATGAAGAATTTTTCTGTATAGAATGAATGTGAAGTTAAAATGGTGATTGACAGTGTGAAAGCGATGGATAAAATTGTTATGGTGAAAGGACATTGTTAGAATGTCTTGGTCAATGAATGTGACGAGTTAAGCAAATGGATGGATAATGGATGTATCAAAGAATACCCGCTCCATCTCACAAATTCATGACCTTGTGCCAGATTATATATTTTTCCATTAGATATTCCTTCTATATTCTGTCCCATTGAAGCTGTGAAATACATTTTTTAAATATGTGTAGAGTGCTAGTAAAAGTTAGGAACGAATGGACTAAGTTCAGGGAACTTTTACCTTTATTAACCAGCAGAGCATTACCATTGTTGACTAAGAGAAGAGTCTATCAGGCATGTGTACACAGTATGATGGTGTATGGAAGTGAAACCTGGCCAGTAAGGGTTGAGGACATGCGTTGTAGTAACAGAAATGGTATGAGAATTATATTATGGATGTGTAATGTGAGTCTTAAAGACAGGCTTAGTTCTGATGACCTCAGAATAAGATTAAATCTGGACAGTATAGAGAGATGTGTGCAGACCAAGAGATTTTGATGGTATGGTCACATTGAAAGAATGCATGAGAGTTCCTGGGTCAGTAGATGTAGAACAGTTAAGGTAACAGGTCCAGTTCACAGGGGAAGACCAAAGAAAACATGGGAGGAAGTGATAAGGATGGACTTGAGAGAAAAAGGGATAAATAAAGACCTGGCCAGATATAGGTTAGTTTGGAAGTCAATTTTTTAAAGCCGTCCAATGCATGGCAGCATGTAAAACGGACGTTAAACCGAATATGATGATGATGTGTGAAGATGTTTTAAAGATGCTGTTAAAGGTGATCTTTCGACTCTTGGTATGAGTTTGATGGACTGGGAAGAGTTGGCAGAAAATCGATCGAAATAGACAAACATTTTTTTTTTTTTTATTGTTTTACCATCTTTTAACAGAAAAGAATCAAGTATTCTATTCTGAAACTAGCAGTCAGAAAATGCCTTTTCCCTTCATAATGTTAATTATTTCTTCTCAATATTAATTTATTTACTTTTAAGGATGATTAAACTGGTTGATTACGATATCACAATTTTGTTACATTTTTCTTTCTTTTCATTATTCCACGTATGCTTCTAGAGATGTATTTTTCGGAAGATTGGTGGTGTTTGAAGCATAAGAACGATGTTGTTGTTTTTGTAAATTTTTTTTATACATTCATTCAATATTTCAAACGTGTATGCATTCTTCAATGGGAATCAATAGAGAAGAAAGAAAGAAGAAAGAAAAAAAAAAAAAAAAAAGATCACTCCCGTGCGGGACATAAGTATGCTAGAGATTGGATGGTCAAATGTTTTTTTTTGGGGGGGGGGGGGGGGGGGGGGGGGGGATGATGACAAAAATGGGGGTAAAAATGTTTAGATGCTGTCATTATTATTTATATTTTATTTTTATAAAATGTTGTTTAATAATGTAAGTATAATCATCGTATGTTGGTGGGGACGGGCACCTCACTCCCCCCTCCCTAATATAAATGGGATCTTCTTCTTAGCTTGGCATTATTGCCAAAACAAACGCTTTCTCATTCTGTCACACAGCCGGTGGCGATCTGTGACCGGGCTCGTAATTAATGATGACAGGCCCAAATAAATCTCTGCCAAGTTAAAACAGCCGTCACAGAATCATGATTACAAAACGCGCTATTCACCTCAAACAATAATATCGCTTTATTGACACTTCAGAATTAAATCTAAGATTATGGAATTTCATAATCTCTAACTTCCATCTGGCAACTGTCTCCTTGCCTTCGGAGGCAATGGATTCTGACTATCAAACACGACCCTGTGAGACAAACTGGCGCCTCGTTCCGTCGCCAAATAAGTTTGTTTCTACGTCAAATATATACTAGTTTTATATCTCCACTTTGTCTCGACTCAGGGACCACAGTCGGCATAGCATCACCACCAAGATGCATACTAGCGCGTCACCAGGGTACCCGATCCCCATGGGGCCCGGATACTGCGTCACTTCCGTAATGGTTATGATTACCATGTTATGTAAACAAGCAGTCAATGTCGGATGTAGTCAGTGTTTTGTGTTGTGATAGGGTGGATTGTGTTTCAGTTAGTATATTGAAAGGTCGGCTTAGGGTAGTTAAACTGTAATGTGAGGCTGTAGTTGTTATATTAAAAAGATGTTAATATGATATGTCATGTGTGAATAAACCAGCGTTTAAATATATCTTTTTTGGGTATACATCTAGAGAAGCTATATTTGGGATGAGTGGTTAGTTATATATATATAGAGAGAGAGAGAGAGAGAGGGAAAGATACATAGGGGGAGATACATCTAACTAGTAATCGACATATAATACCAGTAAATTTGCTTTGTTTTTTCTACTCCTTCACTTTTTAATGAAAAACCTTTATTTTTATTGTAACTGATTCCTTGTAGACGTGCCTTTGAACACAAACTCCTATTTTATTCATAGCTGAAGAAAGAAAGGGCGGTAAGCGATATAAAATGCTTTTATTGGCTGAGCTTGATCACGTGTTAGGAAAGATGGAATGTTTGGCATGTTTGACGTAGCAATCGTGTAACATTGTGGCACCAGATAGCGTATGTAACGTTGCTTTTGTGCATGACTGTAAAGTAGCTCTGGTAGTGAGACCCCAAATTGGGAGATCTAGAGGATGCGTAGCCACCCCTTATATTCCATTAATCTCAATCTATTCCGACTTGAAGTCGTAGTAGCTCTCTGACTTCCATGTATTAGTGAAATAGAATCTACCGTTTACAGACTATTAATTTACAAAATATACAAAACAAAGAGAACCATGAAGTGAAAAATGGAGAGTGAGTGTGTTATATTTTCACTTACCGATGCGTGCATAAACCATTATACACCCATGTCGTCGTCGGGAACCATCGGCTTCTTGCTTATCTGTGGATACAAAACCACTCGAACGCCAATATTGATTTATAAAAAGGTTTATTTAAAAAAGGGAGACAGTGACAGAAAACATCAGAGTGACTGCCTACTTGTGTATGCATGAGAAAGAGAAACAGAAAGATCGAGAAAAGAAACACCAAGCCACACTGCATTGGGGACAGCGCCCTAGACACGTATCTCCTGCTTGAAATCTTGCCAGCCAAGGAGACAGAAAATCTTTGTTTAGGAATCGCATGCTTTTGCGACTTCCATCTGGAGACCCTTAGGTGTCGCTCAAACTTTTCCATTCAAACACAGCCCTTGCATTGTATCACGTGGTCACCTCTTATATGCCATTAACCCCAATCTAGTCTTACCCAGAGTAGTTGTAGCTCTCAGACTTCCATGTATGGGTGAAAATAGAATTTATCATTGCAGATTATTTACTTACAAAAATAAAATGAAAAAAATGAGACTTGTATAGGATTCAAACCTATGCCTCCAAATATTGTGGTGTCGTCTTTAACTTCTTGACTAACAAGCTGCACGGTTAGAAAAAGTTAAATTTGTACAAATAACTTATCCTCCAAATCCTACGATAAATCCTTGTATAAGCGAATATGGAAAACTTGTTATAAAGCATTCTGGGTTCAGGGGAAAACATTCAATTGCCTAAGAACGCGAATGGGGCGATCAAAAGGTGCTATGGCTAGATGGGGCTACAAAACCCGACCCAACCATCTGCGAATGTGGCGAGGAGGACCATACGATGCAACACTGTCTTGTCTGCCCTCTACTGTCCAACCGGTGCAGCTTGAAAGATCTTTTGCAGAGTACAACAAAAATACAAAACAAAACACTGTGTAAAAAAATTGGGAAACTCATATGACTACATGCTTCAAAGAACGCAAAGAGGAAGAATATTGAAATTTATTTTTGACAGTATATTATGTATCACACTGCTTTTTTTTAAAACATGTTTGCATAGGTAATACCATTAAATAAACGGTTAAGTCAGTTTACTGGGCTGGGAATAAACAAAGAAAACCATAAAGTGAAAAATGAGACTCCTAGAGGATTTGAACATGCACCCCCGAAAGAGGGATCAGCTCACATCGGTGTCGTCTTAGACTACTTGACTAATGATCCGCACAATTAGAGAAAGCTAACTCATCCTTCAAGCCCTGTGATAAATCCTTGTTTGTATTTTTACCAGCAATGTAACCATAATCTCATCGAAATTGTGTCTAGCAAGCAAATACAAGGAACTTGTTATACAGTTAATACTGAAATTTATTTCTGACAGTATATTATGTATCGTGCTGCGTTTTTTTTTTGTTGACATTCGTGTTTGCATAATTTTGTCCTCGATTGTTCATTTAAAATGTTTTTGAAGTGTAATGTAGTTTTTAGCTTACCATATACTTTGAGGTTTTCTGCACAAATTCTTGTGGAATTACTGAGAAAAGTATAAGATAATGGAGATGGATGAAAACTCTTGGTGATACCATTGAAACCCAGAAAAGAACGGGTGCTAGTGTGATTGCAAGAATTAGGAGTGGATTAAGTAACTTCAAGGAACTTCTGCCATTACTAACCAGCAGAGCATTACCACTGTCAACCAAATGAAAAGTCTATCAGGCATGTGTGTGCAGTGTGATGATGTATGGAAGTGAAATCTGGCCAATGAGGGTTGAGGACATGCGTTGCATGGAGAGAAATTATATGAAAATGTTTGATGAATGTGTAATGTATGTCTTAAAGACAGATTTAGTTCTGATGATCTAAGAGGAAGATTAAATCTGGACAGTATAGGATGATGTGTGCAGAAGGGTTGGTAGATGTAGAACAGTTGAAGTAGCAAGGTATTTGGCATGGGTAGGCCAAGAAGAAAACATGGGAGGAAGTGATAAGAATGGGCTTGAGATAAAGAGGGATAAATAAAGATCTGGCCAGAGATAGGTTAGTTTTGAAGTCACTTTCCAGCATTTAAAATGGATGTTGAACCAAATTTGATGATGATGCTGATGTATAGGTAGTTTTAACTCAATTACCGGCTCTGGTCAAGATCTGAAATATGGCGCAGCACTAAAGTAAGGATCTAGTAAGTGCTGATGCGAACGATCCTCCTTTATGACAGTGAGTCCTGGTTAATGAGAGTGGAAGATGTTCAGTGGCTGGAAACTTTTGATCACCATTGCCTGCATCGCATCCTCAGTGTCCTCTGACAGAACTTTATCTCAAACAACTCAGTACGTTTACCCCTGCAAAATTAACTCACTCCGACAAGTCATCCTCACGAGAAGTTCGCGCTGGCTGGGTCATTCCCTCCCCTGTCAACCGGAAGAGTTCATCTACGAAACAATTGCCCTAGCTCCCCTACATGTTTGGAAAAAGTGATGTGGTGGACAGCGTAAAGCCTGATTGATGATGGTTAAAGATGACCTGGAACCAAACCTAGGCCTCGTATCTATGGAGTTTGCCATTGGAACAGCGAGTGACTAGAGATTATCCAATCGGTGGCTTCAAATCGTCAGGCCTGGTCGGCCTTTGTGAGGGATGCAGTGGCGAGGATGGATGGAACCGGCTCAACCCACCCCAGGGGGTGAATGTTGTTTCAAGTACAAATAAAGTAATAAGTAGGAAGTAGTCTTACTAAAGTAAAGTGTGTGAGTTGACGGCCAACATCTCTAAACCAACTAAGGAATCTGTTAACGTTAGAAACAGGTCATGAAATGTAAAATATAATGAGCTATTTTATTCAAACGTGTCTATCTTATATTTCATCTATATTTCTGCCATCTCCTCCCCTTTTTCGTTTAGGTGAAACTGTCAAACGAGCGCTAGGAATTCAAGGTAGGTTTACTACAATGATAGTTTTGGTGTTAGAAAGAAACAAATTTTTTTAGTATGTTTTTTTTTTTTTTGCTCAAACTTTAAGCGTTGGTAGTGATTTTAAAGTATGATTTTTGTGTTTTTCTCCTACAACTATATTTATTGCATGATTTTATTTTTAGTATAGACAATTTTACAAGTGCTTTATTACTTCAGACCACTAGGGAAGACAGGAACGATTTAAGAGAAATGGTTGTTTGTCGTAGTCTTAATTTTGCATGTTTGTTGTTTTGAATTGTATTTAGATATAGCAATTAATATATTGTTAGCTATGAAAGTGACTTTGTTCATCTCTCTTTTGTGTGTGTGTGTGTGTGTGTGTGTGTGTATATATATATATATATATATATATGAGATTCAAGATCAACAAAATGCGAACATTGTTCCAAGAATTCAAATCCAATGATTATATGGTGTACGATCGTTTCCAAGACGATTTGGAAATATTTATATGTATGTATGTGTATATATATATATATATATATATATATATATATATATATATTACGGAAGATCAGAACAACATATATACTGTCGGTTTCAAATCAAAACAAAGGGGACCTATAATTGGTCTCCTTTACTGGGCTCTCTTCAGCCTCTGTTTATGTCTGCCTAAACAGGCTGAAGAGAGTCCAGCAAAGGAGACCAATTATAGGTCCCCTTTGTTTTGATTTGAAACCAATGGTACATATGTTGTCGTGATCTTCTGTGATACATATATACATAAATATTATGCTCTTATTTTTTAATTTTCTTAATCGAGCACTCTGCCGGTGTTCTCTCCCACTAACCTTATATATAACATAAATTTATCTTGTATTTTGATTATTCGGACTGCTGGTCTCATGTTGGATGTTATTCTCACAACTATTTGATTGATGTAACCTCCAACCTTCTTCAGGTGCGTCTTGTTGGGTAGAAGTCTTAAATAATTCATAATTGTATTCTTCGAATTGCCTGTAATGAGGATCGAACATTCAACCTCCACAAGACTGTCACTTAGAACTGATTATCACTTAGCACTTATATCTGTTGCACCACGAGTCGGAGGTTACATCGCCCGAAATGTTGTGAGTATAACATCTAAGATGAGAACAATAGTGCAAATCATTCATATAATACAAATTATTAACTGGTGATACCAGATCAGGCTGCCCTGTGGCTCCCTGAGACGAAATTCACCTACATTGACGGTTTTTTTTTTTTTTTTTTTTTTTTTTGTTTGTAAAACTTAATTATGTTCTACAAAACCAAAAACAACAGCCCCTCTCCCTTTCTCCCTCCCCTTTTTTATTTTTATTTTTCCTACCCTACTCCCGGTCCTGGATATGACCTTAAACTACATCCGATGGTGAGATCCGGCTTACGGACTTTGGGGAATGTGGAGCCTCCTCTTAATTACCATTGCTCCCAGGTCCACCCTGACCCGGAGTGGTAGTACCTGTTAGGGTCCCAACTATGGGTTAAATAGAAACAGATATTAAAAGGGGAAAGAAACAAAAAAGAGAAGAAAACAAGACCAGATTCGGCATTAAATAACCCAAAAAGGGTTGATATGCCGTAAAACAAAACTACCAAACTACCAAACCAAATTATTAATCCTCATCTCAAAAATGGAAAAATCTAAGTTAAAAACCATGACAAAATAAGCTAAAGTTTATTTTGTTGAAGTTTTTAGCTTATTCCCATAGAGCAATACAGCTGACAGATTGATATTTGATTCTGACTAACCAATTAATGCTAATGTTGTATTATGTTATTTACCGAAAACAAAAAAAAACGACTTTGTTTCGGTATCTTTAGAAAATTGGGACATCATAAAAAGAAAAATCAGCTGACGTCAGTAATAAAAAAAACACATTTCACCATTTTTAAATCTATTTT
The DNA here is from genome assembly GCA_963556195.1 of Sepiola atlantica. Classification (NCBI taxonomy): domain Eukaryota; kingdom Metazoa; phylum Mollusca; class Cephalopoda; order Sepiida; family Sepiolidae; genus Sepiola; species Sepiola atlantica. The sequence goes on along the minus strand of OY744516.1, from coordinate 122,663,799 downwards.
CGCTATCAGATAAAGAATTACATTTCTTTTTTCATAAATATTAGTATACTCATTTCTTAAAATTATTTGATTATCATACAGGTAGGTAAACATTTTTATTTATAACAACTATTTAAAGTTCTGTTTTATTATAATGCTGTAAACATCTGTGATTGCAGATGGCAGCGAGCTGAGTAATTTCTTTTTTTCCAGTTCTACTTAAAAACTATTTTACTACATATAAACTATTATTAATTCCTGATAAGTTCTCTGAAGAAAAGCAGATTCCATTACATTATGAAGAGTTAAATCTGGTAAATTTGAAACCATATTTGTTAACTATTATTTTGGGATGGTTTATCCAATAATCTTAGCTTGTTTGAAAGAATGATATACCGATGGTTTCAATTGACCTACAGTTAACACAGTACAGAAGGAGAGGTGATGGCTCTGTCTGTCTTTCTCTTTCTCAGTTGAAAGCACAGAAATTTGATTCTTTTTTTTCGTCTTAGTAAGCGTCTGTTCCTATTTACTTGCCTTAGACACAAGATCGGTTTTTAATGTGGGGAAAATCCAGCTCCCCAAAAAGGAACCCTCTGGATTGGAACAAAAATAAAAATTGCTTCAGGTGAGAAGAATTTCTCCTTCACTGACCGAGGACAACAAACATCTTGCTCCTATCCCAAAGGCCAAGTGTCTGTTAATACAAAAGATAAATAGTATTTCTTTGAGAAGCCACTATTCTAAAACATAATATAATTCATTTTTATAAGTTTATATCTCCTCTTTCTTTCTCTTTTTCTATGGGTTAAATAGTATTAATACTTGTGGTGATATTTCCTATAATGGATGATTTCATAACTGTTCTGGACCGCTTTTGTTCTGACAGGTTGAGGGTACAGGATTAACAGCTGGTCTTGCTGCTGTTTCCGACTGGTAGTACAGGAACCCTAACTCTTAGGTAGCACTAAGAGTGTTTGCTCTATCAACAGTTGAATAATATCAGAGAAACTGTAGTGCCATATTGTGTATGGAAAAAAACTCTGCACTTATTTCCGGTGGGCATTCCCACAACCACATCCCTATAGATACAAATTCCGCTGATAATCTATTTGTGTGCACTTTGTTTTTGACATCCAGCACATTCGAAACACACTCTATCAAAACCAGCTTCCTGTTTCCCTGACCGTTCCAACATGCAGCAATTTTAATGTAATGTGAACAAACATCTTACTGCCCAACTCCCCACCCAGGATAAGTCATAAATAAATGGTTTTAGGTGATCTGATTAATGTTTTATGGATTTAAATGTATTGTTTTTCCAGTTGAAGTTTTGAAACTTGAAGGTAATGAAATAGTAGAAGATCTCCACTGTCTTTTTGTATTACTAAAATGATGTTCCTGTAGACTTTTGAGGTGATTCCTTCAATCTCTGATAATCTTGCTTGCAAAATGAATGTTTTAGATGGTGAGAGGAGGAACAAATGAGACAAAGTAGTGAGAAGAGGAGAATAGAGAGAGGGGAAGTAGAAGTAAGAGTAGAGAGAGAGAGAGAGAGAGAGAATAAAGAAGAAAATGAAAAACTAGAAAATTACAGAGCATTATAAAAATGATAATATAGGGTTCAGGGCTAGGAGCAGGAGTACACAAAGGTTCTCATTCATTACTACACAATTACAGAAGATGGCTTCTACTTTATATATAAACATAAAAATCAACACACAGATAAATAAATAAATGTATATATATAAAAAAGTTGTCTGCCAAACTTTGTTACCAATCTGATATGCAATGATTTTGCATATGAGATTGGAAAGAAAGATGCTAAAAAATCGAAATAACCAGAAGTTTTAAAAATATCTTTTTATTTACATTTTGTTCATTTACCAATGTGACAAAACTTTATTTAAATAGTAGCAGATATCACAAACCAGCCTAGTTTAGAGGACGAAAATGGGTAAATATAGTGAAATTCTCTTCAATTTCAACATCTTGTTTAATTTTTGGGTTATTTTGATAAAATTTGAATGTAAGCAAAATTGAACCTTTTCTCTTTATAAATGTACACTTTTTTCTCTTGTGTCATTAATATTCTATTTTCCAGGCTACTTTCATTCATACTCCGCACACTTTTATTTCCACTTCAAATTAGGTTACTATTTTTGCTTATGGGCGATATATTTGTTTTATGTGAAAAAAATGTTGGTGTCTTTCAAATTTTGTGTGCGTAATATTGTGTATCTCTATGCATATAAAGATAATTCTATCTTAAAGAAAAAGGGCCACTCGTCAATAAGGTGAGCTTAATATAGAATTTTAAGTTGTCTTTCACAACAAAAAAAAACTCAAGTTTAAAATTTTAGTGAATACTGAAGAAATTTTTGCATTTTTAAATTGTTACCGTCTGTTTTTATATGGTTTAAATCTGAGGTATTTTTGATTTACTTTTAAAAGAAAAATCTACATTGATCTCTGATGTGCTATGAATTATATTAAGAAGATTCAATGTGTTAGCTGTTAAAATGAATCTTATATGAACAAAGTTGTGCTTCCCTGGCATTTTTGCACATTTTTCGAGGAATAATGGGATTTGTGCCAACGTTTAAGCTGGTTTGATTTAATAATTATTTCCTCAATTATGATTAATTTTTATTTACCACAAGATGACATTACATTTGTAAGGATTTTTCACTTATCTGATATCCGCATTTTTAGTTATACACTGTGAAAATTGGCTTCTGGACCAATAACACATAAGATGGCAAATTTTCAAATTTTGAATAAACTTTAAACAGTCATAATTCGATGGCTAATTGTGCTACCAAAATAAATTTAGTATCATTGTTTATGTTTTGCAAAGATCTATGTGCACACATTAAAAGGTTTTAGATATAATGAAAATTAAATTTTGGTTTGGGATACCTAATGCTAGCAAAGGCAATGGTCTTTATATTTTAGATGAAGAAGTCGGTCACAAACACCAAGCATTAAACATCTTGTTTTCTGTATAAAGTTTGGATTCCCTGATGTTGGTTCTATTGACTTGGATAGAATTGGTTAGAGTACACTGTATGCTCTTCTTGGACTGCACCCACCCTGGTCACTGCCGACATCCCCACCCACATCACATTGTGCACCTTACTGAGGTTTATCTGTAAACCGAATTTCAACTCTTTAGCTTCTCAGCTGAAAAAATTATGGGTGCACATACAAGCGTACAGACGTCATAGCTTATTTGTAAGATTAATTTGACTAAGATCAACTTCTAAGTAAAAATATACAAATAGAATTGATGGATTTCAAAGAAATATTTTACAAAACACATTTCTTGCCATAATGTTTGATGAAACTGGAATCTTAGAAAAATCTCCATCATACCAGTAAGTATAGGAGCAACAGGACTAATGAAAAAGAATTTCAAAAGCTATCTGGCAAGTATACCCGGTGAACCGAGTGCAAGAGAAATACAAACAATTGAACTTAAAGGGATGGTTAGAATTTTAAAAAAGATCTCTAGGCTAGAGTGTCTGAAATAGCCGGTGAATGTCTGGCATCCGGTAGGATGCCCCATCTCCAGCAAAAACGGAAAGATAAGAAAAAAAAAAGAAAAAAGAAGTTTGATGTGACATTATTCAATCCAGCCAGGCAACGCTTGGTAGCCATTATAGTTAGGTATGAAATTAAAAAATATATGTATCCTATATTGATATTTTTTTTTTCACAGTGAGCCAAGCAGGTAATAGCAAAATATTAAATATCAACACTCAAGGTGGCAAAGTTATTACAACAACAACCAAGAATGTCAATCCGAAAACTTTGCACCTGACTGCTGTCAAATCGGCTGCTGCTGCTGCTGGTGCGGGTAAGTAAATCTGCTTAACAAAAAACAAACGTTTTGCAAGTTTTCTTAATACCTAATTTAGATTAAAAATTTTTTTTTCTTTTCTTGCTCAATGCAACAAAAATTACCATTACAATTTATACCCAGTTGCAATATGTGTTACAGAGCCGTGTATACATTGTTATGCACACCAGTCGATACCCCATGTTGTCATTGTCATCTCATCAACTTCACACGAACGCTGAAGGTTATTTCAAATGGAGGATTTATTAGTTATACAGAGTAGACAATTACAGGGTACCAGAAAGAGATATACTTTTAGATGTGGGTTACTGCATCAGGGAGAGATAGATAGACAGCTTGACCGCTCTCTATTTAGTTAACATTGTGCATCTGCCCGCCCCCACTGAGGTTTCTGGAGATGATGACTTTTTTGGCGTCAATCTTTTAAACCATAATCCATCAATCATTCCCTTCCCTCAAGCTGTGGTTTTCGTTATGTAACATATGTACCTAATGATATTTCTGAAATGAGGTGTTGTTGGTATTTACTAGTCTTGGAACAATTAATCGGAATAAAAAAAATCAGAACTTTTTCAGGTATCGGAATCAGTATCAGAAAAATTTAAGCCTAATTTCCGATTCCAAAAACGATTCTTTAAAATTTTTTTAAAACTTAATTTTCTAATTGCTGATACTAATGATAAAATTATAAGTATTTATTGATTATAAACTACCAGTAAAACTAAAATTTATAGATCATAATAACGAATTTAGGTAAAAAATGACAGCAGAGAAAGAAAAAATTGCCTAATCAAAATAGAACAGGTAAAAATGGCACGAGTAGATAAATAGGAAAAAATGGCATAAGTGAAAAATATAGATGAAAACCTCACAATGAGTTCATCAAAATTTTGTATACAATACATAAAGGAAAAACATTTAGAAGTTTGTCAAATTAAAAAGAAAATGATATCTACATTTAAAAGTAGATGAAGAGTCTCCCCCCCCCCTCCCCCCATGAAATTCTACCCTTTTAGGCGATTTTAGAATCGGAATCAGTAATTGTATTGAAACTGGGAATTTAGAACAGAATCGGTAATTGTATCAGAATCAGGAAAAATATTGGAATCTTCCCATCACTAGTATTTACGAATCGCTCGCTACACAGGTAGAGCGTGAAGTTAACTGAGAGAAGAAGTATCTCCTCCTGCAATCACTATGACTTGAATAATTAAAACAACCATAATTCACACGACTTTTGTTGGATTTTAGGGGAAAAATAATAAGTGTACTTTTAGATATTTATAAAAAAGTAAAACTATTTCCAATTTGGGAAACATTTTTTAGTCCTTAGATAGGCAAAACCAGAATTTTCCTAGAGTCACCAATACTTGTTTCGTGTAAGTAACCATTAATCCTAATTTTTAGTGAATTTTGAGCAAAATCTAAAGAAGGAAATTTTATTTAGCAAAAATTGCCATTTTGAGACATTTTTAGCCCTGTAGTGTATAAAACAAGTTTTCTAAAAAAATATGACTCCATCAGTTTTATCTGTTCATAGTTATATTATATATGGCATAATCACATTTACAAACTGGTTCAACCTGTTAGATCACCAAATTTAACCGACGTTGAGCCTGATCAGTACTAAAATAGGTGACTATTTGGGAATAGTGGAACGTGGAATGAGAGCAGTCGAAAAAGAAATGTGGAATGAGAGCAGTTTAAAAAGAAATGTGGAATGAGAGCAGTCGAAAAAGAAATGTGGAATGAGAGCAGTCTGAAAAAGAAATGTGGAATGAAAGTAGTCTAAAAAGAAATGTGGAATGAGATCAGTCTCAAAAGAAATGTGGAATGAGATCAGTCAAAAAAGAAATGTGGATTGAGATCAGTCGAAAAAGTAATGTGGAATAAGAGCAGTCTGTAAAATTAAATGTGGAATGAGAGCAGTCGAAAAAGAAATGTGGAATGAGAGCAGTCTGAAAAAGAAATGTGGAATGAGAGCAGTCGAAAAAGAAATGTGGAATGAGAGCAGTCGAAAAAGAAATGTGGAATGAGATCAGTCTGAAAAAGAAATGTGGAATGAAAGTAGTCTAAAAAGAAATGTGGAATGAGATCAGTCGAAAAAGAAATGTGGATTGAGATCAGTCGAAAAAGTAATGTGGAATAAGAGCAGTCTGTAAAATTAAATGTGGAATGAGAACCGTCTAAAAAGAAATGTGGAATGAAAGTAGTCTAAAAAGAAATGTGGAATGAAAGTAGTCTAAAAAGAAATGTGGAATGAAAGTAGTCTAAAAAGAAATGTGGAATGAGAGCAGCTGAAAAAGAAATGTGGAATGCAGTCTATTTCAGTTGATTAAAAAAGGGTCCAGTTCGAAATTCACAGAAGATTACCGACTACTTCAAAAGGCACCTGAGGAAGGCTTTAAAGTACAAGGACCAAAGTGTTGCAAACATACTAAAATGCAAGATGAGAACAAGAGTAACATTATATGCTTGTGTCAGAAATCCTCATCCTTTTTTTAAGGTGTTGCAATTTATTTTCCATGTTAGATTTCATGAATTGATATAATATACTATAAGATAAAGATAAAATGGTTGACCATAGTTGACGGTAATCCTAGACTCCCTTTTCATTAGCTATTACACCAAGATGTTGCGGAAGGCGCCACTTCTTTTCTAGGATTACTTCATTTACCCTTGATCCTCACCTTATAATACTGTGTGTTTAGCAAGTGGGCATCAAGTACCATTTTTAAAAATCTTTGGTATGACTCGACTGAGGATTTAACCCTGGTCTCCTGGCCCGATTTGCGAACACTCTGACCATTATGCCAAATACAGTATAGACTATGATAAATGCTATTTTGAAGAGCTTGAAAAATTATAATTTCTTAAATATATTATGTTATCAAAGGTGGTCAGTATTAATATTAAGTTGAGGAAAGATTTGTGCTCTGTGATAAAATAATGTGTACTCTTGTAGAGAATGCACTGCGTTTCCGTGACTTTGCGTCATCAACCAAACGATAAATTGAAAACTAGCAAACGATAAATTCAGACGAAGAAAATCAAAGTAAAATACATATATAAAAATAAAGACTGAACAAACCATAGCTAAACAATTGTTATTAATTAGATGTTTTTTTTGTTTTTTTTTTGTCAAAGGAACCATTCTTAATCAAATGGTTTTAAATAAAATTATTTTATTTTGTGCACCGAAAAGTTTCAAAAGATGATTTTTTTATATAACAAACAATGAAACTACTATTTTTAACTAATTTCTTTTTTTTTTTTTTTTTTCATTTATTTTTCAATGTTTTTTTCTTTTTAACATTTTCCGGTTAGGGGTTAGTCTTTCGCTGGAAGTGACCGTTGCTGACAGAATTCAACGAGTCCTTCGGAAGATTCAACGCGCTGCAGATCATAGAAATTAATTTCTTCCAAAAGTGTTCATCTGCTTGCAACCTGATTATCTAATGCCTGCTGCAACCTAATTGGTTAATAGTTTTGTCAACTCTCAGGCGCTTCCGAGACTTGCCCGAACGTTGACGACGTAAAGTCATGGAAACATAGTGCTTCTCTATAAGAGTACCAAGTAATGATTTATTATGCAAAGATTTATTTAAAAACGATTTAAACTAAAATGATATTAATGAATCCTGGGCTACGCCGGGTTGGTCCAACTAGTAAATAATAAAGAATTACAACTAAAACTCATGATGATGATCTATACGATAAAATCTGTTTAATGCCTGTTATCCATAAACACATTTGTTGATTGTTCTAATCCATGTTTTCTTTCTTTTTGATGTTTCTATTTCTTTCAGCGAGTAGACCTAATGTTATTGTAGTGACTAAGGCTCCTCCCAAAAGACCAGGGATCCCACTTGTTACAGGCATCTCCAAAGGGACAAGTACTGTTCTTCCCAGCTCTTTTGAAAAGGTCTGTTTTAAAAATGTGCCCCTTGAGAGAGGGACATCTCTCTTTTTACCCATCTTTTTAACTCAACCCTAAAAATACAAAATCATTACACAAAATATGAACGATATTTAAAGTTAGAGAAATATATGTAAAAAAACTACTTTGGTGAACGAAAACTGGCTTAGATGTTCGATGAGAAAATGAGAGACACTTTAAATAAACAATGAGTATAATGAAGAAAATTTTTTAAAAAGAATATTGATTGATAAAATACCTAGAGATGAGTAGGATGACATCAGAATAAATATTAACATGGGGAAAAAATGTTATGCTTTACAATATAGCCTTTTTAAATAAATTTGATATCATTTAAGATGTAGATATCACAGAAACGATATCGCCACAGCAACTCAAACTAAACAGGCTTAATTTTGAACAGCATAACAGCAAATTTGAATGAGAAAAATGTGTATTCCATGAACAATTTCACAAATGTTCAATATGTGCACCGACTGACGTGTCTCTAGCTTTCTTCAGATGTATAATTGTGGTGTACTGGAACTTAAAAGGTTCAGATATACTAGTACATATGAAAAAGGGGTTTCAGTAATCTTATGTATAAAGTGAAGTTGATTTTCTCTCATTTCATTGACATTAATAGCTTTCCTAACAGACAGTATATAAAATAATGTTTTGTCAGTCATTTATGCCAGATTTTGGTCTGTGTTGTTAAAAACAAAAAAAAAATATTTCTTCAATTGATTTCACCAATTTTAATAGTTAATCCTGAGCAATATTTAATTTTTGATTCGTCATAATACCATCGGCATGATATTTATTGATTAATCATAATACCATCAGCATGCTACCCTCTTAATTACTTTTTTTTACCATTATTTAAACACTTTGCTACTGTGAAATAGACAGCAATTCTCATAATTTGAAACATTCTCATAATTTGAGTTATCGTTATTAACATTGTTTATCTTGATATAAATTTTTTAATAGATGTGTCTCTGGCTTTCTTCAGTAATCTCATGTATAAAGTGGAGATGATTTTCCCCCATTTCATTGACGTTCAGAGCTTTCCTAACAAACAGTACAGCAAATAAGCTGTTTCGTTAGTCATTTATACCATATGTTGGACAATAGCAATATTTTATTTTTGATTAGTCAAAGGAAGGTGGAGGAGATTTTACCCTAACAGTCAGAAGTCCTCTTACTGTCATCCATAACACCAGGGGAAAATTTAATAACAAATAATTTTTTTTCGCTATTCAGCGTTTTGTTGACTATTACTCTCATTTGTCCTCTCTTTTTGATAAGCAGCTGACCTACATTCAACTCTAAAAAGAGAGAGAGAAGGGGGAGGTTAAAAAACCAGTATGGTTTATGTATTTAATAGCATCATCATCATTTCATACTTGCCCCATGGGTCAAGCGGTTAACATGCTGTACTTAGAGGCAGAGGTTGTAGTTGTACGTTTGAACCTCACCTGGGGCATAATTATTTTTACTCTCATATGTCTCAGAATGAACTTAGATATTTCAAATTACAATATTAAGTAGATTGTTTAGTTCTACTTCTATTTTTTTCTGCAATTTACGTAATTTATAGAAATTACGACCCCAGGCAATGCTGGGTAGCCCTGCTAGTTATTTATAAAATTACATTAACAATTAATAGTTAGTAATAATTAATATTAAAATATAATAATTATATAAAAATGAATCAAATGAAATAGATACTTAAATTCAATATTTTAATCATTGGCAACCATGATGTCTTCAATCAATTAGGGCGAAATAGGTAAGGTATTCAACGGTTCTATATTACAATTCAATCCTTTAGTTTAAAGGGTAAATCGAAAGACATCCTGGGCAATGCCGAGTAGGGATAGCTAGTATACAATAATTAGCTAGAGTTGAGGTAGTAACATAGACAATACTAAATGCGACTGCCTCTACTGCCATATACAAGTGTTGTTGGAATAGTCCATCATATTCCACAACAATAATACACAAATAATCAACAATAATCATATTATTTAAATATGGGAAAAAACAAAAGGCCGACACACTGTGTAGTGGAAAAATAAATAGCAATGGTGAGCATAATAGTTAGAAGATAAATAATTAAAATAATTTTCTCAGCTATTTAATCTGATATTTTAGATTGTTATTTTTATTACTTACATATTTATAATTCTGCTTTGTTTTTTTTGTTTTTCAGGAACTTGTTAGTTTTATTCAAAAACAGGATATTCGCAATAACCCCGGCAATATATCAGCATTAAAATCTCCTCTTGAGAAAAAGATTATCGTCACAACAACAGTACCCGAAGCTTTTAAATCGGTAAATATCTCTTTAAATTTAGTAATGTAAATAAGTTTTGTTACCATGGTGATACATTTGGAGCACAGGAGGGAGCAGATGCTAGTGTGATTGCAAGATGGAGTAAGTTCAGCAAACTTCTGCCATTAATAATCAGCAGAGTATTACCACTGTCGATCAAGAGAAGAGTCTATCAGATATGTGTACGAAGTGTGATGATGTATGGAAGTAAAACGTTACCAGTAAGGGTTGAGGACATGCGTTGCATGGAGAGAAATGATATAAGAATGATATGATGGATGTGTAATGTGAGTTTATATCTGATGACTTCAGAGGAAGATTAAATCTGACAGTATAGAGAGATGTGTGCAGAACAGGAGCCTTCATTGGTATGGTCACATTGAAAGAATAGATAACAGTTCTTGGGTTAGTATATGTAGAACAATTGAGGTAGCATGGTTAGTTGGCAGGGGAAGGCCAAGGAAAACATGGGAGGGAGTGATAAGGGTTAACTTGAGAGGGAGAGGAATAAATAAAGACCTGGCCAGAGATAGGTTAGTTTAGAATGCTAACTCTTATTAAAAGAATAAGCTGATTTTTTATTTTAAGTGTTTATTTAAGAATGTCTCCATATTAGCAAAGTACCGAATCAGATTAAATATTTGAAAAAATAATTGTAGTGAAGCACGTTAGTTCATTGTGAAAATTGGCTAGTCAGAATCAAAGTTTGATTTGTCAGCTTAAAATTTGGCCAACATAATTTTATATAATGATAATAATAAAATTTTTATTCAAATGTATAACATCGTTCAGTAATATATCAAAATACTTCTGAAGAATGGATAAACCATGAAACTGCAGTAAAGTGTTCAGATAAGCTAAATTTATTATTTATTGTTATAAAGCTCTATCTGAAAAGATATCAAGCCAAATTATATGTACACAATTTGCTGTCTTGATTTGGCTCGGTTTCGGAAATCATATCTGAACATTTGAGAAGTTGTTTTATTATGTTATTGTTACCATTAGAGATCTTATTTTTTTCAGATAATTATAAAATCTTAAACTGGCATGATGCTTTGAGTGTTCATTAATGAAGTTCAATCCTCGGTTGAGCCATACCAAAGACTTAAAAAAAAATGGTACTTGATACCTCCTTGCTAAAACACTCAGCATTATATCGTGAGGATCAAGGGTAAGTGGAGTAATCCAGTGAAAGAAGTGGTGCCCTTCCCTTTATCTCAGTGTAGTAGCCAATGAAAAAGGAGCCTTTGGATTGATCTCGACTACGGTCGCCCTGCTTTACTTTTTTTTTTACAAAATCTTTGAAGAGTTATTCTTCCAATTAATTAGCAATTCAATTTTACCTGCATCACATTTTTTCTTTTTTATACAGCGCCATCCACAGGCTCAAATTACGGAAGTGGATAGTACAGGAAAAACCTCTTCACTGTTAGCGGAACTGATTCAAGCTGCGGGAATCTTGCCTGATCATTTATCTTCAGAATCTGTAAATGCAGTTGCGGCAGCAGCGTCATCAGCAATATCAGTTAGTGATGTAGCCATTACTTCTGACGATCCGGTTGAAGTCATACAAGGAAGTAATGCTTTCCCTTCCAGTATTGTACAAAATAAATGTGAGTTACATAAAATCTCCCTTTTTCATATTTTATTACTTCCCTGGACATTTATATGAAGTTACATATGTGTATATGTTTATTTATTTTGGTTATAAACAGACCATATTTATTTTTAAACATAATGAATTAAAAAAAAATAAAAGAATGAAGAGTCTAGCTAACTGGTTTTGAACCTCACTCAACAGAGCTAAATTGGAGTTACGGTTAAAAGAGAAAAAAAAACTATGCAATGAGAACTACAGTGATGGAAAAGGAGAAAAATTTTTTTTTCAATCAAATGAAAACAACATTAAGTCCAAGAAGATTTTCTCTTGCAAAGAGAAGGTCGCAAACACTTAATATAAATACTTTCTAGAATCTTGAGATGAAAGGGAGAGTGTTACTTACTTAGAATGGAGAATAAGTCAACACTAAATTGAAGGTACAGGAATGGCTATTTATTAGATGTTCTGCGATGAATGACCTGTATGTATTGTTCAGAACATCCAACAGTAAATAATTTGCCTGACGAATTTTTGTGGGCACGTGTTGTTTGACCCTGATGTCTAATCTTTGCAACGTCCTTCCAACGTAGTGCAAACTGCAACTACATTTAAATGAATAATAGAATTATTATGATGAGGAGAGAAGAACATCTTTTCGAATAGACGTCAAGATGGGCCTGGTGGAAAAAAACAACTGGTGTATCTGAGCATTGTTGTAGACAAAAAAATTTGTTTGTCGAATCTCACTAATATTACTGAGCCAAGATAGGTGAAAATAAATGGGACATCTATCGACAGAAGCTGTTTTACTTTTATAGAAATTCGAAATTTTATTTCTGATAGTAGATTGAACAATGTCTAATACAGAGGGTCTTAGTGATGAGTTTAATTTCATCATCCAGCTTGGTCTAGGAACAAATCATTAAGGCCCTATGGGTAAGGGTCTTGATCAAATTCAACTTTTTTTTCATGGGACAAAATAAATCCCAACGAGTATATAGACCAGTAAAAGTTGGTTTTCTGTATACTGAAGTAAGAAAACCGGAAGAAGCTTTGCAAACTAGAACATTGAGAAATGGAAGTGAAAACTTGGCTTCCTTATCAATAGTAAACTTAAGGGCTGGATGAATATCGTTGAGGAACGTAAACAAACGTCCGCTTCCCTCTCATTGTTGAACAGACAAAAGGTGTCGTCAGTATAACAAAAATAGACATCTGGTCTTTTAGGACCAGATAACAAACCCTATTCATAGAAACCTACAAATACTTTCAGGAATAGGAGGAGAGGGCAGTTGACTACGATATAAGGCATCAGCACATATATTAATAGTCTCTAGAATGGGAACACAGGTAAAAAGACTTGATATGTCAAAGGAACACAACATAAGCTGAAGAGAGCCGGATGGTTAAGTCCTTCTGAGCTTGAAACTGACGGTACTGATGTTGTACTAATTTTCTGTACCAAAAAAATAAATAAATATTACGCTCTTAATTTTGATTCTAAATTAATCGAGCACTCTGCTGGAATTTTTCCCACCATCTAACAAAAGAAGATATATATATATATATATATATATATATATATATATGATTTAAACAATTTTGAGGAAGAGAAATTGACCAGAGTGCACAATTAACTTCCAGTAAGAGACAATATATTTATTAATTTAAAAAGATATTTGCATGTTGGAATATGTCATACCAATTGGTTTTATGCCTCAATGACTCTTCCACCCTGCCTTCAAACTGAAGTTATTCCAGTATCTATTTTAAGGAACTGATGAACTCTTTTATTTTATGTTAAGTGACCTAAACATCTGGTTATAATCTGAAAGTAAAAATGTTATTAAAACAGGTCACCGTTCTCCAGGGGACTAGCAGAAAGATCAAAACGCATTGTAATTTAAAAATTTTTTAATTTCTTTCTGTAATTTACCAATAAAAATGCAGCTTAGATGGGGGGGGGGTCTTTTAAAAAAATAAAAAATATCTTTTTAGGGTAGATGTTATGGAAATAGTTTGGGATGATGGTTTTTTATTTAACAATATTTTTTTTATGTTGGAAAAAAATTCACTAATGAAGCATTTTGAATCATACCTTGAGTTTATCAATATCAAGATAAATATGTGTTTTGGAACAGCAGAATTTATGAAAATGTTTTTAAAAATGAAATTCAAGACTTTATTACCGTATTATATATATATAATATAATTTTTCACGTACACATGTTTTGCCGACCTATCAGCATGACTGAACTTTAGCAAGATTCAAAACCGCAACCACAGTTACTGCAGTCCGATGTCTCTACTGTCAGGCCATATATACATAGTAGTAGTAGTATGAAAATATATCTATGGCAATATATTTTCATACTACTACTACTACTACTAAGCTCTACTCATGTATTGAGCACTGCTGAAGTAAATACTGAAAATTTTTACACAATGTATTATATTACCTTATAATATTATGTGTATATACATTTTCTGGGTCGGAATCTATCCATCTAACACTTATAGTTGGTTAGTTTTTGACCTTGAAGTAGTATTTTTTTTTTTTTTTTCCTTACATCAAGTGGATTTATGCCTTGTCTGGAACGACTTCCATAAAAATAACACAAAAAAAAACATAAAATAATAAATTATATATATATATATATATATATATATATATATATATATATATATAATATATATATGTATAAATTGGTCCTATGTTTTCTGTTTGTTTTGTTTCATTAAAAGTTGAAATGAAATTATTGAATAAAATAAGAAATATCCAAAGAAGTATAATAAATAAAATAAATTGATAAATGTATTCATACAAACATGTAGTGTTTCTAGTGTTTCTAATTATTTTTCATCAATCTTTTTAAAACGTTATTTAATAACAATTGCTGATATAATATTTGTTATAAATGTTGTACTATAAGTTATAATTTGCTGAATATGTATTTTCTTCCTTATTGTGATCTTGTTTATTGAACTTCAGTAACTGCTCAAGCTTTGCAAAGTAATGAATGGTTTGAGTACGACGTTACTGACGATCAACCGCAGTCCTATTCAACTGATTCAAATGATGCCATTACTGCACTTCTTGAAATTCAACAGCAGCCCAACAGCAGCAATATTCAATTGAAAGAAAAAGATATTCCAATAAGGTAACTGTTCAGTTTTTCCTTCTCTTTTTCAATTTAAATCCATGCATCGAAACAGTAACTGAATACAATGTGTAGAAATGTGTAAACAACTTTCAAAAGTAAATTATTTTACTTCTAGTGAAAGCAGTTACTAGCTTTTTATTGGAGACTAGCTGTGCCTACCCGGCATTGCCCGGGAAGCAATGAAGTCATTTTAATCTTTACGTTTTATTAGTTTACACATTTTTCAAATTAGACAGAAAAAAGAAAACAAATTTCAGTTGCAAGATAGACAACTCTTGTTACATTATTCGGTGCTTCTTTAGTTCAGCTACGACATGAAAATATTTAAAGAAATGTATAAACTTTTTATGTACTTACGTGTTAGCTGAAAATAAGATTGTACAGAAAAAATTACGCAAATTCATCCAGTATTTATTAAATTATAAGAAAAAAACCAAAAACTATCTTACGTATCGCTAGATCTTTGTTTACCCAGTTCAGCTTGCTAATTAGGCAAGGGAGATAAAGGGAGATAAAAAACTCGAAATTTAACAAAAATGGCCACCGATAGATAAAATCGTTTTTTTATTTTTAATTTAATAAATACTGGATGAATTTGCGTAATTTTTAGTGTACAGTTTTATTTTCAGCTATCATGTAAGTACATAACAAAGTTTATACATTTCTTGGTGCTTGGAAAACAGTTCCCAGTGCAGTATCCTTTCGGAATTTTTGTTTCTACATAAATTTGGCTAGGTACGATTCCACCATTTGCGACGATTGTGTCTGATTGTTGGTGAGCGTATGATCGCCTAAGTGCCAAAGGATTCCATCATTTGCGTGTGAATCACAAATACAATTTTGTTGATCCACTAACAGGTGCCACAACTAACCACGTAGAACGAATGTGGAATGAGGCGAAGAAAAGAAACAAGGTTGAATGTGGCACCCACACGCAAATGGTGGAATCGTACCTAGCCGAATTTATGTGGAAACAAAAATTCGGAAAGGACACTGCATTGGGAACTGTTTTCCAACAAATTGCCGAATTTTACCCAGTGTAAAACTGTTATTTATTTCAAAAACTTTATTTC